>JAZKJV010003409.1:0-1200000 GCA_037367405.1 Ottelia alismoides
TAACCCGACGGAGGAGACGCTTGCGAGCGCATTGATGAGATGCGTCCTTTTCACAATCCAGGATATAGATGCAAGCGATGGATCTTTTGATTTCATCACACAAAATCCAAGATCTTCTTTGCGTACAAGAAGCACTGAGGATGACAAAGATCCACGAGCAGCCGAAGCAGCAGCACGACGACATTGCGACGACAACGATCATCTCTAGGTTAAAAAGTGAACGATGACTTTAGATAGAGAGGGGGCATGTGTGATGATGAGAGAGAGAAAGAGTTTGTGAACTCTATTATGCAAAAGAAGAGATTTTTTTATTTGAAAACTGGGTGCGCCCCTATCGCGGGAGCCACCACCTAGATTATAAAGAGTCGTGATTCTCAGATGTTACAGAGAGCATTGCAGTGAGCAACAATGTTTTCTTCGTAGAACCTCTGATTGTTGAAAATCTTTTCGTTCCGCCCCAACCAGATTGCCCACAGGGTAGCGAAAGGTTTCCAATAGTCTGCCATGGCGTTCCTGCGAGCCCGTCTAATTGATGCCCAGAATTCAGATAGCCCCTCAGACCGAAGCTAAGGAATACCAAGGTTCTGCCACACTTGGGCCGAGGCCGGGCACATCAAGAAAAGATGTGTCGAGTCCTTTGTCTCCGCCTCGCAGCGGTCGCAGCTCGTATCTTCAATGCCCAACAGGCGGCCTCTTTGCTCCTTATCCAGTAACTGACCTTTACGAAGACAAGAGAGGAAAACCTTAATTCTGCTCGGAATATTTGCTTCCCAAACAATTTTGACATCATCCATCAGCTCTCGATCCTGGTCCTGTTCTTGCATGTTGAGCGCATCATAGGCTCTTCTCACCGAGAAAGTACCATCCAACCATTTGAAATGGTCCATGTCCCCGGACAGGATGTTAGTCTGGGGTAGAGCCTCCTGCATCTGCAGATATTCATCCAGCCTCTGGTCGGAGAGATCTGAGAGAAACATAGGGGCCCAGCTACCCGTAGCCCCAGACTGCGCTAGAGTTAGGTCCTTCGATTCAGCAAGCGCGAAGAGCCGAGGGAAACTGTCGGCGAGGATCCCCGCAGTCGACTAGTCGTCCCTCCATAAACGGAAAAGGTTACCATCCCTAATTGATGGGCGCACCCGGTTTAAAATTTGCGGGAGAACGACACGGATGCCCATCCAAAGGGGGGATTCGTGGCGTACCCTATTCGCAACCAACTGCGGGAGAACGACACGGATGTAAAAGAAGAGATGGGGTTGCCTCTTCTTTTATAATTGTGGAGAAGCGAGACAAATGGGATATCTATTCCATAGGGCTAGGATCTCTTATATAGAGAGAAAACCCTATAGAGTACAAGAGGAAAAATATATAAATACCCTTGAGGGGTTACGAAACCTGAAGGGTTAAAGGTTACAGAACCTGAAGGGTTAAGGGTTACGAAACCCCAAAGGTTACAAATATAATTGTAATATAATAATTCTAACACTCCCCCTCAAGTTGGAGCATATCTGTCGATCATGCCCAACTTGGATACTAAGTACATTAGGCGCTTCCTTAGAAGAGCCTTTGTGAGGATGTCTGCAAGTTGAAGTTCAGTGGAGATGTGTGGAGTGTTGATTCTTCCTTCTCATACTGCATCACGAATAAAATGACAATCAACTTCAATGTGTTTTGTCCGCTCATGGAAAACTGGATTGGTGGCGATATGCGTGGCAGACTTGTCGCAGTATAAGGGTACAGGAGTGGCGACTGACATGCCAAGTTCTGTTAGGAAAGAAATAAGCCATGTGATCTCACATGCGGCCTGAGCCATTGCCATGTATTCTACTTTCACACTGGATCTGGATACTATTGTCTGCTTCTTGCTTCACCAAGTGACAAGGTTATCCCCAATAAACATGACGTATCATGTAGTGGATCGGCGGACCTCAAGAGAGCTAGCATAGTCAGAATCTGTATAAGAGGAGATATTAGTGTGTCCATTCACCCCATAGAAAAGTCCACGTCCGGGAGTCCTTCAAATATCGAAGGATCAAAAGAACATCCTGCCAGTGACTGTAAAGAGGCTTCTCAATATGTTGATTAGCTCTGCTCACAGCATATGATATATCGGGCCTAGTAAAAGTGAGATAGAGTAATTTTCCCACTAAGCTTTTGTATCGTGTTGCATCCTCAAAAGCTGGATCAGTAAATGCTGAATATTATCTCACTTCTGCAGGGATGTCAGATGGCTTGCATCCAAGAAGTCCTGCCTCAGTCAAAATATCGATGCAATACTTTCTTTGTGAAAGATGGAGCCCCTCTGTAGTGTGTATTACTTCGATGCCAAGAAAATAGCGAAGTTGGCTGAGATCTTTCGTGACAAAGACCTTCTAGAGGAAGGCCTTGGTCTCCTGAATACCATCTACATCATCTCTTGTGATAACCATATCAGCAACATAGACAACAAGGATGATCGCGCCAGTAGACCGTCATCTAACAAAGACAGAGTAGCAAGATGTTGTCCTCTGAAATCAAGTGTGTTGATCTCCGTAGTGAGCTTGTCAAACCATGTCCTTGGGCTCTGCTTCAGGCCATAAATGGCCTTGCGTAGTTGACATGCATGCTCCCCCTCGACTACATACTCCGACGGTTGCACCATGTAGACCTTCTCAAGATCACCATAAAGAAAGGCGTTCTTCACATCAAGTTGATAAATGGACCAAGCCTTGTTGGCAGCAACAGAGAGAATGGTACAAATCGACCCCATTCTGGCAACAGGCGAGAAGGTCTCAAAATAACAACTACAAAGGTTTGTGTGAAATCTTTGGCAACAAGTCTGGCTTTCAACCTGTCAATAGAACCATCAGGCGACTGTTTGGTCGTGAGGACCCATCGACAAGCCATAGGGTGAACTCCCGGGGGGCACGGCACAAGATCCCACGTACCCCGGGAGGTAAGTGCATCCATCTCCTCATCCATGGCATGTTGCCAACCATGATCTTGCATTACACTGAAATGATCTCTTGGAACGGTAATATCATTCAGAGCATCTGCAAATCTCTTGTCACAGCTAGATAAACCATCTGTAGAAGTAAAATGTGACACGGGGTGATACGTACATTTCTTTTTTTGCTTGCATAAAGCTATAGGAAGCTCCCCAGGTACATCCGGGACAGCAGTGGTGAGAGCACTCGAAGTGGTCATATCATCCTGCATAAAAGGGACATGCAAAGGTACAGACACTGATGTAGAAGGTATAGAGGTACGCTAGCGAGTATAGACGATTGGTGGAGGAGGGAGGTCCAGAGGAATGTCACTCTGTGTGAAATAACTTGTTTGCTTAAAGAAGGTGACATCAGCAGATACATAGTATCGACGTCCAATAGGATCATAGCAGCGATAGCCTTTCTGGGTACGAGAGTACCAAGAAAGACGCATTTGATGGCACGAGAGGATAATTTGTCAATTGCATGAAAGTTATGAACAAAGGCAATACAACCAAAAATTCGTAGAGGTATAGGAAAAGGAGACTCGGTAGGATAAAGGAAAATGGAGTTGCCCCTTTGAGAACATATGAAGGAACACGATTGATGAGATACACTGGAGTAAAGATAGCATCTCCCCAATATTGTTTAGGAACACTCATTTGACTAAGAAGAGATCCGGCACGTTTAGCAAGTGTCGGAGTTTCCTCTCAGCTATAACATTCTGTTGTGAGGTATATGGACATGATGTTTGGTGAACAGTTCCCTGGGATGCAAAGAAAGAGGTCAAGTCATGTTGGGTTAACTCAAGAGCATTGTCGGTACGAATGATCTTAACAATGCTAGAAGACTAAGTTTTAACATATTGAAGAAATTTCTGACAATTTGATTAATCTCTTAACGCTCCTTTATTAGATAGACCCAAGAAGATCGACTATAATCATCAATGAAAACTATAAAATAGTGATGACCACTTAATGTGTGGATCGGACAAGATCCCCAAACACCACAGTGAACAAGATGAAAAGTGGCAGTACTACGAGACTCAGTACGAAGAGGAAACGAAGTTCGATGGTATTTTCTAAACTCACATGCCTCAAACTGAAAGGGCTTCAGAGCAGAGAGTTCAGGAAACATCATGGAGATGGCCTTGGTAGAGGGATGCCCAAGACGCAGATGCCATAGGAGCGGATTTTTGGAGATAGATGCAGCACTAACAAAATTGGAGTCTGAAGGTGTGCCAAGGTAATATAGGCCTTTCTTTTCATGATCCTCACCAAAAATCTGCCTCGTCCGAATGTCCTGAAAATAATAACAAGACTCATCAAATATCACACGACAATGAAGCTCAACACAAAGCTTGTGAACTGACAGCAAGCTAAGAGAAAAATCAAAAGCACAGTGAACCCCCGAAAGTCGGAGCTTGGAAGAGAATTCCATAGTTCCGACAGTAATAATATGTGATTGAGTCCCATTAGCGACTCGAACTGACTTCACAGAGGTAGATGGTATAGAAGAGGTGAGCAGACTACCTTCTCCAGTGAGATGAGTAGAGGTGCTGGAATCAATAATACAAGCTGGAGTAGGAGTGATAGCAGAGTTGGCTATTGTACCTGAAGGAGTGGCCATAGCAGCAGATGTAGTATTACTAATGGTGGTAGGTCCTGGAGTCTGAAGGATATGCATTAGGCGGGAGTAATCTGCATCATTAAGATGAACAGTCTTGCCACTGAAGGTAGGCGATGCCTCTTCCACATCATAGGCATCCTCATAAGCATTATTGGCGTGATAAGAAGGTACACCAAACTTCTGCCAGCACCGTTTAGTTGGATGGTTCTATCTACCACAGTAAGTGCATGAGGCAGTAGAGTCTCGCCTACGACCACGACCAAAGTCACGGCCTCATCCAGATTCCCGTCCACGGCAACGATTTGGATCACGATCGTGTCCTCCTCGCAAGCCATATCTGCCTCCTCGTCCAGATGAGGCGATGTGTGCAAAGTTCTTTGTTGAAGGTAAGATGGGAGGTCGGGCAGCGGATGTCTCGAGCTCCTCAAGTCGGCCAAAGATGGCCTTCATTGTTGGCAGTGTGTCTGATATAAGAAATTGTTCCTTCGCTGCATGGTATCTAGAATGCATGCCATCAAGGAAGCGGTATACCTGCCAGTTAGAACGCTCTTGTATCTGTTTGGTGCAACATGAGGGCTGGAATATTGCAAGCTCCTCATACAGGCTGGATAGATGCATGTAGTATTCGATGAGGGTGGAATCACCCTGAGATGCCAACCAGATTCGCCTGTAAATGTCTGCAAGATGTGACTTCGTCTTCTTCTGGGAGTATATTTGCTCGAGATCCTCCCACATTTCCTTGGTCGTATTTTTGTAAAGAAGATTTGAGGTAATGTGAGACTCAAACTGTTGGTCATCCAGTTGGTAACCAAATAGTTATCAGTCTGCCAGTTATCGTACTCTTTGTCCTTTTCATCTAAAGGATCTTTAGTCAAAATGTAAAGTTTTCTCTGACCATCAATGAACATCATAAAAGATCGAGACCAAGGTTGAAGAAAGCGGTAATCGGTACTCAGCCGGTGGGGTCACTAACTAAGGATTAATCGGCAGTCGACGACTAATCGGATTTAGTCGGCCATTAGTCTGTTTCGAATTTTTTAACTATTTTAAATATATAAATCAATTTTTATACACATATTCTTATATATTTACATTGATTTATACATTTTCGATACTATCGTAATGAAATAAAAGAAGTAATCATCTTTAAATATAACATTAAGCATATTAAAATAAGTTTGCTTTTAAAAAATAAAAAAAACTAAAAAAATAAAAAATCTCTATGTAAAAGTCGGTCGAGTAGTCGGCTCGATTAGTCGGGTTGATCGACTAATGGTCGACAAGGCCTAGTCGAGTCGGCAACCCCCCCCCCCAACCGACTAAACGGCCTAGTCGGCCGACTTTTACAACAGTGATTGAGACCAAAGCACGTAATTTTATGTGCCCTTGAGTTAGACAGTAGTGCCTTTTACCATAATATTCGTGGCCAAGGGCTTTGTCTCGGTAGAAGAAGGTGTCATGGTGGTCTTAAAATAGAAAAATGATCATGTGATCAACTAAGTATGCATATAAGAGTTAAAAAAATGCCCTAGAACTCACGTTTGCCCTTGAAGAAGGGCTAAAAACCCTTAATGGACAATAGATATGGATTCTTGGAAGCAGTCTATGATGAGTTTTGGATCTTCAAAGAGTCCTACGATATCCGTGGTGGGTAGTTGTGGGGCTGACGACCATCGTAGGAGGTCCTGAAAGTGCAGGGTAGCGCTAGCGGGAGGGCTGTCGCACTAGAGGCGATTGGAGGGCCTTGCGTGGGGCCCTAATTCAGGGAAGAGGGCCCGCGCAGGCTTTTGTGAGGCTTGAAGGTGGCAGTGGGGATTTTAAGTCAGAATCCCGATCTAGGACCGTTGCTCTGATACCATGTGGAGAAGAGCGACAAGTGGGATATCTATTCCACAGGGCTAGGGTCTCTTATATAGAGAGAAAACTCTAGAGAGTACAAGAGGAAAAAAACATAAATACCCCCGAGGGGTTACGGAACCCGAAGGGTTAAAGGTTACGGAACTCGAAGGGTTAAGGGTTACTGAACCCGAAAGGTTACAAATATAATTGTAATATAATAATTCTAACAATAATATTTTGAAAGATCATAGATCACAATCCATGGACAACCAAAAACAATGGTTGAGATTGTTTTGTGTTTGTTTAGATGACCATGATTTTATTGTAAAAATACAACAATTAATTAAACTAAATATATACTGAATAATAACTAGGCCATGGTCGGTCCCAAGCCCGGATAAATGAGGAGGGTTGCGTTAGGTAGCCGACAGCCAGCGTAAAATAGTCGAGACAACTTCCTAAATAATATTTAAAAAAAAAATATTACTTAGGATGTTGCCTCATGACAGTCGGATCTTTTCAATATGGATTTAAGCAAACATACAGATTTCGTTGGGGCGTTCCCTACTTGCGACGCGTTGCATCGCCCGAATGCAATGAAAAATTGGCAAGGGCCGCTACATCGCAGCCTGGATGTAGTTCAAAATTTGCAAGGGTTCTCGCATGAGGAACGCATGCGGGTAATTAAGCTAATTCCGCTGCATCACCGCCCGGATGCAGTCCAAAATTTACAAGGGTTCTCACATAATGGACGCATGCGAGTAAAGAAGTTAGTCCAAAAGAGATTGCAACGGAAGTTGCGGATTGGTAGTTGGAATATTAGCACTTTGACTGGAAAATCGATGGAGATAGTGGATATGATGGAAAGAAGGAAGATTCATATACTATGTCTTCAAGAGACTAAATGGGTTGGAGAGAAAGCAAGGGAGATCGAGAAGACAGGCTTTAAACTTTGGTATTCATGTAAAGATAAGGGTAGAAACGGTGTGGTTGTTTATAAGGATTTGAATGATTGTGTGGTTGAGGTGCAAAGATTCGGGGATCGCATTATTTTGCTAAAATTGGTGCTTGAAGAAGAAATTCTGAATATAATCTCAGTTTATGCACCGCAAATTGGTTTAGATGAAAGGACTAAACAAGCTTTTTAGGAGGATCTAGATAAGATTTTACAAGGAATCCCACAAAGAGGGATGATTTGCATAGGTGGAGATCTTAGTGGACATGTGGGAAAAGATGCTTCAGGGTATGCTAGTGTTCATGGAGGACACGGTTTTGGGGATAGAAATGAAGAGGGAAAAATCATCCTGGATTTTGTAACGGCATATGATCTTTTCATAGCAAGCACTCTCTTCAAGAAGAGGGAGGAGCATGTAATTACTTATAAGAGTGGACCAACGAGAGCACAGATAGATTACTTTGCGTTGAGGAGAAGAGATCGGTTGTGTTGTAAAGACTGCAAAGTAATCCCAGGAGAGAGTTTGACAATCCAACATCGCTTGTTAGTCTTGGATGTACAAATAAAAGAGCTGGTAAAGAAAAGGAGGGTTCCTAAGATCACTAGAACTAGATGGTGGAATCTTCCACTGAAGCAATCGAGCTTCAGGGAGAAGGTTTTAGAAGATTTATCTTGGCATTGTAGTGGAAGTGCAAACGAGATGTGGGAGGCAGTAGCATCTTGTATCCGAAAGGTAGCCAAAGAGATGCTAGGCGAGTCAAAGGGAGGATCCTCAGGTCAAAAGGAGGCTTGGTGGTGGAGTGAGGGGGTGCAAGTGAAGCTAAAAATTAAAAGAGCATGCTTTAAAGCTATGTCTAAGGATAGAACAGAGGAAACTGTCACAAACTACAAAATAGCAAAGAAGGAAGCAAAGAAGGTTGTAAGCGAGGCTAAGTCGAAAGCTTATGAAGTTTTGTATAAAAATCTCGACTCTAAGGAGGGCCAGAAGGATATATTCAGGTTGGCCAAAGCATGAGAAAGAAAGACCAAAGACCTTTCTCAAGTGAGATGCATTAAGGACGAGGAAGGTCACGTGCTTTTTACTCAGAAGGATATAGAGACTAGATGGGAGCAGTACTTCCATAAACTTTTCATTGGGGAAGGAAATAGAGAGATCACTTTGGGTGATCTAGCTAGTAGTAAAAGTTACTTGAATCGTTCAAGCTATAGACGGATACAAAGAAAGGAAGTAGAGGAGGCTTTGAAGGTTATGAGACCTGGGAAAGGTGTAGGACCGGATGACATCCCTGTAGAAGTATGGAAAGTTTTAGGTGAGCGTGGTTTGACTTGGTTTACGAATCTATTCAATGTTATTTGGCGAAGCAAGAAAATGCCTGAAGATTGGAGGAGGAGTATCGTGGTGCATCTTTATAAGAGTAAAGGAGACATTCAAAATTGTGCAAATTATAGAGTATCAAGCTGATGAGTCACACTATGAAAATTTGGGAGCGTGTGATCGAGAGAAGGTTGAGGCAAGTTTCCAACGTCAAAGAAAACCAATTCGGATTCATGACAGGTCGCTCAACTATTGAAGCCATCCATTTGTTGAGGAGAACAATGGAGATTTATAGAGCTAAAAGGAAGAACCTCCATATGATCTTTATTGATTTGGAGAAGGCTTATGATTTTGTCCCACGAGAGATATTGTGGAGAGTTTTGGAGAAGAGACAAGTGTCTGTCTTATACATTAACATCATAAAGGACATGTATGATAGGGCTTTATCTTGTGTAACGACCCATCTAGGAAGACTGGCTATTTTGATATCAACATTGGTTTACATCAAGGTTCAGCTTTGAGTCCATTTCTTTTTACTTTGATTATGGATGAGTTGACAAGTCACATTCAGGATGAGTTACCTTGGTGTATGTTATTTGCTGATGATATTATGTTGATTAACGAGACTAGAGATGGAGTAAATGAGAAGCTTGAGGTCTGGAGACATGAGTTGGAGAGTAAATGATTTCGTATAAGTAGGGCTAAGACAGAATATATGGATTGCACCTTTGATGGAAGCAATGGTGAAGGAATTGAGGTGAAGATTGGTGATGATAACATTCGGAAGAGAGATTCTTTTAGATATCTGGGATCTATTTTGCAACATGATGGGGAAATTGATGGAGATATTACTAATAGAATAAATGCAGGTTGGCTAAAGTGGAGAGGAGCCTCTATTGTTCTCTGTGATAAGAAAATTCCTTTAAAAATTAAAGGAAAGTTTTACAAAGCAGCCGTGAGATCTGCTATGCTCTATGGATCTGAATGTTGGCCTGTGAACCGTAGACATGTGCAGAGAATGGTTGTAGCAGAAATGAAAATGCTAAGGTGGATGTATGGACACACACGTAAAGATCGGATTCGGAATGATGCAATCAGAAAGAAAGTTGGTGTTGCTTCGATCGAGGATAAGATGCGAGAAAACCGCTTAAGATAGTTTGGTCATTTACAAAGAAGATCAGTGGATGCACCAGTTAGGAGATGCGAGTGTTGGGATGTTGAGCCGGCTAAGAGAGGGCAGGGATGGCCCAAGAAGTGTTGGAATGAGACCATACGAAGGGATCTTTGTTTTGTGGATATAAGCCCCGGATTGACCCAAGATAGATCTGAATGGAGGCAAAGAATCCATGTAGCTGACCCTACTTAATTGTGGGAAAAGGCTTTGTTGTTGTTGTTGTATATATTGAATAATCATCAATATAAATTAATTTAATCAAATCAATATACCATGAAGGATTAGGAAGGAGCCAAGCCTCCTTCCAATTAAGGGGGGACGACCACCTTGAGTCCTAAATCAAGTGAGGTCGTCCACCCTCCCAATATGGAAGGGAGCCTCCTTCCTTTTACATGAGATCTCATATCTCATATAATCCTTCATTATATATAACTTCTATTGTATATTATTTCACAAAAATAATTTCAAATTATTTGTGATAATTTCAATCATGTCATTGGTAATTTGTTAATCATATTCACATATCCAAAATAAAATGTAAATTGTATTTTCAAGTAATTGTCCAATGTGGATCCAATTCACATCAACATTTAATTTGTAAATACTATTTACAAATAGCTCTCTCTAATACAATATAGATCATATTTATAATATATATGATCAATATGGATAGTACTATCCACATTATTCATATTCATGATAACTAAATTATATTTAATTATACCGGATCACCATTCTCATGCATCTAAGTAATATGAATCACATTCACATTATTGATGATAATTAAATCGTATTTAATTATCAATTTCTCAATGCTCAGATATACATTTTAACAATGGAATTATTCTTGAACTCTTTCAAGAATAATGCGCTTTCTCTGCGGATACTTGGAGACAAGGACATGACGATATTACGTTCCACATATAGTGACTTGAATATTGAAATCACATCTCAAATCCAGATCTCGAGGACCTCTGAAAGATTTTGATTAAATCAAAATTGTAGATCTAATTTTCTCATTGCGTCTGAATCACATTCAGATCAATGTTTCCAATATTTGGACTAAGATTAGATTACTTTTCTACTGAGAGGAGTCACTAATCCAAATGTGTTTCGTCACACCCTCGGAATGGAAGCGTCATGATTATACAATCATTTATGATCACATCACCCTCGAGCATTCCTAATACCCATACATCATGCATACTGGAAGACCTAGGATAAAACTGAAGTTTTAGATCACATTTTAGACGGTCTTCTTCAGGATTTTATCATTAAGTTTCTCATTCGATCATTGGGAGTTAGTATAGATCGTATATTTTTTAAAAGCATATATCATATCTATAAATTCTTGTCATGCTTCCAAAGCAAGACGACCATGCATGGAATTTGATCGGTCCCAATACCTCATGAGTGAGCTCATGTCTTCCGATTCACAAGTGAATATATATGATCCCTTTGAGAGATCGTATTATTCATATGCTCTTGTATGGACACAAGCTCGCCGGTGTACAGCATTGATTAGGCCATCAACCTATTGGTCTGCCAAATGTACATCCTCAAACATATAGCAATGCATCTGTCTCCTGTCAGAGGATGCATGCCTATATCGTGACAGTATATTGATGCAAACGGGCTTCCGGCGTCGACGATAAAATTAAAATAATTTGGCGGTGGAATATCGGTGGAGAAAAGGAGAGGTTGGGAAGAAGAAAACTCGTCGGTAACGAGGGGTTGAAGAAGGAGAACCGCGGAGATCGCGTGGAGGGAGAAGAGAGATAAGAGAGAGATACGAGATAAAATCTCAATTTTTACTTCATAATTCACTGTCTAGAATAATGGGCTGCCCTCTCTTTATATAGGAGAGAGGGGTTACAAAAATAGTAAATAACTCAAATGACAACTAACTTAACCCTAATTGACCTCTAACTAACTTAATTGGACTCTAACTTATTTAATTGACCAAAATTGCAATTAAACTCTAAGAAATAAACGTTGAGATCACAGGCGATCTCAATTATTTAATTAGACCAATAAGACCGCTAAAAACGTAAATAAAATTGATAATTACTTAATTAAATAAATGTGGCCCCATAATTTGGGGTCACGCTGCATCAACTCTCCACTGCTTTAAAAATTCGGCTCCTGACGAATTGCGTGATGTCGGTGGATCGTTGGAGAAATCATCTTTGAATCGAGGCTTCAATTTCCTCCCATCCGATTCTTTTCAACGTTACGTTTGTAATTCTTTTCCACCGAGGGGTATGACTGCAATTGTTCTACCCCTTCGTTTAAAAGATAGCCACCATGTAATTTGAGCTTCACTTGGCCCTTTTGGTAACTTATCTTGTGAGGAGGGGGCTGCCTGAAAATTTTCCAAAACATTTTACCCCAACTAGAATCCATGTTAGGGGATACGATTGAAATATGGGATTCATGGAAAGAAATTTTGCAATTTTTCCCAAATGATTTCCAGTCCCCACAATCGTGGGATTCGCATCCCGTCTTCCTCGGGCCACCCGTTAGGGTTCGCCCGTGTATATTGCTGCCCCGATGGGGACCCATCTTTCGGTGCAGGCGCAGGTGGCTTTTCCGCGGTGGTGGCGGCGGCAGGAGCGCGGCGGTGGGAAGCGGCTCACGGGGAGCGGACTGGAGGCGCGGGAGCGCTGTGAGGGGGTCGGCTATCGGAGGCGCCGTGAGGGGGTTGGCGGCAGCTGGGGGGTCTGTGGCGAGGGCGGTTTGGCAGTGGCGGGATTGGGGAATAGGAGGTCGGGTCGCGAGGTCGTAGGTCGAGGGCGTTGGCTGTTGAGGGAGATCGGGCTGTGAAGGAGGGGTCGCCGGCGGGAGTTGGAGAGGTGGGGAGGGTGGTCGCGCGGTTGGCGGCGCCGTGAGGGAGCCGCGACGGCGAGGAAAGGAAGGCGGCGGTGTGGGCGAGCGGTGGAGGCGTCCCGTGGGGCGACTGAGGGGCGGGGAAGACTGGAGGCGGTGATGGTGGAGCGCACCGAGTCGCACGAGGGGGAGGCGGATTCGGGGTGGGGAAGGGTGTCGGAGGGGAAGGGGGGGGCTGGGGAGATGGGTGTTGTGCGTGGGCAGGGGGTATGCGAAGGCGGCAGGGGGGAGCGGCTGGGGGTGAGCCGCCTGCGGTGGGGGAATGGCGGAAGGTGCTGGTAGGCGTAGGGGGGCTGAGGAAGGCTTGGGAGATACCGGGGATAGAGGGGACCGTGTCGGGAAGGCCGGAGGAGGCGACGGCATCGGTTCCGGTGACGAAATCGGACTTGGAGGGTGCTGGACAGCGGTCGATTCGTTGATTTTTTCTTCAAAACCGATCTGGACAGCGGCTTGATCAGCTTCCACGGCGAGTTCTTCGTCGTTAAAACTCGCGGTGGCGGCTTCGGCGGTTGGCGGCTTCGATTGGGCGTCGCGGTAGGCCTCAAAGTAGGCCATTAGGTTCCGAGTCATGGATTCGAGGTTGGCCTGCAAATCACGTATCATATCTCCCGTCTCGTTGAAGGTGGCGTCGATGGCGGAGATGGCTCGTCGTGTTTGTTCGGACGAACGATGATGTCGGTGCGAGCGCCGGGACAGATCGTTAGATCGTGAGAACGACCTAAATGCCATGCTCTGATACCAATTGATGCAAACGGGCTTCCGGCGTCGACGATAAAATTAAAATAATTTGGCGGTGGAATATCGGTGGAGAAAAGGAGAGGTTGGGAAGAAGAAAACTCGTCGGTAACGAGGGGTTGAAGAAGGAGAACCGCGGAGATCGCGTGGAGGGAGAAGAGAGATAAGAGAGAGATACGAGATAAAATCTCAATTTTTACTTCATAATTCACTGTCTAGAATAATGGGCTGCCCTCTCTTTATATAGGAGAGAGGGGTTACAAAAATAGTAAATAACTCAAATGACAACTAACTTAACCCTAATTGACCTCTAACTAACTTAATTGGACTCTAACTTATTTAATTGACCAAAATTGCAATTAAACTCTAAGAAATAAATGTTGAGATCACAGGCGATCTCAATTATTTAATTAGACCAATAAGACCGCTAAAAACGTAAATAAAATTGATAATTACTTAATTAAATAAATGTGGCCCCATAATTTGGGGTCACGCTGCATCAACTCTCCACTGCTTTAAAAATTCGGCTCCTGACGAATTGCGTGATGTCGGTGGATCGTTGGAGAAATCATCTTTGAATCGAGGCTTCAATTTCCTCCCATCCGATTCTTTTCAACGTTACGTTTGTAATTCTTTTCCACCGAGGGGTATGACTGCAATTGTTCTACCCCTTCGTTTAAAAGATAGCCACCATGTAATTTGAGCTTCACTTGGCCCTTTTGGTAACTTATCTTGTGAGGAGGGGGCTGCCTGAAAATTTTCCAAAACATTTTACCCCAACTAGAATCCATGTTAGGGGATACGATTGAAATATGGGATTCATGGAAAGAAATTTTGCAATTTTTCCCAAATGATTTCCAGTCCCCACAATCGTGGGATTCGCATCCCGTCTTCCTCGGGCCACCCGTTAGGGTTCGCCCGTGTATATTGCTGCCCCGATGGGGACCCATCTTTCGGTGCAGGCGCAGGTGGCTTTTCCGCGGTGGTGGCGGCGGCAGGAGCGCGGCGGTGGGAAGCGGCTCACGGGGAGCGGACTGGAGGCGCGGGAGCGCTGTGAGGGGGTCGGCTATCGGAGGCGCCGTGAGGGGGTTGGCGGCAGCTGGGGGGTCTGTGGCGAGGGCGGTTTGGCAGTGGCGGGATTGGGGAATAGGAGGTCGGGTCGCGAGGTCGTAGGTCGAGGGCGTTGGTTGTTGAGGGAGATCGGGCTGTGAAGGAGGTGTCGCCGGCGGGAGTTGGAGAGGTGGGGAGGGTGGTCGCGCGGTTGGCGGCGCCGTGAGGGAGCCGCGACGGCGAGGAAAGGAAGGCGGCGGTGTGGGCGAGCGGTGGAGGCGTCCCGTGGGGCGACTGAGGGGCGGGGAAGACTGGAGGCGGTGATGGTGGAGCGCACCGAGTCGCACGAGGGGGAGGCGGATTCGGGGTGGGGAAGGGTGTCGGAGGGGAAGGGGGGGGCTGGGGAGATGGGTGTTGTGCGTGGGCAGGGGGTATGCGAAGGCGGCAGGGGGGAGCGGCTGGGGGTGAGCCGCCTGCGGTGGGGGAATGGCGGAAGATGCTGGTAGGCGTAGGGGGGCTGAGGAATGTCTGGGAGATACCGGGGATAGAGGGGACCGTGTCGGGAAGGCCGGAGGAGGCGACGGCATCGGTTCCGGTGACGAAATCGGACTTGGAGGGTGCTGGACAGCGGCCGATTCGTTGATTTTTTCTTCAAAACCGATCTGGACAGCGGCTTGATCGGCTTCCACGGCGAGTTCTTCGTCGTTAAAACTCGCGGTGGCGGCTTCGGCGGTTGGCGGCTTCGATTGGGCGTCGCGGTAGGCCTCAAAGTAGGCCATTAGGTTCCGAGTCATGGATTCGAGGTTGGCCTGCAAATCACGTATCATATCTCCCGTCTCGTTGAAGGTGGCGTCGATGGCGGAGATGGCTCGTCGTGTTTGTTCGGACGAACGATGATGTCGGTGCGAGCGCCGGGACGGATCGTTAGATCGTGAGAACGACCTAAATGCCATGCTCTGATACCAATTGATGCAAACGGGCTTCCGGCGTCGACGATAAAATTAAAATAATTTGGCGGTGGAATATCGGTGGAGAAAAGGAGAGGTTGGGAAGAAGAAAACTCGTCGGTAACGAGGGGTTGAAGAAGGAGAACCGCGGAGATCGCGTGGAGGGAGAAGAGAGATAAGAGAGAGATACGAGATAAAATCTCAATTTTTACTTCATAATTCACTGTCTAGAATAATGGGCTGCCCTCTCTTTATATAGGAGAGAGGGGTTACAAAAATAGTAAATAACTCAAATGACAACTAACTTAACCCTAATTGACCTCTAACTAACTTAATTGGACTCTAACTTATTTAATTGACCAAAATTGCAATTAAACTCTACGAAATAAACGTTGAGATCACAGGCGATCTCAATTATTTAATTAGACCAATAAGACCGCTAAAAATGTAAATAAAATTGATAATTACTTAATTAAATAAATGTGGCCCCATAATTTGGGGTCACGCTGCATCATATATGATATAGGACTTTGTTATCTCGATCTCGTTTAGTCAATTCTTTGACCTAACTTATTTGACACCTCCAAATCTCTATTCCTATTCAGAGGACCTAAATCAAGAGGTCGGTCAGATATCAGCTTATAGAGAAGGATTGGCATATCCTTCTCAAGCTGGAGATCATCTCTTAATAATCATTTGGCGGTGCTTGATGAGTACTCAATCTAACTTCTTAATATTCATCCAAGCACCAGCCTCTATGATTCAACCATTGAATCATAAAATGGCCATGGTACATAACTCTAATTGTACTAAGAGACCTTATAATGCATTCATTTATTTAATCTCAGACAGGGAATGAAATAAATCAACAACTTGTATTGATATATTAAATATTACAATAATATTTATTGTAGAAATAGTTCACCTTGAGCTCAAAAGGCTAACATAACCCCCACGTAGGTTCGCAGGAGGCAGGTGTTGGGTGTGGAGGTTGATCTTTGTGTCAGATGCAGGGCGGTAGTAGAGGACGCGAACCACTTGTTCTTCTCATGCCCATACTCATCCCAGATTTGGAGCAAAGCAAGTATCTCACGGATGGGTGGTCAAGACTGCACTAATTTTTGGAGAGAAGATAAATCGGTATGTGGTTATGGACATGAGGATAGTGCTTTCCCTTTTACGCTCCTTTGGGTGATTTGGTGCACTAGAAAAAATGTCATTTTTTTGGAGGGCGGCAAACCTGTTACATTGAGAATGTCATTAAACACTATAGAGCGCTATGTTCATCGTGAAGAAAATACTTTGTAACACATTACACTTCTTTTTTTAACATACAATTTTTAAGGTGGTGGGTCCCAATTTGGGACTCCACCCTTTCCCTTCCAAAAAAAGAAAATAAAAAATCAGGTCGTCCAGGGTTGGCCCGGATTGATCCAATTTTGATGGTTTAGTACATTTTCAAAAAATAAAGGTTTAATAATTAAATAATATAAATTTTTATCACTTATGTCCTTAAGTTCTGCAATATCAGTTGTGCCCCTCTTTTTTGGAATATCAATTGTGCCCCTACCTTCTTAGAGCAGTTTTCAATATCAGTTGTGCCCCTCTTTTTTGGAATATCAATTGTGCCCCTACCTTCTTAGAGCAGTTTTCTAGAAGCAACTATACATAAATGACTGCAATATTGTATTCATATATAATGCTAGAAAATGTAGCTAATTTTTGTAGAGTTTTACTTGAAATAGACTATCATATTAATATATTGAAATATTTAACATTTTGAAATGATTATTTAATTGATACATACATATATGTATGTATCTGATTTTGTTGGTTCAAAAAAATAGTTGACCAATGAACCAGTAAATTAAGCCCGATCCAATTTTTTTCGAGTCAATACTAACATAAACATCCGATCCGATTTTTAAAACCTTTCTTGAGATCACCTATGAGATACTCATCTTAGGCCATGTTTGTTTGTTTGGAAAGGAATTACAATAGAATGGAATCAAGACAAGAATGGAATTAACAATTGATTGGAAAGGAATAAGTTCTTCCATTCCATTCTTTGGCTCATATTAAGAATTAAATTATTTAATATGAGACATATTCCTTTCTTATGTTTGGAAGGAGAAAAGAATAGAAAGAAACTAACCTTCTTTTGATATATTTTATTAGGTAGAAAACAAAATCGATATCTAACATATTTTTTCATATAATTGATATATTTCATATAAGGAATCAATAACTAAATTGAAATAGAGATTATTTTGATATATTTTTCATATAATTGGTATATATATAATTGGATATATGTACCTCTATCCGCTAGAATATTTTATAACCATATCTGTATTTATATCCTAAAAAATGAAAATGGTATGTGTTTGTATCCGCAAAGACACATATCCATGTCTGCATATGTATCTGCTAGAATATAATATGTATCCATATCTTAAATATTTGAAATGGTACGCATCCATATCCATATGCGCAAAAAATATAATAAAAATCGATATCCATATCCTATCTGTATCCGCAAAAAATAAAAACTCACATCCATGTTCATACACGTAACTGCATAAAAAAGCCCATATCCATATCTATATCCACTAGAATATAATCTGTATGCATATCTTACAAAAAAAATTGAAAATGGTATTAGCATATATTAGCTAAAAAAATAAAAACATATCTCTGTCCATATCCGTATCCAAAAAATAAAAACGTATATCCATGTCCGGAAATGTATCCACAAAAACAAATCGTATTTGATTGTTTTCATATAATAGATATATTTAATATATTTATCGTATCCAATACAATATTTTGTAACTATATTCGCATCCATATCTAGAAAAAAATGAAAATGGTTCGGATTCATATGCGTATCTGTAATAAAGAATCGTATCCATGACAGTATCCCTATATGCATATATTCACTACTGTAAAAGTCGGCCGACTAGGCCGATTAGTCGGCCCGACTAGTCGGGTCGGTGGGGTAGCCGACTTGACCAGGCTTAGCCGGCCATTAGTCGGTCAACCCGACTAATCGGGCCGACTAGTCGGCCTAGCCAGCCTTTACATAGAGATTTTTTAAATTTTTAATTTTTTGATTTTTTAAATGCAAAGAATATGTATATAAAAATTGATTTATATATTTAAAATAATAAAAATTTCAAAACCGACTAATGACCGACTAAATCCGATTAGTCGCCCGACTGTCGATTAATCCTTAGTCAGTGACCCCGTCGACCGAGTACCGACTACCGCTTTCTGCAACCTTGCATATATTTGTAACTTAACCGATCGTTTGCAACAATATATGCATATATTTGTAACAACAATATATGAATTGAAAAAATTGAAGAAGAATACATTCATTGGCATTTGCAAGGAATGGAATCCCAATTCCTAGAGGGAACCTAGGAAGGGCTATTCCCATGTATGGGGAATCTGGTTTTCATTTTAATCGTTATTCATGCCTTAATGTGATCTAACAAACACAAGAATGGAACTGACATAAGATGGTAATTCCATTCTCTCATCTATTCCAGCGTAACAAATGAGGGCTTATGTCCATCTTTTTGTGATCCCTTGAAATGAGATCACTTCTTTGACATTCTTATGTGAGTGAACCCTTCTCAATTTCCACATACGAGCGAAACTTACTTTTTGAGGTCGTCGTATGAGAAGAGTGATTCTTCAGGCTTTAGTGCAGGAGAGGTTGATTCATTGATTTCATATAGCGAGGCCATGTTTTCAGAATTTCACATAAGAAGGGATTGCTTCTTAAGATTGACTCCTACCACTAATTGGATGGACTTGTATTACTAGATTTTGGGATCATCGTTACTTGTGATGTCCATTTACTTGATTGCATGAAGATCGACTTTCATACTCAGTCGACCATGTATTCCAAGCATCTCCTCCAATCACGACTCTCCTTCTACTGTTGTCTAGTCTGCAAGTAGGGATGCAAATGGATAAAGATAATATATGTATCCGATCAGCCACCGTATCCGTTTTATACAGATGTTGGCATCCGTACCGTTCTAAAATGGATATGGATATGGATATCACTTCCGCAAACATCTATATATGTATCCGTACATCTGTTTTCATATATAAATATAATATAGATTTATTTTAACCATATATAACATAATTTATACATGCGTTTACCATATTTGGTATATTTTTTATGATATAAGCACATTTAGTATATTTATACCATATGTTTTCCATCCAATACATATATATTTAAGCCAAACTATAGAATATTTCTAGTACTACTCATATGCGATCAGTATCTGTTTTACATCTGTAACTACAAAAATGTGGTCATTCTTTTGGAAAAATCATGCTATGATGTTGTATATTTAGTTTATGTTGTAAATGGAATCGTATAGTGATAACAAAAAAATCGGTGCGGGTAGGATATGGTGGCATTGGAGGACATCGGATGGTTAGCATTCAAAGTATATCAATAGTTTATACTATTAAGTTTTATATTTACTGTTAATGCTATTGGTTACTATAAACATCTACATAAGACTGATTTATTTTTTATATGATAATCATTCACTACTGATGATATTGGTTAGTACATTTGTGCTATTTATTTTTATAAATATAATTTTTTTAATAGGTTAGTATTCTTATTATGTTTTTGTGAATTTATTATATTATTGAAAATGTTTAATCTATGCAAATATATAAGAATATATGTATAAAAATTGATTTATATATGTAAAATAATTAAAAAAATCAAAACTATATCACCAAATTCTTGTATGATTTATATAAGATTTGCTTCCCTAACCCATGTGGGCGTGATATTGGAGACAAGAAAACACACATTTCAATCAATTTTTATATAAGATTGGATTCCCCAACCCATGTTGGCATGATATTGGAGGCGAGAGGGCACATATTTCAATTAATTTCAATATATATTGTAAGGGTGCATGCTCATGCGTACATTAAGCTCAAGCTCAGGCCCTGAGACACGGATGCAGATCTTTGGCCACTCATGTTTATGTTTTGAATTCTCCAGCAGTCATTTGTATCCACCAACTTTTAGGGACCAAACTTTGTCATTCTTTAATATTGATCTCCTACCATTTGAGATCATCATAGAAGTGAAAATCTTATTCCTTCTCTCTAAATTCTTCTATATTAAGACCTTGGTTTGTTTTCTGAGGTGGCTTTCGAGTATGATTGCGAGCATGTACATCGGTGGTGGATTGTTGAACCTTGAGAGTAGCACATTGAAACCTCGTGCACCAATAAAGTGGGGATTTCAAGGAATTATTATATCATATAACCTCACAACTATCCTTCTATTTCTATTTCATTTCTTGATCATATCATCTATTTGTATCTTTCCAAATGTTATTGACTTGCAAGTAACCCAATTACTAATCATAATATCGCAGACCTATTTTCGTAATATGAATGTGAGTTTTACTTGTTAATTACATGATAATCATGTCTATTTAGATGTGTCATGTGTGGTTTTATTTCCAACATGTATTGGGTCATGAACTGCACCTTGGACTTATGGCGGACTATATGATAACCTGAGTGGAGATGAAGTCAAGAAGATAGCATGTGCCAAGGGAATTAACCATCCAGCTCAACAACCTCCAATGCTTATAAGAATTGCCCCACATTCAAGTATGTCATTGGAAGAACAAACGAAGGTGGATTTCCCGTCTCATGATGATGCTTGTTGAACCTTAACACAAATAAACTATAGAAAATTTTTAACTTGGTAATTGAATAGGCCTATATTAATCCAATATCCGTGTGCCATTCGTAATGCCCAAAGTTGTTATTCGTCAAGAAGCAGATCATTTTGTTGAGAAAAAAAGATTTTCAATCATTTCTATCTTCACAATAAGGCTCCTTTGCAAATTTAAAATCCAAAAAGTCAGCAAATGAATAATCTATGAACTGCGGATAGACGATTATAGATATTAAAGATGCGATAATAGATATTCGAGAAGACAAATTTAGATTTGAGAGAAAAACCGTACCTTCTCACATATCTCATATCCCACTTTCAGCCTCACATCTTGATCCTTCTGGAAATCGAACTTATACCAACAAAGTTCACCAGCAGCTTTAGTAGTTTTCTACACATTATAAATGATAAAAATACAAGGTTACATCAATACGTGTCACTGGAACTGGTTTGGCAAGTGAAAGCTTGGAAATACAGCATTCAAACATCTATTTGATTTTTAAGCCTCGTTAGGCTGAAATTCGAAAATTAACGCAATGAAATTAAAAAATTAATGCAACATAAGTTTCAGACTGATCCCCTAATGCCATGCTAGAAAGTGGTTTTTACACCAGAGAAAACATGTGATACTAACATGCAGCATGGAAATAACAAAACAAAGCATTTTCCAATTTTAGATCAGGTCATCTACATGTATTCCTTGCGTCTAAACATAGACTTCTCAAGCCCTTTTTATAAGGCTCTTCCTCTAACTTTGCATGCCTTCGAATTAAAGAAGCACGTGGTCTCCTTTGCACATATTTATACCAAGTTTCCAACATTTCTTTGGCCGTCCCAAACCCCTTTTACAAAGAGCTCACACCAAGGCCAGGGGTTTAATATGTTTCTCAACCAACCAAAACTATGCATAGTCAAGAGAAACCAGAAACTTTCTAGGCAAGAAAAGTCAAGCCATTCAATAAATTGTGACATCTAAGCCTCGAGATGTTTTGGACATCCTTCATCGATGTTACTTTACGACAAGGAAGGAAATATCGGTATCGATATCGTTTCGATACAATGTCGATACCGATATATCGCCGACATATCGGCGATATATCGACGCATATCGCCGAAACCCGGTATCCACCAAGGCATTTCCTCCTGTCGATATCCGATATCGTCCATATCGGCGATATATCGGTGACCTGTTGATACCGATATATCGCCGATATATCGACGATATATCGCGATATGGCGATCCCTACTTTACGATCCACAAGAGAGAGGACGAGACCTTGTGCAATTATATAAGATTTGTGTTTGGCCGAGAATGATGTTATAATGTCTCAAGCCTAGGCCAGATCCATTATGGAGGATTACTAGCCTACACAACTTGTCGGGCTTGGATCCTACTGGGCCGTTGACAATCCCTCAAAATGCTTAAGCTCAAGTTGTCTGGTAGTAGTTCCCAATACTTATATCTCACTATCACACTTTGTGACTATGGACTATATTTGAGGTATTATAATCGCCCCCACTTATATTTGCAACGTCCTCATTATGCAATGGTACATTAGTTATTCTCGATAATAGTGGTGATTGCACGCTCTTGGTTACCCTTTCCTCATATCTCTTTGGTAGGGTGGTTTCACCTCTTGGGTAGCCTTTTCCACTATTAGAGAAAATCTACTCTAATATCATCTATAACATCATGAGACTAACCCGATCCGTTGTGGAGACACAATAGCCTACACAATTTGTTAGGTTTAAGCCCAACTAGAGCCCTTGACTACATCCCAAAATACTTAAGATTAAGTTGTATAGTAATCGTCACCACTATTTATAAACCACTCTCATGCTTTGTGATGACTAGATGTGAAATTATGTTTGAGGTGCTACAGACGTGATTTTCCACGGTGGACATCTCTATGCTGAGAATGTTCTAGCTCATGGAAGATTCTAGCCTGATTCCTAAATGATATAATTTATTTGTAGATTTTCTACGTATAATTTATATAATTTATAAATGATCATAGAACCTAGGATGTTCACCCTCCATGTTCTCTAAAAAAATCTCAACGGAAACCATTTAGGTGCTAGGCGATTGTTCAGATGGCCATTTAAATTCAAGTTTAGACATACATAAGAATGTTGCTATATTCTATTTTGTATGAAAATAGTATGGGTACCCTAAATGGATTGTAACCAGATATTATTAATTTGGATCAAATATACACAACCATCAACCATGATTCAGAAAGAGAGATTTTGCCATATTCTTATGAAATAGTAGTGGTACTCTGCGTATGAGATGCCTTAAAAAAATATTGCACTATTAAATACTATATTTATTATTAACTCCTTGGACGTTACCACAAAAGCGAGAAGGTGACTAAATATAATAAAAGTACTGCCAATAAAAGCTATAAGATACACTTAGTATTGATATGATCCATAACGAGTTCACTCAAAAAAATGATCCATAATTAATATAATTAATTCCATTAATTCTAAGAAGCATTAAAAAATTGTATGCTGCCTTAAATTAGTATGAATGTGAACTTTAGAATACCACTTTGGTCATACGAAGGAATCGGGACTATGTGGCCGCATCCACCAAGTGTCAATATGTTTAGGCACACTTTAGAATAGCACTTTGGACATTGTTGGAAGAAATGAAAGAGAGAACTTGTTTATTCCAGGGAACCCTAGGCTCTCTTATATAGAGGAAGCCTATGGGTAAATTACATAAGATGGAACAACGAAAATAAGCATGACACATGAGTACATAAATACTAGAAATATCTCTACACTCCCCTCAAGATGGAGCATAGATGTCAATCATGCTCAGCTTGGAAGAACATTTCTGAAACGGCCCTCTGAGCAACGGCTTAGTAAAAATATATGCAGTCTTCTCTCCTGAACTAACATGGAAAGTAGAAATCAACCCCTTCTGAATCATATCCCTAGTATAGTGGCAGTCTACCTCAATATGCTTCGTCCTTTCATGAAATGCAAGATTATTAGCAATAAATAATGCTGCTTGATTGTCACATTGTAACTGCATGGGTAATGGTACATCTACATGCAGATCTGCTAATACGGCTCGAACCCACATCATCTCCGTACTTGCATGTGCCATGGCTCTGTACTCAGATTTAGCACTAGATCTAGCCAAGGTTGCAGAAGTCGGCAGTCGGTACTCGGTCGGCAGGGTCACTGACTAAGGATTAATCGGCAGTCGGGAGAGTAATCGGATTTAGTCGGGCATTAGTCGGTTTAGATTTTTTTAATTATTTTAAATATATAAATCAAGTTTTATAACATATAGTCTCATTTATATTCATATATTTAGCAGTTTTAATATTTTTGAGAGCTTAAAAAATTATAGCAACAGAAGAAAAAACGAAGCAAAATGTTTGGTTCATAGCACGAACAAAATGTTAAGAACAAAATGTTTGGTACATAGCACGAGTTGAAGTTAGAAATAAATTAATACAAAGCTAATCAACAACCACAAAAGGTAAATAACCTAAGTTACCTAACTATCATGCAAATCAACAAGAAGTATCTAAGTTAATGAACATTTAGGCGTAATAAACACAATTCTAATCTTATATAAGTTAACCAACATGAAACTAAATCACAAAGTTTTAAGTAAAATTATCCAGGATAGTATATTAATTAGTTGATATTTTATATCTAGATGAAAAACTATAATTTAAAGTACAGAACTATACACAGAATTTTCTTATAATTTTTAGTTAACATTTTTAGTGTTTTTTATTTTCATATTTTTAATTTATTTGTGAGTTATACTTATTAGCATGTAACCTTAAGTATCTCATCTTATTGTCTTACAACAAGCCCTAAATCTCATCTAATTCTAAACGGGTAATCGAGTTTACGGTTTGCGCCGAAACATATATCCGAAATCCCTATGCAAAAGTCAGCCAAGAAATCTCTATGCAAAAGTCGGCCGACTAGTCGGCCGACTAGGCCGACTAATCGGGCGATTAATCGGGTCTGACCGACTATTGGCCGACTTGGCCTAGTCGAGTCGGGTACCCCCCCGACTCGACTAGTCGGACCGACTAGTCGGCCTAGTTGGCCGACTTTTACAACAGTGGATCTAGCCACCATTGTCTGTTTCTTGCTTTTCCAAGAAACTAAGGAACTGCCAACAAATACTGCAAAACCTGAGGTAGATTTTCGGTCTCTAGGACATCCTGCATAATCCGCATCAGCACATGCAGAGATCGAAAGACTTGTTTCTTTCTTGAACAACAATCCTGCACCCGGAGACGACTTTAGATATCTTAATATCATATATACAACATCCATGTGTATCTGTCTGGGTTGTTCCATAAACTGACTCACCCGACTAACTGCAAAAGCAACGTCAGGTCTGGTGGTAGTAATATAGAGAAGTTTTCCCACCATTTCTCTATATCTTCTATTGTCAACTTCCTCTGTATCATCTCCATATAGCTTCATAATAGGATCCATGGGAGTAGTAGAGGGTCGACACCCGATCATACATGTCTCAACAAGCATATCTGTAATATATTTCCTTTGGGTCATCACAAGACCCTGTGCATTCCTCGCAAACTCCAATCCCAGAAAGTATCGCAGAGCACCAAGATCCTTAGTCACAAACTGATGGCCTAAAATGCTTTTACCATCTTTATCCCCTGCATGTCATCTCTCGTAACAAGTATATCATCAACATATACCATAATAACAACAGTACCTCTGGGAGTCTTCTGGACAAACAAAGAGTGGTCAACATTTGATCTTATGAACCCTTGCTTCTGGATGAGATCTGAAAGCTTCTGAAACCATGCCCGCGGACTTTGTTTAAGACCATACACGGCCTTGTGAAGTCTACACAACATATGACACTCCCCCTCAGCAGCAAACCCCGGAGGCTGCTGCATGTAGACTTCTTCCTGCAGATCTCCATATAAAAAGGTATTTTTAACATCAAGCTGGAACAAGTGTCAATCACGTAACATTGCAACTGACAGAAGAACACGTAGAGCTGAATGACGGGCCACCGGGGAAAATCGTTCATATAATCCACGCCATGGGTCTGAGTGAATCCACAGACCACTAATCTTGCTTTGTAGCGATAAAGGCTGCCATCCGCATTATATTTGACAGTAAAGACCCATTTACAACTGACCACAGAAGCTACTGGGGGGGCAGCAACCAAGCTCCATGTACCACGAGATCGCAAGGCAGCCATTTCCTCTTCCATGACTAACCGCCAGCTGCTGTCTTTCAAGGCATCCTGATAATTCCGTGGTATCTCCACGGTAGATAGGGCAATAACAAATCTCTGGAAATCACCAGTGAGGCGATGGAATGAAACATGTGAAGTAAGTGAATAAGACGCACACGTCCGCTTGGATTTCCTCAAGGCAATAAGTACATCCAAATCATCAGCAGTGTCCACATGTACATCATTGTCCTGCACTTGTGCATTGTCAGTCCCATCATTTCTAATATCACATGGACGAACCTGGGACGTGGTGGATGAATGACGGCCTCCATGAGCAGGATTTGGACGACGAGTATAAAATTTCGGTAAAGGTGGGACTGGTGGTTGTGGAGGTGGTGGTGGTGGTGATGGTGGTGACGGTGGTGGCACAGCAGGAGTAGGTATGTGATCAAACTGACGTACAGGAGGAGGTGGCACATAAATGTCATCATCAGTAGTAGAAGGAGTCATCCTGTCACCTGTAGGCGAGAAATACATGACATTCTCAAAGAAAGTGACATCAGCACTGACATAATATCTGTTATTCACAGGATCATAGCATCGGTAGCCCTTTTGAGTACGAGAGTATCCCAGAAACACTCACTTGACAGCCCTAGGTGAGAGCTTGTCAATCCCTGGAGTGAGTTGATGAACAAAAGCAACTGAATCAAAAACACAAGGAGTTAGTGAGAATAATTCCCTATCAGGAAAGACAACAGAAAGAGGAACTTCTCACCCAACACAGAAGATGGCATACGATTGATCAGATAACCTGCCATAAGAACAGCATCACCCCAAAAAGACAGAGGAGCACAACTATGAATGAGTAAAGTCCGAGCCACATCAAGAAGATGACAATGTTTTCTCTCTGCAACACCGTTCTGTTGATACGTGTAGGCACATGTTGTTTGATGAATAATGCCACGAGACAAGAAGAAATGGAAAAGAGCACGAATGCAAAATTCTAATGCACTATCTCTGCGCACAATCTTCACATTAGAAGAAAAGACATTCCGAATTTCATTAATAATATTTTTTATTACATCCCCCGCTTCAGATTTATTTTTCAATAAAAAGACCAAAGACAATCTAGAGAAATCATCTACGACCACTAGGTAAAATCTGTGTCCCTAGTGATCAGGTACATGACTCTGACCCCAAATGTCAACATGCAATAACTCAAAAGGGGAGCGACTGCTCCTAGACTCACGACTAGAGAAAGTAGACATGTGATGCTTTCCCAACTGACAGGCTTCACACTGAAAAGAAGACTTTGGTGAAATCTAGAGCAAGATATGACGCAGCTTCTGAAGAGGAAGATGATCAAAATGCAGATGCCAGGTAAAGGGAGAAGCAGATCCACTGGACTGAGATGAGACACCAGCATAGGAGGTGTGAACCAACCGATAAAGACCATCCTGCTCATAGCCACAATCAATCACCCTGCCCGTTAAAATGACCTGAAAAATAAGAGAGGATGGGTCAAAAATAGCTCGACAATGCAAATCCCTTGTAAGCTGACTAATAGAGAGTAAGTTCATCGAGAAATCTGGAGCATGCAAAACATTCAGCAGGCGAATGGAGGGTGTCAAACTGATCTCCCCCTGTCCAATGATGGGGGAATGAGTCCCATCTACTATTACTACCGATCTCCTTGGGGAAATCTCCCTGTAGGATGTAAACTTATCTCTGTCTCGACAGAGATGATGTGTCGCACCGGAGTCCATGATCCATTCTGAAACATCAGAACTGTGACATGATGTAAAGGCATAAACGCTACCTGATGTGCTTGTTGTGGCTGACGTGCTGGCAGAGGCTGAAGCTGCATTGGCGAGTCAGTAGTGGCAGGAGGCATGATATCCCGTAGTCTGGCGACAAAATCCTCAAACCGCTGGTCTGAAGTGGATGGCAGTGTAGGCACAGCATGATCGGCTACACGGGCAGATGCAGGAAAACCATGCTTAGAATAGCATGTATTTTCCGCATGACCCGGGCGATGACAGAAGATACATGGTTGACGGAATCGACCACCTCGACCACGAGGTCTACTGCCACGAAAAGAGGAGGCACCTCTGCCTCAGGAAGCAGCCATCGCTGAAGGAGGTGGCATAGACGTTGGAGAAGGAACCGAGATTCGGCTGAGTCATCGATACATTTCCTCTACTGGAGGAATAGTAGCATCTGCCAGTATCTGCGAGCAAGCCGCATCATACTCCAGGTCTAATGCCGCTAGTAAGACCCCACCATTGTAGCATTCCGGAACGTCTTCTGCTGCTCAGGGGTCGCCGTCAGGGGAATGATACTGTAAAGCTTCTCAAACATCCCCTGTAGGGATGTATACAACGAATGCAACGGCCATCCATTCTGCTTGACCGTAAAGATGTCATGCTGAAGTTGGAGGATCTTGGTCTCGTTCTTCATCTGCGAGTACGTCGCGGCAAGAATACCCCACATGGACTTAACCGTGGGATGATGTAGGATATCATTGGCAATCTCCATAGTCAGAGTTCCAGAAAGCCAAACTTTGGCATACGAATCATCAGCCTCCCATGAGGTGTAAATCCCCGTCTTCCCGCCGGCTCATCTTCGGTAAGAATGTGCTTCTTATCGTTGGACTTCATGAGGCTCATGAACTGCATCGCCCATAGCTCGTAATTCGTCCCATCCATCTTGACTATTGACGCTGGACCTTTGAAGGCGTCAATGGAGGGCATATCGACCTTGTTTTCTGACATAGTTGTCGGAGACGAAGAACTAGGGTTTACAAACCAATGAAGAATCGTCTACATAAACATGTAGGGATATGAGTGCATATGTAGACTTATGCACTCAAACCCATGAAGAGAAGGAGATGTAGTCGGCGCCAAGTGGGGGGAAGGGACGGCGGGATGAGTGGTGATGGAAGGGGGCGGTGGCAGGCATGCTTAGGGGCCGCGCACGGAGGGGGGGTTGCGGGTAGGGGCCACGACGCCCGCGGGGAGGAGGGAGGGGACACCCGCGGGGAGGAGGGGGCGATGGGGATGGGCGGTGAGGGGGTAGGTGATGAGGGAGTGGGCGACGATGAGGGGGTGGGCGGCGGGGATGAGAGGCGTCGGGGAGGGGGTGGGCGGTGGGGATGAGAGGTGCGGGTAGGGTTTAAGGTGGAGGCTATGATACCATGTTGGAAGAAATGAAAGAGAGAACTTGTTTATTTCAGGGAACCCTAAGCTCTCTTATATAGAGGAAGCATATGGATAAATTACATAAGATGGAACAACGAAAATAAGCATGACACATGAGTAAATAAATACTAGAAATATCTCTACAGACATAAGAAGGAATCGGGACTGCATGGCCACATCCACCAAGTGCCAAATTTCTTAGGCATTTGGCTAGAGCCAAGTTGAGTTTACATAAAAATGAGTTGCCAAAACACACTACAATATAATAAATGGAGTTTCTACCTATTGCATGTACGAATATTTCCTTCCTGTAATTAATTAGGAAGGAGTTGGATCTCAAGGATTTTTTTGACGTGGGGGAAGAGGAGAGGTTGTATGAAGACATGCTCTACATTCCACCACCTCTCAATACAGGAGTTATTTTGTTTTCGTTGGTTACTGGAGGAAAGAATGTTCAATGGAAATTAATGATTTAAAACCCTGTTTCTTTCCTTGTTTTGTGAATTTTTCTTTCTTCACGGACTTTTTGGCCTTATAGTTTAGTCTGCAGTTTTCAAGTCCATGTAGGTCAAACTCATGTTGTAAGGCAATCTGCCCCTATCACATGCATTCATGTAAAATCTTTTGAAGTTAAAAGGAAGCAGACACCTGAGACACACATCATCGGGCTTATAAGCACAGGAAAACCTCATGAGTTATTGGTTTTCCTAGAAACTTGTTAAAAAAACTCTTTGCCTAATCTTAATAGAAAAACAGTGACAGAAAAACTATATATCATTTATGTAATCATCATCTATGACTTTAATTGATGTGTATTAATACAACAACAAAGCCTTTTCCCATAATTAAGTAGGGTCGGTTACATGGATTCTTTGCCTTCATTCAGATCTATCATGAGTCAATCTCGGGCTTATATCCAAAAAACTAAGATCTCTTCGTATAGTCTCTTTCCAACACTCCGGGCCGTCCTCGTCCTTGCTTAGTCGACTCAACATCCCAACACTCGCATCTCCTAACCGGTGCATATGTTGATCTTCTTTGCAAATGACCAAACCATCTTAAGCGGTTTTCTCGCATCTTATCCTCGATCGGAGCTACACCAACTTTCTTTCTGATTGCATCATTCCGGATCCGATTTTTACGTGTGTGTCCACACATCCACCTTAGCATTTTCATTTCTGCTACAGCCATTCTCTGCACATGTCTATGGTTCACAGGCCAACATTCATATCCATAGAGCATAGCAGGTCTCATGGATGCTTTGTAAAACATTCCTTTAAATTTTAAAGGAATTTTCTTATCACAGGAACAGCCGATGCTCCTCTCCACTTTAGCCAGCCTGTATTTATTCTATTAGTAACATCTCCATCAATCTCCCCATCATGTTGCAAAATAGATACCAGATATCTAAAAGAATCTCTCTTCTGAATGTTATTGTCACCAATCTTCACCTCAGTTCCTTCACCATTGCTTCCATCAAAGGTGCACTCCATATATTCCGTCTTAGCCCTACTTATAAGAAATCATTTAGTCTCCAATGCATGTCTACAGATCTCAAGCTTCTCATTTACTCCATCTCTAGTACCGTCAATCAACACAATATAATCAGCAAATAACATACACCAAGGTAACTCATCATGAATGTGACTTGTCAACTCGTCCATAATCAAAGTAAAAAGAAATGGACTCAAAGCTGAACCTTGATGTAAACCAATGTTGATGTCAAAATAGTCAGTCTTCCCAGACGGGGTCCTTACACAAGATAAAGCCCTATCATACATGTCCTTTATGATGTTAATGTATAGGACAGGTACTTGTATCTTCTCCAAAATTCTCCACAATATCTCTCGTGGGACAGAATCATAAGCCTTCTCCAAATCAATAAAGATCATATGGAGGTTCTTCATTTTAGCTCTATAAATCCTCAGTGTTCTCCTCAGCAAATGGATGGCTTCAATAGTTGAGCGACCTGGCATGAATCCGAATTGATTTTCTTTTATGTTGGAAACTTTCCTCAGCCTTCTTTCGATCACACGTTTCCAAATTTTCATAGTGTGACTCATCAGCTCGATACCTCTGTAATTTGAACAACTTTGAATGTCTCATTTATTCTTATAAAGAGGCAACACGATACTCCTCCTCCAATCTTCAGGTATTTTCTTGCTTCGCCAAATAACATTAAATAGTTTTGTAAGCCAAGTCAAACCGCGCTCACCTAAAACTCTCCATACTTTTACAGGGATGTCATCCGGTCCTACACTCTTCCCATGTCTCATAACCTTCAAAGCCTCCTCTATTTCCCTTCTTTGTATTCGTCTATAGCTTACACGATTCAAATAACTTTCACTACTAGCTAGATCACCCAAAGTGATCTCTCTATTTCCTTCTCCAATGAAAAGTTTATGGAAGTACTGCTACCATCTAGTCTCTATGTCCTTCTGAGTAACAAACACGTGACCTTCCTCGTCCTTAATGCATCTCACTTGAGAAAGGTCTTTGGTCTTTCTTTCTCTTGCTTTGGCCAACCTGAATATATCCTTCTGGCCCTCCTTAGAGTCGAGATTTTTATTAAAAAAAAAACTTCATAAGCTTTTGACTTAGCTTCGCTTACAGCCTTCTTTGTTTCCTTCTTCGTTGTTTTGTAGTTTATGACAGTTTCCGTTGTTCTATCGTTAGCATTGTTTTAAAAAGCGTCGCCTCGAGGCGCAAAGGCGTACGCCTCGAGGCGAGGCGCAGCAAATTCGCCCTGAGGCGCACGCCTCAGGTTCTCTGGGTGGGGTGTGCGCCTTGACTTGGCGTGAGGCGCTCGAGGCGCGAGGCGCTCGAGGCGAGGCGGAGGCGTAAGCCTCGAGTTATGAGGCTTTTTTTACATTTTTGGTTATTTGCTTTGCACTTGACCTTTTTTTTTGTTAGCATTATATTTTTTATGTTTGTATTTTTGTTTACATGTTAACCCTTGCATATTTCTATATATTAGTTGCAAGTTTGCAACTTGATGTTGTTATTTGGTTGTATAAGTTGTGAATCTTAGAATAGTTATCGTATATATGAAGAAGCAAGGATGCAAATAAACACGTGAATTAAAATAATTATTATATTTGATTGTGAATAGCAAAATAAAAATAACATCTTTAGTAAAAAAAAACACCGGGGGCGCTGCCCCCACACCCCCGCAGGGGGGAGCGCACCTGCTCCCCCCTAGACCCCCCACAAGCTCGCTGACCGGGCAGCGAGACCCCCGTCTTGTTGGGGTATGATATGGCAGGAGGGGATGCATATGACGGTTCTCCAACAATATCCAACAAGACAAATGGTTGGGATTCAAGATGTGTTAGTATTTTTTTACTTCAAACACTAAAAATTATGGTTCCTATTATACTTTAGTATTAAGTATAGACTTTAATTCAATACTTATATAGAATTACTGAAGTTGGAACTTGATATTACATATATTAGTGGCTTTTTTTGAACTACAATGCCTTCATTGCTTATGTATTGCATCTCTTATTAGTGTTAAACAATTCTTGAATGTGTTGTTGGGAAAATTTAATATTATCATATATTTTTTCAATGTATTATCCTTTAATTTTAATTTTTTTTCCAAAAAATTGAGGCTTACGCCTCGACCGCCTCGAGGCTTACGCCTCGCCTCGATTTTAGGGAAAACGCCTCGGACAGCCTCGCTCTTTTTTAAACCTTGATCCTTAGACATAGCTTTAAAGCAAGCTCTTTTAATTTTTAGTTTCTCTTGCACCCCTTCACTCCACCACCAAGCTTCCTTTTGACCTGGAGCTCCTCCCTTCGACTCGCTTAGTATCTCTTTGGCTACCCTTCGGATACAAGATGCTACTGCCTCCCACATCTCATTTGCACTTCCGCTACAATCCCAAGATAAGTCTTCCAAAACCTTCTCCTTGAAGCCCGATTGCTTTAGTGGAAGATTCCGCCATCTAGTTCTAGTGATCTTAGGAACCCTCCTTTTTTTACCAGGCATTTTATTTGCACATCTAAGACTAACAAGCGATGTTGAGTTGTCAAACTCTCTCCTGGGATTACTTTGCAGTCTTTACAACACAACCGATCTCTTCTCCTCAACGTAAAGTAATCTATCTGTGTTCTAGTTGGCCCACTCTTATAAGTAATTAAATGCTCCTCCCTCTTCTTGAAGAGAGTGTTTGTTATGAAAAGATCATATGACGTTACAAAATTCATAATGACTTTTCCCTCTTCATTTCTATCAGTGTTGTCAAAAGCGCTCGAGGCGCTCACCTAGGCGCTAAGGCGAGGCGAGGCGAGCCCTAAGCGCCTTGCCTTGCTTCAGGCGAGGCGTTTTGCCTCAGGCGCTGCCTAGGCGAGCGCCTGGCCTAAGGCGCCAGGCGCTTGAGGCGAGCGCCTGAAGCAAAAATGGGGCTTTTTGCTGATTTATTTGTATTTTTTTCCTTTTTAAATTTTAAAGTTGGATAAATATTAGTTCAGAGTAATATTTGGACATGTCAGTATATATATATATATGCATACAAATACAAGCATCAATTATACATACACTAGCAATACACGTATATATACGCACTAAGCTCTACATACACACATACATATACATTTACGCATGCATATTAGTTATAAGTATTATAATTAAAAACATAATACATATATACAAACACATATATGTATATATAGACATATACACATACATGTAAACATATGTATATGCATGCATATCCATGCATACACATATGTACACATGTACATGTATACACATGTACACATGTACATGTACTAGACATTATACATGTAATAAACATTCACTTATAAATAGACATTATACCGTTGAGTGTCTCCCCCTTTTTTGAGCCTCAAAAAAAAATATTTATGCATAAACACATACATGTTAGTCCTTAATTCTACATATACACATACATTTATATGTGTTAGTTCTAAATTCTATTTACAAGTTACATTTATATTAGTTTTAAGTACTACACATATATGTGTATATATAAATAAATATACATGTACTTACATATACATTGGATTGATATTAAATGTAATTTATACATGTTAATAATTAATTCTATATATACACATACATGGTAGTCCTTGATTCTATAATTCTACATATACACATACATGTTTGTCCTTAATTCTACATATACATGTACATTTATACATGTTAGTTCTAAGTTCTATTTACACATTACATTTATATTAGTTTTAGGTACTATAATTACAGACATAATATATACTTACATACACATATATACACGTATATAAAAAAATATACATACACTTACATATATATTGGATCGATATTAAATTGTAATTTAGGTGTGTATGTGTGTAATATTTTTTGAAATAATACATGCATGTACATATAAATACATACATACATATATGTATGTATAGGTATATAAGATTATATTTACATAAATATATGTAATATATATAGCGCCTCGATTGTCCCAGGCGAGCACCTAGTCAAGCGCCTAGCACCTCAGGCGTTTTGGACTCCTAGCGCCTTACGCCTTTGACAACACTGATTTCTATCCCCAAAATCATGTCCTACATGAACACTAGCATACCCTGAAACATTTTTTCCCACATGTCCATTAAGATCTCCACCTATGCAAATCATCTCTCTTTGTGGAATTCCTTGTAAAATATTATTCAGATCCTCCCAAAAAGCTTGTTTAGTCCTTTCATATAAACCAATTTGTGGAGCATAAACTGAGATGATATTCAGAATTTCTTCAAGCACTAATTTTAGCAAAATAATCTGATCCCCGAATCTTTGCACCTCAACCACACAATCCTTCAAATCCTTATGAATAACCACTCCAACAATGTTTCTACCCTTATCTTTACTTGAATACCAAAGTTTAAAGCTTGTCTTCTCGATCTCCCTTGCTTCCTCTCCAACCCATTTAGTCTCTTGAAGACATAGTATATGAATCTTCCTTCTTTCCATTGTATCAACTATCTCCATCAATTTTCCAGTTAAAGTTCCAACATTCCAACTACCAATCCGCAACTTCCTTTGCAATCTCTTTTGGACTAACTTCTTTACTCGCATGTGTCCATTATGCGAGAACCCTTGTAAATTTTGGACTGCATCCGGGCAGGTGATGCAGCGGAACTAGCTTAATTACCCGCATGCGTTCCTCATGCGAGAACCCTTGCAAATTGATGTATATTAATAATGTAGATTTTTAGGACTTGAATAAACTAGAAAATTTCAAAGATTTTCTCTGTAATTTTAACTGGCTTTTCCTCATACATAGCAAAAAAAACTCCAAGAGAAGGAACAGTGAGTATGAATAGCATATAGGATCAGCTATCCTGAATCAGGTTCAACAAATTCTATTCGTATGTGTATCTTTGTATCTGAACATACTTGTGGGTAAGGGTGTGCATCTTCATAATGCGCAGCCCATATTTTCATCCAAAAAAAACAATATATCCGCATGTCAATGCTAAACTCTCAAATACCAAATGGTTGGCTTTATAGTTAGGTTATTAGCGGAACTAACGTTCAAGTGATCATTGCTTTTTTATGAACAAGCGATATTTCTATCTTTTCCAATAAGGCTACAGCGAATTATTGTTAATATGAAAAGAAACGGATGAAAAAATGAAGTTTGCACAAAGAAATAAAGAAAAGTAACATGCACAAGGGCACCACTTAGATACTATGTTTAGATACATAGTTTTTTAGTTCTAAAAAGAACTTAATTGGCAAAGCCTTCTCCCACTTTAAGCAGGGTTGGCTACATGGATTCATATCAAATCCATGTGGAAAGATCCAACTATTTTTTATGATGGTTGTCGGCTACCTAACGCAACCCTCCTCAAGGGGGGATTTGAACCATCGTCTTTTGGGTGGTAGGCACGCTGCTCTACCACCAGACAATCGATATGGGTTTTTTTCCAAAATAAAGGACTTAATTTCTTTAAAAGTGCTTCATTGTTTTAGAAGTAAATAAATAGTATTAGCTTAAAAATAAGTTTCTTATAGTTCAAGACATCAAAAAAAAATCATGCATACCGAATTTCTAATTAGTTCTGAACAGCTGGGTTCTATAAGAACAGAGAGTTCTTATTAACCTATAACAATTACACTCTGACTTTATCACATGCCACTGATCCACACAAATCACAAACTTAGATTACAAGCTAAAATCACAATCCTAATCAATGTCAATATATGATCAAGTTTCATGCAAAATCAGGGATTACTTGTGACTATAAACAATATTCTCAAACCACCAAAATGAAAAAAGACAACAGGATACAAATTGCACTCTCTATTAAGGGGATAGAACTACTTACCACGTTAAACTCCTTGTCTATGTTGGCTCGGCCTTTGGCAACGAACCGCAAGTATCCACTCTCCTTCAACAAAAACTCTCTCTTCACCCTGAGATTGTAACTCAAGGTCTTGTTCCTGTCCCATTGGCATCCAATTCCCATGTTTGTCAACACCTTCAAAGAAATCCGCATTAAAGCAGAAGTCATTTCTAATGAAACAATTAAAACATCAACAAATCATAACAGCATATTCTACCTCAGGATAAAACGCCGAATCATCAACGCAAGATAACTAGGGATGCCAACATAGGTATCCAACTCCGCATGAGCCTGCAGAAGACAGTCACATTACTGAATATAAGAGGGATATCTTCCAGACTTACAATGAAATCGCAAATCAAATATCATAGTAGACTCGTGCATTTGATGGCCAAGTTCTTCAGGCACTCAGCAGGCATCAGTGCAGTGCCGAAGTAAACAGATTTCATCAGCACCATGTACAAAGATTGTTCTTTATTTCACACTTTTTCATAATTCAATTCAACAAAAAGGTAAAACAAGTCCATGCAGCTCCCCGCAGCTCACTCCATGATATCCATGAGTTTTCAAGCGAAATCTAGTGAAATCCTAAGTCACGGAGCGTTCAAAAAATCCAGCTTTCCTCAGATGAACTCAGCTATTATTGCTTATTTTATTTTACTCTACTTGGTAATTTAGTTCAACAGAAAGGTGCAACAGATCCGCAGAGCACCTGTTGCACATTCCATGGTATCCACAAGATTCCATGCAAAATCAAGCATAATCCCAAACCATGGAGCATTCAACATCCAACTGCTTTCCTCAACAAAGATTGCTTTTTATTTTATTTTTTTCCATTTAGTCATTTAGATAAACAAATGTACAACGAATTCAAATAGTTCCTGACCATCATTCCGCAACATAAACAATAAACCAAGTAAATTAGAACATAGTCCCAACTCAAGGAGCATTCGACATCCAAATTCTTCAGCCAATCTTAAAAAAAGTTTTTAATTTTCTATCGAGTAGTTTAGTTCAACCAAAATGTACGATGAATTAACAAAGCTCCAGCCGACAATCAATGATCACAACAACATTCTAAGTCAAATCCAGCATTATTACCAAACCGCGGAAAATTAGTATACCGAGACTTTCCTCAGCCAATACCAACCAAGATTGGTTTTTTTTTATTACGGCATTCCATACAGTGTCAGTAACTCGGTTCAACCAGAAGGTGCTACAAATCCTCAACACATCAAACAGAATCAATCAAAACCCCAAGCCACGGGCATTCACAAAATCCAGATTTCCTCAGCCACTCTCAATCAACAGAAATAACATCAAGTTCAAAAATCGAACTTTCCACAACCAATCACAATCGATCAATTCACACCAAACAACAACATGAAAAAAATACTAAAAAGTCCCTATTCATGGACCGGGACAAGCGAAAAGTTTACGGAACAACACACTGATCAGCATGGGATCGACAGAGAAAGGAGGAGAAGATCGGAGATGGACCTGGAGGAGGAAGTTGGAGTCGAGGGGGAATCTCTCCTTGGCGTGGAGCTTTAGGGTTTTAGACTTGGTCTCTCCGCCGTAGCGGAGGGAGGTCTGCATCGTCGCCGTCGTCGAAGAGAACCCTTATCCGTTAAGCAGAGAGGAGATTGGGAGAACCGAGAAGTTCTTTCTCGTCGAGAGTAATAAAGAAATAATTCAAATAATATTTAGTTTGGGCTTTGGGAAGAGTAGACGTGAAGTGTGGTTGGACTCTGGAGAGAGTAATTTACATAACGGTAAATTGCAAAAAAGGGTCTTATCTTGCATAAGCGATGAAAAAAAAAGATGAGATCGTCCTTTGTTACTGTTTTAAAATAAAGCCCATAGCTGATATTGTTCATACATAGAAGGGGCCTTTTTGTAATCTGATATCCTCCGTGGATTATGTAAACAAGGCAGAAAGGTCAGGAGTTTTGATGCAAAAAAAGGAAAAGTCGCCGTTGCCGGGGATCGAACCCGGGTCACCCGCGTGACAGGCGGGAATACTTACCACTATACTACAACGACTTGGATGCCTTTTCATCATTTTCCTTATTTATAACGTTGCATACGAGACGCTCAGTCTCCTTTGCTTCTCAAGTTCTAATAACTTAGATGCCCAGGATGGCTTTATTGTTCTCCGACCATGCACCAACGATGCAAATCACATCATGGATTGCAGTTAAAGACTGGGAATCCTAAGTTACACTCGAGGTTCTTTCACCATGAGTCGAAGGCTACCAACGAATCCAGAAGACGGAGATGATCGCGAGGGAAATGATGCGGCTCTGGATCGTCTCGTTCACGTAGAAGCGAAGAAACACAGAACAGCGCTCCATGGTAACAGATCACAACATTGTCGTCACATGATTCATCAACTTGGACGAACAAACATGCACGAAAAACTAAGTAAAATTAGTCGGAACGAAAACTGGAAGCTGGTACTGCCCCCTCCTCCCGTCTACCCGAGGTGGTAGGTGGCTTTTGCTGCCGACGCCGGAACTTCTCATCGTGCCTCTGTCGCTTGAGAGAGGCCCTCCGAAGAATATGGATTGCCCAGTGTACAAAAGCTCTGTCTCATTACCCGCATCCATCCGTCGGAAAGAACCACCATTGCTCTGCGCTGACACGAAACGCTCGGCCTCTCGGTCCTGCATTATGCTGAAGCCATTCTGCCTAATGGGTTCGTGCTGCACATCCTCGCTAGTTATGTTGTCGTTCCCGTCCAACGATTGCCTTGACATGGGAGAGCGGTTCGCAGAGATTGGATAGGCAGCCACTGTGTTGCGGGTTAGCCGGTACGGTGTTACTTGCATGGAATGTTGTGGACTGCCGAATGTGCTGGGTGTCTGTGGATACGTATCGAGATCTTCACGACTCGTGTGGCTCGGGGGATACGAACAACTCAGAGGTGAAGATCTCACGTTGCTCGGTCTTACGTCCCTGTGGGAGAACGATATCCACGCTTACGGCACTGCTCTGGCTGCTCATATTATCGCATGAATACCGGTCGGTGTCATATTGCGTTCGGGAATTAATGGGTCTTAGGACAGACGACGATGTTCTAGCTCTGGCTGCAGATTTGACAGCCTCACCGGAATCTAACTTCGCGAGCTTCCAAGCACTGATCCTCACCCGGTGTTTCGCTAGCCTCTTCCCCTGCTCGGCCGCGTCGAGGGTGTCCGGATCGACGGTTGAAGGCAATCGACTGGTTTCGAGATGCGAGATCATCTCATCCTGTTTGTCAGTAAAGAAGTGATCCTTTTATAAGATATCAGATATAATAATTATGGAAATAGAAGTTTAAAGTCTAATATTGCAGGAGGCTTTAAGATGACGATAATTAAATAAGATTAATCCGGTTTGCCAAAACAAATCTTCGCTGCCGAACTCTAAGGGTGTGTTTGGTTGGCGGGTTAAGGCGGGTTAAATGGTAGAGGGTAACTCGTTTTTGGATTTTGGTGTTTGGATAGAGGGTTAAACTGGGGGTGGGTTAGAAGTGGGTTTGGGGTGATATGATTGTATTGAAGTTTGAAAAAGTGGGTAGTTATTGTGATGTAATTGTATTGAAGTTTGAAAAGTGAGTAGAAGTGGAGTAGTTTATAATTTTTATATGATATGATGATATAATATATTATTTTTTGATAGGTTTGATGATGTAAAATTGATTTATTTAATTTTTTTAAAAAGGAATAAAGTGGGGCCCACGAGGAGAGAGGGGGATGTGGTTAAGGGGGTAAATTCCCCCAAAGGGAGGGTAACCTGGTAGTCGAACGCTACCTAAGTGTAGTCTCATGCATGAACACAAACCAAATGATCAGTGCAAAGATATTATGAACTTCCTCTGCGTATTGCGGTTATAGACGCGGAAGATCTTCTTTACTGATGCTCTGTGCAAACATATCAACAACTTCATTTCGTATACTGACATACCTGATAATCGACGAAGATCCGAGGAGGGGTACACCATGCGCCTCAGTACTGCAACCCGAGAGAGCTTCCTGTTGGGGATAATGGATGTATCTCTAAATCCCTTTCCTGCAGCAAAGATGGCATACAACAATATGGGCTCCCCACTCGGGAACCAAATGGCAACAATGACAAACAATCATAAGCAACCACAACAAGCAATCATCAAAGGAGACAAGGGTTTTTATATGGAAACCATTACTCGATGTGAGCAAGGGAAAACCCACAGGGCAAGACCGACAATGATTTCACTACGGTCAAAAGAGTCAAATGTTCTTTCGGTTTTGTTGCCCAACAAAATCGAGATACAAGCCACAAGCACAATGATAGTTCTTCTACTAGTAGCTAATTATCCCTAGGTATCTAGCAATACCAAATGTGCTCAAATCAAGAAAATAAGGTGGCTTCCCTGAAGGGCTCCCGGATGGAGACCCAAATCGAAGGCTTGGCTTCCTTGAGGTCGTTCCCAACGACCTCCTTGTCGCTCCCAAGCTCGAGCTCGCACAGCCCACGGCTCTTGTCGAACCTGCTGCCCAAGCCGCAGCTCTTCGACCAACTGGAGAAGAGGGGCAAGGCCATCCAGCTGTTGTTCCTTCCTCTCTCAGCCTCTCGAGCTCTCCCGCACGGAGGAGGTGGAGGGTTTTTACCCTCACTGATGTCGTTCCCTGGAAAGGGAAAATGGGGTTGCGGTACTCTCATTTTTCTAGAATCACAGAATGGGAATAGAGAACGAAAAGGGGCTCTTCCATGTTCTAGAATCAGAGGCAACAAATGGGGCCCTCAACTTGCTGGTGAAATTTCACAAAAGTCCCATAGAAGGACAAAGTGTTGCAATCCCCAAGTAGGGGCTGGAATGTAAAATGCCTAATAACCTCCCTCTCCAGTCCCAATGGGGAGGTGTCGCCCAGTAATGGATATCAATAATAAGTGACATCGCTCAGCTCTATACAGAGCTGAAGCTTGTCACGAATGACTACTTGGTCAACATGTATGAGGGGTTCTCATCAGTGTGAATCTTCTTCAACATGAATTGCTTCTGTTTAATTGCATCCCTCGACCAATGGTATCTCACATCAATGTGCTTTATACGAGCATGGTACATGGTACTCTTGCTAAAGTCTATAGTGCTCTAGCTATCACAAAACACAACCGGCTAACTGTCATCCAATCCAAACTCACCAAGAAAGCATTGTATCCACAACATTTCTTTCACAACCTCTGTTGCTGCTATGTATTCTGCCTTGGTATTCAAGAGAGCAACACATTTCTGTAGTTGGGATTTCCATAATATGGCTCTCCCTGCAAATGTAAAAATATACCCTGAGGTAGACTTTCTCTGGTCCATGTCTCCTGCCATATATGTATCAGTGTAGCCACAAGTTTGGTATCTGACCTCCCAAACACAAGACACATACTTGAGGTCCCTCTCAAGTATCTCAAGATCCGTTTCACGACCTCCCAATGGTTCTTCCCCGGATTGGACATGAATTTACTCACCACACCCACCACATGGGCTATGTCGGGTCTAGTGTAAACCATTGCATACATGAGGCTCCCAACTACGGATTGGTATGGGATCTTGGACATCTCTATTTTCTCCTCAGAAGTGGATGGACGTGATTCTTTGATCAGCTTGAAATGAGAGGCTAAAGTCGTGCTGACAGGCTTGGCATTCTTCATGTTGAACCGCTTCAGCACGCATTCAACATAGCTTTCTTGTGACAACCACAAGATGCGCTTCTTCATGTCCCTTGTAATCTTTATCCCAAGGGTGTGGCTTGCCTTGCCCAAATCTTTCATCTCAAACTCCTTGGAGAGTTCTTTCTTGAGCTTTGCAATCAAGTTGGAATTATGACCTGCAATCAACATGTCATCCACGTAGATCAAAAGAATGACGAACCTGTCATTGGGAAGACGATGAACATATACACATGGATCGGTTGTTGTCTTCTTGAAGCTTTGCTTTGCCATGAAAGCTCAAACTTCAAGTACCACTGTCCTGAGGCTTGTTTCAAGCCATAAAGACTCCTCCTCAACCTGCAAACCATGTGCTCTTTCTCTTTCTCTTGAAATCCCTGTGACTGCTCCATGTAGATCTTTTCTTTCAAATCACCGTGAAGAAACGTTGTCTTTACATCCATCTGCTCTAGCTCAAGGTCCATGCTAGCAACAAGTCCTAGCACCATTCTCACCGGATTCATCTTCACCATTGGGAGAAAATCTCATCATAGTCCACTCCTTCCTTCTGGCTGAACCCTTTCACTACCAATCTAGCCTTGTACTTGACTTGCTTGCCTCCATCATCAGACTTTAGCTTGTAGACCCATTTGTTCTTCAAGGCTCTCTTTCCCTTAAGAAGCTCAACAAGGTCAAAAGTGTAATTTTTCTTAAGAGATAACATCTCTTCATTCATTATATTGCGTCAATGATCCTTGTCCTTGTGCATCTGTGCCTCCTCAAATGTGTATGGATCACCTACATCTGTGAGCATCACATACCTAGAAGTGGGTAACGAGATGATGGTCGGCGTGTCCTCTCAGATCTCTTGACCTGAGGCCCTGCTGCATCTGCATGTGGATGAGGCTGCTCCCCCTGCCCTAGGTCCTCTGGACCTGCATCAATGGATTCTGCATTTGGCTCGTGCTGCTCTAGCTGCCCATCCTCTCCACTTGTACCCTGTACTGGAGAAGGATCTATGTCCTCGTCACTATCATCATCCATGGATATCTCATCTCCATCACCACTCTCAATGATGTCCTCTGCCAATGTTTGATTCTCATAAAAAATCACGTCTTTGTGCTTGGTGGCAGTCTTCTTTCTTGGATCTCAAAGACGGTATCCAAATTCCTGATCTCCATAGCCAAGAAAGATACAAGGCACTGCCTTGTCATCCAACTTCTTCCTCTGCTCCTTGGGTACCAATGCATAAGCCTTGCATCCAAACACCCTCAAATGAGCATATGAGGGGTCCTTCCTTGTCCAAGCACGCTCTGAAATCTGAAACCCCAAAGGAACCGATGGAGATAGTATGATCAAGTAACATGCGGTGCAAACCGCCTCATCCCAAAAGGTCTTGGGCAACTTTACTGTCTTCAGCATGCAGCGAACTCTCTCAATAATGGTCATGTTCATCCTCTCAACAAGATCATTATGCTGGGTTGTGCCTGGCTCTATCCTCTCATGCCTGATGACGTGCTCTGCACAGTAGCCCTGAAAGATAAGGGAGGTGTACTCTCCCCCATTGTCCGTGCATAGGCACTTAAACAATTTCCTTGTCTCGCGCTCAAATATGGCATGAAACTTCTTGAAGCAATCAAACACCTGATCCTTCGATCTCAGCACATACACCCACACCTTCCTAGATGCATCATCAATGAAGGTGACAAAATACATGTTGTCTCCCAGAGAGGCTGTGTCCATAGGACCACAAATATCTGAGTGAACCAGCTGTAGAAGGTCTCCCTTCACCTTGGATCTGACTCTGTATGGCGCACTCTTGCTCTTCCCAACCTCACATGCATCACAAGGAGACAATATGATGTCAATGTGGTTGGGAATCAACTCTCTCTTGCTTAGAAGCTGCAAGCCCTTCTGGCCCATGTGACCAAGTCGACGGTGCCACAAGTCTGATGTATCTGCCTCACTAGCATGCAAACTGCCATCTGTGACCTTCACTCTAGTCATGTAGAGTATGCAACACAAACTGCCTCTAGCCATGATGAGAGAACCCTTGCTTATCTTGCACTTGTTGTTGCCGAACTTTAGATGGTAGCCTTCAATATCTACGATGAGCCAGATATAAGGCTAAGCTGCACCTCAGGAACATGTCTCACATTCTGGAGAATCATTGAGCACCCAACATCAGTCTGAATAGAGATGGTGCCCATGCCCACGATCTTAGAGTAATTCTCGTTACCCATCAAGACTCGTCCATAATCACCCCTAGTGCCGGTGGTGAAGAACTCCCTGTGTGGAGTTACATGATAGGAGGTGGTCGTATCAACGACCCACTCCAAATCACTCCCCGCATGCAAGCACTGATCTGAATGGTGAGAATCACCTCATTTGCACTGTCATCTGCCACAACTGCAGCTACATTCCCATCTTCCTTTTTTTTGATTTTTCTTGGTTTAGCCGGCTCTCTCTTCCAACTCATGCAATCTCTCTTCTAGTGACCGGGCTTCTGGAAATGGTGATACTTTCCTCTGCCCTTGGACTTGTCTCTGGATTGCTGTCTTTCCTGTGACTTTCCTCTGTTGCTGGATCTTCCTCTCCTCTCAACTGCATACACATGTGAAGAGGAGGATGTCTCTCCCGAAGAGCGACGCACGATTTCCTCATTCATGAGACTACCCTTGACCATGGCCATGGTCAACTTGCTATCCTTCGCAGAGTTTCTCACGGTGACTACTAGAGTCTCCCAACTGTCTGGCAATGAACCCAACAAGAGAAGTTCCTGCAACTCGTCATCAAGTGTTAGACTCATGGAAGTCAACTGGTTGATGATTATATGGAAATCATATAAATGTTCTGCCACTTTGGTTCCATCCTTGTATTTCAAGTTCACTACCTTTGCAATCAAGAAAGACTTCTTAGTTGTGGTCTTCTAATCATAGAGCTCGGACAACTTGTCCGACAACTCCGTTGCATTTGTCTTCTCAGCTACATGATGGAAAACTGACAAGTCAAGCCACTTCCGAATGGTCCCAGTGGCCTTTCGATTCAACTTTGTCCACTCACTTGCGAACATGTTCTCTGGCTTGACACTCTCTCCTCTATTGGATCGTGGAGGTCTTTGCAATACAAGATGTCTTCCATCTTGGCTTTTCAAATATATCAATTACTGCTTGTGAGCTTAATCATTGTGCCCTTATCATCTTTGCCCATTTTTGCTCAACCTGAGCTCTGATACCACTTATTAAGGATAATGGACGTATCTCTAAATCCCTTTCCCATAGAAAAGATGGCACATAGCAATATAGGCTCCCCACTCGGGAATCAAATGGCAATAATGACAAACATTCACAAGCAACCACAACAAGCAATCACCAAAGGAGACAAGGATTTTTACGTGGAAACCCTTACTCGATGTGAGCAAGGGAAAAATCATGGGGCAAGACCGACAACGATTTCACTACGGTCAAAAGAGCCAAATGTTATTTCGACTTTTTTTCCCAACAAAACCGAGATACAAGCCACAAGCACAATGATAGTTCTTCTACTAGTAGCTAACTATCCCTAGGTATCTAGCAATACCAAATGTGCTCAAATCAAGAAGATAAGGTGGCTTCCCTGAACGGCTCCCGGATGGAGACCCAAATCGAAGGCTTGGCTTCCTTGAGGTCGTTTCCACTGACCTCCTTGCCGCTCCCAAGTTCGAGCTTGCACAGCCCACGGCTCCTGTCGAACCCGCAGCCCAAGCCACAGCTCTTCGACCAACTGGAGAAGAGGGGATAAGGCCACCCTACTATTATTCCTTCCTCTCTCGATCTCTCGAGCTCTCCCACACGGAGGATGTGGAGGGTTTTTCAAACCCTCGCTGTTGTTGTTCTCTGGAAAGGGAAAATGGGGTTGTAGTACTCTCATTTTTCTAGAATCACAGAATAGGAATAGAAAATGAAAAGGGGCTCTTCCATGTTTTGGAATTGGGGGCAGCAAATGGGGCCCTCAACTTGCTGGTGAAATTTCACAAAGGTCCCATAGAGGGACAAAGTACTGCAGTCCCCAAGTTGGGGCTGGAATGTAAAATGCCCAAAACTTCATCCTCTCATTGCTATTATAGTCGAGCTGAGTGGTGACGACGGAATGCTCAGTTGATCCCCATGCACCGATTGACCGGGTGGCTCGCTCTGAGTTTGCATAGCCACGACCTACTCATACGTCGTGATACCCTGAACGGAACAAATCGATCACACTTTGTGTGCTCAGAATATACTCCAAACAATATCGAGGATGAAAGCAAGAGAAATTGCTTGAGCTGAGCACCTTTCTGATTAGCAAGATGTGGAAACAGAACAACTCAGCCAGAGGTATCATTGCCGGCAAACAAATCCAGTGCATAAAGCCTGCGAGAAATGATGATCAACATTAGACGATTAATAGAAAACATCAGACGATATAACATAAGATATCTCTTACGATAAAATTACAAATGAAATCCATTGATCAGATATACTAATTTATGATAGAATTGTGTTCAATCGTGTTTGGTTGCATCGGAAATTGTTTCAGTAGCTCCACAATACATATGGGTGTGTTTTTCCTTAATTATGCCACCATTTAGGGTTTCCACGACTTATTTCACAAGATGGGAAACTACACTAACTGGGTTGTCAAATTATTTGTGTTTCTTGTTATCAGTGTTAAACACTTATTCAGCATTCTTAGTGACTTTTCTTTTAGGGTATTGATAATCTCAAAATTCGATGCGGTAGTATCGACTCACAAGGCGAGTCAACAGTCGGTGTTTGACCACACAAATTCCGAAATTAATCAACAATTAACCCACACTAAGATCAACAAATTAGAAACAATGTGGAGTTAAAATTTATTTTTAACTCTACACAAATGGTGTATAGTGTCAAGTATGCAGAGAGTTCGAACACAGGGAGCAAACAAGGTGATTCACAAAAATTGTGCTCAAGTGAGAGTGTGTGAAGTGTCTACACTAAGCAAGCAAAGGAATTTTTGTGGGTTTTTAATTTTTAATTTTTTTTATTTTTATTTAATTTTTAATTTTGTATTTGATTTTTAATTTTCTGATTTTTATATTTTATATTTTATATTTCTTTTTCAATGTTGGAAAATAAAGACAATATAAGAAAAGGCAAGGTAAAATATTTATAAAAATGCACAAAAATACTCAAAAATTCAAAAATAAGATGATTTTGGTATTTTTAAGGTTTTCTACTGTTTTTGTGATTTTTGGGGGTTTTTCAAGGTGTTTTTGATATTTTTAATTACTGAAATAAAGGAAAACAGTGGAAATAAGGCTGGCTGTGAACAAAATGCAAGTTAAAAATACCAACCAGTAGCTCAAAATTTTCACACTATTTTTCTAATGAAAAGAACAAAATAAGGGATAAACAGAAGCTGAGTTTGTATTTTTTGGATTTTTCTACTATTTTATATATTTTTTTTGAAGTTTTTGAGTGTTTTTAAGTTTTTAGTGTTTTTCTTTTGAGATTTTTAATGATTTTTGGACTGACACTAAAAGAGGGTAAAATAGACACTAGGTGAATTTTTGGGAATTTTTGGGGGTATTTTGATATTTTTTTGGTATTTTCTAAGCTAGACAATGCACAAATAGGGAGTTTTTGATTTTTAATAAATATAAAAATAAAATAAAATCAAAAACTAAATATGTGGCGTGAAAGTACACGTGTCCAGGAGCTTAAGTCTATTTTTGTGGAATTTTTGGAGTTAAAGTGATAGGTCAATTAATTAGAGAAAACATCCAAACATTAAACAGTCCTGGCAGGGGTATATGTGCAATATCCAAAACATCCAGGGGCATACATGCAATTTTCCACAAAAATATACTCTGAATATTTAATTTTTCGAACCAAAATGCAATTACAAGAACCGCCTGGGCCTCCTAGCAATTTACCCACCAGGGCGTGTGACTTGCACGCGCCTGGGAAGGACTAAAATGTAATATAACAAAAACCTGGGGGCCTACTTGCAAAATATCCAAAAATATTACACGTGCTACGAAAGTTTCAGGACTAAAATGAAATAAACAAACGACCGAGGGTATCCTTGCAAAATGCCCACCCCCTCACGTGTACAGGTCACGTGAGGTGACGTGGCGAAGGACCCAAATGCAAATATTGAAAGTCTGGGGGTCTTTGTGCAAATATTACAAAATATTTAAACTACAGATAAAAGTTTAAAGACTAAAAAGTAAATACAAAAGGCGCGAGGGTGGGGATGCAAAATACCCTCGACGCGACGCTCCGATGATGACGCGTGGCGCGAATCCAACGGCTGGGCGACAGGGCGCGATCCAACGGCTGGAAGCGATCCACTTATCCACGTGGCGCACGATGAGCGGTCGATGACGCTTCGACGACGCACGGCCTGGATTAGATCCTCCTTGGTTGATCGGACGGTCGAGGCGAAGGATGATCCAACGGAGGTTGTGCGATCTGGGGAGGGCTCCTCGATCCAACGGCTGGGAGGCGATGAGGAAGAACAGCGAAGAACGCCGGTGAGGCGAACTTCGCCGCTCCAGATCGTCGTCCTCCGGCGAAGTCAAGGCTCCAAAATGCCCGTGGAGCGAGCCCTGGTCCTTCTTTATCGGCTGGTGGCGGCAAAAAGCCTCGGCGTCGGCCGAGGTGCTCAGGCGAAGGTGGCGGAGCTGGGGGTCCAGCCACGCTCCGGCGAGCGTCAAAACTCGCCTCCAGGCGTCGTTGCTCGTTCTTTGACCTGCAAAAATAGTCAAAGGGTCCAGGGCAAACTACCTGGACCCTTGGATGGTCGCGAGGGGGTGCGAATCGACAGGTGGATGCACGGCCGGAGTTGCGCTCCGACCGAGGTGCTCGATTGGGCGATATGGATGATGGAACTTCGAGATTTTTTGGGGTTTTTGATCCTTAAGCTAACAGGAACCTAATGCACGAAAGAAATAAACGGGGGGATGCCCTCGATGGCCGGAGCCAGAGGAGAAAGAGTACCTCGACGCCGGCTGTTGGCGGAGGTGATGGAGGCTCCCTCGACTTCGCGCGCCTTGGCTGAAGGGCTGGCGGTGGAGCTGTCACCTCCACGGAGCTCAGGAGCACGGAGATGGCGCTGAAGGGTGGACCAAGGGGACTCAATTCGAAATGGAAGAGAGGGAGTTGGTTATATGTGGTTTGACCCGAGATGACAGGGGTCCAAAGACCAAGAGGTCTGGAGCACCTCATTGATCCATACCCCGATGTAAACATTCGGCGGGCATGAGGGATGAACGAGGAAGAGGATCACAAAAGAAATCGAGACGAGATAGTGCAAGAATCGGCCTAGAAAATTGGGCGAAATGAGACAAAAACGCACTCTGACACAAGCTACAGGGTGTAGGTCAGACTGTTGACCAAGGTCAACAGTCCTGGCCTCCTGGTTGGTCCACGTGGACCAACCAGGAAAAACCCTGGAAAAATATATTAATAATTCTATTTAAAATACTAAATGGCCGAATTAAATAAAAGTCATAAAATAAAAAATGCTTAGAATTTTATGTAGTATTTTATTTTGATTTTTATTTATTTTTATGACTTATATTTTTACAAGTTTCCTTTTTAACCCTATATAGGTATAATACCTATGTATTTTAATATTTATTTTTATTTTAGGTATTTTTAATTTATTTTATTTTGGCTTTTATTTTCTAAAATTATAAAACACTTTTATATACACAAATATATTTTTATTTTAATTTTCGGATATATTTTGTATATTAAATAAAATATAAAGGTATTTTATATAGGTATAAGTATATGTAATGTATCTATGTACTCTATTATACCAGTATTTTTATTTTGTATTTTATTTAGGCTTTTATTCTTATTTTAATGTACATAATTATTATAAGTAGTATTTACAAAATTATATAAAAAATATAAATATGAATAAATAATGAATAAAGAATAAATTGAATATTTTATTCAGTACAAGTATACAAAAGGGATCCAAAACTCAACTTTCAAACCGTAGCTCCGCCAAATGCGAAACCACCGCCATTGGATAGATTATTTTATTCTATATACAATTAAAGGTGAGTCTGCTACATTTGGAGTTGTCAGTTGTGAGATACAGGTCTGGGAAGTTGGGATTTTGGATTCTTATTCAAACCATAACTTTTCATCTGTACATTCTTTTTCTGTGAAATCAATTTTGTATTTTTCTTTATAAAATTATCTACAACTTTCATGTACAAAGTTTCTTTATTTAATGAATAAAAAGTGGAACCAAAAATGGGTCCCAATATGAATAAAGAATGAATGGAATGTATAGGTATTTTGACCGTGTTTTTGGCCTTATCTCCCCCTACTTTATTCCTTGTCGACCTATTCATCAAGATGCCTAGGTCTCGGGGGTTTTGAGTCATAAAATATTTACAATATTTTATTCTTTTTCTATTCTTTATTTATTCTATAATTTTGGCCTTAATTACAGTAATTTATACACTGTTTAGATGCACATGCATGAATGCTAAGATGCTTGATTTAAGGCTATTTACAAGCATTTGCTAGGGTTTTTGGTGCCAAAATGATAGAATAAAGATGATGAAATGTGGATTCATCATCCCCCTATACTTTACCTTTGCTAGTCCCTAGCAAACACTTATGCAATAAGTGCAAAAAGAAAAACAAAGAAAAGAAAAAGAAGAACTTGGATTTTATCTGATTGTCAAACTTGTCTTCACAAAATCAAAGTTTGGAGCTTAAGCCGGACCTTTGGAATTTTAGTGCGGGCGGAACCTTATTGAGAACCGTGTTTGAAATCCAATAGTCTTTGAGAATCCCAAAACTCTGCTCAAATCTCCTCAATAGCCAGGTCAGAAATATCTCAACTCATACGCAAACTCTTACGACTATGAATCTGACTTGTACAGTGTAAGTGATGGTGGCTCTCCCCAACTAGAATGACAAAGAAACTGACTTCTCCAATACGACAACCCAATGATTCCCCAATCCAGCAACTCCATCCTCGAGGAGCGGGGTATTCCCTTCTAAGTTCAAGTGGCAACCAGCTCAAGAGGAGGGGGTGAAGAGAAGAATGGACGGTAGCCAGTGTAGCTACCTATCCTTGGATGCAAGACCAGTGTAGTCAAGTCATCCGGCTGCAGGCTCACATATATGACTTTGGAACTCAAGCTTGCTTATTGACTTTGTACATACTTGCAGGCTTTTTATTTTTGTACATGCCTGAACATTTTTTTTTTTTGAAATACTATTCACAGCAGCATTTACATAAGGAGTTTTTCCTCTTGAGCCAGTAGACTATCCCTCTTTTGAAGCTTTATCGCAACCCACAGCCTCCTGTTTTTAGACTTCCTAATCACTGGACGGGTTGGGGTGCACTTCCCTCCCTAGAGGAGGACAAATGTTTCCACTTGTGTGCGTCTCATACCGGCAAATCCAATCCCCTCACCACTCCAACTGAGTTGAGCCATGTGAAAGGTGCATGTGTCCAAGTTAGGTCATTATCAACAAGAGTCGTGCGTGTGCTCCGAAATACCCTACTTAGGCAGTCAAGAATCCATTGAACTAAGTCCCGTGATCCTCAAAGAATTAAGTCAACTAGACCTGAAGTACCTCAAACCCAGTTCCTATAAGGTTCCTGTTATTAGGTAGATTATAAGGTCCAATCAAGCTCCAATCTTCGGATTTTACTTAGACTTGTTCAACCATCAAACTCAATCTGAAAAATGCGAATGCTATGCAATGCAGAAAATATTTTTGTGATGCAATTTTCAAAGATTTTGAACTTTTTATGGATTTTTGAAAAGATGATGCATGCTTATGCATATGCATTTTTTGTCTTTTTTCAAAAAGATTTTTCAAATGTTGTTGGATTTTAATTTTTGCAAATGTTTTTGGGAATTTTTGAAAACAAAAAGATTTTGGCTGAACACTAGGTGAAAATATGTACACGGGAGTGCTTCTTATTTTTACAAGAAATGGATTTTAAGAATTTACAAGGATAAGTGGTTAATTTTATACATATATAGTGGATTTTGGTATGATGTGAGTATTCCTCAAACTTATTTGACACAAGCTTTTCACACAATTTTTGAAAACTATAGTCCAAAATAGTTTTTACAAACATTTTACACACATTTGAAAACCATTTTGCAAAGGCTTTAAAAACAGTATATATAGGTTTTTCAAATCATTTTTGCAACCATTTTTCAAACCATTTGCAAATCATTTTTCAAACATTTTATTTCACACAAAGAAAAGAAATTTTACAAAACACACATTTTTCACACAGGTTGAAAACATGTAACAAAATATTTTCAAAATAGTTTTCAATAGATGTTCACAAAGATTTTCAAACTATTTTTCAAACATTCTGCAAAAAACATTTTCACCTGATTTATTAATCAGTAAATACAGAAAGAATTTGAGGAATAACCACATCTTTTTATTACGGATTTTTAATGAATTTTAAAGAATTTTTAAAGAATTATTAGCCATATTTATTAAGAAAATACGAAAGTACGAGTTATGGCTAAAGTATATACGCAGTATATACGACCCCCCTATACTTAGCTTGAGCTATGTCCTCATAGATCAGAGAGAAAAGAGAAGACATAACTCGTACTAAGTATAGACAAGTCTAAAGAATAAAGGAATAATGAAGCAATGAATCAACGAATGAGAAGTTGACCGTCCCCCCTATACTTAGGATCAAATAATCCTAAGTATAGCAGGCTGTACACAACGCAGGGAGGGTCAAGGGTGGGAATGAACAGATCGTACTCAGATTGTCTCCCCCTATACTTAGGGTAAAATATCCCTAAGTATAGACAAGAAGAGGAGACAATGGAGAGGATCGAAAAAGAATGGAAAGACTCGGGGTGCACACCCCCCTATACTTAGGACTAAGTACATCCTAAGTATGGAAAACTGTCTACAAGGGCGACACCTTTTTGATAGATAAAGAAGATAGAAAAGGAAAAGAAGAAAAGAAGAAAATAAGAAAATAAATCAACCGACAACAAAGTGATATAAACAGATGGATCTGTACAGCGGAAGAAAGAATTGATCACCATGTATGAGATGTAGATGATGAGAGTCAAAGGACACATCTCATACCAGAAGAATGGGGGCAACGTCAATGGTCGGCGGATCATGATCAAGATAGAGTTTCAAGCGTTGACCATTGACACGGAAGGTAGAGGAAGATGACGGTTCGGATATGTCGATGCTGCCATTGTCATGTACCTTCCTGACCACATACGGTCCTTTCCACTTGCTCTGCAATTTACCTGGGAATAATTTCAGCCTGGAATCAAACAACCATACTCTCTGATCTGGCTCAAACTGTTTATGGCTGATATGCGAATCGTGCCATGTCTTTACTTTCTCTTTGTACTGTAGGCTGTTCGAAAAGGCTGTATCTCTCAGTTCTTCCAGGGCTGCCAATTCAGCTCTTCTCTGTTCTCCTATACTCTCGGGGTCTAGAAGCAACTCAGTAACTGCCCAAAAAGATTTATGCTTGATTTCCACTGGCAGATGGCACGACTTGCCATAGACGAGACGAAAGGGAGATGTCCCCAATGGATTCTTGAAAGATGTCCGATAAGCCCACAAGACCGAGTCCAAAAGCTGTGACCAATCTTTTCGGTCTGGGCGGACAACTTTCTGCAAGATAGTCTTTATCTCCCTATTCGATACTTCGGCAAGACCATTAGTCTGAGGGTGATAAGGAGTGGCGACCCGATGGTCAATGCCGAACTCGTCTGCAAGGGCCCTGACTTTGTCATTGATGAAGTGAGACCCCCCGTCTGAAATCAAGACTCTAGGTACTCTGAACCGTGAAATGATATTTTTCCTCAAAAATTTACATACGGTTTTAACATCTGCGGCTCGGGCGGGGATGGCCTCAACCCATCGACTGACATAATCCACAGCGAGCAAAATATGCTCGAATCCCTGACTCTTAGGAAATGGGCCCATGAAATCAATCCCCCATGCATCAAAAACTTCACAGAAGTGAATGGGTTGCATGGGCATCATGTCTCTCTGTCCGCAGGTTCCCATTTTCTGACAGTCAGTACATTTCTTCACGAACTCATCAGAATCTTTGAAGAGAGTAGGCCACCATAGGCCGGATTGAAGCACCTTCTGTGCTGTTCTTTTTCCAGAATGATGTCCTCCTGCCTCAAGCTTGTGGCAGTATGTGAGGACGCTATGCTGCTCTTCTTGAGGAATGCACCTCCTCCAGATACTGTCCCCTCCTTCATGATAAAGGACGGGATCCTCCCAATGGTAAAACTTGGCCTTAGCTAGGAAGGTCTCAAGTTTCTGCCTGGGACAACCTTGAGGGACTGTCTTGGCAACAAGATAGTTTACAAAGTCAGCATACCATGGAAGTGAGGTGACAGCCAAGATCGCCTCATCTGGAAATGTCTCTGTGATAGGTGCGCTGGGCTCAGATTCCTCAAGATTCTCCAATCTGGAGAGATGATCCGCCACCACATTCTTGACTCCAGGCTTATCCTTAATTTCAATATCAAATTCCTGGAGAAGAAGGATCCATCTGGTGAGACGTGCTTTGGCATCCTTCTTAGCCATTAAGTACCGGATGGCGGTATGATCAGTGTAAATGGTCACTCTAGATCCGAGAATATATGATCGATACTTATCAAGAGCGAAGACTACGGCCAGCATCTCTTTCTCAGTCACAGTGTAATTCCGCTGCGCGGCATCCAAAGTCCAGCTGGCGTAGTGAATGGCAAAAGGTAATCCATCCCTCCTCTGTCCAAGCACAGCCCCTACGGCAAAATCTGAAGCATCCGTCATGATCTCGAATGGGAGAGACCAATCGGGTGGCTGAAGGACAGGAGCTGAGACAACCATATTCTTGAGAGTCTCAAATGCTTCAAGACACTTATCATTAACAATAAACTCGGTGTCTTTGGTCAGCAAGTCAGTAAGCGGTCGGGCAATTCGACTGAAGTCCTGAATGAACCGTCGGTAGAAACCGACATGCCCCAGAAAAGACCGTAACTGACGCAGATTGGACGGCGGATTGAGTTTTCTGATGATGTCCACCTTAGCCGGATCGACCTCCATGCCCCTGTTGGAGACGATATGACCAAGGACCGTCCCTTGAGTCATCATGAAATGACTCTTCTCCCAGGATAAGACAAGATTGACCTCTATGCAGCGCTTCAGCACACGGTCTAGGCAGTCAAGACAAGCATCGAACCCGTCGCCATAGACCGAGAAGTCATCCATGAAGACCTCTAAACAGTCACCCACCATGTCCGAGAAGATGGACAACATGCACCTTTGGAATGTCGCCGGAGCGTTACATAGACCAAAGGGCATCCGTCTGAAAGCATAAGTCCCAAACGGACAGGTGAATGTCGTTTTCTCCTGGTCTTCGGGCGCAATGGCCACCTGATTGTATCCAGAATACCCATCAAGAAAACAATAATGACTCTTCCCGGCTAGCCGCTCGATAATCTGATCAATGAATGGTAGCGGGAAGTGATCCTTCTTGGTGGCCTCATTCAATCGTCTGTAGTCCACACAGACCCTCCAAGAAGTTGGTACTCTGGTAGCGATCTCCTCTCCAGACTCATTGACAACTGTAGTGATACCTGTCTTCTTAGGTACCACATGTAACGGACTTACCCATTTGGAGTCGGAGATGGGATAGATAAAATCGGCGCTCCACCACTTGGAAATTTCTTTCATGACAACGTCTCGAAGATTTGGGTTCAGCCGTCGTTGGAACTCACGCGACGGCTTAGCGTTGTCTTCAAGATAGATGTGGTGGGAGCAAAGATTTGGGCTCAGCCCCTGGAGATCAGCTATACTCCAACCGATTGCCTTGCGGTTTCTTTCAAGAACCTCCATCAGACGAGATTCTTGCTCTCCAGTCAAATCTGCTGAGATAATGACTGGGTGCATTTCTGGCTCTCCAGCAAGGAATCTGTACTTCATTGACTGCGGCAGAGGTTTCCGTTCTGGACAACTGGGAGGTGGCAGATCTGGTTTCTGATACGTCTGTGTGAAGGCGACCAGGTCTGCATGGGAGAACTCTCGCTCTGCATGAATCGCTGACGAAGAGCGGCCTGATGGATCATCAATAAACTGCACTGGCTCACACTCTGTCATGGCTGCTGGCTCAGAAGGAATCAGATAAGACAAATAATCATCAAAGTCATCCCAGTCTATGTCTGAATCCGAGGGATCAGAAGAAGATGAGCAAGATTGAAATTCCTCAGCACCACTCATCACGACACTGTCATCCTCAGAGATATCCTCATCCAGGGATGTGCTCTCCCGGCTCTCGACTGCCATGAGCTTGAGATACAGTGAATCTGTAGGCAAGGCGAGGGTCGGTGCTACGGGATCTTTCCAGTTGGATTCATCATCAGTCATCTCGAAATCACAAACCTGGTGGATGTCTAGCTCCTCCTCTGTCATCTGCTCGGCTTCGCTGGACTGTTCTGAGCATTCTGCCTCTCTGGCTCTGATCTCCTCGATCGTCTCTATTTGTATGGTTTCGCCCTCTACGCGAAAGCATACCTTCCCACTATTATGGTCGGTCACCGCCTTGGCTGTGGCCAAGAATGGACGTCCGAGAATGATGGGGGCATCAGTTACCGACTCAGGGATCTCCATGTCCAACACGACGAAGTCCACGGGGAATTACAGGCCCTGAATGGTAACGACCACGTCCTTCAATAACCCCTTCGGCCTCTTAATCGACCTATCAGCAAACTGAAGGGCCGTTCTGCTTCGAAGAAGAGGGCCAAACTCGAACTGCTTGAGTAAGGCTGCCGGAAGGAGGTTAATTGAAGAGCCGCTGTCTAATAGAGTACGATCAAACTACTGCTCCTGAATCTCGCATCTGACATAGGGAGCTCCTGCGTCTGGTCGCTTGGCTGGCAATGTGTTCTGAATGGTGCAGCAAGTGTTATGCGTGAGCATATGGATTTGATCTCTGTGCCTCTTCTTCCTTCGGACAGTAGTTGTTTCTTTCAAATTCTTCTTAAAGAAGGGGATATGCTCAAACGCTTCTCATAGAGTCAGCTGAATATGAAATATGTCAATCATTTCGTTGCCGAACTCTACCTGCTGATTCTTTTTTGGGTTTTCTTTTTTATTCCCTTTCGCTCGGCGGAGTGCCTCAGAGAAGGGGATGGTAGGGGCCTCCTCAGATGGAGGACTAGGAATCGGTCCCTGTGCCTGTGAAGACGGAGAATCCATACAATAATCATCATTCACCACATATGGATCCGCAATTTGAACAGAAACCTTTCCTTTATTCATATTTTTGTTTTTGTTTTTCTTCCCACAGTCTCTAAATACAAAATGTGGTGACATCACAGTGGGTGGCTCAACAGAAGTAGATGTGGTGGCCTCAGCACCACCACTAGCACCTGTCTCTGCGGCATCAGCACCGCGCTCTGGTTCATCTCCCAAAATGGTGGCTTCAGCACCACCGTCTGCATCTGGCATCACAACGGCATCGGCACCATTGTCCTGGACTCCATCATTGGTGGCATCAGCACCACCGTCTTCAACATCATCATTAGCGACATCAGCACCGCTCCTCTGCTCCTCTGGCGCTCCTGATCCTGCATCTGGCTGTCGCTCAGAAGAGACGCCGCCGGCTGGCATCCTACCGCTCCTAGTAGTAACAAAATCAGCATCATAATAGGGATAAGACATGTCATTCAAATCATCACTAGGAGAGGTATCCTTTGTGAACTCTACCTGCTCAGATTTTCTTTTTAAGTTATTAGGATTAGGTTCGATCTGAGCGGGTATGGCGGCTTTGCCTTTGATGAAATCCCGCATTTCCTGTCGGAACTCATCCATTTCTTGCCTGAAAGATGCTCGTTGTTCAGATAGCAAGCGGGCAAGATCGTCAAGGGCTGGGTTCTCATAGGCTGGACCCTGAGAACCGGATGTCTGTCCCTGCTGGACATGGGGCTGCTGCTGCTGGTATTGCTGCTAATATTGGGGGGGAGGCTGGTGATAAGATTGCTGAGGCTGCTGGCGCTGCCTCCACTGCTGTCCCTGATAGGCGGGACGAGGACCACTCTGATACTGCTGGGGCTGGTTGTACTGGGGCTGCTGGTGTTGTTGCTGTGGCTGGCCGTTCTGCTGTCCTTGAGCAGGGGAATGCTGTTGGGATGAGGATCCACCATTACCCCAACGGAATCCGGGGTGATCCCTACGAATTGCGGGCTGAGGGTATCGGTCATACCAAATCCCGTTGACTTCCATCAACGGTTCCTGCTCGAAGGAAGGTGGAGGAAGAACTGACAGTGGCTGCTCCTGCTGATACACCACCATCTGCGTCTCCTGAGATGGCGGTTGCTCTGGATGGTACTGCAACAATGGAACCGGCTCCGCCTGGATATGGTTCACCTGGCGGTATGAGGTGGAGGCCTGGTTGGGATTGTTGCTGCTGGAAGCAACCTGTGACCTGGGAGGCTGTTGTGAATGGGCCTGTGCCTCCTGAATACAGAGAATCTGAGTTTTCAGGTCACTCATTGTCTTGGTGAGAAGGTCCATCTGGGCTAGACCTTGGTTCTGCTTCTTCTCAAGGATCTCCATGCGGTCCAACTTTTCACTGATGATGCCCATGTCGGCTGCTGCTGATTCTGCTTGGGCTGCGGCTACCGACGTTGTGCTGGGACCGGCATCGATGCGGGCGATCCTCTGAAATGATCCCGCTCCCTGCGGGGGCTTCTGCTGAGTGTAGACTCTGGCCTGGGTCATCACTGTAGAGTTCTCTGCCATGCCTTCGTAGATGGACCAGACGTCGTCTTCTCCCTTGGAGAAATAGGACCCACCACAAGAGGCGTTACAAGCCCCTGCAGCTCCGGTGTCAGCCCACAGAAGAAACTCTGCACCAGGTGGGGCTTGGAGATATCGTGATGTGGACACCGGTCTATGAGCTCTCTGAATCGATCCCATGCTTCATGGAACTGTTCATTTGGGATCATGACGAAATTGCTGATCATGGCTCAAGCTGCGTTTGTCCGGCCGAGAGGATAGTATTTCTTCAAATATACGGACCGGAGATCTGCCCAAGTATCGACGAATCGCCCTAGATGCTTGAGCCAATATGCGGCTCGATCAACCAATGAGAACGGGAAGGCGATCATCCTAATAGTGTCCTCGGTCAACAACCGATCGTGGATGGTGCTGCATATCATTTCGAATTCTTGGAGGTGGAGGTGCGGCTCTTCGGTCGGCAACCCATGGAACTTGGGTAGCATCTGAATCGTGTTGTGCCGAAGCTCGAAGTCTCCATGGATTGGTGGGAGTCTGATCCACCGGTGAGTGAGGGATGAAGCTGGGTTGTGCAGTTCCCTCATGATAGTCTGTGGCGGTCGCTCACCGTCCGGATCGCCTCCTGCATCGGGTCCTCCTCCTCCTCCACCGCCACCGCCCCCAGGTCGGTTTTCTCTCAGCTGTGCTATCTCTCTCATCAGATCACCCATTATTGTCCCCTGGTCACGGATCTGTCTCTGCATATTTTCCAGGGACGCTAGCAGGGAATTGTTGATGGCTGCTTGATCAATAATGAATGGAGGGTGATCGTGATCATCTTGGTGCTCGCCTCTGTCTGCCATTGCGGGATTCTCTGAAAATGCAAAAGAGGCCATTTCAGGTGCTGTTGAATGAGCTGAGCTCTGTGATGCACTGAATTCTGACACAATTGGACTGAGGGAAGGAGAATGGGAAGGGTGGTCGAGGGGGAACAGGGTGGATGTGAACTCAGGCTCGGAGAGCGGGCTCTCCGAGGAATTCCTAGATGAGTAGGGAGGAGTGCTGGATAGCGGTGCCGACAAGGTCGGCCTAAGAGATCTCCGTCCCATCATCTTGATTATTTGGAAAGAGTGGGAAAATGCAAGAAGAAGAAGATGAAATGCAACAAAATTGTGCACAATTGTGCGGTGTTTTTGATCTTGACCTTAATAAATCTAACAATCAAACGCAAAGCAAGGGTAAGTTCACCAACTCAACTCGTGAAGCCGTGAAGGTTCGGCTTTTATCTTGTCAGTTTTAGCTTGTTTTTCAGGTATTTATCTTTTCACGAGTCCTTAGAGCGCTACGCCTATAGGAGCGAGAGTACTGCCAGGAAAGTGTCCCCGTACTTGTCCTCCTCCTGTGTAACCTGTAACTTGCGCTTTTTGAGGTCCTTGTAACCCTTCCTGGATCCCTACTCAGCCAAAGAAAAGAGAGAGGAAGCCGATAGGCAAAACCGATACTTCGGACCTCGCTCGCAACGGAATCACCCGTGAGCGTACAAGGTCCTACTCGGACGCAGCCGGTGAGACAGACACACCCGTGAAGGCGTGGCCTAAGCTCGGTACTTCGGACAAGGTCGGTGCTCTCACAATAGAGAGTCACCAATGGCGACCAAGTCCTACTCGACTACGTACGATAGTAGCGCCAATACTTCGGAAATCCAGGCGATACACAAGGCAGCCACAAGTTGGGTTTTGGGCTCTAATCCTTACGAAGCGCTCATCTCACTTGGAAGGAGACCTTCCCATGCAACCTGAAGACAAGTGAGGGTGTTACTCTCCCCAAGCAATGAATCCAATTACTGATTTTATTTTGGTCAAGTTTTCTTTAGCAGTCCCTTTTTTAATTTTTTTGGTGTTGTCGCTTCTTTTGAGTCAATTCAAACAAGCGCCTAATGGTTTTTGTATTTTTCCTTTATCCTACTTTGTTCCAAAAACAGAGGGAGAATAGAGTCGGAAAAGCCGTGCAAGTCGACACCAAGGTGGAAATCTCACCTTTGTGCCTAGATGATGCGTGCAAAGTTAGAAGACTTACAACGAATCCCAGCTCTCTCCATGCGGGATGCAAAGCAGAATTTTTAAACCTATACTATATGGCGAAATGCAAGCGGAAATCGTCCTAGAACAGGCAACTGCTAGCGTGAAGAACCACAAGCCAACTAGTAACTCCTAATCCGAGTGTCCGGTCTAGGCTCACCCCTCCTCTGCCCAACACATTTGGGGTAGGAGAAAGCGCTTGTTCGGGTGTGAGCTCGCGGCGCGTGGACTTGGAAGCTACTAGCTAACTGTTTGATTATTCTAAGTCCAAATACGAATCTATAGGAGCATGCAAATATAATTAGGTGTTTGGACCTATTCTAATCGAATCAAGCAGACCTAGAACTAAGAGCTCAATCCACAAAAGAAAATGAAAAATGAAAACAAAACCGGCAAATGACAGCGATGAAAACTCGTCAAAACTGCGGTGAGCCCCCGGGTGAACAAACACCCGGAAATTAGGCCCGAATGTCTAAGTGTCCAAGTCCAAGAGTACCTGTATTATTACAAATAAATGAATCACTCTCTCACCAAAAATAAAAGACAAGCTAATCTAAGCACTCTCTCTCTCACTCCTTGCTCTCTCCTGCCGGCTTGGCTAGAGAACAGCCGGCTCCGCTTCCCAAGGATGCGTTGGGTCACCTAGGCGATCCGCCTCGCTCCGCGGTCCCTCGCAAGAAAACAAGACAAGAGATGGTCAGATAGCTCAACAAGATATATCAAAAATGTGAGAGATGGAAAATAAAGCTATGGTAAACAATCACACAATCAAACAAAATATGAACTACAAGCTGTTGCTCCCCGGCAACGGCGCCATTTGATGATCTCAAAATTCGATGCGGTAGTATCGACTCACAAGGCGAGTCAACAGTCGGTGTTTGACCACACAAATTCCGAAATTAATCAACAATTAACCCACACTAAGATCAACAAATTAGAAACAATGTGGAGTTAAAATTTATTTTTAACTCTGCACAAATGGTGTATAGTGTCAAGTATGCAGAGAGTTCGAACACAGGGAGCAAACAAGGTGATTCACAAAAATTGTGCTCAAGTGAGAGTGTGTGAAGTGTCTACACTAAGCAAGCAAAGGAATTTTTGTGGGTTTTTAATTTTTAATTTTTTAATTTTTATTTAATTTTTAATTTTGTATTTGATTTTTAATTTTCTGATTTTTATATTTTATATTTTATATTTCTTTTTCAATGTTGGAAAATAAAGACAATATAAGAAAAGGCAAGGTAAAATATTTATAAAAATGCACAAAAATACTCAAAAATTCAGAAATAAGATGATTTTGGTATTTTTAAGGTTTTCTACTGTTTTTGTGATTTTTGGGGGTTTTTCAAGGTGTTTTTGATATTTTTAATTACTGAAATAAAGGAAAACAGTGGAAATAAGGCTGGCTGTGAACAAAATGCAAGTTAAAAATACCAACCAGTAGCTCAAAATTTTCACACTATTTTTCTAATAAAAAGAACAAAATAAGGGATAAACAGAAGCTGAGTTTGTATTTTTTGGATTTTTCTACTATTTTATATATTTTTTTGAAGTTTTTGAGTGTTTTTAAGTTTTTAGTGTTTTTCTTTTGAGATTTTTAATGATTTTTGGACTGACACTAAAAGAGGGTAAAATAGACACTAGGTGAATTTTTGGGAATTTTTGGGAGTATTTTGATATTTTTTTGGTATTTTCTAAGCTAGACAGTGCACAAATAGGGAGTTTTTGATTTTTAATAAATATAAAAATAAAATAAAATCAAAAACTAAATATGTGGCGTGAAAGTACACGTGTCCAGGAGCTTAAGTCTATTTTTGTGGAATTTTTGGAGTTAAAGTGATAGGTCAATTAATTAGAGCAAATATCCAAACATTAAACAGTCCTGGCAGGGGTATATGTGCAATATCCAAAACATCCAGGGGCATACATGCAATTTTCCACAAAAATATACTCTGAATATTTAATTTTTCGAACAAAAATGCAATTACAAGAACCGCCTGGGCCTCCTAGCAATTTACCCACCAGGGCGCGTGACTTGCACGCGCCTGGGAAGGACTAAAATGTAATATAACAAAAACCTGGGGGCCTACTTGCAAAATATCCAAAAATATTACACGTGCTACGAAAGTTTCAGGACTAAAATGAAATAAACAAACGACCGAGGGTATCCTTGCAAAATGCCCACCCCCTCACGTGTACAAGTCACGTGAGGTGACGTGGCGAAGGACCCAAATGCAAATATTGAAAGTCTGGGGGTCTTTGTGCAAATATTACAAAATATTTAAACTACAGATAAAAGTTTAAAGACTAAAAAGTAAATACAAAAGGCGCGAGGGTGGGGATGCAAAATACCCTCGACGCGACGCTCCGATGATGACGCGTGGCGCGAATCCAACGGCTGGGCGACAGGGTGCGATCCAACGGCTGGAAGCGATCCACTTATCCACGTGGCGCACGATGAGCGGTCGATGACGCTTCGACGACGCACGGCCTGGATTAGATCCTCCTTGGTTGATCGGACGGTCGAGGCGAAGGATGATCCAACGGAGGTTGTGCGATCTGGGGAGGGCTCCTCGATCCAACGGCTGGGAGGCGATGAGGAAGAACAACGAAGAATGCCGGTGAGGCGAACTTCGCCGCTCCAGATCGTCGTCCTCCGGCGAAGTCAAGGCTCCAAAATGCCCGTGGAGCGAGCCCTGGTCCTTCTCTATCGGCTGGTGGCGGCAAAAAGCCTCGGCGTCGGCCGAGGTGCTCAAGCGAAGGTGGCGGAGCTGGGGGTCCAGCCACGCTCCGGCGAGCGTCAAAACTCGCCTCCAGGCGTCGTTGCTCGTTCTTTGACCTGCAAAAATAGTCAAAGGGTCCAGGGCAAACTACCTGGACCCTTGGATGGTCGCGAGGGGGTGCGAATCGACAGGTGGATGCACGGCCGGAGTTGCGCTCCGGCCGAGGTGCTCGATTGGGCGATATGGATGATGGAACTTCGAGATTTTTTGGGGTTTTTGATCCTTAAGCTAACAGGAACCTAATGCACGAAAGAAATAAACGGGGGGATGCCCTCGATGGCCGAAGCCAGAGGAGAAAGAGTACCTCGACGCCGGCTGTTGGCGGAGGTGATGGAGGCTCCCTCGACTTCGCGCGCCTTGGCTGAAGGGCTGGCGGTGGAGCTGTCACCTCCACGGAGCTCAGGAGCACGGAGATGGCGCTGAAGGGTGGACCAAGGGGACTCAATTCGAAATGGAAGAGAGGGAGTTGGTTATATGTGGTTTGACCCGAGATGACAGGGGTCCAAAGACCAAGAGGTCTGGAGCACCTCATTGATCCATACCCCGATGTAAACATTCAGCGGGCATGAGGGATGAACGAGGAAGAGGATCACAGAAGAAATCGAGACGAGATAGTGCAAGAATCGGCCTAGAAAATTGGGCGAAATGAGACAAAAACGCACTCTGACACAAGCTACAGGGTGTAGGTCAGACTGTTGACCAAGGTCAACAGTCCTGGCCTCCTGGTTGGTCCACGTGGACCAACCAGGAAAAACCCTGGAAAAATATATTAATAATTCTATTTAAAATACTAAATGGTCGAATTAAATAAAAGTCATAAAATAAAAAATGCTTAGAATTTTATGTAGTATTTTATTTTGATTTTTATTTATTTTTATGACTTATATTTTTACACGTTTCCTTTTTAACCCTATATAGGTATAATACCTATGTATTTTAATATTTATTTTTATTTTAGGTATTTTTAATTTATTTTATTTTGGCTTTTATTTTCTAAAATTATAAAACACTTTTATATACACAAATATATTTTTATTTTAATTTTCAGATATATTTTGTATATTAAATAAAATATAAAGGTATTTTATATAGGTATAAGTATATGTAATGTATCTATGTACTCTATTATACCAGTATTTTTATTTTGTATTTTATTTAGGCTTTTATTCTTATTTTAATGTACATAATTATTATAAGTAATATTTACAAAATTATATAAAAATATAAATATGAATAAATAATGAATAAAGAATAAATTGAATATTTTATTCAGTACAAGTATACAAAAGGGATCCAAAACTCAACTTTCAAACCGTAGCTCCGCCAAATGCGAAACCACCGCCATTGGATAGATTATTTTATTCTATATACAATTAAAGGTGAGTCTGCTACATTTGGAGTTGTCAGTTGTGAGATACAGGTCTGGGAAGTTGGGATTTTGGATTCTTATTCAGACCATAACTTTTCATCTGTACATTCTTTTTCTGTGAAATCAATTTTGTATTTTTCTTTATAAAATTATCTACAACTTTCATGTACAAAGTTTCTTTATTTAATGAATAAAAAGTGGAACCAAAAATGGGTCCCAAAATGAATAAAGAATGAATGGAATGTATAGGTATTTTGACTGTGTTTTTGGCCTTATCTCCCCCTACTTTATTCCTTGTCGACCTACTCATCAAGATGCCTAGGTCTCGGGGGTTTTGAGTCATAAAATATTTACAATATTTTATTCTTTTTCTTTTCTTTATTTATTCTATAATTTTGGCCTTAATTACAGTAATTTATACACTGTTTAGATGCACATGCATGAATGCTAAGATGCTTGATTTAAGGCTATTTACAAGCATTTGCTAGGGTTTTTGGTGCCAAAATGATAGAATAAAGATGATGAAATGTGGATTCATCAGGTATTTATGCGATCTCGCATAATCTTCCATTAAATCCAGAACACCCTCTCTCTCTCTTTGTATTGTTGTGGGAAAGTATTGATGGATAATCCTTATTGGATGGGTATGATTTCTTATACAGATAAATATCAAAATGTAGAAAGTGCAATAATGTCCTGAATGGAAATAATAAATACAAGAAACGGTAGTCGATAATGTAATGTGTTTCTTTGGAAGATCTTTGGTGAAAAATTTGCAAGTTGAAGCTCTCTAGAAATATGAGTAGTAATTTTCCCTTCGCGCATTATATCCCTGATAAAATGACAATCTTCTTCAATATGTGTGTTGCGATCATGAAAGACAAGATTACTAGCAATATAAGTGGCTGGCTTTGTGCTGTGACATTAGGTAGAAACTGGAGTTCTGACAGACAAGTCAAGTTCCTGTAGAACGGAGACAAGTCCACCAATCTCACAATTGGCTTGAGCCATGACTCTATATTCTGATTCAGCACTAGATTTAGATATAATTTTATGCTTCTTGCTACGTCAAGCCAGATTTCCAACAATGAACATATTAAAATTAGTTATGGATAATATACTCAGCTCTGTCAAAAAAGCGGGGTATGGTCAGGAGAACTGCATATGTTCTCTAATTTTAGACATTAGTATTTGTCTATTCCATGATTCCCTTTTTTAGTAGTCCATTAAGGACTCTGGTAGTTTCATCTTTTTGTGTAATTAGAATTTAAGGGTTTCAGTCTAATATAAAACTCTACCCTTTAAAAATAGTTCCATTCCATCACATTGTCTCTTCCATGTTGTATTAGAGCGACAATCCTACAACGAAGCTCTAAACCTCTCCTCACCCAAACCCTAGCCAGCCACCATCCAACCGTGTATCCACTATGACATCTCCGATGTGCCATTTCTGCATCTTTTTATTTTGGCCAAGGGCATTGTTTTTTGCTCTGAAGCATTGCACCACGATAACTGTGAAGCAGTGTCATCTCCTGTTGTGTCAGGACATCTTACCAAAGGCATTGCCAAGGTTCCGTTTGGCTATCGGATTACTAACCCGATTTACCACCCTCTGTTCATGGATTAGAATTCCATCACAAATCAATGTGGCATCACATCACATTCCTTATTCCAATTCTTTCCAACCCTCGTAACCATCCAAATAGCTACTATTCACACGAGGTTACCCCCACCCACCTCATCCCAGTAACCAAACAAACCCCAAGGGTTCATGTTTTGAAGCATCGCATCAGGACATATATGCAACGCCTTCTCCAGTTTTATTCTCAAGCTTCGTGCGCATCACCAAATCAAGGCTAGCAGCATCATGCCGGGAAGCATCGCATGCATCGGGGTCAGCAACGTCACACCAAGTTTTGAAGAGTATAACCTAGTTCTGAACTTGTACCAAGGGCATCCATGTCGAGGGCATTACCAAGTTCCAGATCATGTAACCTAGCCCTAGAAGTTCCGGAGTTTTTGTAGTCTACATCTGCTGCAGAAGTTGAAGTTCTGCATTGGAATGCTGAGTTTCAAGAACTGTGAGGTTCTGGAGTCTGTCTGCTTGAGTGTTGGAATAGAGCTAGATGCCTGCTGTGTGTCTTATGTTGTTGAAGGTCTGCATCAGTTTCGCAACTGTGTTCCACATCTGAGCTAGGGCACCAGTTTGGTGATGCACACGCTTGAGTAACACTTTGTTTTTTTATATCCGCTTCCATCCAACTGTAATGTCTACTCAGACAAAGTCACCGGTTCCCACATTTATTGTAGTACATATGACTCTATTAAACTTAAGGGTGTAGAGAATTGTGTAATCCGGTCTTGAACCTTTAAGGTATTTCCCGACAATTAGAGGAAGTTATGTGTTCTCAGAAAAGATCCTCTCAAGGCAGATGACATAGATTATTAATCAAGGTTAAGGGATAACTATCAGGACATGAACTGGTTAGCTAACAACGTTGATCAGTTGATTGTTGCCAATCTCCTACTATACAAGGAAACCACCAACGATATTGTTGGAGTATTTGGTTATGCGTCACTTATGTGAGATATGGGTAAATGGATCCATTTACCCATATCTCACATAAGTGATGTATAACCAAATACTCCAACACTCCCCCTCAAGTTGGAGCATGCAATGCTCAACTTGGACAAATAGAAAGAAATCTCAAACTCACGCTACAAGACACTACAAACAATATCAACTCAACATGCACAACTGTTGGTTGTTGTCGAAGGCGTTGCTTCTCATGCCATGCGGGTGAGAAGGACGAACAGTCTTGAGAGAGTCAAACTAGGTGTACTTTGTATTGCACCCGTCAGAGTCACCAACTAAAAATGAGTCTCCACCTGGAGAACTCTGGCCCTCCACAACATGTGGGCAACTGCTCCATCTTTGAAAAGGGCCAAACTGAAAAGAGTCTGGAGTGCAATCCCATCGGAGTCCACGTCGCTGAGAATGGAGTCTGAAAAGTCTCCTCATCGAAGACTGGGTGTCTCCCATCTGGCACAGAGAATGGAACTCTACTTTGGAGTCCCTATGAAACCACATGAAAACCCTAGCCACATGGCATGGGGAATGTGATCTCTACTCAAGAGTCCTTATGGAACACATGAAAACTCTGGCCAAAACATAAAAGATGAGGACCATATAAAAGATGGCAAACATGTGCACATATGAAAAGAAAACCACATACATGTGGGTGTCTGAAACTGAGAGGACTCAGAAACATCTGACGTCGAGTCCAAATATCTGAACTGTAGAGTCTAAACAGTTGGTTGGTCTGGAATATGACATCTGAATATGCAATACTGCCCCTTTCTCCAATACTTGTTGAAATGAAGACATCGACAAAGTTGGGAGAAGACAATTACATGGAGAAAATAAGAAACCAAATAAGCCGATTTTTTCAGCTTTTCTCAATCAAAATCATTTTTTTGCATTTTTTCTTGGATATTTTCTCCTTTTTTAAATAGCCGACTCTTCTAATTTTTTTGTAATAAGCCGTTTCAATTTTTTTCTCAGCCTTTTCTCTTTCCTCTTTTTTTGAAACATATCTCTTTTTTAATACATAAGGCCCCTCTTTTTTTGTTGCATTTCTCCTTTCATCCCACCTAGGGCCCTTACAATAAAAAAACCCTTTTTTTAACTTCGGCCCAACTAGGCCCTTTCTTCTCTATCTAGGGTTCCCGCTGGAACCCTTTCTTTGTGTAGAAGCTGTCACCGCCGATGGGTGGTGGGTCCCTGCTACTGCCGCTGCCGATGAAGGAGGGTGCTGCCGATGATGCGTCGCCACCTGATGAGAGATGGAGGAGCGGCTAGGGTGGTGGGTCCTACTACCTGGGTGGTTTGTGCGGGGTCATTGCCCGGGTGTTGGAGAGCGGAGGCAGAGCCGCTTGGTGGAGAAGCACTTCCTGGGATCGTTGGAGCACGCGATGGGACTGTTGGAGCATGCGATGATGCACACAACGGAGATGACTCACTGGAAGAGCAGGCGGCACTGCCTGGATGTCTAGAAAGATGCGCCATTCTAGAGCTTCTGGATGCACGATGGGGCAATAGGAGTTGTTGCGCTGCATACACTTGGATTTTGGGTTGGAATTTCCTAGAGAGATCTTGTGCCGCCTACGCGAGATCGAGATATGGAACTGCTGTCGTGAGATGCCGATCGTGTTTCGTCGAATTGTTGTGATTTTTTTCTTGGAATCGACCTGGAGCAGAGAACTTCTGATGCAAACTTATAGGGTTGTGGATGTTGCCACTTCACCTGGGAGATCTGATGATGGGGATTACGTTGGTTGCTCCAGGAATCATTGTTGTTTTGTAGTATTAGGGTTCCATCGAGAACCCTAGAGTTCCATCGAGAACCTTAGAACCAATCGGAAGTGCCAATCGATCAGATTAGCGTCGACGACTACTATGCAGAATTATGGTTTAAAACCCTAGAACCCGATCTGATCTTGAACCTGAACAAATCATTTCATAAAAATAATCTTCCACGAAGAAACTTCAAGAATAGAAATTTCAAAAATGAATCCTGAACAAAAATAAAGATTTTAAAATCCTCAAGAATCGACCTGTTCTGATACCATGTTAGAAAATAGGAATGCAGAAGCGGAATGATAAACAAAGCATAAAGAACAGAAAGATAAATATGTAACTCGGAGATTTTACGTGGAACCCTACTCCCTAAGGAGTGTGATGAAACCATGGAAGAACGCCTCAAAGGGATGATTTATGCATTGCACTTTCTCAATGGATACATGGGGGGGTCTATATATAGCCCTGAGTGAGTCTCAACATCCCACAGAAGGTAGATGTGGGACTAAACAACTAGATGGGGTAAATGGATCCTGGAGAGATCCATTTACTCATCTCTTACATAAGTGACGGATAACCAAATACTCCAACGAGGATTGCACTCCATTGCTCTTTTTAGTTTGTCCCTTTTCAGATATGTTGGAAGGGGTTTCAAACTTATTCCCAATAGACCATCAATCTCATCTTATTGACATTTGCATGCATATTTGGTATTATCAGCAAATTACATGTCTGTACGAGTAACTTGTTATTTTTCAGTTATCTTACTACACCAAACAAGTGACAGAGAGATTAGAATGATATGCATAGAGGTTTCTTACAGGATAGATCCATTCATAGACATTGAATGATCAATTCTTTCATTACAAAGCCATGCTCCTGATCCCTACCGAGAAGATGATGCCCTTATTGCATGGTACCCCATCAATTGTATGTCGTCTTTCGCAAGGACGAAGCTAGGAATTTCTACTTGGGGGGCCTAATTATTTGACATATTATTTGTCTAATTTATTATCAATATATGTCATTTAAGTTCCTAATATATATTTGCTGAATTTTACTAGTTGCATAATATAAGGTAAATGATTTTAACATGTTTGTCACTAATATTCATAAGGAATTTACACAAAAATATTTATGATTTTACATTACGATATATCTAAAAAAATAGTATATTTTACCAAAACATCCTTACAAATTTTACTACTGAACTACAAATGAAATCCATTGGAGTTCAGATGTACTTCTACTATATGATAGAAGTTATGTTCAATCGTGTTCGGGGCTATTTCTGAAATTGTTTCCATAGCTCCAATACATATGGGAGTGTTTTATTTAATTATGACACCATTTAGGGTTTCCATGACTTATTTCACAAGATAGGAAACTCTACACTAACTAGTTTATCAAATTGTTTGTGTTTGATTGTTGTCAGTATTAAACACTTAATTCGGCATTATAGTGAGTTTTTCTTCAAGGGTATTTATGTAGTCTCGTGAAATCTCCCATTAAATCTGAAACACAGCATGTTTGTATTGTTGTGGGAAACAAATGATTGAAAATCCATGTTGGATGGGCAGGATTTATTATATAGAGATAAATTCCAAAAGGTTGAAAGTACAATAACGTCCTCAATGAAAACGATGAATACAAGAAATGGTAGTCAATAGTGAAGTGTGCTTCTTTGGAAGATCTTTGATGAAAATATCCACAAGCTAAAGCTTTGTAGAAATATTAGTAATTTTTTATTCATGCACTACATCCCTGATAAAATGATAATCTACTTCAACATGGGGGTGGGCTCATGAATGATGGGATTAATATCAGTACAAATGGTTGACTTGTTGAGAATCTGGAGTTCGGATAGACATCTCGAGTTCCTTTACAAGTCAACCAATCTCACAAGTTGCTTAAGACATGGCTCTATATTTTTATTATGCACTACGTTTGGAAACAACTGCATGATTCATTCTAGGTCTAGTAACCACATTTCCATTGCTGAACATATTAAAACCAATCATGAAGAGTCTCTTCAGGTGTTGCAAGTAGTGGAAGCAAACAAAAGCACAAATACAAACAAACAAATCATGTACATAGATTTATAAGGTTCACCACCCATAACTAGATTACGTATTTAAATAGTGGCAATTTTTTTCACTATGTGGTGAAGGTAAAATACATAGGATAGTGATAACCCTAACCCGATGGCTTTATATAGATTGTACTCCCAATATAAACGGATCCCATAAACAAACATATTCAATTACCCAAATAAAAATTCATTTCGGGTCAGAGGGCGTTGCATGTCTTGCAAGTAGAGGAAGCAAACAAAAGCACAAGTACAAACCAGCAAATCACATACACAAATTTGCAATTTACTCCCGTAATTGGTTCACGTCCTTATATGGTGGTAATTGTTTTCACTATGTGGCAAAGGTAAAACAGATAGGATATTAATAACCTTAACCCGATTGAGTTTATATAGTACTCCCATATAGACGAATACCGGAGATGAACATTTCCAATTACCCACATAAAATTTCATTTCGAGTCAGGGGCTCTACTCCTGCACCCCCACAAAGGGGGCCCACCTGCTCCCCCTAGATCCGCCTCCCAAACTAGGCTACATCCTTAGGCGCGGCAACAATTGTTTTCAATGTATGCAGTGAAGGTAGGACACAGAGGATGCAGAGAGCCCTAACTTGATTGAGTTTATATAGTACTCCCATTATATACACAGAGTATGCGAAACTCGATTCGCCCTCAGCCCTCTGATCAGCCACCTCACCAGCACCCTGACCCCTTCCTCAGATATATCGTAGAGGTAATATTTCCTCTATTCCTTCTTATAGTTTCAATTTCAGTTCCTCCTTCTTCTATCTCTTTTCAAAGCTCTTTCTTGCTATTTCATTCATTACCAACTCTCAATCATGTCTTATATTAATAGAGAAAGGAGATATATGATTTGCAGTTTTCATTTGACTTCAGCATTATGTGATCTTGTTGCATAATCTTCTTTTCACATGAAGGAAATTTGAGGAAAGATTGATGGAATATGTCTATAATAAAGAGCAATTGACTATTCTGCTTTTCGTTCATATTCTGTCATTCACGTTTTGTGGTATTTGAAGTATAGGAAGTGGATATAACTAATGTTGTTTTATTTTAACAAATTAAGATAATAACCCTCATGTGATAATCTTCTTAATTGGAACATCGCAAAGGAAAAAAAGGTGATGTGATTTTCATTTAAAGGATGCGATTTCGGGATAATGATGGAAAGAAGGTAGGTTGAAGTTGTTAGAGTATGTGTCATGTGTAGATGGGTAAACGGATCCTTCCAAGATCCATTTTATCACATCCAGTATTTAGTCCCACATCCACCAGTGTGGGACTTAGAGGGTTTGTGGATGCTATATAAGAAGCCCCAACCCTCCTGTATCAGATGAGAAAGTGCAATGCAACATATGGTCCTTTGAGGCCTTCTCCTGTGGTTTCATCTCGTTCCTTAGGGAGTAGGGTTCCACGTAAATCATATGTTCTTCATTATTCTTTATCCTTTATTTCTGATACACTTCCGCATTCAAGTTTTCTAACATGGTATCAAAACGGGTTCGATTCTCGAGGAGTTATTTTTCCAACTTTTGTTCGAGATTCGACATGTGAAGTTTTTTCTTAATGATTTGGTTGAAGATTATTATTTCGTATTCACATTCAAGATCAAGTTGAAGATTCATTTCTAGGGTTCCTTAAAACCCTAATTTTTCCACCGTAGACAGTGATCTGATCATCTACATATTCGGTTGTCTTTCTTCATGAAACCCTGGTGTTGACTGAAGTTCAACCAAACAACCAAAGCAGCCACCAAAGCCCTGTTCATGTCACCGGAGAGTCGTGCAGGTAGCTGCCTTAGCGCAAGAGGCCTCTCCAGGCAACGCCTTGCACGAGGAACTCTCCATCATGCAATGGTCAGATCTCCAAAGCATGTCGTCTCCAAGCCATCTCCACCAAGTTGTTTCACCCTCTCGTCGCATATTGTGATGAAGATGGTGGCACGTCTCCACTAGAAAGCAGTAGGCGGTGGCATTTTGCAGCTCTCCATCGATTCTCCTATGTCCAGGAGGCCCTATACTCAGTCCCACTAACAGAGCCTCATCGGTGGGTGAAGCCCCATTCCCATCGGTGGGTGGAGCCACATCTTTAGTCACATTCCCATAGCTGGAGCCCCATCCCCATAGGCGAGTAGGGGCCCATCTTCAGTTGTAGATCCTCGATGTGGTGCAAGAGCTTCTGGCCGTGAGTTCCTCTCCAACGTCTGATATGTGCTCCCCCCACTTGACTCTTCGATCTCCTATCGAGGGCGGGATCCCAGCAAGGAGCGGTGATGTCCCTTTGACTCTTTGAGCTCCCCTCCGATCTCCTTTGTCTGCAAGCAGCAACAGGTGTGAGCCCCATCTAGGGCGACGGTGTTTCTAGAGATGGGTTCCCAGGTGGGAAATCCAAATAGAGGGTGAGCCCCAAGTGGGTTGTGTCTGATTAAAAAAAAGGAGATGCATTGTTCTAGGTCCATTGGACCGAGAGTTAAAAAAATAAAATGGAGAGATGGGTTATTGCAGTTTAGCCCAAGTTGGGCCATGTTTCAACAAAAAAATGAAAATGAAAAAGGATGCGTACAAAAAAAACATACACAGGAAAAAAATGATGAGTTGGTTATTAAAAAAGGAGGGGAAGTGATCGGAAAAAAAGTGCAAAAAAATGAAAAGAAAATCTGTAAAAAAGTATGGCTTATTTGAAAGGAAAAAATGATTTGAAAAAAATGTAAAGAAAAGTTGAAAAAATTGAGCGGCTTATGCATGTTTGTTTCTTTCCCATATTTTCATATCTTCTCCCAACTTTGTCGGTGTCATTGTTTTCCGACAAGTATGGGAGAAAGGGGGAGTATTGTATAGAGTCACAGGTCGGATTCAGATTTCCATATTTTCCATATTCCAGGCCAGGCGGATTGTCAAAATCTACATTTCAATTTTAGACTCAGTGGATTGGTTCAGAGTCCAAGTTTGAGGCACTACATATTTGAGCGATCCTATTTCTTAAAGTTCTCCAGAGAGAGACTCCACTTCAGACGCATATGTGTGAGATCTTTTTTATGTGGTCCCCATCTTTGTTTTTTGTCTCAGAGTTTTTGTGTGTTCTATAGGGACTCCAGAGTAGATATCACATTCTCTATGCCATGTGGGCTAGGTTTTTCATGTGGTTTCATAGAGACACCATAGTAGAGATCCCATTCTCTGAGCCAGTATGGGAGAGACCCGGTTCTTCGACGAGGATACTTTTTCAGACTCCATTCTCCATCGACCGCGAACTCCAACGAGGATGTCTCTATGGAATTTTCAGTTCGACCCTTTCAAAGATGGAGTAATTGTCCACATGATGTGGCGGGCCAGAGTTCTCCTGGTGGAGACTCATTTTCAGTTACAGTGACTCTGACAGGCGTAGTACAGAGCACATGCTCTCTGACGAGGAGATTCACTTTGACTCACACTTTAGTCCGTTTGTTCCTCCTCACCTACATGACACGAGAAGTAACGTCGTCGACAGCATCCGACAGTTGTGTTTGCACTGGGTTGATATTGTCTGTAGTGTCTTATAGTGTGAATTTGAGTGATTTCTTTCTGTTGGTCCAAGCTGAGCATTGCATGCTCTAGTTTGAGGGGAAATGTTAGAGTATGTGTCACTTATATGTATAGATAGGTAAACGGATCCTTCCAAGATCCATTTACCACATCCACTATTTAGTCCCACATCTACTAGTGGTGGGATTTGGAGGGTCTGTGGAGGCTATATAAGAAGCCCCAGACTTCCTGTATCAGATGAGAAAGTGCAATGCAACATATGATCCTTTGAGGCCTTCTCCCGTGGTTTCATCCCACTCCTTAGGGAGTATGGTTTTACGTAAAATCCCGCATTCTTCATTGTTCTTTATCCTTTATTTCTGATATGCTTCCGCATTCAAGTCTTTTAACAGAAGTAATAGTGATACTTTATTTGCAGGATAATCGTGTTGATACTTTGTTTATTGAAGATTAGAGTTCAAGCATTGTTTAAATTTGGTCACGGCAACTAAAGCTCAAGTCTAATTGTAGTTCCAATTTACAGGTCCTTAGAACAGTCCATAGGAATCAACCTTGTTTAATTCCGATCACAACAACTTCGTGTATTGTAAGTAGTTTTCTGCTACTTCATCTAATGTTTACAATCATTCTTGAAACTAGTTGAGCTAACGGAAAGATTATGAAGTTTTCTATCTGGAGAATAAAATAATCAGAGTTTTCTTTAAGCTTTTATAAATGCATATGTTTTCTTTTCAACATGGATTTAAGCAAACATATAGATGTTGTTGGGGCGTTTCCTACTTGTGACGCGTTGCATTACCCAAATGCAATGAAAAATAGGCAAGGGCCGCTACATCAAAGCCTGGATGTAGTTCAAATTTTACAAGGGTTCTCTCATGAGGAACATATGCGGGTAAATAATCTAGTCCCGCTACATCACCGCTCAGATGCAGTCCAAAATTTGCAAGGGTTCTCACATAATTGACGCATGCGAGTAAAGGAGTTAGTCCAAAAGAGATTGCAAAGGCAGTTGTGGACTGGTAGTTGGAATATTGGCACTTTAACTGAAAAAATGATAGAGATAGTGGATATGATGGAAAGAAGGAAGATTCATATCGTATGTCTTCACGGACTAAATTGGTTGGAGAGAAAGAAAGGGAGATCGAGAAGACATGCTTTAAATTTTTGTATTCAGGTAAAGATAAGGGCAGAAATGGTGTTGGAATGGTTGTTCATAAGGATTTGAAGGATTGTGTGGTTAAGGTGCAAAGATTCGGGGATCGAATTATTTTGCTAAAATTGGTGCTTGAAGAAGAAATTCTTAATATCAACTCAGTTTATGCACCGCAAATTGGTTTAGATGAAAGGACTAAACAAGCTTTTTGGGAGGATCTGGATAAGATTTTACAAGGAATCCCACAAATAGAAATGGTTTGCATAGGAGGAGATCTTAATGGACATGTGGAAAAAGATGCTTCAGGGTATGCTAGTGTTCATGGAGGACATGGTTTTAGGTGAGCATGGTTTGACTTAGCTTATGAATCTATTTACTGTTATTTGGCGAAGCAAGCAAATGCTTAAAGATTGGACGGGGAGTATCGTGGTGCCTCTTTATAAGAACAAAGGAGACATTCGAAATTGTTCAAATTATAGAGGTATCAAGCTGATGAGTCACACTATGAAAGAACATGTGATCAAAAGAAGGTTGATGCAAGTTTCCAGAGTAAAAGAAAACCAATTCGGATTCATGCCAAGTCGCTCAACTACTGAAGCCATCCATTTGCTGAGGAGAACAATGGAGATTTATAGAGCTAAAAGGAAAAACCTCCAATATGTTCTTTATTGATTTGGAGAAGGCTTATGATCCCGTCCCACAAGAGATATTTTGGAGAGTTTTGGAGAAGAGACAAGCACATATCCTATACACTAACCTCATAAAGGATATGTATGATAGCGTTTTATCTTGTGTAAGTGATGAATACTCATTCATCACTCTTTATTCTTATATTTTAGCTACAAAAACCTTTGCAAATGCATGTAGATATGTGTAAATATAAATAATTACCAAAAGCATGCATTGTGTAAAAACCTATAATTAGCATGTTTTTGTGCAAAAATAAAAGAATAAAGATTAAAAAGAAAAAGAGGGAAATATTTAAAATAAATATTGAGCAACCTAACCCAAGGGAGGGCTCAGCATGGGCCTGACCGCATAAAAGCCAAAGTAGAGAGAGAGATAGGGGCTCATGTGTGTAAATACCTATGTAAATAAAATAAAATATTTTCCTCACAAAAATAGACTTAAGTAGGCTTGTAAATATTTGTATATATATATAAAATCAAAACAAAAATTTAAAAATTAAAAAGAAAACAAAAACACAACTTGTGCATGATCACATCATACATAGAACCACCTTTATATTTATTTAGCCAAATAAATAAATAAAATTAATTCCCAAAATTTTTGTAAGTATTTTATGTTATATAGTGTAAATAAATAAAATAAAAACAATCAAAACAAAAACCAAATAAAAATAGCAAAATTAAAAACACAAAAATATATTGTACATATACCTTGTATATAAATGTACATATGTATTTATTTTACCTATGTAAATAAATAATTAATATAAAAGAAAAATATCTTTTTATTCCTTATTTTGTAATGAAAATAAATAAAATATAAAATAGGAATAAAATTGCATAAAAATAACAATTAAAAAAATCAAAAATTAAAAAGGCTATATTGTACATATACCTATATATAGCTATATAGTGTAAATACCTATTTTTATTTCTAAAAATTAATTAAAAATCACAAAAAATAGAAAAAAAAATAAAATAAAATTATTTCATGTTTTGAGTTTTGTGAAATTCGATCATTTTCTATTTATTATTTAATTTCTAAAATTGGAATAATTGGCGGGCTCTGATTGGTCCACAGGGGATGTTGACCCCGGTCAACTCCCCTCCCAGGACCACCAGAGCCGGATTCTGTGCCCGACCCGCATGTTCTCCCATTTATTGCGTCATGATCCGATCGCCAAAACCCAAAACCCCGGGTCCTAATACATCAATGATCATCCCTGACCCACGCCCGGGGTGGGTTATGGGGATCCGTGCTCCGACAAGCTTGCCCGAACCTCTCTTAGCCGGACCCCTAGCCATATATAGCCGCTGCTCCGCCACCTCATTTCTCCATCTTTGGCCATTCGAATCCTTCACCTGTGAGCTCCAGAGAGTGCGCGAGAGTGACAGCTCGCGTTCGGTGCTGTCGAAGCGAGGAGAGGAGGAGAGACCATCGATCCGGCGAGCTACACCGCCGCTGCTCCGCCACCAGCAGGAGTACCGAGCCTCGGGGGAGACGCTCCTCGAGGCAACGACCAGGAGCTTCCCCAGCTCCTCCCCAGTCTCTTCGTCCACCCAGGTATCCATTTTGCTCCGCCTTTTCCTTTAATTTTCGATTACGCCCAAATCGCCGCTCCGCCGCATTCCATCGATTCCGACCATCCAGTAGATAGATTCGATCATCGGACCCCACAGACACCTTTGCCTCCTTCCGACGCACCTTCTTCACCCCTCCATCCAACCCAGCTCGCACAGGAGCTGGGAGCCGAGCTCCTCCGTCTACCCCCTTCGCTGGAGCTCGCCATTTCGACCCACAGCTCACCGTCACCCGCCTAACTGGGTCGAGGCACTTTGCCCTCGACCCGCGAGTCTGCTGGAGTGTTTTGCAGGGTCATCCGAGTCCGTCTGAGGACTTGGACCGTTTGGACCAGCAGCTTGGTCTCCGCCGACCTCGCCTGGGCTCCTCGGAGCTCTGTCGAGCCATCGGAGGCTACTAGTCGACGCGGGAGCCCACGGAGCTTCCTCTCCGATCCTTCAGAGGCCCGCGCGGAGGCCAGGAGCGCGCACAGCAGGCCGGCGAAGGTCGCCGACCATCAGTTCTTCCACGACCTCCAGACACCGTTCGATCAGCCCTCATGCTCCAGATTACATCGCGACCGTCTGTTCGTGGAGCTGCAGCCACCGTCAGATCCTTGGAGGATCGATCATAGCCGTTGGATACTCGAGGGTATAAGCTCCAGAGCGCCAGGACCGTCCGATCTCCACGTGGAGCGCCTTCGCCCGTTCGATCAGGCCGAACGTTCTCAGGGTTGCAGCGCCACCGCTTTCACCTGTTGGATCCGCTACGTGGCGCACATCCGGCCTTCGACGTTTAATAAGGGGTATTTACACTTAGGCCCCTCTCCTTTATGCAATTAGTCTTTAGTCCTGTAAATACGTAGCATAGTTGTTTACTTTTTGTGAAATTTACACTGTGGACCCTGCACTTTAGTTTCCTTGCATTTATGCCCCTGTGCGTTGTATGACACGTGCGTCGTCACGTGTTTCTCTGGCTTATTTCCATATCATACCCCTGTAGTTCTGGATGTTAACATTTGAATGAAACTTTTAGTTTATTTGCATTTATACCCCTGTGCGTGATATATTTCAACATGTGCGTGATATTTTGGGTATTTTGCGAATAGGGCCCTGAACTTTTGGTACCTGTTACCAATAAGTCCTTGGAACTAATTTTCATTGCATTTGGGTCCCTGAGTGCCCCAGGCACGCGCGTGGCGCGTGTTTTGCTGGGTTAATTGCACCAGACCCCCCAGACTCTTGGGTATTTGCACTTTGGTCCCTGTGCACAGTGCCCCTTCTTTATTTTTTGAATAAAATAGTAAATTACCTCCAAATCCAACGAAAATTGGACACATCGCTCCTGCCATGGTGTAAAATTTTCGAGGATTTTTGAGGACATTTTGATTTCATTTGATATTTTTAAAAATTCAAAAACACTTAATTTTACTACTGTCTAACTTTAAAAACCCCAAAAAAATATCAAAACTCACTTAAAAATTCCACAAAAATTATCTACTGTTTGCCTTGCTTAGTTTGATTTTCTAGCCAATTTTGGCTATTTTTCATCACTGAAAACCACTAAAAATTGAAAAACACGCAAAATCATATAAAAATTCTAATAATTAAATTGAAAACCCAAAAATAATAAAATAGGTGCCTAAATTTTCCTTGTTTTATTCTCTTTACAGGAAAATTACCTCCCAGCTAAATTGGGGCTTTTAGATATTTTATCTAGGCCTTCTTAGCTCAGCTGGACAATACCTTTGATTTCAGCCACTGTTTGATTTTTAGATAATTAAATAAACATCAGAAAATTCTCAAAAATTCACCAAAAACACAAAAATTATAAAACACATAAAAATATTTTTGTTTGAATTTTTGGTTGATTTTTAGTGCTTTAAATAAATTGTTGAAGTGTGTGTTTCTTTGTTTTTCTTATTTTCTTAATTAGCTAAAAATCCAAAAAAAAATATAAAAAATTCAGAAACCACCAAAAACATTTATTTTGTTTTCTTTTATCTCTTTTTGACTACTTCGTAGGCCGAGAGGCCAACCCGTGCTCCTTGAGTTCGATCCTGGTCGCTATACCAGGTTAATCTAATAGCAGGACCGCTTTCGTGTTTTGATCGATTTTATCTATTATTAGTGGTTCATTTTTCTTGATTGGCACGTCTGAGTGACCGAGGTCGCAACGACCATCTTAGATACACCTGATTACCTTAGTCTCTCGGATTTTCGTGTCATCAGAATGGCGCCGTTGCCGGGGAGCACGGCTTAGTAGTTTTTTTTATTTTCATTTTCATTTTCGCGGCTTTTCGCGGCTCTTTTAGAGCACGCAGCTTTCTCGTGGCTTTTGTTTATATTTTATTTTTGTTCTATTTTGTTTTTTCTTTTTCTTTTTATTTTTGTTTTTGTTTTATTTTGTGTGTTTATTCTATTTTGCATTTTTGCATATATACCCTTATTTTTATTTCCATTTATTTTTCTTATCATTATTTGATTATTTCGGTCTGACCACTTGTCTCTGTTTCTTGCGAGGGCCCGAGGATCGCGGAGGCGACTTTCGAGGAGCCAACGCAACCGCAGGACTTGGAGGCGGCTCCCTTCTCTACGGAGCCGCAGGAGAGAGCGAGAGGGAGAGAGTCGAGTGGGTGAGGTTTAGATTAGGTTTTCTTTTTATTATTGTAATAATACAGGGACTCAGAGACTGGACACTTGGACACTTGAACTCTTAGCGGGTCTGTTTCGCCGAGCACCGGTGTGCTCGGGGGACCCTTAGGCTTTTTCCCGGCTTTTACGCGGCTTTGTTTTCTTTTCATTTTTTTACTGCCTTTTCCGGTGTTTACGCGGTTTTCATCGAGCCCCTAGACTTAGGATTTTCTGCTTGCTTGTGCCGTAATTAGTAGGGTCCCCACACTTAACTATTTGCTTGTTCCTATAGTGCGCTAATTGGACTCACTAATAATCAATTAATAAAAATAATCGACTCATCTCCTTCGTAGCCTACGTGCCACAGCTCACCCTGTAAAGCGCTTTCTTCTACCCCCGATTTGTCGGGCAGAGGAGGGGTGGGTCAAGACCGGACTCTTTGGCTTGGAGGTCGGTGACCGATTAGATGGTTCTGCGTGTAGAAATTGCTCATCTAGGACTCGGTTTTTCCCGCTGCATCATTTAGGTAGTTTATTTCCTGTCTTTAAATTTTACGCGGATCACTTGCATGTAGAGTGCTGGAGACAAGGTACGCATTTCTATCTCAGCATGCATCATTGATTTCATCGCGCATCGGCTTTTTCGTCTTCTCCCCCTGTTTTGGATTAAATAACCAGGAGAACCAAAAAATTCGTTAGGCCTTTGTTTTCATTTGAAAAATATTAAAAAGAAAAACCATAAAATTGGGACTGGTTAAAACTATTGACCCTAAAAGACACTCACCATAAAAATTTGTCTTGGGGAGAGCAACCCCCTCATTGTTTGGTTTGGATGCGCGAGAGAGTGACCCGCACCCTAGGTAGAGCCCTCCGGTGTTATTCCCGACTGATTACCAACTTTTCTGTGCAGGCCAGTCGGTTGGGGTAGCATCGGGTATCCTAACAGGTCACGTAAGCGCTCTGATATCTTGTATGTTCACCTAATAAAAATTGACAAGATAATTTGACCGGGCTTTTACGGTCTTCAGCTCGCGTTGCGTTGGTGAACCGGGGGTTTGCATTCTGATCATAGTTTTTCCAGATCTCATCCGCACTACTCGACCAGATCACGATGATGGGTAGACGCTCTCTTAGGCAGCCTCTGGCTGCACCGCTTTCGGGCACGTCTACCCAATCATCTAGGTTGGCCCGCGAGAGCCTAGACCAGTTCTCCGAGCCCGAGTACGATTCCGCCCTATTCCCCCTCGACCCCCTTTCTTTTGGTTCTGAGAGATATGAGCCGGAGGAGAGATTAGCAGATTTGACAGCACCTGAGTATGGCTCATTTGATTTTGCAGCAGACGTCATGGCCGGTAGTTCAGAGGATCGCTCCAGGACCGAGCACATTGTGATGGACCAGGGAGCGATCAACTCCACCCTGATCGCCTCGTTAGAGACAGTGCAGCAGCAGCTGAGGGATCAGGGAGCGTTTATGATTGAGATGAGGAGAGAGTTGGAGCGACTCAGAGCAGAGAGAGATCAGAGCGAGCCTGAGGACGGACCTGATGCAGAGGCACGAGCCGCAGTAGCCGTAGCAGCAGCAGCAGCCGCAGCCGCAGCGGCAGCCGCCACGGCAGGAGGACCACCGAGACCGATGCGGGAGTTGCACAACCCCGGATCTACACTGATGCATCATTGGGTGGTGGTGCCTGCTATCGTGGGGGACTTCAAGTTCCCCCCGAACACCCTGCAGATGCTTCCCCGTTTTCACGGACTTGCCACCGAGGAGCCCCATCTCCACCTCCAGGAGTTTTTGATGATCTGCAGTACTGTCCACGACCGCCATGTGGACCAGGATACGATTCGGATGATTGCCTTCCCCTTTTCCCTAGCAGACAGAGCAGCCACCTGGCTGAAGCATTTGGGGAAGTTCGTCTACACCTGGGAGCAGCTCCGCACCGAGTACTTGAACAAGTACTATCCACTCGGGCAAACGAATGCAGCGAGGGCCCTGATCAGCAACTTCTCCATGCTCCCCAACGAGCAATTCCATGAGGCATGGGAGAGGTTCCGAGAGCTCACAGACCGATGCCCGCACCATGATATCACGAAGCCGAACCTTGTGCAGAGCTTCTTTAGCGGGTTGACACCAGAGCTCTAGGGCCTGGTGAATGCTTCTTGTGGCGGGTCCTATTTCGCCAAGGATCACGACCAGGTCTGGGCCATCTTCGAGGAGATGGCCGAGAACTATATGGTGATGTCCCAGACCCGGTTGTATACTCAGGGGAGACCCCAGCAGCAGCCAGGACCCGTGCAATACCAGAGGATAGCACGGGTCGATGCCGGTCCATCCAGTTCATTCGCAGTTGCAGCAGCACAGGCAGAGTCGTCCGCTGCGGATATGGGTATCATCAGCGAGAAGTTGGACCGCATGGAGCTGATCGAGAAGAAGCAGTGCCAGGGCATCATTCAGATGGAGCAGATGGCACAGACTCTGAGCGACATGAAGACCCAGCTCATGTGTCTCCAGGAGGCACAGACAGCTTCCCAGCCCCGTCTTCAGTCGCGAGGCGATACCGGCGGTAGCAGCAGCTCGTCCCAGCGCTCCAGCTCCTTTCAGTAGCCTAGACAGGTTCACCTTGTACAGGAGGAGCCGTACCAGCAGAGCAGCCCTCTTACCAGTCACCACCATCTCCAGACTTGCAGATGGTGGTATACCAGCCGGATCAGCCTCTAGCAGTACTCCCGCCAGCCCAGTTCGATGCAGAGCCGTTGATGAATGTCAACGGGATTTGGTATGACCGTCCTCAGCCTGGGATCCGACGAGACCATCCCGGATTCAGGTGGGGGAGTGGAGGTACCCAGCCCCAGCAGCAGTCATCCGGTCAGGGAGGGCAGTATGGCCAGCAGAGGGATCACCAGCCGCAGCAGTAGCCCCCAGCCTATCAGTCACACCAGCAGTCGTCCTTCGTTCCTCGTCCCTATCAGCAGCAAGGACAGTCTTGGAGACATGAGCAGCAGGCTCACCCACCACACCAGCAGCAGCATCCTTCCTCCTACCCCTCTCAGCAGCACCAGCAACAGTTCCAGCAGCCTCATTACCAGAGAGGCTACCCGTCGGGCTCCCATGAGAGCCCAACCTTGGATGACATAGCCCGCCTCCTCACGAACCAGCAGGCTACCTTTAGACGGGAGATGGACGAGTTCTGCCAAGAGATGCGGGACCTGGTGAGAGGGAAGGCCGCCATCCCTGCACAGATAGAGCCGAACCCAAATAGCCTCAAGAGGAAATCTGAGCAGGTAGTTTCCACTGAGCATGCCACTCCTAGTGATCCATTTGATGATATATCTTCAGATCTATTTGATGCTGATTTTGTTACACTTAGGAGCGGTAGAGCACCAGCAGGCGGCGCCTCGTCTGAGCGACGACACGAGGATCCATCCAGGGCGCCAGATGAGGAGGAGGAGAGCGGTACTGAGGCCGCTCATGATGATGGTGGTGGTACTGATGCCACCAAGGATGCTGATTCCACCGGCGGTACTGAGGCCGCCGCTTCACCAGTTCGAGGAGGTGGTGCTGATGCCACCAGAGTTGCCGAGCCAGCCCGCGGTACTGAGGCCGCGAGACGTCCAGTAGCAGAGCCAGCCCGAGGTGGTACTGAGGCCACCGGTGTTCGTTTTGATAGAGATGTTATTTTTCCTTCTGTTGATGTATCTCAGAACACTGTTGTGAATAAAGGAAAAGGTTTAGTTTCTTCTGGTCCCACTGTGATGATTGATGTATGTGTGGATCCGGCCGTCGAGCCGTCTAGGCCTTTTCCTAGTCCTTCATCTGCGAAGGACCCTGTGATCCCCTTCCCTAGAGCCCTTCAGATGGGGAAGGGGAAGAAAAGAGAAAAAGACCCAAAAAAGAGAGAGCAGGAGGAGTTCAGCCAGAGCATGATCGATAGATTTCACATACAGCTGACCCTTCAGGAGGCTTTGCAGCACATCCCCCTTCTTCAGCGATCTTTGAGAGATAGGACCACAGTCAGGAGGAGGAGGAGGAACCATCATTCAGAGATACATGTGCTGACGAAAGCCACGTGTTTCGCGATCCAGAACCATCTGCCGGCCAAGAGGCCAGATTCAGGAGCCCCGTATGTCAGATGTCAGATTAGTGAGCAGAGGTTCGACCGGACTCTATTGGATAGTGGATCGTCTATCAACCTCCTTCCGGCAGCCCTTCTCGACCGTTTCGAGTTGGGCACTCTTCGACAGAGCAGGACAATCCTTCAGTTTGCTGATCGATCTGTCAAGAGGCCGAAGGGGTTGTTGCGAGACGTTATCTTCACTATTCAGGGCCTGCAATTCCCCGTTGGACATGGAGATCCCTGATTCAGTGGCCGATACCCCCATCATCCTCGGTCGTCCGTTCTTGGCCACAGCCAAGGCGGTGACTGATCATGATAGCGGGAAGGTATACTTTCGCGTCGAGGGCGAGAGTATACAAATAGAGACGGTCGAGGACTACAGAGCCAGAGAGAGAGCATGCTCAGAGACTAGCACAGACACAGAGCAGCTGACAGATGCCGGGTTAGACATCCACCGGGACTGTGATTTTGTGATCACAGATGATAAGGCAGCATGGGCAGACCCTTCAGCACAGGCCATCCTCTCATTTCCAGACACCACTGATGCAGAGATGACAGCAGAGGAGAGCTTGGAGAGCACAACCCTGGTTCAGGATACTACAGAGGCAGCAGAGCCGGTTCTCGATCGCGACACGGTTGTTAGTGACGGTGGTACTGATGCCACTGTGTTTGATGCATATCCCTCGGATTCAGAGTCTGATTGGGCAGATTGTGATAATCAGATGCCAGACCTGAGTCCACCTGAGCCTACAGATGAGGAGGAGGTAGAGGAAGAGCAGATCAGAGACAGCACAGTTGAGCAGCCTCCTCCAGATCCAGTTTGCGAGAATTCGTATTCTTTCTCCCAGGCAGATTTGGCAGATTTAGCAGCATTCACACATCTTCTTTCGAAGCCAGATTTGCGAGCACCCAGCTGTCCAGAGCTGAAGCCGCTCCCTACTTCGCTTAAGTATCGGTTCCTTGCGGGCGAACCTGAGATGCACCCAGTCATCATCTCCGCCGATCTGACTGGAGAGCAAGAATCCCGTTTGATGGGGGTTCTTGAAAAGAACCGCAAGGCAATCGGATGGAGCGTAGTAGATCTCCATGGGATTAGTCCATCAGTGTGCTCCCACCATATTTATCTCGAGGAGGGAGCGAAGCCGTCGCGTGAGTTCCAGCGGCGACTGAACCCCAACCTGAGAGAGGTCGTGATGAAGGAAATATCAAAATGGTGGAGTGCAGATTTCATTTATCCCATTTCCGACTCCAAGTGGGTCAGCCCCTTGCATGTGGTGCCCAAGAAGACGGGCATCACGACTGTGATCAGTGAGTCGGGAGAGGAGATTGCTACACGAGTACCCACCTCTTGGAGGGTCTGCGTTGACTACAGGAGACTCAACCAGGCCACCAAGAAGGACCATTTCCCCCTGCCTTTTATTGACCAGATCATTGAGAGACTGGCAGGGAAGAGCTATTATTGCTTCCTGGATGGGTACTCGGGCTACAACCAGGTGGCCATCGCTCCTGAGGATCAGGAGAAGACCACCTTTACCTGTCCCTTTGGTACATATGCCTTTCGACGCATGCCATTTGGGCTATGCAACGCCCCTGCGACTTTTCAGAGGTGCATGCTGTCGATCTTCTCGGACATGGTAGGGGAGTGTTTGGAGGTCTTCATGGACAATTTCTCGGTCTACGGCGACGAATTCGACTCCTGTCTTGACTGCCTAGACCGAGTACTCCAGCGATGTATTGAGTTCCATTTGGTTCTATCTTGGGAGAAGAGTCACTTCATGGTGACTCAAGGGACGGTGCTTGGCCACATCATCTCCAACAGGGGCATGGAGGTTGATCCGGCCAAGGTTGATGTCATTAGAAAACTCGCACCGCCGTCCAATTTGAGGCAGCTACGGTCATTCCTGGGGCACGTTGGATTTTATAGGAGATTTATTCAGGATTTCAGCAGGATTGCCCGGCCGTTGACTGACCTCTTGACGAAAGACACCGAGTTCCTTGTCGATGACAAGTGTCTTTCATCCTTTGCGACTCTGCAGTAGTGTGTTATTGAGGCTCCTGTCCTCCAGCCGCCGGATTGGTCTCTCCCATTTGAGATCATGACGGACGCCTCCGATTTTGCCGTAGGGGCAGTGCTGGGACAGAGGAGGGATGGAGTTCCATTTGCTATCCACTACGCTAGCCGCACATTGGATTCCACCCAGCAGAATTACACGGTCACAGAGAAGGAGATGCTAGCCGTAGTGTTCGCCCTAGATAAGTTTCGATCTTATATCATTGGATCTAGAGTGACTTTGTACACAGATCACACCGCCATCAGGTACCTCATGGTAAAGAAGGATGCCAAGGCCAGACTCACTAGATGGATCCTTCTACTCCAGGAGTTCGACATTGAGATCAAGGATAAGCCTGGAGTCAAGAATGTGGTGGCGGATCATCTCTCCCGTTTAGAGCAGCCTGAGGAGTCTGAGCAGATTGATCCCATTCGAGATACCTTCCCAGATGAGGCGATCCTTGCTATCGCCTCACTCCCGTGGTATGCCGATATTGTGAAATTTCTCGTTGCTGAGAAGTCCCACAAGATTGGCCCAGGCAGAGACTTGAGACCTTCCTCGCGAAGGCCAAGTCCTACCACTGGGAGGATCCCATCCTTTACCACGAGGGAGGGGATAGTGTCTGGCGTCGGTGTATTCCTCAGGAGGAACACCATAGCGTCCTCACTTACTGCCACAAGCTTGAGGCAGGAGGACATCATTCTGGGAGGAGAACGACACAGAAAATGCTCGAATCCGGCTTGTGGTGGCCTACCCTTTTCAAGGACTCAGACGAGTTTATAAAAAGGTGTACTGACTGTCAGAGGATGGGCATTTGTGGACAGCGTGATATGATGCCGATGCAGCCCATTCACTTCTGTGAGGTTTTTGACGCATGGGGCATCGATTTCATGGGTCCATTCCCTAAGAGTCAGGGATTTGAGTACATTCTGTTGGCCGTGGATTATGTTAGTCGTTGGGTGGAGGCCATCCCCACCTGAGCCGCTGATGCGAGGACAGTTTGCAAATTTTTGAGGAAGCACATCATCACGCGGTTCGGGGTTCCACGAGTTTTGATTTCTGATGGGGGGTCTCATTTCATCAACGACCAGGTGAAGGCCCTTGCTAGCGAGTTCGGTATAGACCATCGTATTGCCACACCTTACCATTCACAGACGAATGGTCTAGCCGAGGTGTCGAATAGGGAGATCAAGACTATATTGCAGAAAGTCGTCCGCCTTGACCGGAAGGATTGGTCACAGCTTTTGGACTCGATCTTGTGGGCATATAGGATGTCTTTCAAGACTCTATTGGGTACATCTCCCTTTCGCCTCGTATATGGCAAGCCGTGCCATTTACCTGTTGAGCTGAGGCACAAGTCACTTTGGGCAGTTACAGATATTCTTATGGATCCAGATGGTATGGGAGACCAGAGGAGGGCAGAGTTAGCCGCCCTGGAGGATCTTAGAGATACAGCTTTCTCAAACAGTCTACAGTATAAGGAGAGAGTGAAGGAGTGGCATGATTCTCATATCAGCCACAAGCATTTTGAGATTGGACAAAGAGTATGGCTATTTGATGCGAGGCTTCGTTTGTTTCCAGGAAAGCTACAGAGCAAATGGAAGGGACCCTACTTAGTCAGAAAGGTACACGACAACGGTAGCATTGATATATCTGAGTTGTCTTCTGAGAGTACCTTTCGAGTGAACGGCCAGCGGCTCAAGCCATTTCTAGATCATGAGATGCGGGTCGCTGATCTTGCCCCTATTCATTTTGCGTGAGATGTGGTCTTTGACTCACATCTAATGCATCTCACGCCTGAGTTTCACTGATCTTCCGCCTTGTATAGATCCAGATGTCCATATCATTACATTCTTTAGTCCCACATCCCTTTCTTCATCTTGTGATTATGCTATACTTAGGGTGCACTTTACCCTAAGTATAGGGGGGATGTGAGACCTTCGGGTATTTCTTTTGTTGCTGTCTACCCCTGTTTTGCTGCCTATACTTAGGGATATTTCACCCTAAGTATAGGGGGGGGTAGACCCTGTACATTCTCCACTCGGTTTTTCCTTAGTACACAGCCTGCTATACTTAGGATTGCTTGATCCTAAGTATAGGGGGAAGACCCGAGACTCCTTTTGACTTTTCTATTTCATTCTTCTTCTTTGTATATAGCCTTTCTTTTCACTTCCCTATACCTAGCACGAGTTATGTCTTCTTCATCGCTCTTGACTCTGAGGACATCGTTCGAGCTAAGTATAGGGGGTGTGTATATATATGTCATATATACCTTAGCCATAACTCGTACTTTGTGTGAGTGTGTTAATAGATAAAATGGCTAAAAATCACAAAAATTAAAAATTTTTCATAAACTTCTTTTATTTACATATAAATAGCTAGTGTACAAATTATTTTTGTAAAAATGATTTCAAAAAATCTTTTGTGTAAAGTTTTTGTAAATATTTTCTTATCAAAATTATGTATATAGTACAAAATTTTTCCAAAATGTTTTGAAAATCAAAAGTTTGCAAAAATCTTGTGTAAATTTGTGTAAATATCTTTTTTTGCAAAACTTGCACTTCATGCAATCCATACATGATTTCAAAACATTTTTCAAAAATTTTGCATGTGTGTAAATAAGCATCTTTTGTACATATGTATATAGTTTTTCTGGATGATAGTTGACAGTTAAACTAGCCTGGAATCAAATTGAGAAATGGAGCTTGATTAAGATCTTAATCCACCTAACTTCTAAGAGGAACCTTATAGGGCTTAGGTTTAAGGCTTTTCAGGTCCATGGTGACTTAATTCTTTGAGTCCACTAGGCTATGATCACATGTCATCTTAATGAGCCTAAGTAGAGCACTTAACAACAACACATGACTCATATAGATTATGGCTTTACTTGGACACTAGCACTATGCACCGAGCTCTCTACGGATGAGGTGGTGAAGAGGCAGTCTTCCTTGACTTGGGGTAGCATATGAGGGTAGTACTTCTAGGCGGAACCTCTCTTCTTCTTTTAGTGAAGGAAGTGCGTCTCAGCTTGGTCTGGTTGCCATGAGGTCTAACGACGGGAGTTATGGGTTGCAATAAAGCTTCAAAAGAGGGATAGTCTACTAGCTCAAGAGGAAAAACTCCTTGGACATATGCTGCACATGTATATGTTGTACAGATGCACTTGAAAAAAATGTGCAAAAAGAAAATAACTCCAAAAAAGTGGTGGGTCTGAGAGAAAATGATAATCCCACCGGAGTATGTATATAGAGTGCAATAAGCAAAGCTTGAGTATCATGATCCACCTGATGTAGCTTGCAGCAGGGAGACTTGGCTACACTGGTCAAGCTCCCAAGGGTACTTGGCTACACTGGCCTTGACCCATTCTCTTCTTCCTCCTCTTCTTGAGCCGGTTGAACTTGAACTTAGAAGGGAATACCCCGCTCCTCGAGGAAAGAGTGGCCAGATTGAGGTCGTAGAGTTACCTTGTTGGGGAGGGTTGTCAAGTTGCCATTTCTGAGGTGGAGAGCTTAGACCTCACTTTCACAGGACAAGAAAAGATTCATGGTCTTCAGGGTTTGTGATTGATGACTTGTTCTGATCTGGAGCATTGAGGAGTCTTGGTTATAGAGTAGTGGAACTTAGATGCTGTTGAGTTTTAGACTTAAGTCCAAATAAGGTTCCGACACATTAATAATCCAAAGATCTGATCGAGCTCCATACCCCAATTTAATGAAGGCAAGTTTAATAATCAACCTTGATCCATGTACATCCTCTTTTTCTTTTTCTTTCTTTCTTTTTCACTTCTTTTTCAAATAAGTGTTTGCTAAGGGACTAGCAAAGTTAAGTATAGTGGGGTGATGAATACTCATTCATCACTCTTTATTCTTATATTTTAGCTACAAAAACCTTTGCAAATGCATGTAGATATGTGTAAATATAAATAATTACCAAAAGCATGCATTGTGTAAAAACCTATAATTAGCATGTTTTTGTGCAAAAATAAAAGAATAAAGATTAAAAAGAAAAAGAGGGAAATATTTAGAATAAATATTGAGCAACCTAACCCAAGGGAGGGCTCAGCATGGGCCTGACCGCATAAAAGCCAAAGTAGAGAGAGAGATAGGGGCTCATGTGTGTAAATACCTATGTAAATAAAATAAAATATTTTCCTCACAAAAATAGACTTAAGTAGGCTTGTAAATATTTGTATATATATAAAATCAAAACAAAAATTTAAAAATTAAAAAGAAAACAAAAACACAACTTGTGCATGATCACATCATACATAGAACCACCTTTATATTTATTTAGCCTTATAAATAAATAAAATTAATTCCCAAAATTTTTGTAAGTATTTTATGTTATATAGTGTAAATAAATAAAATAAAAACAATCAAAACAAAAACCAAATAAAAATAGCAAAATTAAAAACACAAAAATATATTGTACATATACCTTGTATATAAATGTACATATGTATTTATTTTACCTATGTAAATAAATAATTAAAATAAAATAAAAATATCTTTTTATTCCTTATTTTGTAATAAAAATAAATAAAATATAAAATAGGAATAAAATTGCATAAAAATAACAATTAAAAAAATCAAAAATTAAAAAGGCTATATTGTACATATACCTATATATAGCTATATAGTGTAAATACCTATTTTTATTTCTAAAAATTAATTAAAAATCACAAAAAATAGAAAAAAAATAAAATAAAAATATTTCATGTTTTGAGTTTTGTGAAATTCGATCATTTTCTATTTATTAGTTAATTTCTAAAATTGGAATAATTGGCGGGCTCTGATTGGTCCACGGGGGATGTTGACCCCGGTCAACTCTCCCCCCAGGACCACCAGAGCCGGATTCTGCGCCCGACCCGCATGTTCTCCCATTTATTGCGTCATGATCCGATCGCCAAAACCCAAAACCCCGGGTACTAATCCATCAATGATCATCCCTGACCCACGCCCGGGGTGGGTTATGGGGATCCGTGCTCCGACAAGCCTGCCCGAACCTCTCTTAGCCGGACCCCTAGCCATATATAGCCGCTGCTCCGCCACCTCATTTCTCCATCTTTGGCCATTCGAATCCTTCACCTGTGAGCTCCAGAGAGTGCGCGAGAGTGACAGCTCGCGTTCGGTGCTGTCGAAGCGATTAGAGGAGGAGAGACCATCGATCCGCCGAGCTACGCCGCCGCTGCTCCGCCACCAGCAGGAGTACCGAGCCTCGGAGGGAGACGCTCCTCGAGGCAGCGACTAGGAGCTTCCCCAGCTCCTCCCCAGTCTCTTCGTCCACCCAGGTATCCATTTCGCTCCGCCTTTTCCTTTAATTTTCGATTACGCCCAAATCGCCGCTCCGCCGCATTCCATCGATTCCGACCATCCAGTAGATAGATTCGATCATCGGACCCCACATACACCTTCGCCTCCTTCCGACGCACCTTCTTCACCCCTCCATCCAACCCAGCTCGCACAGGAGCTGGGAGCCGAGCTCCTCCGTCTACCCCCATCGCCGGAGCTCGCCATTTCGACCCACAGCTCACCGTCACCCCGCCTAACTGGGTCGAGGCACTTTGCCCTCGACCCGCGAGTCTGTTGGAGTGTTTTGCAGGGTCATCCGAGTCCGTCTGAGGACTTGGACCGTCTGGACCAGCAGCTTGGTCTCCGCCGACCTCGCCTGGGCTCCTCGGAGCTCCGTCGAGCCATCGGAGGCTACTAGTCGACGCGGGAGCCCACAGAGCTTCTTCTCCAATCTTCAGAGGCCCGCGCGGAGGCCGGGAGCGCGCACAGCAGGCCGGCGAAGGTCGCCGACCATCAGTTCTTCCACGACCTCCAGATACCGTTCGATCAGCCCTCCTGCTTCAGATTACATCGCGACCGTCTGTTCGTGGAGCTGCATCCACTGTCAGATTCTTGGAGGATCGATCATAGCCGTTGGATACTCGAGGATATAAGCTCCAGAGCGCCAGGACCGTCCGATCTCCACGTGGAGCGCCTTCGCCCGTTCGATCAGGCCGAACGTTCTCAGGGTTGCAGCGCCACCGCTTTCACCCGTTGGATCCGCTACGTGGCGCACATCCGGCCTTCGACGTTTAATAAGGGGTATTTACACTTAGGCCCCTCTCCTTTATGCAATTAGTCTTTAGTCCTGTAAATACGTAGCATAGTTGTTTACTTTTTGTGAAATTTACACTGTGGACCCTGCACTTTAGTTTCCTTGCATTTATGCTCCTGTGCGTTGTATGACACGTGCGTCGTCACGTGTTTCTCTGGCTTATTTGCATATCATACCCCTGTAGTTCTGGATGTTAACAGTTGAATGAAACTTTTAGTTTATTTGCATTTATACCCCTGTGCGTGATATATTTCAACATGTGCGTGATATTTTGGGTATTTTGCGAATAGGGCCCTGGACTTTTGGTACCTGTTATCAATAAGTCCTTGGAACTAATTTTCATTGCATTTGGGTCCCTGAGTGCCCCAGGCACGCGCGTGGCGCGTGTTTTGCTGGGTTAATTGCACCAGACCCCCTAGATTCTTGGGTATTTGCACTTCGGTCCCTGTGCACAGTGCCCCTTCTTTATTTTTGAATAAAATAGCAAATTACCTCCAAATCCAACGAAAATTGGACACATGGCTCCTGCCATGGTGTAAAATTTTCGAGGATTTTTGAGGACATTTTTGATTTCATTTGATATTTTTAAAAATTCAAAAACACTTAATTTTGCTACTGTCTAACTTCAAAAACTCCAAAAAAATATTAAAACTCACTTAAAAATTCCACAAAAATTATCTACTGTTTGCCTTGCTTAGTTTGATTTTCTAGCCAATTTTGGCTATTTTTCATCATTGAAAACCACTAAAAATTGAAAAACACTCAAAATCATATAAAAATTCTAATAATTAAATTAAAAACCCAAAAATAATAAAATAGGTGCCTAAATTTTCCTTGTTTTATTCTCTTTACAGGGAAATTACCTCTCCGCTAAATTGGGCTTTTAGATATTTTATCTAGGCCTTCTTAGCTCGGCTGGACAGTACCTTTGATTTCAGCCACTGTTTGATTTTTAGATAATTAAATAAACATCAGAAAATTCTCAAAAATTCACCAAAAACACAAAAAAATTATAAAACACATAAAAATATTTTTGTTTGAATTTTTGGTTGACTTTTAGTGCTTTAAATAAATTGTTGAAGTGTGTGTTTCTTTGTTTTTCTTATTTTCTTAATTAGCTAAAAATCCAAAAAAATATAAAAAATTCAGAAACCACCAAAAACATTTATTTTATTTTCTTTTATCTCTTTTTGACTACTTCGTAGGCCGAGAGGCCAACCCGTGCTCCTTGAGTTCGACCCTGGTCGCTATACCAGGTTAATCTAATAGCAGGACCGCTTTCGTGTTTTGATCGATTTTATCTATTATTAGTGGTTCATTTTTCTTGATTGGCACGTCTGAGTGACCGAGGTCACAATGACCATCTTAGATACACCTGATTACCTTAGTCTCTCGGATTTTCGTGTCATTAGTAAGGACCTCGTCTGAGAAGACTGACTATTTTGACATCAACATTGGTTTACATCAAGGTTCAGCTTTGAGTCCATTTCTTTTTACTTTGATTATGGACGAGTTGACAAGTCACATTCAGGATGAGTTACCTTGGTGTATGTTAGTTGTTGATGATATTGTGATGATTGACGAGACTAGATATTGAGTAAATGAGAAGCTTGAGGTCTGGAGACATACATTGGAGACTAAAGGATTTCGTATAAGTAGGACTAAGACGGAATATATGGATTGCACCTTTTATAGAGGTAATGGTGAAGGAATCGAGGTGAAGATTGGTGATAATAACAATCGAAAGAGATATTCTTTTAGATATCTAGGATCTATCTTGCAACATGATGGGGAAATTGATGGAGATGTTATTAATATAATAAATGCAGGCTGGCTAAAGTGAAGAGGAACCTCCTGTTGTTCTCTGTGATAAGAAAATTCTTTTAAAAATTAAAGGAAAATTTTACAAAGCAGCTGTGAGACCTGCTATGTTCTACAGATCTGAATGTTGGCATGTGTACCATAGACATGTGCAAAGAATGACTGTAGCAGAAATGAAAATGCTAAGGTGGATGTGTGGACACACACTTAAAGATCGGATTCGGAATGATGCAATAAAAAAGAACGTTGGTGTAGCTCCAATCAAGGATAAGATGCGAGAAAACCGCTTAAGATGGTTTGGTCATTTGCAAAGAAGGTCAGCTAATGCACCAAGTTAGGAGATGCGAGTGTTGGGATGTTGAGCCGACTAAAAGAGGGCGATGACGACCCAAGAAGTGCTGGAAAGAGACTATATGAAGGGATCTTAATTTTTTGGATATAAGCCCGAGACTGACCTAAGATAGATCTGAATGGAGGCAAAGAATCCATGTATCCGACCCTACTTAATTGCGGAAAAAGGCTTTGTTGTTGTTGTTGATAAATGCATATGTTTGTAATAAAATGTGAATGGAAGTGAATGCATCAATTGCTCTATTGCAAGAGAATCAAGATTTTTGTTAGTTGTGTAACTACATCAGTGATGATTTATTGGTAATTAGCCTATAACATCTGTAGTAGGACTTGTTGCATCTAGGAATGGCTAACTAGATGTAATAAAATATGAATAAAATTGATATGAGTTTTCTTTAAGCTATGATAAATGCATATGTTTGTAATAAAATCTGAATGGATGTGAATGCATCAATTGTTCTTTTGTATCAGAATCGAGAATTTTGTTAATTGTGTAATTACGTTGGTGGTGATTTATTGGTGTTTAGACTATAATATCTATAGTAGAAGAACTCGTTGCATCAAAAAATTGCAACTGAATCAAGATTTAGAATATATTGTACCCCAAAACATGTACCAATCAAGGCTGGCCCGAACCAAGCCTAGCCCAAATATTTGTATGCCAGGTCCTAGCTTAGCCTTAATTTCTTTTTTAAAAAAAGACCAAACCCAAGCATGGCATGTAGGCACACAGTCATATACAGGCTCAGGTTAGTTCATACTGAGCCCGACCTGACTCGATGCTCAACCTTACTCCTTAGGGTGACTACATTAAGTAAGTCTAAACATTGTTTGAACTTGCTCCTAAGAACTTCCTTTGTGAACATACTAGCTACATTATATGCTATTACAACCTTCTTCACATTGTTTATCTTCTCATAACATATGAAGTGATACCTTACATCAATATCATTGATATGCTTTGAATCCCAATCATATGTTCTGCTGAACCCAATTGAAGAACTGAAATATGCAGTCCCCCTCATGTCACACCATACCCTACCACATGGGAGTATTGTTGCTTGATCAGCAATACTGGGGAGTATAGAGTGTCGTGGCAACGTCCCTAGCCGAAAATTTTATTAGAGGTTCATTTTTCTATTTAGGGTATTATCAATATGTTTTTGTATATAAATATGTTTGCAGTATCCTCTATATTTTCTTCTTTCTCCATAAATAGGTAGCTCAGTTATGAGTGAACCTTGTATATCTGTATGGGTTGCATTTTGCTTGATTGATCGTATATGTGCGTATTTGTTTTCATTACTAGCAACACATATGCTTAGTCCTCTCATGATGGACCATATCATGGCAAGGCATGTTGACTTCTACGGCCTCCATCTAGATGATCATTTTTAACGGTCGCAAAATTTTTGAAATTGACTCCGTTTGGATGGAGGCTGTAAGAGTTTCAGTTTTGCACGAAACTTGAATGATATAATATAGGGATATATTGATGAATTTTTACGATTTTATATTTTTTATAAAAAATAAAAAAATAGAAAAAATAGAGCGGGGAGAATCAAGTTATCTCCCTATATATATATATCATATATATATATATATGAATGTTTTCGCCATAACAGCATGACCTATGTAATCTTTGCACCATCGTGAATTACACCGCGACCCCTGTAATCTTACTGACTCTTACGACCCGGCCGCTAGCAATCATGCACGTCGAAAATGCGAGACCAATCAGTAAAGTGGTTGAATAACTGAACCGCGACTGAACGGTTGGATCTTCATGTAATACAGATAGCTGCTGTGCAAGAAGAGAGATGGTAGATGGGGTCTCTATGCAGAAGGTCGTGATATATATTATCTGTTAGGGTGGCTCAATCTGTCTGCAACAATTCATGAATGGAAAGAAGCTTGATGGGAATGAAACACGAGGTGTATCCCCTAATTCTGCCCTTCAGCAAAGATGGCACAATAATATGTGTTCCCCACACGGGAACTAAATGACAACAATGACAAGAAATCACACAAGCAACCACATGAGATAAAGATTTTTACGTGGAAACCCTTACTTGATGTGAGCAGGGGAAAAACCACGAGGCAAGACCAACAACGATTCCACTATGGTCAAGGTGAGATAAATGTTCTTTCGATTTTGTTGTCCAACAAAAACAAGATACAAGCCACAAGATAATTCTTGTATTACCTAACTATCTCCAGGTATCTAAAATACAAAAGATGTGCTCAAAAAAAGAAGATGGAGTAGCTTCCCTGTGGGTTCTCGGATGGAGACCCAAAATAGCGGAATAGGCTTCTTGAGGTTTTCCACAACGACCTCTCACGTTGCACCTCTTGAGCTCACAAAGACGGTTGCTCCTCTCCAACTCGCATAGCCCTAGCTGCTGCACCTCAACTGTTGCACGTCAGCCCGATGCTCAACCAATGAAGAAGAGGAGGGGAGCCCAGTTGCACCCTCTCTCTTTCTCTCTCTGACTCTCTGTCTAGCGGCTGGAAGGAAACGAGGGCTTCTTAAACCCTCACTGTTGTGCTCATTCTCTGTAATTGGGGAGAAGATCACGATTGGGATTTTTGGTCCACTAGAAATGGGCAGCAGAGTGAGGGGCTCCCAACTTGCTGGACAAATATCAAAGGGATCCCCAAGGTTGGGAAAATCGGTAGCTCCAAGTTGGGACTGGACTGTAAAATACCCAACAACCTCCCCCTCCACCCCTAACGGGGAGGTGTGGCCCAATGATGGAGATCAAGAAGAAGTGACACTGCTCAGCTCTCTACATAGTTGAAGCTTGTCATGAGTGACTGCCTTGGTCAACATATATGAGGGGTTCTCATCAGTGTGAATCTTCTTCAATATGAGTTGCTTCTAATCATTTGCGTCCCTCAACCAATGGTATCTCACATCAATGTGTTTTGTACGAGTATGGTGCATGGTACTCTTTCTCAGATCTATAGCGCTCTGGCTATCACAAAACACAACCAGGTCACTATCATCCAATCCAAGCTCACCAAGAAAGAGTTGTAGCCACAACACTTCTTTCCTAGACTCTGTTGCTGCTATGTATTCTGCCTCGATAGTCGAGAGAGCAACACATTTTAGTAGCTTGGAGTGTCATGATATGACTCCACATGCAAATGTGAAAATATACCCCGAGGTAGACTTTCTCTGGTCCATGTCACCTGTCATATATGCATCAGTGTAGCCACATAGTTTGGGATATGACCTCCCAAACACAAGACGCATACTTGAGGTCCCTCTAAAGTATCTCAAGATCCATTTCACTGCCTCCCACTGGTCCTTCTCCGGATTGGACATGAATCTGCTCACCACGCCCACTGCATGGGCTATGTCGGGTCTAGTGCAGATCATGGCATTCATAAGGCTCCCAACTATGGACTGGTATGGGATCTTGGACATCTATGTTTTCTCCTCAGAAGTAGATGGACGTGATTCTTTGGTCAGCTTGAAATGAGAGGCTAAGGGCGTGCTGACAGGCTTGACATTCTTCATGTTGAACTGCTCCAACACACGTTCAACATAGCTCTCCTGTGATAACCACAACATGCGCTTCTTCCTGTACCGTGTAATCTGCATCCAAAGGATGTGGCTTGCCTTGCCCAAATCTTTCATCTCAAGCTCCTTGGAGAGTTCTCTCTTGAGCTTTGCAATCAAGTTGGAATCATGACCTACAATCAACATATCATCCATGTAGATCAAAAGAATGACGAACCTATCATTGAGAATACAACGAACATATACACATGGATCGGTTGTAGTCCTCTTGAAGCCCCGCTTTGCCATGAAAGCATCAAACTTCAAGTACTACTGTCTCGGAGCTCGCTCCAAGCCATAAAAACTCTTCATCAACCTGCAAACCATGTGCTCTTTCCTATTTATCTTGAAATCCTTGTGGCCGCTCCATGTAGATATCTTCCTTCAAATCACCGTGAAGAAATACCATCTTTACATCCATCTACTCCAGCTCAAGGTCCATGCTAGCAACAAGTCCTAGCACCATTCTCACTGAATCCATCTTCACCACTTGGGAGAAGATCTCATCATAATCCACTCCTTCTTTCTAGTTAAATTCTTTCACCACCAATATGGCCTTGTACTTGACCTGCTTGCCACCATCATCAGACTTCATCTTATAGACCCATTTGTTCTTCAATGCTCTCTTGCCTTTAGGAAACTCAACAAGGCCATAAGTGTGATTTTTATTGAGAGATAATATCTCTTCATTCATTGCATTGCACCAACGACCCTTGTCCTTATGCTCTTGTTCCTCCTCAAATGTGTATGGCTCACCTGTATCTATAAGCATCACATGCCTAGAAGTGGGGTAACGAGATGATGGCTGGCGTGCCCTCTCAGATCTCCTGACCTGAGGCTCTGATGTGTCTGCATGTGGATGCGGCTGCTCCCCCTGCCCTAGGTCCCCTAAATATGCATCAATGGGGTCTGCATCTGGCTCGTGCTTCTCTTGTTGCCCATCCTATCCACCCGTGCTCTATACTGGAGAGGGATCCGTGTCCTCATCACTGTCATCGTCCATGGAAATCTCATCTGCATTACCACTCTCAGTACTGTCCAAACACGCTCTGGAATCTGGAAGCCCAAAGGAACTGATGGAGATTGGTTGATCAAGTAACATGTGGTGCGAACTGCCTCATCCCAAAAGGTCTTGGGCAACTTCGCTATCTTCAACATGTAACGAACTATGTCAATAATGGGCCTATTCATCCTCTTAGTAAGACCATTGTGTTGTGGTGTGACTGGCTCCGTCCTCTCATGCTTGATGTAGTGCTCTGTCCAGTAGCCCCGAAAGCTAAGGGAGAGGTACTCTCCCCTATTGTCCGTGCGTAGAAACTTCAATAATTTCCCTGTCTCATGCTCAACCATGATATGAAAATTCTTGAAATAATAAAAAACTTGATCTTTTGTCCTTAACACATACACCCACACCTTCTTAGATGCATCAACAATGAAGGTGACAAAATACTTGTTGCCTCCCAAAGAGGCCGTGTCCATGAGACCACAAACATTCGAGTGAACCAGTTGTATAAGATCTCTCTTCACCTTGGATCTGACTCTGAATGGAGCACTCCTACTCTTCCCAACCTCACATGCATCACAATGAGACAAAGGTGATGTCATTGTGGCATGGGATCAACTCTCTCTTCCTCGGAAGCTACAAGCCCTTCTGGCTCATGTGCCCAAGCCGACAGTGTCACAAGTATGATGTGTCTGCCTTGCTGGCATGCAAACTGCCATCCATGATCTTCACTCTAGTCATGTAGAGTGTGCAACACAAACTGCCTCTAGCCATAATGAAAGAACCCTTACTAATCTTGCACATGCTGTCACCGAACTTCAGATGGTAGCCTTCACTATCTAGTTGTGAACCAGATATAAGGCTAAGCTGCACATCAGGAATATGCCTTACATTCTGCAGAGTCATTGAGCACCCAACATCAGTCTGAATCGAGTTGGTACCAATTCCCACGATCTTAGAGTAACTTTCGTTATCCATCAAGACTCGTCCATAATCACCCTTGGTGTAAGTGGTGAAGAACTCCCTGTGTGGAGTTACATGATAGGAGGCGGACATGTCAACGACCCACTCCAAATCACTCCCTGCATGCAAGCATTAGTCCTGAATGGTGGGAATCACCTCTTCTGCATTGTCATCTGCCACAACTGCAGCTACATTCTCATCTTCATTCTTTTGATTTTTCTTGGCTTCAGCTTGCTCTCTCTTCCAAATCCTGCAATCACTCTTCCGTTGACTGGGCTTCTGGCAATTAATTATGGGCTGGTTGCGGTCTTCTGGTCATATAGTTCAGACAATTTGTCCCACAACTCCTTTGCATTCATCTCTTAAGCCACATATTGAAACCGATATGTCAAGCAATTTCTGAATAGTCCCAATGGCATTTTGGTTCACCTTTGTCCATTCACCTACAGACATATTCTCCGACTTGGCGCTCTCTCCTTCTATGGGATTGTAGAGGTCTTTACAATACAAAATATCTTCGATCTTGACTTCCCAAATCTACCAGTTGCTACTTGTAAGCTTAATCAGCGTGTCCACATCATCTTTGCCCATATTGCTCAACCTGATCTCTGATACCACTTGATGGGAATGACACACGAGGTGTATCCCCTAATTTCTGTCATGTAACAAAGATGACACAACAATATATGTTCCACACACAGGAACTAAATGGCAACAATGACAAGCAATCACACATGTTCTTTCGGTTTTCCAAATGTTCTTTCGATTTTGTTGCCCAACAAAATCGAGACACGAGCAATAAGCACAATGGATAGTTCTTGTATAAGTACCTGTTTAACTCGAAAATCGGTGGTCTTAAGTTCCACACAAGGCTGGAACTCAGTCGCTGAATCGACCACGCGAAATTCAGATTAAAACAGCAATTAACCCACAACAATCAAATAAGAAAATGAGGTGAACATGGAGTTAAAATTTATTATAACTTTACAACAAGATGTGTATAGGTGCAAGTATGTGTAGAGGTCGAACACAGGGAGCAGGCAGGTAGAACGGGGCAGTGATGCACAAAATGTGTGACTGTGATGCTTGTCTATTTATGATATATTTTTGTGGGTTTTTGATTTTATTTTTTATTTAATTTTTAGTTTTATATTTTTATATTTTGGTTTTTAATTTCTGGTTTTGTATTTTATTTTTATATTTTATATATTTTATATTTTCTTTTTCAATAATAGAATATATACAAAATAAGAAAGAGAAAGATAAGGGATTTAAAAAAATGAGTAAAAAAATAAAAAATCAGGAAATAAAATATTTTTGGGCTATTTATATTTGTCTAATGTTTTTATGATTTTTCTAGATTTTTCCTATTTTTTTTGGTATTTTTTAAGTCAAAAATATGAAAAACAGTGAATAAAAGGGCTGACCGAAATTAAAATGGAGATATAAAATAGAAAACAGAAACAAAAATTCTCCAAATTAATTTTAAATAAAAGATAACAGAACAAAGAAAATATAGAAACAAAGTTTTAATTTTAGGATTTTTCTAGAATTTTTTATATTTTTATGAAGATTTTTGTGGTTTTATAATTTTTACGAGTTTTCTTTTATAATTTTTAGTGATTTTTGGATAGAAGTTAAAGCACACTAAAAGACACAAAACATATTTTTTGGGAATTTTCTGAGGTGTTTTTATATTTTTTATGGATTTTATAATGCAAACAGTGTTGAAAATGTGTGTTTTTGAATTTTTTTTAAATATTAAAATGCAAAAAATGCAAAATAAAAATATGGCGTGATAATATAATGCAACATGAGCTTGAGATAATTTTTGTAGATTTTTTAGCAATTTAGAGATGCATGAAATAAATAGAATCAACAAATAAAAACTACACACAAGCAAGGGGTATAAATGTAATTAGCAAGAAAATCAGGGGCTTGCATGCAATTTTCCAGAAATTATAAAAATCAATAAAAATATTCTGAGACCAAATACCAATAGCCGAAATCTCAAGGTCAAAACTGCAAAATAACCAAGACTGCACGTGACTATCACATGCCTAACAAGGACGATATCGTAATAACTACTAGCTAGAAGGGCTAAGATGCAAAATTCCCAGAAATATATTACTACAGGGAGAAGTTTGTAGTCTAGAACACAATAACCAACACCTCAGGGGATCCTGCACAAAATGTCCACGACTCACGTGCGTCAGGCACGTGAGGTGACATGGACAGGGATCTTAACGCAATTAAACAAAGGTTGGGGTTACAACGTAAAATCCCCAAAATAATTAGCCTACAGATGAAGGTTTAGGTCTTAATAAATAAATACAAAATTCGCGAGGGTATGTTGCAAAATTACCCAAGCGCGCACGATCAGACGGCTCACGGCTCTTCACTAGTCCACGTGTCAGCACGGGAGCGTGCGATGCCGGTTCGGCACGGACGAGCGAGATTAGACCTGGCGATGGAGATCGAACGGCTGTGGCTGCAGCGGATCCAACGACAGCTGCGATCTCTGGAGATCCTCGTGGATCGGACGGCGATAGGCAAGGGAGAAAGAACTGGACGAACGCCAAGTCCGGCGAACTTCGAGCTCTTCCCCCTCGCACCCCCGACGGTGATTGGCGGCACAGAAAGGTACAAAATACTCGTGGTGAGCTGCTCTGTCAATCGACCGCTTCAAAAAGACGCGAAGGCCACCTGAGCCCTTCCACCATGGCTAGGACGAGAAAGAACTCCAGGCGACTCGCCTGGTTGCAAAAACGACCCCAGAAGGGGTCCTTCAGCACCTGGACCTGCAAATAAAGTGCAAAGCAACAGTAGGGGGCTCCAGGGCAAGCATAGGATGGAATGGTGGAAGTTGGTGGCTCACCGAAGCAAGCTCTGGCGAGGGATGGATTCGGCGAATGGTAGAGTGTGAATCGAGATGGAAGGTATTAATCTACTCCTAGGGATACTGTGAATCAAGAGAAATACAAGAAAAATGAAGGAAAAACGGACCTCGAGGGTAAAAACCCAAGGTAGACCTCACAGCCAAGCTTGGCCGGAGATGGGCGGAACGGCCTTCGTGCCGCTTCGCTGCGCCTCCTAATGGGGAGGTGAGTTAGCTGTCACCTTACTCCAACCTCAACACTCGAAAAGAGGGGGAAAAACACGCCACAAAGGGTTCGAGGGAAGAAGGAAGGCGTCGAGCGGTTTTTGAAATGTGTTGAACATGGCTCAAAGAACGAAATGTCAGGAGCGATTCAACGACCTGAAGGTCGAAAAAACCATTGGGCGTGTATGCAGGATTGACCATGTACAAGTTTGCAGAAGGGATCCATGTCATTTGTTGAAAGAATCAGCGTGGAGAAAGTCGAGAAGAAGAGGGTAGACAAATGTCTGGCGGGCTGTGACCTGGGGTCATGGAGTTGACCCCCGGTCAACGGATGGCGTGGCTTGATTGGGCCACGTCATCCGCAAAAAGACAAAACTTAAATAAAAATCTTGTAAATTCTATTAAAAATACTAAATGGTTTAATTAATTTTAAGTTATTTAATAAAAAATGTTTATTATTTTATAAATTATTTTATTATGATTTTTAATTAATTTTTAGAGGTATAAAAATACAATTTACCTTTTATACCCTTTATAGGTATATATATCTATATCTTTTATTATTTAATTTTTATTTTGTGTTTTTAATTTATTTATTTTTGTTTATTATTTTATAAATTTATAAAATACTTTTATACACTTAAATATATTTTTATTTTATTTTTATGATATATTTTGTATATTTAATAAAATAAAAGTATTAATTATACAGGTATACTTATAGGTCTTATACATATGTATGCAAGTATTTTATTTTGTATTTTCTTTGGGTTTTTATTCTGATTTTAATGTGCATATTTATTATAAATAATATTTACAAAATTAAAAAATTATAAAATTATAAAAAATATTGAGTAAATAATAAAATGAATATTTTAATCTGTACAAGTATACAATAGGGGTCCAAAACTCAACTTTCAAACCATAGCTCCGCAAAAAGTGAAACCACCACCATTAAATAGCTTATTTAAAATTATATACAATTAAAGGTGAGTTTGATGCATTTGGAGTTTTTTGTGCGAGATACGGGTCTGGGAAGTTGGGATTCTGGAATTTTATTCAGATCATAACTTTTTATCTGTATATTATTTTTGAGTGAAATCAATTTTGTGTTATATTTATTTAATTATATACAATTTTCATGTACAAAGTTTCTTCATTTGAAGTATAAAAAGTAGAACCAAAAATAGGTCCCAAAATGATAAAGAATGAAGTAAATAAAGGGGATTTTTATTGGTTTTTGGCCCTTATCTCCCCCTACTTTATTCCTTGTCGACCTAGTCATCGAGATGCCCAGGTCTCGGAGTTTCGGATCATAAAATATTTACAATATTTTATTCTTTTTCTTTTCTTTATTCTATAATTTTGGCTTTAAAAACCGCATTTTATACAATATTTACACAAAGATGCCAGAATGCTAAAATGCCTAAATTAAGCCTATTTACATGCATTTACTAGGGTTTTTAAGGCCAAAATGATAGAATAAAGATGATAAAACGTTGATTCATCATCCCCCTATACTTGCCTTTGCTAGTTCCTAGCAAACACTTATGCAATAAGTACAGAAAAGAAAAACAAAGAAAAGAAAAAGAAGAAAGATGGACTAAATTTAATTGTCAAACTTGTCTTCACAAAATGAAAGTTTGGATCTTAAGTCGGACCTTTGGAGTTTTAATGCGGTCGGAACCTTAATTAGATCCAGATTTGAAATCCAACAGTCCATGAGGATCCCAAAACTCTGTTCAAGTCTCCTCAATAGCCAAGTTAGAAATATCTCAACTCATACGCAATCCCTTACGACTATGAATCTGACTCGTACAGTGTAAGTGATAGTGGCTCCCCCCAACTAGAATGACAAAGAGTCTGACTTCTCCAGTATGACAACCCAATGATTTCCCAATCCAACAACTCCTTCCTCGAGGAGCGAGGTATTCCCTTCTAAGTTCAAGTGGCAACCAGCTCAAGAGGAGGGGGTGAAGAGAAGAATGGACGATAGCCAGTGTAGCTACCTATCTTAGGATGCAAGACCAATGTAGTCAAGTCATCCAGCTGCAGGCTCACATATTTGACTTCGGAACTCAAGCTTGCTTATTTTCTATACAACATATTCACATACTTTTGCAGGCATTTTATTTTTGTACAGGCCTGTCCTCTTTTTTTTTTGAAATACTATATACAGCAGCATTTACATAAGGAGTTTTTCCTCTTGAGCCAGTAGACTATCCCTCTTTTGAATCTTTATTGCAACCCACACTCTCCTGTCTTTAGAATTGCTCATCACTGGACAGGTTGGGGTGCACTTCCCTCCCTAGAGGAGGACAAGGGTTTCCACTTGTGTGCGTCTCATACCGGCAAATCCAACCCCCTCACCACTCCAACTGAGTCGAGCCAAGTGAAAGGTGCACCTGTCCAAGTTAGGTCATTATCAACAAGAGTCGTGCGTGTACTCCGAAATACTCTAGTTAGGCAGTCAAGAATCCATTGAACCAAGTCCCGTAATCCTCAAAGAATTAAGTCAACTAGACCTGAAGTACCTCAATCCCAGTTCCTATAAGGTTCCTGTTATTAGGTAGATTTTAAGGTCCAACCAAGCTCCAATCTCCAGATTTTACTGACTCGTTCAACTATCGAACTCAATCCGAAAAATGCGAATGCTATGCAAATGCTATGCAGCAAATATTTTTGTGATGCAATTTTCAAGATTTTAAACTTTATGTATCTTTGAAAAGATGATGAATATGCATTTTTTTTTGAGTTTTTCAAAAAGATTTTTCAAATGTTTTTGGATTTTATTTTTTGGAAATGTTTTGTGATTTTTGAAAACAAAAGATTTTGGTTAAAAACTAGGTACACATATTTACACGGGGATGCTTCTTATATTTACAAGAAGTGGATTTTAAGAATTTACAGGGGTAAGTGATCAATTTTATGAGTATATATAATGAATTCTGATGTGATGTATGTATTCTTCAAACTTATTTGAAAAGGTTTTTAAACACTTTTCGAAAACAATAGTCCAAAATAATTTTTACAAATATTTTACAAACATGTACACACATTTGAAAATCATTTTGTAAAGGTTTTCAAACAGTATAGATAGATTTTTCAAAATATTTTTGCAACCTTTTTTCAAACCATTTGCAAATCATTTTTCAAACATTTTTATTTCACACAAAGAAAATAAGTTTTCAAACAAAATTTTTTTACAAATGTTGAAAACATGTAACAAAACATTTTCAAAAGATTTTTCACAAAGATTTTCAAACTATTTTTCCAACATTTTGCAAAAAAAACATTTTCACCCGATTTATTAATCAGTAAATACAAAAAGAATCTCAGGAATGATAACATCTTTTTATTGAGGTTTTTAATGAATTTTAAAGAATGATTAGCCATAATTATTTTTAAGAAAAATACGAAAGTACGAGTTATGGCTAAAGTATATACACAGTATATACGACCCCCTATACTTAGCTTGAGCTATGTCCTCATAGATCAGAGAGAAAAGAGAAGACATAACTCGTACTGAGTATAGGAAAATCTAAAGAATAAGGAACGAAGAAACGAATGAACGAATGAGAAGTTGACCGTCCCCCCTATACTTAGGATCAAATAATCCTAAGTATAGCATACTGTACACAAGGCAGGGAGGGTCAAGGGTGGGAATGAATAGATCGTACTCGGATTGTCTCCCCATATACTTAGGGTAAGATTTCCCTAAGTATAGACAAGAAGAGGAGACAATGGAGAGGATCGAAAAATAGAGAAACTCATGGTGCACACCCCCCTATACTTAGGACAAAGTACGTCCTAAGTATAGAAGACTATCTACAAGGGGTGACACCTTTTTGATAGATACAGAAGATAGAAAAGGAAAAGAAGACAAGAGATGAAAGCAGATAGAGACAGATGTACGCATCACTCCCCCTATATTTAGGGTAGAAGAAGCCCTAAGTATAGGCAACGACAGGAGTGATAACACGGAACGATGAAAGAACACTCGGCTCGTCCACCCACTATACTTAGGACAAAGCACGTCCTAAGCAAGGCAAACATGAGAATGGGTGGATGAGCAATATGGGAGAGGGATGAAGATGAACAGAAACAGATGTACAATAGATATGGATATACACATGATCAAGAAGGTAGAAAGCGAACCTTCTTGCGGGAGTGCTGAGGAATGGATCTGGTATGGTGCAGGTCGACATCGGGGTCCACAGTGGATGGAAGCCGATCATGGTCGACAGAGTGAAGATCCTCAGGGGCCCTAGGGTGTGAAGGCATAGACTGGTGAGTGGAAGAAGTGTGGTCAGGTCTGGCCTTGGGGGTCTCGCTGATATCGAAGTGAAAGGGGACGAACTCATCATCATTGGAAGTAGTGTAGTCGGAGTCGTCCTGCGAGGTGTCATCCAAGTCAAAACCAAAAGGAACGAACTCGTCAGTGGAAGTAGTCAAACTCTGTTCGTCGTCTATAATCTCAACCGGATCATCTTTCTCATTAAAAGGCCCAAATTTCTGAATAAAAGTAATCAAATCAAATTTGGCATTGGTCTCTTCTGAATCTAAATGAACATGAGCAGACTCATTGGTGAAAGAAGTCAAGTCATGTCCGTCCTGTTTGGTCTCTACATCTGCCCTCCGCTCAATGGTATCGATCGTGTAAATCCCGCGGATGTCATCAACACAACGCCAAGTCCCAGAAGAAGGAACTTCGAGGTCCATGCTTTCCGAGTCTTCCTCCACAGGAAGGAATTCTCAGGTCTTAGTGGAATCCAATGAACAATAAAATTCTTTGATAGTATCATCAAGGTCATGGTCCTCGAGGTCAGCCAAGATAGGTGTAGTCGCATCAGGTGCAGGTCTCTTGTCAACTATGGGTGCGGTAATCAACACTTCGCTCACGTCAACAGGACGGAAGTGAATCTCTCATGATCCGTAATAAATAACGACCCTTGCAGAGGCGAGGAATGGTCGTCCCATGATGATTGGAGAGTGCTCCCCTGTGTTGGTCTCCATGGGCAAGACAACAAAATCAACAGTATAGCTAGTGCCCTGAATTGAAATGACGGCATTTTCTAGTATACCCTTTGGCCTCTTGATTGATCCATCAGCAAACTGTATGATCATCCTGGTTTTCTTGAGAGGCCCTAAGTGAAGAGACTGTACCAGCGAGAAGGGCATGATGCTAATCGAAGCACCGCCGTCGAGGAGAGTGTGATCGCATGTAAAGTCAGAGATGGTGCAACTAATGAAAGGTGTGGCAGTGTTCCTCTTCCGAGGAATGGGACGGTGTGTGATGACGTGGGCAGTGGCCATGGTCAAAATATGACGCTCAGATCTGCTCCTCCGCTTTCTCTTCTTAGGAAGAGGAGCAGATAAATCGGTCATGGCCTGCTGAAGTGGGGCACGGATGATCTCATGTATGGTGGCCACCACTTCGGGTTCAGTCAACATTTTTTTGAATTTTTGGACCTCCTTCATACAAGGGAGGAAGTCGGAATCAACATATACACGAGGCATGCCAAGAGCAGTCTGTACAGCGGCATCCTCGGGGTTGAAGGTGGGACAAGGTGTGAAGGGCTGTGCGGTCAAATGATCTGGCAAAGGGTACCTCTCCTCACAGTCTGAATCACCCAAAGGTCTCCCAATCTCTTTTTGGATTTTTAAAATTTTCTCATTTTTTTGTGTTTTGGGCGATTGCAAGCTCTCGTGATAATCCTCAAATGAATCCAAATCCTCAAAGAATGGAGCATCATCCTGGTTCTTATTCAAACTAGTAACGTCATTGATCCTCGACTTCATATGCTCCATCATCCGATTCAAGGTCTCAAGTGTGGATATCATGAAAGGTGACTCCAAAATCTCAGGATTGGGTGTGTTGAATGTGGGCGGTGGGTGTGGACAAAAATCATATTCCGGATCAGGATACTCAAGGAAGAGTGGATTGTCGAAATGTGTAGGAGATGGTGGTGGAAATGATTGGTGAAGGTCAAAGTCCGAATCCTGAAATAGTGGGTTGGTCAGATATGTACAAAAATCAGGAGCAAAGTCCTCCTGGAAAAAGTGAGGTGGACCGGCTGGAGTGAACGAGGGATCCACAAAGTCCGGATAAAATACGCTCCAGGGGTCCATCTCGAAAACAAAAGGAAAAATGATCGGGAGAACACGATGGTCAAGTCAAGAGAAGTGAGAAAAAGGCGCAAGTGCGCAGAAGCGATCTAGGATGCACACAAACGATCACAAATAAAACTCACACAATACAAACCCTCAATTCACCTACTCAACTAGGTAGAGACCGAAAAGTCGGTCTTTTTATCTTGTCTGTTTTAGAGTTAGGTGAGAAGTCTAGAAGTTGCAAATACACTTAGGGGCTGAATAGGATTTGGGCACTAACCTTAGTGTGTGCGCGAGCAAATAAAAGCGAAGACAATGAGGGGATTACTCGCCCCAAGAGAATAGTTTTTCGTTGATTTTAGGGTCAAGTAATATTAACAGTCCCAATTTTATTTGTTATCACTTTTTTTTTGATTTTTAGTGGGAAATGCACGAACCTAACGAGGAGTCAATTTCACTTAACACCTAGGTGGTCAAAATCAGAGGTAGAGTCGGAAAAGCAATGCAAGCGGCAAAAACGATGATGTATGCTAAAGCGTAAATGCTCACCTTGCCTCCAGCACTCTACATGCAAAGATGCTCGGCAGAATTGAAACCTATCTATATGCTATTGCAAAGCCGATGAAATCGCCCTAAGTGTGAGAAACTTCTATTAGCGGGAAGCACAGTTTCAAAATTTGACTAAGTCCAAACGTTCTCTATAGGAGCATGCAATGGTGATTACTGTGTTTGGACCTAATACTATCGACAAGCAACTCCTACAGCTAAGGGCTCAATCACACAAAAGAAATAAAATAAATCTGGAAAAACAAAATTAAAAATGCGAAGAAAAACACGAGAAAACAACGGTGAGCCCCCAAGTAAACAATCACTTGGAAATTAGGCCCGAGTGTCCAAGTGTTCTGTGTACCTGTATTATTACAATTATAGAGTCTCTCTCTCACACAAATTACAAAAATAATTACAAGAAAAGAAAATGCAACTAAAGATGGAGCCCGGTCTTCAAAATTCCTCTCCTCGTCTCCTCGGCACTAGGCTGGTAGAGCCAGCTTCACGTGGGTGCCCAGGCGCGTAAGGTAGAGCGCCTCCCTCGATCTGCGGTTCCTCGCACGAAATCAACAAAGAGAGGGGTTAGACAGCTCAAATAATTAGGTCAAATAAAAATCAAACAATTAAAACTGCAAGATTAGACAACAATCACAAACACAAGTAAAAATCCGACCTAACCGCTGTTGCTCCCTGGCAATGGCGCCATTTATTTAACCCGAAAATTGGTCGTCTTAAGTTCCACATAAGCGGGAACTCAGTCGCTGAATCGACCATGCAAAATTCGGATTAAAATAACAATTAACCCACAACAATTAAATAAGGTGAATGTGGAGTTAAAATTTATTATAATTCTACAACAAGATGTGTATAGGTGCAAGTATGTGTAGAGGTCGAACACAGGGAGCAGACATGTAGAACGGGGCAGTGATGCACAAAATGTGTGACTGTGATACTTGTCTATTTATGCTATGTTTTTGTGGGTTTTTATTTCTATTTTTTATTTAATTTTATACTTTATATTTTTATATTCTGGTTTTTAATTTCTGATTTTGTATTTTCTTTTTATATTTTATATATTTTCTATTTTCTTTTTCAATAATAGAATATATACAAAGTAAGAAAGAGAAAGATAAGGGATTTATAAAAATAAGTAAAATAAGCAAAAATCAGGAAATAAAATATTTTTGGGTTTTTTATATTTTTCTAATGTTTTTGTGATTTTTCTAGATTTTACCTAATTTTTTGGTCTTTTTAAAGTCAAAAATACGAAAAACACTAAATAAAAGGGCCGACCAAAATTAAAACGGAGATATAAAATAAAAAAAGTAACAAATATTCTCCAAATTAATTTTAAATAAAAGATAACATAACAAAGAAAATTTAGAAACAAAGTTTGTATTTTTAGGATTTTTCTAGAATTTTTAATATTTTTATGAAGATTATTGTGGTTTTATAATTTTTAGGAGTTTATTTTATAATTTTTAGTGATTTTTGGATAGAAGTTAAAACACACTAAAAGACACAAAATAAATTTTTTGGGGAATTTTCTGAGGTGCTTTTATATTTTTTTATGGATTTTATAATGCAAATAGTGCTGAAAATACGTGTTTTTGAATTTTTATAAATATTAAAATGCCATAAAAATGTAAAATAAAAATATGGCATGATAATATAATGCAACAGGAGCTTGAGATAATTTTTGTGGATTTTTAGCAATTTAGAGTTGCATGAAATATATAAAATCAACAAATAAAAACTACACACAAGCAAGGGGTATAAATGTAATTAGTAAGAAAATCAGGGGCTTGCGTGCAATTTTCTAGAAATTATAAAAAACAATAAAAATATTCTGAGACCAAATACCAACAGCCGAAATCTCAGGGTCAAAACTGCAAAATAACCAAGACTGCACGTGACTATCACGTGCCTGGCAAGGATGAGATCATAATAACTGCTAGCTAGGAGGGCTAAGATGCAAAATTCCCAGAAATATATTACTGCAGAGATAAGTTTGTAGTCTAGAACATAATAACCAACACCTCAGGGGATCCCACGCAAAATGTCCACGACTCACGTGCGTCAGGCACGTGAGGTGACGTGGACATGGATCTTAACGCAATTAAACAAAGGTTGGGGGTTATAACGCAAAATCCCCAAAATAATTAGCCTGCAGATGAAGGTTTAGGTCTTAATAAATAAATACAAAATTCACGAGGGTATGTTGCAAAATTACCCAAGCGCGCGCGATCAGACGGCTCATGGCTCTTCACTAGTCCACGTGTCAGCACGGGAGCGTGCGATGCCGGTTCAGCACGGACGAGCGAGATTAGACCTGGCGATGGCGATCGAACGGCTCTGGCTGCAGCGGATCCAACGGCAGCTGCGATCTCTGGAGATCCTCGTGGATCGGACGGCGACGGGCAAGGGAGAAAGAACTGGGACGAACGCCAAGTCCGACGAACTTCGAGCTCTTCCCCCTCACACCCCCAACGGTGATTGGAGGCAAGGCGAGGTACAAAATACTCCTGGCAATCTGCTCTGTCAATTGGCCACTTCAAAAAGACACGAAAGTCACCTGAGCCCTTCCACCATGGCTAGGACGGGAAAGATCTCCAGGCGACTCGCCTGGTTGCAAAAACGACCCCAGAAGGGGTCCTTCAGCACCTGGAACTGCAAATAAAGCGCAAAGCAACAGTAGGGGGCTCCAGGGCAAGCATAGGATGGAATGGTGGAAGTTGGTGGCTCGCCGAAGCAAGCTCCGGCGAGGGATGGATTCGGCGAATGGTAGAGTGTGAATCGAGATGGAAGGTATTAATCTACTCCTAGGGATACTGTGAATCAAGAGAAATACAAGAAAAATGAAGGAAAAACGGACCTCGAGGGTAAAAACCCAAGGTAGACCTCACGACCAAGCTTGGACGGAGATGGGTGGAACGGCCTTCGCACCGCTTCGCCGCGCCTCCTAACGGGGAGGTGAGTTAGTTGTCACCTTACTCCAACCTCAACACTCGAAAAGAGGGGGAAAAAACGGGTCACGAAGGGTTCGAGGGAAGAAGGAAGGTGTCAGGCGGTTTTTGAAATGTGTTGAACATGGCTCAAAGAACGAGATGTCAGGAGCGATTCAACGACCCGAAGGTCGAAAAAACCATTGGGTGTGTATGCTGGATTGACCATGTACAAGTTTGCAGAAGGGAGCCATGTCTTTTGGTGAAAGAATCAGCGTGGAGAAAGTCGAGAAGAAGAGGGTAGACAAATGTCTGGCGGGCTGTGACCTGGGGTCATGGAGTTGACCCCCGGTCAATGGATGGCGTGGCCTGATTGGGCCACGTCATCCGCAAAAAGACAAAACTTAAATAAAAACCTTGTAAATTCTATTAAAAATACTAAATGGTTTAATTAATTTTAGGTTATTTCATAAAAAATGTTTATTATTTTATAAATTATTTTATTATGATTTTTAATTTTTTTTTAGAGGTATAAAAATACAAGTTACCTTTTATACCCTTTATTTGTATATATATCTATATCTTTTATTATTTAATTTTTATTTTGTGTTTTTAATTTATTTATTTTTGTTTTTTAATTTATAAATTTATAAAATACTTTTATACACTTAAATATATCTTTATTTTATTTTTCTGATATATTTTGTACATTTAATAAAATAAAAGTATTAATTATATAGGTATACTTATAGGTCTTATACCTATGTATGCAAGTATTTTATTTTGTATTTTCTTTGGGTTTTTATTCTGATTTTAATGTGCATATTTAGTATAAATAATATTTACAAAATTATAAAATTATAAAAATATTAAGTAAATAATAAAATGAATAATTTAATCTGTACAAGTATACAATAGGGGTCCAAAACTCAACTTTCAAACCGTAGCTCCGCAAAATGCGAAACCACCGCCATAGCTTATTTAAAATATATACAACTAAAGGTGAGTTTGATGCATTTGGAGTTTTTATTTGTGAGATACGGGTCTGGGAAGTTGGGATTCTGGAATTTTATTCAGATCATACTGTATATTATTTTTGAGTGAAATCAATTTTCTATTTTTCTTTATTTAATTATCTACAACTTTCATGTACATAGTTTCTTCATTTGAAGTATAAAAAGTGGAACCAAAAATAGGTCCCAAAATGAATAAAGAATGAAGTAAATAAAGGGGATTTTTATTGGTTTTTGACCCTTATCTCCCCCTACTTTATTCCTTGTCGACTTAGTCATCGAGATGCCCATATAATATTTTATTCTTTTTCTTTTCTTTTATTTATTCTATAATTTTGTCTTTAAAAACCGCATTTTATACAATATTTACACAAAGATGCCTGAATGCTAAAATGCCTAAATTAAGCCTATTTACATGCATTTACTAGGGTTTTTAAGGCTAAAATGATAGAATAAAGATGATGAAATGTAGATTCATCAGTACCTAACTATCACTAGGTATCTAAAATACTAGAGATGTGCTCAAAATAAGAAGATGGAGTGGCTTCTGTGTGGGCTCCCGAATGGAGACCCAAATCGGCGTAATCGGTTTCTTGAGGTTGTCCACAATGACCTCTCATGCTGCACCTCTTGAGCTCACCAAGACGATTGCTCCTCTTCAGCTCGCACAACCCTAGCTGTTGTACCCCGACTGCTACACGTTAGCCCGCTGCTCAACCAACGAAGAAGAGGAGGGGGGCCCAGCTGCACCCTCTCTCTTTCTCTCTCGGACTCTCTGTCTAGCGGCTGGAAGGAAACGAGGGTTTTTTAAACCCTCACTGCTGTGTTCGTTTTCTGGAATTGGGCAGAAGACCACGATTGGGACTTTTGGCCCCCTGAAAATGGTTGTCGAGTGGAGGGATCCCAACTTGCTGGACAAATATCAAAGGGATCCCCAAGGTTGGGAAAATATGTAGCTCCAAGGTGGGGCTGGACTGGAAAATACCCAACAACCATAGAGCAAGTGGTGTATTTTTGTTTCCCTTTGCCCAAAGAGCAGCAGAGAATCTCTTCTCTGTTCCCTCTCCTGCCAATTGGAGCTCGTGAATGGAGCAATGGCATTTACTTTGGAGACCAGTATTATTATGATTTTTGCTGAATGCCTTGAATCTAAGATTGCCATGGAGTTTGAGTGTAATCCTTTTTTATGGTGTTTTAAAAGCAGTTCACGTAGATTATTCATGGACTAGCTTATCCAAAAATGGTTTCGAATAAAAAAGGGAAAAAACAAAGCATAATGTGCTCGCCTCATGGGTCCCACAACATGAGAGCATTTTATCTTCCCCCTGGTAATATATGCCAAATGTTTTATTATTGAAAATCTATTTATATATTGAATAAAAGATGGATAATAAATTGATTTCTTTCTGGTATTAAATATTTCATTTAAGTTAGTGTCAATTTCCCCTTGCCTAGCTCTCCCTACAGCCTCTCAAGCCCTCTCTCCCAAGGTTCTTCTCCTCCGACCTCGGGCCCAGGCTGCTCCCCATCAAGCAAGCACCTGAGGCCCTCAAGATGTCCCCCCACCTCTTGAAGGTTGGGAGGTCTGCTTGCGGCCACCACGTTCCCCCTTTAGTCAAGAGATGCGACATCACGGGCTTCGTCCTGCCTCCGTCAAGGCCCCGATCTTGCTGGTTGACGCCATCTCCAGACAGAGCAACCACCTCCTCCCCTGACATATTTCCCGCACCACCTCTTGCCCATGTTCTCGCCCTGCGTCCTTGTGCCCTGCCTGACGTGTCTTTGAGGCACGATCCTTGCCTTCATCGACTAGTACCGGCTGTAGGGTTTTCTCTTTGCTCCTTGGAAAACCTCCAACTGCATATGCTAAGCTTTCCTTCAAGTGGAACATCTCTGATCCGTCTCCTTTAGGAGATATGGCCATTAGTGCATTTGATCGGGCCCACAAGATATCAAAGTATCAGTATCGCGACTGGAGCTTCAGGATCTTGATGGTATTTATTTTTATGCCATATGTTATCAGCTTGTTCCTCGAGGGTAGTACGCTCGAGGTTTTGGTCGCCGTTAGCCGAGGTGTTCGGTCCTCAGGACGGGCGGCATTTGTCCTTCTATGTATTCTCTTAGTTGTTCTTCCTCGATTTTTTTCTCTCTCCCCTGCCGTCATGTAGCACCCCCATGCCAAGAGTGTGGTGTCACGTAAGTTCCTTAAATGGTTGAACGAAAATTCCCCCTCGAGGTTGTTCTCTACAAAAAAAATTCATTTAAGTTGTCTTTCGGGGATTTTTTAAAACCCTCTATTTATCCAAGGCGGACCAAAGACTAATATCGAATCCCTTGCTGCGGAGAGAGTAGTGTAACATGAGTTCGGATTAGGTATAAGAAATATAATAAATATTGATGTGGTGACGCAGCTATTTATGTTTAGTTGGCAAGAAAACTATTTGTATACCATGGGCCATCCCCTTTTGTGGTTATTTCCTTATGTTGAGAATGATCTTCTACATAAATCGTAGGGACCATCCATGATTACTTGTTTTTCCACAAAGTTAAAAAGTCAATTTATGCTCAATGCATGATGAGGATATGGTTCAAGGCTTTTGTCTTTGCATCGAGGTCCCTCATACATGGTTCCATGAAGGTTACTCAGGAAATCGAGATTATGCTTATTCGTGTAGCAAATTGTGGTTTTGGTGACGTCTTGATTAATTAAGTGTGGAAGTATTACCGTATATGTTTGTTTTATCTCTAATACATTTCATGTCCCTAACCTTCCCCTGAATCTTGTATTTTTTATTGAGTCTACAGAGGAATTGAACCGCGTTTGATCAAAACCATCGTGTTTTGCAAGATTGAATGGTGTAGAGGAAGGCATGGAATGGTATGATTTTAGTTAACTATTATGAGAGAATGACTTATATATTATGAGAACCCTAGGACTCCTTATATAAATGGGGGCCTAATTTAGAGTTACAAATCAACAAAGGCACCTCTTAACTTCAAAAGACGAGTATTCCTAGAATTAGGGGTACAATATAGGTCTCAACACTTTCCTTCGAGCTAGAGCATATATGTCAATCATGCTAATCTTGTTACAATCAAATTGTTACATGCCAATCTCAGGAGATCCCCCTTCTTCCTTGCAAACCCAAGGTATCGAAGTAAATGATCATACTTACGTGATCGGACGACCGTATGTGGAGGATAGGAGAAGAGGGTGGACAGCCGTATATAAGAGGGAGCTAAGGTAGATGACCATTGGATTTCTCCTATGGTTTCTCAGAACAGGACTCTGACTATTGGAACTTCAATTCTCCGATTACCAAGTTAATTTGAAGATCGTCCATGCCTCTTCTTTTATATAATGGACACCAAGATGGAAATTCTCTCCCTTAAATTGAATTGCTAGGATTGAGTCATATTTCAATTAGAATATAAAGATGATATTAAAACATTATCATCAATATATATATATATATATATAGGACCTTTCAAATAGATGCATCCTTCCTGACTTAAGGAAGGCCGCCATCTTTTTGTAGAAAACACGAGCACTTTAGTAGAATATATATACAGTTTGTATTATAATTGCACATTATAAATACAAAACCGCATACAAAACTGCATATTATAATACAAACATTAAAACTGCACATTGTAATACAATCTGTATGCGTATTCTACTAAAGTCGTCATGTTTTCTACAAAAAAGGGCCTGGCCTTCCTGAACTCGGGAAGGACCAAGTCCTATTTGAAAGAAATCCTATATATATGGGTTTAGTAGGGCTACTCCCACAGAGGAGCCGTGGCTACCCCATACTTATTTTTCTTAATTCCATACTGTATTTTCTAAAAGAACTTGGGAGATTTAGATCACTATATGACACAATGTTCTCATTCAAATTTTGACTCAATTCGAGATTGCTATCCCATCCATCAAGTCTATCAAAATTTAATGATATTAAGATTGCTGAAATGGAACCCTTATAAATGGACGGGTTTAGAACGTTTGTTTTACACAAAATTTAAATGACAACATATTATCATCTACTAGAAGAAATCCCTCAAGGTATTTTCAGAAAACACCTTAAGAAATAAAAAAATAAGGGTAGGGGTAGCCAAGTTGCCCCCTATGGGGGTAGCTCCATTAAACCATACTATAGGGTTTAACGGAGTTACCCCCAAGGGGAGCCAAGTTGGCTACCGCTACTCTTATTTTTTAAATTTCTTATGATGTTTCTGAAAACACGGAGGGGATTTGATCAACTACATGAAAACATGTTGTCATTCAAATTTCTTGTCAAAGAGACATTCCTAAGACGTCCATCTAAAATGACTCGATTTCAGCAATCTAAGTTCGCTAAAATTTGAAGGCGCGATGGATGGGATATGACTTTCCAATTGCGATAAAATTTGAATTAGAACATAGTGCCATATAGTGATCTAAATACCTCAGGTATTGTTTGTAAAATACCTTTAAAATAATAAAAATAAGGTGGAGTAGCCATGTATAGGGTTTAATGTGGCTACCTCTGGCTACCTCTGAAGAAGCCAAGTTAGTTTCCTCCATCTGTTTTTTTTTCACTTTTTATATTACACTTTCAAAATACATGAGGGGGTTAACTTATATTAATAAGAGGAACACATGATTCAAATTTTGTGAAAAATAAAAATTCGTTACTCATTCAAATGGAATGGGTCGATTTCAGCAATTCTGAGACCGTTAAAATCTGATAGGCTTGATGGATGAGATAAGAACCTTAAAATGAGTTGAATTTTTAATGGAAACAAGTTGATATTAGGTGGTCTAAAATCCCCTAAGTGTTTAAAAAAATACCGGAATAAAGTTAAAAAACAGACAGAGGAAGTTAACTTGGCCCCCCTCGTGAGATTAGCCCCATTTTACCTACACACATATGAGAAAAATGAGGCTGCTCCATGGGGGAGCCAACGGGATGCTCCCACCCATTTTTCGATGATTATTTTTATTTTTTTTAAAACATCATCATTTATTTTCATCGCTATATCCCTTTAATATGTCATTCCAATTTCTTCAGAAACATAGACTCCTATGCTCCTTATCCAGAACAAGTCGATTACATCAATTTTGTAACTGTTGAAATTACATGTTCTAAATGGAGGGCAGAAGTCTATGTTTCTGATAAAATTGAAATGATGTAATAGAATGATAAATTGATGAAAATATATGATGCATTTTCCAAAAAAATAAAAAAATACCGAAAATGGGCAGTAGCAGTCCCTTGGCTAGCCTTAGGGAGCATTCCCATTTCTCTCTCTCCTTCTCTCTCTATATATAGCCGGATTCAATTGAAATAGAATTTGTTGTCAATTAGTTTATTGATAATACATCATAACTATTTGTTGGCAATTGGTTTGAATCAAATTTATTATCCCACAAGTAAATGTAAATTCCAATTTACATTTGTCAATGTTCAATTGAATCCAATTTATATTACATTATTGTATGATTCTAATTTACACACAAGTCCCATAATAAAATGTGACTAGTATCCACTTTTAAGGATATGAGCAAGAATCAATATCCATATTAATTACGTACACATGTCAATAACATTCACACATTAAATGTAAATCCAAGTTACATTAATCAATGTTCAATGTGAATCCAATTCACATCAACATTGATTGTCTGCATCACATTCGCATGTAAGTCTTTTCCATTTAATATAAATAAGTTTCACATAATTAATTACTATGAATCAATATTCATATTAATCTTTGTGTCTAGAGTGTGAATCATACTCACATATTATTATTGATCAACATTAATATTGATTGATCTCTCAATGTACAAATCTTGATCCAATTAGGATTTGTGTGCAACACCCATGGATACATGGAGATAAAGTGACGAAGACTATATAGTCCATACATAGTGATTTGATATTGAGATCACATCTCATATTCGGACCCATAACACTTAGAGTTATTTGATGAATCAACTAACTGGATCTCAATCTCGTATTGATTCCAAGCCAATCAAATCAATCGTATAAGTCTTTGGACTAAGATTGTGGTTCCGAGATTTAGGTCTCCAAGCAGAGTCACTAAAATCATTTCCTATTTCATCACTCCCTCGGAATGGAAGCATCAAAGTGTACAACCTCGTAAGATCTCATCACCCTCGAGTATTCTCAATATTCGTGCATCCTATACTCTGGAAGACTATGATTAAATCCGAAATTTAAATCTTTATTCAACTATCTTCTTCGAGGTTTATCAGCAAGTTTCTCAATCGATCATTGGGTGACGGTATTGATTTTATGCTTTTCAAAAATCATATATCATACTTTCAAATTCTTGTCTTATTTGCTAAGCAAGACAATCATGGATCAAATTTAATTTAGTCTTAATATCTCATGAGTAATCTCATGTCTTCTGGTTCAATGAACCTATATGATGTCTTTGAGAGATCGTATATCTCATATGTCCTTATATGTAAACCAACTCATCAGTATATAAACCTTATTAGGTCATCAACCTATTGGTCTGTCAAATACACACATAAGTCTCCGGTCAAAGGATATGTACCTGTCTTGTGGTAACGTATGATACATGTATTAAGTTATATCGATTTTCCTAAGTCAATACTTTGACTCAACATTTTGACTTTTGGTCAATATTTTGACTTTTTATAAACATCCGACGTTTTGTCAATATTTTTATTTTTGATCAATACTTTGATTTTTCATCAACACCTTGGCATGACTTATCCAACATCTTTGGATCTCTATTCACATGCAGAGGACCTGCATCAAGAGGTCGATCGAGCATCGATCTTCGGAGAACAATTGTCATCTCTTTCTCAGATCGGAAACCCTCTCTTGATAATCACTTGATTTCGGTTTTGTCCTCAATCTAACTCATTAAATCACAACCCAACTTCAATGTCGATGATCTAACTTTTCGATCAATAGTAGCATGATATCAAGATGGCCATAATACATTATCTTCATTGTACAAAAGGATTTCTAAATGCAAACTTAATTATAATTTATTCTAGATAAAGGAATTGTTTGCAACAATTTTTTATTGCCTAATCGCTCGTCACGAGCTCACGTCCTAACAGTTTGGAGTTGCAATTCCATGTCTATTTGTAGTTGCAATGCCATATTGGAATGATATCTATAATGGTGTTTAGCATAAGTATAATATGCAAAGTTCGTGCTTACATCTAAATTTACAAATCGATTACTTGATTGTAGTTGCATCACTCATTGATGTTTAGATTTCCATTTTCCATTTACATTTAGATATATAGATGCAGTTCTTTAGATCTACACATAGTTGATAGTCATTTATGTAGCCTATTTAAAAAAAGAGATATGTACTTGCACATTCATATTTGTAGTTGTTCGGTGTATGTATGTATGCATGCATGTATGTGTATATATATGTGTATATATATATATATATATATATATGGGTTAAATGAGGTTACACCTTGGGTGTAGCCAATTGGCTACTCTCCCTCTCATTTTCCTCCCATTTTTTTTATTTTTTAGAAAATGAAAATATGTATATTCATAACTATATCCTCCTAACATGTCATTCCAATTTCGTTAGAAACAGAGACTCCTATGCCCTTCATCTGAAGGGAGTCAATTTTAGCAATTCTAAGACCGTTAAAACTTGACAGTCTTGATGGAGGGGATATAAGTCTCGAATTAAGTCGAATTTTTAATTACACTATGGTGACATATTGTGGTCTAAATTCCAATAGGTTTCATTTCAAAAAAATAAAAAAAAACAGGAGAAAAGAGGTGGGAGCATGTAAGTTAGCTACACACCAGGGAGCATACTCCTTTTTCCACACACACACACACACACACACACAAATATGAGGGCTGATCTTATGAGAGCCAAAACCTGTGAGAGCATGAGAATATTGATTCTAGAACACTAGATTCAACTAGGGGAGAGAAGACCAGGAGAGAGAAGACGGAATATAGTGGTCCATAATCACTACTCTCATTCTCTTAGAAGATGACTTCTCTCTCTATATAACTATAAATGTATATATATATATGCATATTTCTGTAGATTTGCACATAGTTGCATATATTTGTTAGTTTTTCACTTTACCCCATACTTGATTTATAGTAATGGGATTTTTACCCGGCAGACCCTATAGTCTTTTTCAATTACCTCTACGACCTTTGAAACATCGTAATTCCTTCCCCGACCTCGTAAACTTGCTCCGTCTTACCCAACAAATTCTGCCGTCAATTTTAACTATATTTGAGTCAAATACTTGGGTTAGTCTTGAGTTAACCTAACCAATTTACCATATAATGGCTAGGACTAGCCAAAATAAAAAATAGGAAAGAAAATCCTGCAGGCGTTCTTGCGGGGGGGGGGGGGGTGTGGCGAAGCAGCGGTTGCAGGGGGAGGAAGCAGCAGCGGTCGGGGTGTGTGTGTGTGTGGGGGGGTGATGAATACCCATTCATCACTCTTTATTCTTATATTTTAGCTACAAAAACCTATGCAAATGCATGTAGATACTTGTAAATAGGATTCATTAGCAAAAGCATGCATTTTTGTAAATATCTATAATTATCATGTTTTTGTGCAAAAATAAAAGAATAAAGATGAAAAAGAAAAAGAGGGAAATATTTAGAATAAATATTGAGCAACCTAACCCAAGGGAGGGCTCAGCATGGGCCTGACCGCATAAAAGCCAAGTAGAGGGAGATAGGGGCTCATGTGTAAATAGCGGTGTAGATAAAATAAATTATATTTTCCTCACCCAAAAATATGTTTGTAAATATTTGTACATATTTATAAGGTATAAAAACAAAACAAAAAGCTTAAAAATCAAAAATTCAAAAATGACCCTTTCACCATGTATATAGACCATCCTTTTACATGTATTTAACCTTGTAAATAAATTTATTTATTTTCCAAAACTTTTTCTAAATATTCTAAACTTTATATTGTAAATAAAATAAATAAAAAGAATCAAAACAAAAATCAAATAAAAATTACAAAATTAAAAATACAAAAATATAGTGTACATATACCATGTATATAGATGTATATATCTATTTATTTCACCTACATACATAAATAATAAAAACCAAATAAAAATACCCTTTTATTCCTCATTTTATTCTATAAATAAATAAAATATAAAATAGGAATAAAAATGTATAAAAATAACTAATTAAAAATCAAAATTAAAAACCATATATTGTATATATACCTATGTATAGCTATACTATGTAAATACCTTATTTTTATTTCCAAAAATTAATTAAAAATCACAAAAAATAGAAAAAAATAAATTAAAAATATTTCATGTTTTAAGTTTTTGGAAATTCGGTCATTTTATGGCCCAAAAAAATCAAATAAAAGTTCAAAGCTTGGCGGGCTCTGATTGGTCCACGGGGATTGTTGACCCCCGGTCAACTTCCCCCCCAGGACCACCAGAGCCGGGTCCTCTGTGCCCGACCCGTTTTCTCCCATTTTTCCACAGATGACCCGATCGCCAACCCCCCAAATCCCGGGTCCGGATCACTCCACTCGCATCCGGCATCCTCGCCGGAGCCGCTCCCTCGGGATCCGCGCGCTCCTGAGCTCGCCCGATCACCATCTTTCCGGACCCCTAGCCGTATATAGCCTGAGCTCCGCCCCCATTTTCACGCATCTTTGGCACTCCACCCTTCGTCCCGTGACCTCCACTGCATCCCTTGAGGTGACAGCTCTCGATTGCCGGTGTCGCAGCGAGGAGGGGGTGGCCGGACCACTGATCCGGCGACTTTGCGCCGCCGTGCTCTGCCCGGTGCAGGAGCTCGAGCCTCAGGCCTTGACAACCTTCGAGGCGACGACCAGGAGCTACCTTAGCTCCAGCACAGTCTTCCACATCACCCAGGTAACCTTCTAGCCTTCCTGTTTAGCTTAATTTTGAGTGACCCCCAAATCGAAGCTCCGTCGCGTTCCGTCGATTCCGGTCATCTTGCGTATCTTTTCGATCATCGGAACATCCAGTCACCTTCGCCATCCCTCCGCGCACGTTCTTCGCCCATTCGTTCAACCCAGCTCGCACAGGAGCTGGGGTTCGAGCTCCTCCATCCTCCGCTCGCCGGAGCTCGCTCGCCCCGACCCACAGTTCACCTTCACGCCGCTTCATCGGGTCGAGGCACTTTGCCCTCGACCCGCGAAGCTTCTGGGTTACTTTGCAGGTCACGAGGAGGCCATCTGAGGCTTCCCAACATCAGACCAGGAGCTCGCCTTCCGTCGACCTCGCCGGAGCCTCTCCAGGGCTCAGCTGGGCCATCGGAGGCTACCACCAGCTGCGGAACGTCAGTGCGAGTCTTCTCCGATCTTCAGAGGCAGCTGAGGAGGCCCACAGCACGCGCACGAGGCCGGCGAACCTCGCCGGCCACCTGTTCTTCGAGGGTCCTCCATCACCGTCCGATAGCCCTCAGAGCTCCAGTTTCAATCGTCGCCGTTCATTCATCAAGGAGCAGCCACCGTCGATCATCTCGAGGGTTGATCCGGACCGTTAGCACAGAGGAGAGAGGCACCCGCACCTGAGCACCGTTCGATCGTCCACGTGCCCTCCTCTGCGCCGTCGATCGGCCCACGTGCGGAAGAGGAGAGAGGCGCCTGAGACCAGAGCCGTCAGATCCGCCATGCGTCCACCATCCAGCCGTCGACGTAATAAAGGGGTAAATTACCTTAGGCCCCCTCGTAGTTTGTGCTTTACATTTCAGTCCTGTAAATATTTTATGCTCTTTATTTACGTAGGGTAAATTGCACATTGGACCTCGTGCTTTTTTAGTATTTGCATTTATGCCCCTGTATGTGTGAGCCACGTGCTTCGTCACGTGTATGTCTGGTGTATTTGCAATATTAGCCCTGTAGTTCTGGTTGCTTTATGAATGAACGAATACTTTTTGGTAATTGCATATATGCCCCTGTGAGTGTTTTATTTGCGCATGTGCGTGTTTTGAGTGGGTTATTTGCAACATAGCCCTGGACTTTTTGGTACGAGTTACCAAAAGGTCCAAGGACTTGTTTTTATTACCAGAAGGTCCCTGAGTGCCCCAGGCACGCGTCACGCGCGTGACTTGCTGGGAAAATTGCACCTGGACCCCCAGATCTTCGGGTATTTGCACTTAAGTCCCTGTGCACAGTGCCCCCGTTTGATTTTTGAATAAAATATCAAATCACCTCCAAATTCGATGAAAATTTGACACATGGCTCCTGCCATGTTGTAGAATTTTTGAGAATTTTTGAGGATATTTTTGATTTTATTTGTTATTTTTAAAAAATTCAAAAACATCTATTTTAGCTACTGTCTAGAATTAAAAATCCCAAAAAAATATAAAAACACCCCCAAAAATTCTATAAAAATTAGGTACTGTTTCTTTTGTGTGTTTTGATTTTCTAGCCAATTTTGGCTATTTTTCATTGCTTAAAAACCCTAAAAATTCGAAAACACCTAAAATATCATAAAAATCATAGTAAATAATCTAAAAATCCAAAAACAATAATTTTGGTGCCCAAATTTTCCTTGTTTTCTCTAGTATACAGGAAAATTACCTCCAGTTCCCTCTGAGATCCTTAGATATTTTATCTTTGGGTTTTGGGTCTGGCTGGACAGTACCTTGTCTTTTTAGCACTGTTTGATTTTTAGAAAATAAAATACACTTTATAAAAAATCCCAAAAATTCACCAAAAAGACTAAAAAACCTAAAAACATAAAAACATTTTTTCTTGAATTTTTTGCTTGATTTTTGTTGCTTTAAATAAATTGATAAAGTGTGCTTGTTTTTGTTGCCTTTTATTTTCTATACTTTTTAAAAATCCAAAAAAATATAAAAATTATTAAAAAAACCACTAAAAATACTTTTCTTTTATTTTATTTTCTTTTTACTACTTCGTAGGCCCTAGGCCAACCCGTGCTCCTTGTGTTCGACCCTGGGTGCTATACCAGGTTAATCTCGTAGCTAGGACCGCTTTGCCTTGATTGATTGATTTTATTTCTATTTAGCGGTTCGATCTTTTTCTTGATTAAGTGACTTTGAGTGATAGAGGTCGCAACGACCTATTTAGTACCTTTACCTCGTTACCTCGCTCGGGCCGCTTATCAGAATGGCGCCGTTGCCGGGGAGCACGGCTTAGTAGTTTTGTTTTTATTTTCGTTTTTATTTTTCGCGGCTTTTCGCGGCTCTTCGGAGCCCGCGGCTTTTCGCGGCTTTTGTATCTAGTTTCTTTTTGTTTTATTTTGTTTTATTTTGATTTTCTTTCATTTTTATTTTTGTTTTATATTGTGTGTTTATTTTATTTTTCATTTTTGCATATATACCCTGACTTGTATTTTCATTTCTTTTTCTTTTCATTTGATTATTCTTTCTGGTCTGACCACTCTTTTCTCTGTCTTGCGAGGGCCCGAGGACCGCGGAGGCGACTTTCGAGGAGCCTGAGCAGCCGAGGAACTTGGAGGCGGCTTCCTTCTGTACGAAGCCGCATGAGAGAGCGAGAGAGAGAGAGTCGAGTGGGTGAGGATAGTTTAGGATTTTTATTTCATTATTATTGTAATAATACAGGGACTCTTGGACACTGCTTGGACTTGACCACCGTAGCGGGTCTGTTTCGCCGAGCACCGGTGTGCTCGGGGGACCCATTAGGACCTTCGGGTTTTTCGCGGTTTTCTTCGCGGCTTTATTTTTTTCTTTCTTACTGTCTTTTCCGGTTTTTCGCGGTTTTTCCTCGAGCCCCTAGATTTAGGATTTTCTGGTGATTGTGCCGTAATTAAGTAGGATCCACACACCTTAAATGCATATCTGTTCCTATAGATCGTAATTGGACCTACTTAAAATAAATAATAAAAATAACCGACTCGCTAGCCTCCGTAGCCTACGTGCCGTAGCCCGTCCTGTAAAGCGCTTACTCCTACCCCCGATTTGTCGGGCAGGGGAGGGACGGGCCAAGACCGGACTCTTTGGCTTGGAGGTCGGTGACCGGTTAGACGGTTCTTCGCTAGAAGTTGCTCGTCTAGGACTCGGCTTTTCCCGCTGCATCATTTAGCTTAGTTTTAATTCTGTCTTTATTTTATGCGCGGATCATATTGCATGTAGAGAGCTGGAGCAAGGTACGCATTTCTGACTTTGCATGCATCATTGATTTCTTGTGCATCGGCTTTTTCGACTTCTCCCCCCTGTTTTTGACTTAATAATCAGGAGAATCGAAAAATTCTTTAGGCGATTTGTTTGCTTTGAAAAAGACTAAAAAAAAGTGAAACCATAAAATTGGGACTGCTAAAACTATTGACCTTAAAACTCGCTCACCCTAAAAATTTTGTCTTGGGGAGAGCAACCCCCTCATTGTTTGGTTTGCTTGAGCGAGAGAGTGACCCGAACACTAGGATAGAGCCACGCCTGAACCTTCCGTTAGACTACTAGTCTTAGAGTTAGTCGTTCTCCAGTGAGGATCTCTTCGGTAACCGGTAAAGCGGACCGTGACGTCCTTAACAGAGCAGGTTGATCGGGTAGCCGGTAAACGGTCCACAACTTGTACTGGCTGGGAAAGATCTAGCTTTGGGATTGGGCCAGTCTCTTGGGAGCATCGGGTTCCTAACAGCTCACTTAATCTCTTTGCAAGATTGTGTGTTCACCAAAATAAAATTGACAAGATAATTTGACCGAACTTTCACGGTCTTCAGCTCGCGTTGCGTTGGTGAACCGGGGGTTTGTTTTTAGATCATAATTTTTTCCAGATCTCATCCGCCCTACTCGCCAGATCAAGATGATGGGTAGACGATCTCTTAGGCAACCTCTGGTTGCACCGCTTTCGGGCGCGTCTACCTCATCATCTAGGTTGGCTCGCGAGAGCTTAGACCCGCTCTCCGAGCCCGAGTACGACTCCACCCTGTTCCCCCTCGATCCCCTTTCTGACCTTCCTGAGAGACACGAGCCCGAGGAGAGATTGATACATTTGACAGCACCTGAGTTGGGCTCATTTGATTTTGCAGACGTCGATATGGCCGGAGCAGGCAGTTCTGATGATCACTCCCGTCGACCAGAGCACATAGTACTAGACCAGGGAGCGATCAACTCCACCCTGATCGCATCACTCGATACAGTCCAGCAGCAGCTCCGCGATCAGGGAGCATTCATGATAGAGATGAGGAGAGAGTTGGAGAGGCTCCGAGCAGAGCGAGATCAGCAGAGCGAGCCGGAGGACGGACCGGATGCAGAGGCACAGGCACGAGCCGCAGCAGCAACAGCAGCAGCCGCGGGAGGAGCAGGACCACCTAGACCGATGCGGGAGTTGCACAACCCCGGATCTACACTGATGCACCATTGGGTGGTGGTTCCGGCTATCGTGGGGGACTTCAAGTTCCCCCCGAACACCTTGCATATGCTCCCTCGGTTCCATGGACTTGCTACAGAGGAGCCCCACCTCCACCTTCAGGAGTTTTTGATGATATGCAGCACTGTCCACGACAGACATGTGGACCAGGACACGATCAGGATGATCGCCTTCCCCTTTTCACTGGCGGATAGAGCAGCCACCTGGCTGAAGCATTTGGGGAGATTTGTCTATACCTGGGAGCAGCTCCGCACCGAGTACTTGAACAAGTACTATCCACTTGGGCGGACGAATGCAGCGAGGGCCCTAATCAGTAACTTCTCCATGTTCCCCAACGAGCAGTTTCACGAGGCTTGGGAGAGGTTCCGAGAGCTTTTGGACAGATGCCCGCACCACGACATTTCCAAGCCGAACTTAGTTCAGAGCTTCTTCAGCGGGTTGTCACCAGAGCTACATGGCCTGGTGAATGCTTCTTGTGGCGGGTCCTACTTCGCCAAGGACCACGACCAGGTCTGGGCCATTTTTGAGGAGATGGCAGAGAACTATATGGTGATGTCCCAGACCCGGCTCTATACTCAGAAGACCCAGCCACATCAGCCAGGACCCGTGCAGTACCAGCGGATAGCACGGGTAGATGCAGGTCCTTCCAGTTCGTCTGCAGCCGCAGCAGCACAGGCAGAGTCGTCAGCTGCAGACATGGGTATCATTAGCGAGAAGTTGGACCGCATGGAGCTGATAGAGAAGAAGCAGTGCCAGAGTATCACGCAGATGGAGCAGATGGCACAGGTCTTGAGCGACATGAAGACACAGCTCATGTGTCTCCAGGAGGCACAGACGGCTTCTCAGCCCCGTCTTCAGTCGCGAGGCGACGCCGGCAGCAGCAGCAGCTCGTCCCAGCGCTCCAGCACCCCAGTGCAGCCTAGACAGGTTCACCTTGTACAGGCGGAGCCGTACCAGCAGCCGCAGCCCACCTACCAGTCTCCACCATCTCCAGAGATGCAGATGGTGGTCTACCAGCCGGACCAGCCCCTGGCAGTACTCCCGCCAGCCCCCTTCGATGCCGAGCCGTTGATGGATGTCAACGAGATTTGGTATGACCGTCCCCAGCCTGGGATCCGACGGGACCATCCCGGATTCAGGTGGGGGAGTGGTGGTGCCCAGCCCCAGCAGCAGCCGTCAGGACAGGGAGGGCAGTACTCCCATCAGAGAGACCAGCACCAGCCGCAGCAGCAGCTCCCAGCGTATCAGCAGCAGTCATCCTACGGTCCTCGTCCCTATCAGCAGCAGGGACAGTCTTGGAGACGTGAGCAGCAGGCTCACCAGGGATACCAGCAGCAGCCTCCATCCTACCCCTCTTACCCACAGCAGTTCCAGCAGCCTCACCCACAACGAGGCCACCCGTCGGGCTCCCATGAGAGCCCCGCTTTGGATGACATCGCCCGCCTCCTCACGGACCAGCAGGCCACATTCAGACGGGAGATGGACGAGTTCCGCCAGGAGATGCGGGACCTGGTGAGAGGGAAGGCCGCCATACCAGCCCAGATAGAGCCGAACCCGAACAACCTCAAGAGGAAATCTGAGCAGGTAGTACATACTGAGCTAGCCACTCCTAGTGACCCATTTGATGATACTTCTTCGGATCTATTTGATGCTGATTTTGTCACACTTAGGAGCGGTAGGACCCCAGCAGGCGGCGGCGCCTCATCTGAGCACCATCCAGAGGCGCCACAGGAGGAGGAGGAGAGCGGTACTGAGGCCGCTCCAGACGATGACGGTGGTACTGAGGCCACCAAGGATGCTTATCCCACCGGCGGTACTGAGGCCGCCGCTTCACCAGATCTAGGAGGTGGTACTGATGCCACCCATTCAGCCGAGCCAGCCAGCGGTACTGATGCCGCACGACGTCTACCAGCAGCAGCAGCAGAGCAGCCAGCCCGTGGTGGTACTGAGGCCACCGGTGTTTGTAGAGACAGTGATGTTGTTTTTCCTCGTGTCCATGTATCTCGGAACTCTGCTATGAATAAAGGAAAAGGTTTACTTTCTTCTGGTCCCACTGTGGTGCATGATGTATGTGTGGATCCGATCCTTGAACTGTCTAGACCTTTTCCTAGTCCTTCATCTGAGAAGGACCCTGTGATCCCCTTCCCTAGAGCCCTTCAGATGGGGAAGGGGAAGAAAAAAGAAAATCCCAAAAAGAGAGAGCTTGAGGAGTTCAGCCAGAGCATGATTGACCGATTCCATATCCAGCTGACCCTCCAGGAGGCTTTGCAGCACATCTCCCTTCTTCAGAGATCTTTGAGAGAGAGGACTACAGTCAGGAGGAGGAGGAGGAACCACACTTCAGAGATACATGTGCTGACCAAAGCCACGTGCTTCGTGATCCAGAACCGACTGCCAGCCAAGAGGCCAGATTTAGGGGCCCCGTACGTCAGATGCCAGATTAGTGAGCAGTGGTTCGACCGTACTCTTCTAGATAGCGGATCGTCGATTAACCTTCTTCCGGCAGCCCTTCTCGACCGCTTCGAGTTGGGCACTCTTCGACAGAGCAGGACAGTCCTTCAGTTCGCTGATCGATCTGTCAAGAGGCCGAAGGGGTTATTACGAGACGTTATCGTCACGATTCAGGGCCTGCAATTCCCCGTGGACTTCGTAGTGTTGGACATGGAGATCCCTGAGTCAGTGACCGATACCCCCACATCCTTGGTCGTCCGTTCTTGGCCACAGCCAAGGCGGTGACTGATCATGATAGCGGGAAGGTGTACTTTTGCGTCCAGGGCGAGAGTATACAAATAGAGACGGTCGAGGACTATAGAGCCAGATTCAGATCCCACTCAAATGCGAGTACAGACTCAGAGCAGCTGACAGACGCAGAGCCAGACATCCACCAGGACTGTGATTTTGTGATCACAGATGATGAGGCAGCTTGGGCAGACTTTGAGACACAGACCACCCTCTCACTTTCAGATACAGCTGATGCAGAGACGACAGCAAGGGAGAGTCTGGAGAGCACAGACCTGGTTCAGGATACCTTTGAGGCAGCAGAGCCGGTCCTCGATCGCAGCACAATGATTAGTGATGGTGGTGCTGAGACCACCTTGATTTCCGGTGGTACTGATGCCACCGTTTCTGATACAGATCCCTCAGATTCAGAGTCTGATTGGGCCGATTGTTTTGATCAGATGCCAGACCTGATTCCACCTGAGCCTACAGATGAGGAGGAGGTAGATGCAGAGCCAAGCAGAGACAGTGCAGTAGAGCAGCCTTCTCCCGATCCAGTTTGCGAGAGTATGCTTTCACTTTCCCAGGCAGATTTGGCCGACCTTGCAGCTTTCACTCAGTTTCTTCCACAGCCAGATTTGTCGGCACCCAGCATTCCAGAGCTGAAGCCGCTCCCTACTTCGCTGAAGTATCGATTCCTTGCGGGCGAGCCTGAGATGTACCCAGTCATCATCTCCGCCGAGTTGACTGAAGAGCAGGAATCCCGTTTGATGGGGGTTCTTAAAAAGAACCGCAAGGCGATCGGATGGAGCGTAGCAGATCTCCATGGGATTAGTCCATCAGTGTGCTCCCACCATATTTATCTCGAGGAAGGGGCGAAGCCGTCGCGTGAGTTCCAGCGGCATCTGAACCCTAACCTGAGAGAGGTCGTGATGAAGGAAATATCAAAGTGGTGGGGTGCAGGTTTTATTTATCCCATTTCCGACTCCAAGTGGGTCAGCCCCTTGCATGTGGTGCCCAAGAAGACGGGCATCACGACTGTGATCAGTGAGTCGGGAGAGGAGATTGCTACACGAGTACCCACCTCTTGGAGGGTTTGTGTTGACTACAGGAGACTCAACCAAGCCACCAAGAAGGACCATTTCCCCCTGCCTTTTATTGACCAGATCATTGAGAGACTGGCAGGGAAGAGCCATTATTGCTTCCTGGATGGGTACTCGGGCTACAACCAAGTGGCCATCGCTCCTGAGGATCAGGAGAAGACCACCTTTACCTGTCCCTTCGGCACATATGCTTTTCGACGCATGCCATTTGGGCTATGCAACGCCCCTGCGACTTTTCAGAGGTGCATGCTGTCGATCTTCTCGGACATGGTAGGGGAGTGCTTAGAGGTCTTCATGGACGATTTCTTGATCTACGGCAACGGATTTGATTCTTGTCTTGACTGCCTAGATCGAGTACTTCAGCGATGTATTGAGTATCACTTGGTGCTATCTTGGGAGAAGAGTCACTTCATGGTGACTCAAGGGACGGTGCTTGGCCACATCATCTCCAGCAGGGGCATGGAGGTTGATCCGGCCAAGGTTGATGTCATTAGGAAACTCACACCGCCGTCCAATCTGAGGCAGTTACGGTCATTTCTGGGGCACGTTGGATTTTATAGGAGATTTATTCAGGATTTCAGCAGGATTGCCCGGCCGTTGACTGACCTCTTGACGAAAGACACCGAGTTCCTTGTCGATGACAAGTGTCTTTCGTCGTTTGCTACTCTCCAACAGTGTGTGATTGAGGCTCCTGTCCTCCAGCCGCCTGATTGGTCTCTCCCATTCGAGATCATGACGGACGCCTCCGATTTTTCCGTAGGGGCAGTGCTGGGACAGAGGAGGGATGGAGTGCCATTTGCTATACACTACGCTAGCCGTACATTGGATTCCGCCCAGCGGAATTACACAGTCACAGAGAAGGAGATGCTAGCCGTAGTGTTTGCCCTGGATAAGTTCAGATCATATATCATTGGATCTAGAGTGACTTTGTTTACAGACCACACCGCCATCAGGTACCTCATGGCGAAGAAGGATGCCAAGGCTAGACTGACTAGATGGATCCTTCTACTCCAGGAGTTCGACATTGAGATTAAGGATAAGCCTGGAGTCAAGAATGTGGTGGCGGACCATCTCTCCCGATTAGAGCAGCCTGAGGAGACGGAGCAGATTGATCCTATCCGAGATACCTTCCCAGATGAGGCGATCCTTGCTATCGCCTCACTCCCTTGGTACGCCGATATTGTGAACTTTCTCGTTGTTGGGAAAGTCCCACAAGACTGGCCCAGGCAGAGACTTGAGACCTTCCTCGCGAAGGCCAAGTCCTACCATTGGGAGGATCCCATCCTTTACCATGAAGGAGGGGATAGCGTCTGGCGTCGGTGTATTCCTCAGGAGGAACACCATAGCGTCCTCACTTACTGCCACAAGCTTGAGGCAGAAGGACATCATTCTGGGAGGAGAACGGCACAGAAAGTGCTCCAATCCGGCTTGTGGTGGCCTACCCTCTTCAAGGACTCAGATGAGTTCGTGAAGAGGTGTACTGACTGTCAGAGGATGGGCACTTGTGGACAGCGTGATATGATGCCGATGCAGCCCATTCACTTCTGTGAGGTTTTTGACGCATGGGGCATCGATTTCATGGGTCCATTCCCTAAGAGTCAGGGATTTGAGTACATTCTGTTGGCCGTAGATTATGTGAGTCGTTGGGTGGAGGCTATCCCCGCCCGAGCCGCTGATGCGAGGACAGTTTGCAGATTTTTGAGGAAGCATATCATCACGCGGTTCGGGGTTCCACGAGTTCTGATTTCTGATGGGGGATCTCACTTCATCAATGACCAGGTGAAGGCACTTGCTAGCGAGTTCGGCATAGATCATCGTGTTGCTACACCGTACCATCCACAGACGAATGGTCTAGCCGAAGTGTCGAATAGGGAGATCAAGACTATTCTGCAGAAAGTCGTCCGCCCTGACTGAAAGAATTGGTCACAGCTTTTGGACTCGGTCTTGTGGGCATATAGGACGTCTTTCAAGACACCTTTGGGTACATCTCCCTTTCGCCTCGTATATGGCAAGCCATGCCATTTACCCGTTGAGCTGAGGCATAAGTCACTTTGGGCAGTCACAGACATACTTATGGATCCAGATGGTATAGGAGACCAGAGGAGGGCAGAGCTAGCTGCCCTGGAAGATCTTAGAGATGCAGCTTTCTCAAGCAGCCTACATTATAAGGAGAAAGTCAAGGAGTGGCATGATTCTCATATCAGCCACAAGCATTTTGAGATCGGACAGAGAGTATGGTTGTTTGATGCGAGGCTACGCCTATTTCCAGGGAAGCTACAGAGCAAATGGAAAGGACCTTATCTGGTTCGGAAGGTACACGACAACGGTAGCATCGACATATCTGAGTTGTCTTCTGAGAGTACCTTCCGAGTGAACGGCCAGCGGCTCAAGCCATTTCTAGATCATGAGCCGCGGGTCGTTGATATTGCCCCTATTCATTTTGCGTGAGATGTGGTCTTTGACTCACATCTAATGCATCTCACGCCTGAGTTTCACTGATCTTCCGTTGTATATAGATCCAGATGTCCATATCACCACATTCTTTAGTCCCACATCCCTTTTCTTCATCTTGTGATTATGCTATACTTAGGGTGCACTTTACCCTATAAGTATAGGGGGGATGTGAGACCTTTCGGGTATCTCTTTTGTTTCTGTCTACCTCTGTTTTTGCTGCCTATACTTAGGGGCATTTCACCCTAAGTATAGGGGGGGATAGACCCTGTACATTCGCCACTCGGTTTTCCCTTCGTGTACAGCCTGCTATACTTAGGATTACTTGATCCTAAGTATAGGGGGAAGACCCGAGATCCTCTTTATTTTTCATTCTCTTTTGTATAGCCTTCCTTTTCACTTCCCTATACATAGCACGAGTTATGTCTTCTTCATCGCTCTTGACTCTGAGGACATCGTTCGAGCTAAGTATAGGGGGGTGTGTATATATTTCATATATACTTTAGCCATAACTCGTACTTTGTGTGAGTGTATAAATAAATAAAAATGGCTAAAAACCACAAAAATTAAAATTTTTTTTCATGTACATCATCTTCTTTTATTTGCACATACATAGCTAGTGTACAAATTATTTTTGTAAAAATGATTTCAAAAATCTTTTGTGTAAAGCTTGTGTAAATATTTTTGTATCAAAATTATGTATATAGTACAAAATTTTTCCAAAATGTTTTGAAAATCAAAAAGTTTGCAAAAATCTTGTGTAAATGTGTGTAAATATCTTTTTGCAAAACTTGCACTTCATGCATCATCATTCATGATTTCAAAACATTTTTCAAAAATTTTTGCATGATTGTAAAATATTGTGTAAATAAGCATCTTTTTGTACATATGTATATAGTTTTTCTGGATGATAGTTGACATTTAAACTAGCCTGGAATCAAATTGAGAAATGGAGCTTGATTAAGATCTTAATCCACCTAATTCTAAGAGGAACCTTATAGGGCTTAGGTTTAAGGCTTTTCAGGTCCATGGTGACTTAATTCTTTGAGTCCACTAGGCTATGATCACATGTCATCTCAATGAGCCTAAGTAGAGCACTTAACAACAACACATGACTCATATAGATTATGGCTTTACTTGGACAACCGCACTATGCACCGAGCTCTCTACGGATGAGGTGGTGAGGAGGCAGTCTTCCTTGACTTGGGGTAGCATATGAGGGTAGTACTTCTAGGCGGAACCTCTCTTCTTCTTATAGTGAAGGAAGTGCGTCTCAACTTGGTCTGGTTGCCATGAAGTCTAACGACGGGAGTTGTGGGTTGCAATAAAGCTTCAAAAGAGGGATAGTCTACTGGCTCAAGAGGAAAAACTCCTTGTATATATGCTGCACATGTATATGTTGTATAGATGCGCTCGGAAAAAAAAATGTGCAAAAAGAAAAGAACTCCAAAAAAGTGGTGGGTCTGAGAGAAAATGATAATCCCACCGGAGTATGTATATAAGTGCAATAAGCAAAGCTTGGTTTCATGATCCACCTGTTGTAGCTTGCAGCAGGGAGACTTGGCTACACTGGTCAAGCTCCCAAGGGTACTTGGCTACACTGGCCTTGACCCATTCTCTTCTTCCCCCTCTTCTTGAGCCGGTTGTACTTGAACTTAGAAGGGAATACCCCGCTCCTCGAGGAAAGAGTGGCCAGATTGAGGTCATAGAGTTACCTTGTTGGGGAGGGTTGTCAAGTTTCCATTTCTGAGGTGGAGAGCTTAGACCTCACTTTCACAGGACAAGAAAAGATTCATGGTCTTCAGGGTTTGTGATTGATGACTTGTTCTGATCTGGAGCATTGAGGAGTCTTGGTTATAGATTGGTGGAACTTAGAGGCTGTTAGGTTTTAAGCTTAAGTCTAAATAAGGTTCCGACACATTAATAATCCAAAGATCTGATTGAGCTCCATACCTCAATTTAATGAAGGCAAGTTTAATAATCAACCTCGATCCTTGTACATCCTCTTTTTCTTTTTCTTTTTCTTTCTTTTTCACTTCTTTTTCAAATAAGTATTTGCTAAGGGACTAGCAAAGTATAGTATAGGGGGGTGATGAATACCCATTCATCACTCTTTATTCTTATATTTTAGCTACAAAAACCTATGCAAATGCATGTAGATACTTGTAAATAGGATTCATTAGCAAAAGCATGCATTTTTGTAAATATCTATAATTAGCATGTTTTTGTGCAAAAATAAAAGAATAAAGATGAAAAAGAAAAAGAGGGAAATATTTAGAATAAATATTGAGCAACCTAACCCAAGGGAGGGCTCAGCATGGGCCTGACCGCATAAAAGCCAAGTAGAGGGAAATAGGGGCTCATGTGTAAATAGTGGTGTAGATAAAATAAATTATATTTTTCCTCACCCAAAAATATGTTTGTAAATATTTGTACATATTTATAAGGTATAAAAACAAAACAAAAAGCTTAAAAATCAAAAATTCAAAAATGACCCTTTCACCATGTATATAGACCATCTTTTACATGTATTTAACCTTGTAAATAAATTTATTTATTTTTCCAAAACTTTTTCTAAATATTCTAAACTTTATATTGTAAATAAAATAAATAAAAAGAATCAAAACAAAAATCAAATAAAAATTACAAAATTAAAAATACAAAAATATATTGTACATATACCATGTATATAGATGTATATATCTATTTATTTCACCTACATACATAAATAATAAAAACCAAATAAAAATACCCTTTTATTCCTCATTTTATTCTATAAATAAATAAAATATAAAATAGGAATAAAAATGTATAAAAATAACTAATTAAAAATCAAAATTAAAAACCATATATTGTATATATACCTATGTATAGCTATACTATGTAAATACCTTATTTTTATTTCCAAAAATTAATTAAAAATCACAAAAAAATAGAAAAAAATAAATTAAAAATATTTCATGTTTTAAGTTTTGGAAATTCGGTCATTTTATGGCCCAAAAAATCAAATAAAAGTTCAAAGCTTGGCAGGCTCTGATTGGTCCACGGGGGATTGTTGACCCCCGGTCAACTTCCCCCCCAGGACCACCAGAGCCGGGTCCTATGTGCCCGACCCGTTTTCTCCCATTTTTCCACAGATGACCCGATCGCCAACCCCCCAAATCCCGGGTCCGGATCACTCCACTCGCATCCGGCATCCTCGCCGGAGCCGCTCCCTCGGGATCCGCGCGCTCCTAAGCTCGCCCGATCACCATCTTTCCGGACCCCTAGCCGTATATAGCCTGAGCTCCGCCCCCATTTTCACGCATCTTTGGCACTCCACCCTTCGTCCCGTGACCTCCACTGCATCCCTTGAGGTGACAGCTCTCGATTGCCGGTGTCGCAGCGAGGAGGGGGTGGCCGGACCACTGATCCGGAGACTTTGCGCCGCCGTGCTCCGCCCGGTGCAGGAGCTCGAGCCTCAGGCCTTGACAACCTTCGAGGCGACGACCAGAAGCTACCTTAGCTCCAGCACAGTCTTCCACATCACCCAGGTAACCTTCTAGCCTTCCTGTTTAGCTTAATTTTGAGTGACCCCCAAATCGAAGCTCCGTCGCGTTCCGTCGATTCCGGTCATCTTGCGTATCTTTTCGATCATCGGAACATCCAGTCACCTTCGCCGTCCCTCCGCGCACGTTCTTCGCCCATTCGTTCAACCCAGCTCGCACAGGAGCTGGGGTTCGAGCTCCTCCATCCTCCGCTCGCCGGAGCTCGCTCGCCCCGACCCACAGTTCACCTTCACGCCGCTTCATCGGGTCGAGGCACTTTGCCCTCGACCCGCGAAGCTTCTGGGTTACTTTGCAGGTCACGAGGAGGCCATCTGAGGCTTCCCAACATCAGACCAGGAGCTCGCCTTCCGTCGACCTCGCCGGAGCCTCTCCAGGGCTCGGCTGGGCCATCGGAGGCTACCACCAGCTGCGGAACGTCAGTGCGAGTCTTCTTCGATCTTCAGAGGAAGCTGAGGAGGCCCACAGCACGCGCACGAGGCCGGCGAACCTCGCCGGCCACCTGTTCTTCGAGGGTCCTCCATCACCGTCCGATAGCCCTCAGAGCTCCAGTTTCAATCGTCGCCGTTCATTCATCAAGGAGCAGCCACCGTCGATCATCTCGAGGGTTGATCCGGACCGTTAGCACAGAGGAGAGAGGCACCAGCACCTGAGCACCGTTCGATCGTCCACGTGCCCTCCTCTGCGCCGTCGATCGGCCCACGTGCGGAAGAGGAGAGAGGCGCCTGAGACCAGAGCCGTCAGATCCGCCACGCGTCCACCATCCAACCGTTGACGTAATAAAGGGGTAAATTACCTTAGGCCCCCTCGTAGTTTGTGCTTTACATTTCAGTCCTGTAAATATTTTATGCTCTTTATTTACGTAGGGTAAATTGCACATTGGACCTCGTGCTTTTTAGTATTTGCATTTATGCCCCTGTATGTGTGAGCCACGTGCTTCGTCACGTGTATGTCTGGTGTATTTGCAATATTAGCCCTGTAGTTCTGGTTGCTTTATGAATGAATGAATACTTTTTGGTAATTGCATGTATGCCCCTGTGAGTGTTTTATTTGCGCATGTGCGTGTTTTGAGTGGGTTATTTGCAACATAGCCCCTGGACTTTTTGGTACGAGTTACCAAAAGGTCCAAGGACTTGTTTTTATTACCAGAAGGTCCCTGAGTGCCCCAGGCACGCGTCACGCACGTGACTTGCTGGGAAAATTGCACCTGGACCCCCAGATCTTCGGGTATTTGCACTTAAGTCCCTATGCACAGTGCCCCCTTTTGATTTTTGAATAAAATATCAAATCACCTCCAAATTCGATGAAAATTTGAAACATGGCTCCTGCCATGTTGTAGAATTTTTGAGAATTTTTGAGGACATTTTTGATTTTATTTGTTATTTTTAAAAAATTCAAAAACATCTATTTTAGCTACTGTCTAGAATTAAAAATCCCAAAAAAATATAAAAACACCCCCAAAAATTCTATAAAAATTAGGTACTGTTTCTTTTGTGTGTTTTGATTTTCTAGCCAATTTTGGCTATTTTCATTGCTTAAAAACCCTAAAAATTCGAAAACACCTAAAACTCATAAAAAATCATAGTAAATAATCTAAAAATCCAAAAACAATAATTTTGGTGCCCAAATTTTCCTTGTTTTCTCTAGTATACAGGAAAATTACCTCCAGGTCCCTCTGAGATCCTTAGATATTTTATCTTTGGGTTTTGGGTCTGGCTGGACAGTACCTTGTCTTTTTAGCACTGTTTGATTTTTAGAAAATAAAATACACTTTATAAAAATCCCAAAATTCATCAAAAAGACTAAAAACCTAAAAAACATAAAAACATTTTTTCTTGAATTTTTGCTTGATTTTTGTTGCTTAAATAAATTGATAAAGTGTGCTTGTTTTTGTTGCCTTTTATTTTCTATACTTTTTAAAAATCCAAAAAAATATAAAAATTATTAAAAAAACCACTAAAATACTTTTCTTTTATTTTACTTTCTTTTTACTACTTCGTAGGCCCTAGGCCAACCCGTGCTCCTTGTGTTCGACCCTGGGTGCTATACCAGGTTAATCTCGTAGCTAGGACCGCTTTGCCTTGATTGATTGATTTTATTTCTATTTAGCGGTTCGATCTTTTCTTGATTAAGTGACTCTGAGTGATAGAGGTCGCAACGACCTATTTAGTACCTTTACCTCGTTACCTCGCTCGGGCCGCTTATCAGGGGGGGGGGGGGCAACAGCAACCGGGGGTGGTCCTCCATCGTCGGGGGGGGGGGGGGGGGGGCAGCGGCCAGGGGGGGGGGGAAGCAGCAGCGGTCGGGGGGGGGGGGATCCTCCATCGTCGGCGGGGGGGGGGGGGGGGGTGGTCGAAGTAGCAGCGAGCCAGCAGCGGCAGGGTGGGGGCCTCCAACGTTGACCGGGCAGGGGGGCCTCCATAGCATCAGCAGCTGCCGGGGGGGCCCGGGGGGAGGGGGGGGGGGAGGGGGAAGCATCGTCGAGGGCCGCGGGGGGGAGGGGGGGGGGAGTGGCACTCAATGTAAATTTAATAAACAAAATGGATATAGTATAAAGGGACATAATGGAGTCTGGTTAATTTTAACGGGTAAATTAACGGAGCTTAACCGCAGGGTCTGTAGGGTAAGGGTTAGCAATTTTACATGGTCGGGGAAGAAATTACGATGTTTCAAAGGTCGTAGAGGTAACTGGAAAAGATTATGAGGTCTGCCGGGTAAAAATCCCTATAGTAATCTACTCTTGTCATATGCTGTTTGCAAAACCAACTGCCATATGCCTTGAAAGAAACTATACTAAATGAAACCATATTGCCATACTCGTTGCACAAAAGAAACTATTTTAGTGGACCTTCGTTTCTATACAATTGTTTAGATTTACACATAGTTGCTTGACATTTCATGTCATTGAAGTTTACATGCTCGAAAAAAATTAGTTGTGGTATGCGTTTTTGCTTGAATGTATATAAAGACTTCTGCTTCCTCTTAAACATAAAATGTCAACTGACTGATCTTGATTTACTTTTCATTTATGTCATTGATGCCCAGAGAGTCATAAGTTTCAACAGGTATGTATTTGTACACTAAGTTCTCAATAAACAAGAGATGTGTTTCTCTTGCTTTCAGTTGTCCTTTATCTTAGCAATAGGGAGATAATGCTAGTTCAATATTCGTAGACTTTTCGGAGATTTACGAGCATTTTCTTTTCTTCAAGCACCACTATGACAAGAAAGAAGCATATAGAGGACGGTCACAATCAACTGCAATGCCCGAGTGGAGTGGACTACTAGCACAACAAAAAAATTAATCGGTGGAAGAACATCAAGAGAAACTACAATGCATGCATTTATCTTTAGTCTAAGAGCGAAGGGGTTGTGATCCAATCATGATAGTTCTCGTAGTGTCAGACGGTAATGCACGGGAAATGATAATTCACGTTAATCCAGTACGTCCTCATTTGATGTGTTCTTCAAAATGCACTTATTACGTCTTCTCTATTGTTGAGATATTTGTGTAATTGGGCCTCTATGAGTGGGAGTTCTTTAGTCACACATGGATGAATGGTGGGACTTGTTAAGTTGATCGGTCTATAAATAGAGTCACACACCCTTGGTATTTGATTTGAAACTTAATGAATCAATCAATTTGCCTTGTGGTTTAATCTCGTTCCTTAGGGAATATGGTTCCACGTAAAATTAAAATGTTTATGTTTTTATTTCTTGTTTCTGATTCATCTTCCGCATTGTTAATTTCTAGTTGATATCAAAGTGGACTTGATTGAAGATTATTCTTATGTTCATCGATCTGTTCAAGTTCAAGATGCAAGAAAGTTCTAAGGTTTTTGAAACCGTAGCTCTGCACGAGCACCAAAATTCATCCAGCGAGTTTGGGCGAGCAAGATCCATATGAGGTCCTTCCTAGAACCCTAATCTCAGAAGAGCCGCACCTCATGGGTTCCAGGACTCGCGATCTCTGTGATGCATCGCCTACAAGCATCTCCATCGCTCTCATTGCGCCCCCATGCTCTATTCTCTGCAAATCTAGACACGAGAACTCAACATGAGTGATGGGTAATATGAGGATGGAGAAAAGGAAGGAGCTCGCCACCAAAAATATCCCCAAAAGCATGAGGTGCTACCCCCGCTCGCTGCAACAACTTACAGAAGCAACAAACGAGGGCGCTACTATGCATGGTGGCGCTCCAAGATCCTCACGCGATCATTGCTGGACGCCAACGTTCTGTTTTTTAAAGGGGAGAGCGGAAGAGAAATGGCCCCAGTTTTAAGGCCCAATGGGCCTAATTTCTTGAGAAAAAAGGAAGATGGATGGCTGGAAAAAAAGATCAGCACACAGAAGAATGTGAGGAGTCTGAAATCAGACGATTAAAAAAACAATTCAAAAAAAAGAGTGTGGATAAAGAAAGATGAGAACAACCCATGAAAAATTGAAGAGGCTGGAAAAAATAGCAGTACAAAAAATGGTAAAAAATGAGATAAAAAAGGAAAGAAGTGGGATATTTTTACTCTCTGTTACTGCATTGGTTTTATTGGCCCTTGGTCCTCTTTTTTTTAGTTCCATTTTAAACCAGCTTGGGCTAAACTCTTGCAAACAACCAGATGATGGGAAAAAAGTGTAAAAGGAGAAGGAAAAAAGGAGAAAATTTGAGTATTTGTTTGTATCTTCCACATGGATATAAGGTATATATAGTGGGGTGTCCATGAATACCTCCACGTATTCATATGGACCCTGTATGAGAGAGACCTATGATACGTGCTTGATATACAGAGATCAACATGGACTCTAGAATAGAGATCCCATTTTTCTGAACCAGTGTGGGAGAGGCCCAATTCAAGATTCTCGTTGTGAGAGAGCCATTGCAATGACTTCATGATTGAAGCCTTTATTATATCATCATATAGTGGCAGTAAACACATTGTTCTCGGTTGAAGAGATCTAATTTCAGTCTTCCATATCCATAGCATTCAAGAGCCTAGCAACAACAACTGAAGATTCTCCAAAACATAAGCGTGAAAAGATGCAATTTTTATGTCCTCGATTTATATATATTGTGTTGCGAATCACGGAAGCAAACACACACAAACACGATCAAACAAGAAAGACGCAAACACAAGGATTTATAAGGTTCACCCATAAATGGGCTATGTCCTTAGGCGGCAGCGATCGGTTTCACTATATGGAGAAAAAGGTAATACAGAGGATACTGAGAAGGTACATATATGGGATGAGAAACAAGATCATAATGAGGATTGCAGTAACTGGTAGCCCTAAGACCCTTTTTATACTACAACAGAAGAGTACCATTTGTATTCAGCAATTCATCCCAACAGCTCTCAGCCAATCAGAAGGCAGGACACAGATCAAACATGTCAGCAATCTTGGTCCAACAGCTCTCAGCCAACCAGAAGGCATGACACATATCAGATATGTCAGCAATCCAGACCCAACAGCTCTCAGCTAACCAGAAGGTATGACACAGATCAAACATGTTAGCAATCCTGACCCAACAACTCCCAGGCTCCCAGCCAATCAAAAGCTAAGACACAGATCGACCACATCAGCAACCCAACAAGTGGTTATGATTCAAGTCATATCAACAATCTCCACCTTGAATTGAATCCTTATATAGCAGAATGAACCACTACTATTACTCCACCATGAGTTGAATTCTCCACTAGTGAAATTGACCACGACTAGACTCCACCGGGGTTGAATTCTCATATAGTAGAATTAACCACTACTATTCTCCACCATGAGTTGAATTCTTCACTAGCAGAATTAGTCACTGTTATACTCCACCGGGGTTGAATTCTCATATAGCAGAATTAACCACTACTATACTCCACCACTTGAAATTCAGATAACATGAATCAATTATAAACAATATTCACCTTGAAATTTCTCCTTAGAGAAGCTTTACCGAGCTTCACCTTGTCGCCACCGGTCCCTCCTTGAGGCTACTGCCAACTGTCGATATTGAGCAAGTCCAAACAACACTTGAATTTACTCCCAAGAATGGTAGATCCTTCCAAGACATATAAGGTCTTCTGCTTATTGTCCTGGATGATAACAACCCCAACTTTGGCAACCTGCATGACTCCACCTTCAACGTTATACCTGTGTCCTTTGGAGTTAGGTTCTTCTTCAGATCATGAATATGCTGTACTTCTGTTACAGTCCTCACGACTCCATAATGTATTTTGATTTTCACAGAGCCATCCCTACAATCTTGCATCTTGGATTAATTACTCCTTATGATGACGTTTCCACCATCTATCTTCTCATAGGTGCAGAACCGATCTTCATTGGGAGTCATATGGTAAGAACAACTTGATTCAAGAATCCATGTGCTATCTATCGTCTTTTGATCTGTAACTGTGAGAACAAAATCCTCGTCAGAACCGTTGTCTCCTTGAGCCACTACAACAACTGTGGCCTTCTTTGGACAATCTTTCTTCCAATGTCCAGGTTCCTTGCAGTAATTGCAGATGTCCCTAGCATTGTAATTTTCCAACTTGAACTTCTGCTTTCCATTCTTTGTGTAGTCAGAACCGGCATGACTCTTCTCATGAGTCATAACCAAACCTGTAACGTTAGAGTCTTGTATCCCAATAGCCATATGTCAAAGTTCACGCCTATGCAGACTCGCGTGAACTTCCTCTAAGGTTATGGATTCTCTTCCCACAATGAATGATTGAACAAAATTCTCAAATGATAATGGAAGAGAAATCAATAAAATCAAGGCAACATCATCATCTTCAATCTTAACATCTACGTTTCTTAAATCCATCAATAATATACTTAAGTGATCTAGATGCTCTTTAAGAGATGTACCTTCATGCATGCGGAGAGAGAACAGACGTTGCTTTAAGAGCAACTTGTTGGTCAGAGACTTCGTCATGTATATGCTTTCGAGTCTCAACCACAGACCAGCTGCGGAACCCTCATCGGTAGCCTCCGCGATAATCTCATCCGCCAAACATAGTATGATCGTCAAATGCGCCTTCTCTTCCTGCACAATCAATTCAGATGTCTCGAGTGCCTTTGCTCGCTTCTGATCTAACGGTGCCCAGATGCCCTGCTGCTTCAGAAGGACGCACATCTTGATCTGCCATAGACTGAATCTGTTCTTCCCTGTGAACTTCTCGATCTTCAGATTGTGTGACGTCATCTTGCTGGATGATCCTGACGGAACCTGAAGCTCTGATACCAGTTTGTTGCGAATCGCAGAAGCAAATACGCACAAACACGATCAAACAAGCAAGACACAAACACAAAGATTTACAAGGTTCACCCATAAATGGTCTACGTCCTTGGACGACGGCGATCAGTTTCACTATATGGAGAAAAAGGTAATACAAAGGATACTGAGAAGGTACAGATATGGGAGAAACATGATCAGAATGAGGATTGTGGTATCTGGTGACCCTAAGACCCTTTTTATACTGCAACAGAAGAGTACCATTTGTATTTAGCAATCCGTCCCAACAGCTCTCAGCCAATCAGAAGGCAGGACACGAATCAGACAAGTCAGCAATCCTGGCCCAACAGCTATAGCCAAGGCAAGACACAGATCAGATATGTCAGCAATCCTGACCCAACAGCTCTCAGCCAATCACAAGCCAAGACACAGATCATCCACATCAACAACCCAATAAGTGGTTATGATTCAAGTCATATCAACATACTGGATTGTCCAAGCTGAGCATTACATTTTCCTGCTTGAGGAGGAGTGTTGAGATATTTGTGCAATTGAGCCTCTGTTAGTGAGAGTTGTTTAACATATCAATGAGTGCTGGGATTATTTACGTTAGTGGGGATATAAATAGAGTTCCATACCCCTTGTATCTGATGTAAAATTTAATGCAATATCTTACCTTTCGTGATTTTCTCCCATAGTTTTATCTCACTCCTTAGATAGTGGTACTGCACATAAAATTAAGAAATTTAAGTTTGATTTCTTATTTCTGATGTGGCTTTTGCATTCTTATTTACTAGATCTTCCATGCTTGGTTCAATATTCAACTGGATATGGGGTAATTAGTAGAAGGCACCACATTGTTATGTTTTTTCCTCTGTCTATTTTTGGCATGTAATAATCATGGACTTCCATCGTAGCACATCATTAGTTGGACATCGTTTTTCATATGTTTCGTTGATTCTCTATGCTTTCTTCCTGGATTTCTTATATATGATTTCTTTATTTGATTAATATCTCTTCCTGGGTTATCTGACAGATCATTACAAAATGTTCTACACGTCAAAAGATTCGATAAACTTCAATACTTGCCATTGTTGAAGGAGGAAGAGGAGGACCTCAAAGAGGTGGAGTTATACACAGACCACAAAAATGTGTTGCGTTGCAGTCTGGACATGTTTGGATAAGATACACTATGAATGGACTTTCATATATTCTTTGTTCATGATGAAGATCGCTGTATAAATGTCCTCTGATGAGCAACTACTTTGGTGGCGATGTTCTTCTGTGGATGGCAATAGTAACAAGGAGCTGCTACTTCTGTAATGAGGCTATCTGTAGATTCCAAGGCAGATTGAGCGAAGATTGTTACTTTATTCCTCTTTACTAACATTAACAGTCCTTATGCCGCTAATGTCGCCTTTTTATCCTCTATTTACATGTCTATTAAGTGTTGAAAGTACAAGAAGGTGGTTTATGTTATCTGGTAAATTTAATTTTCATTTTCTCCCACAGACATGTCAATTCGAAGAATTGGATTTGTCATCCAAAAGGAATTGACGGCACATCTTGTTGTCCGTCTCTCAACAATATCTCTGTAAAATGATTTAATATTATTAACAGTATATGTGCACTCTTAAGATGATGAAGGACGATGCCATTGTCTCGTTGATGCATTGATCTTGTATTGTTACGATCATCGTTTTGATGACCTTGTGGATCAACTACACCATAGATGTTTGTTGAATCGCATATTCCCATTTGATATATTGTCACCTTCAACGTAATGCCATTTTTATGACATGATATACATCTTTCAGTTACCATGGTAAAGCCTTTTTTTACCACTAATGATCGAATCTCTCGCAGCTGAGGAGGAGTTTCTGGCAGACATGACAACCATATTGGAAATTTTAGATATAAACTTACGATACATATGATTAAAAATTATTCTGCAACTATATTATGTATGAAATCTATTTACAGATATTGATACAAATAATCGTGGATATCAAAGTGATATGTATATCCTTATCCATTTTAAAAGATAATCAGATGCCAAAATCTCGTAAAATGGATAATTAGCCGATCCGATATTGATATAACCATATCTGTTTGCGTTGTGTGTAATATTGAAATATTTTTTCTCATATCCACGGGTGTGCAGACGTGGAATAATGACAAGGAATCTATAGATCCTGCTAATCAGGATTTAGAGGATATGGTGTAGTTCAACATTGTTTAATTAATTTACTCAAAGTAAATTATACATTCATTATTTATAGTGATACATAAATATTTATTTATATCTGAAAGGGTCTGGACCTCAATTGTAGGCTTTTTCGGGCCCTGGCGTAAATTAAATTACCCTTAAGCATACTATAATTGAAGTTGGGGTCCTTGACATTAATTGCCCACATCTGAAAGGGCTTTTTACATAGATGAACCCTTAATTGGGTTGGAAGGCATCAACGTAAATGACCCAAAACGGAACGGGAGGTGAGGCTCCGATATCGGCAACGGTCCCTTGATTCTCTCTCTATCTCTCCCTCCCCATATTCAGAATCAAATTTCCATCATTAAGAGATCCACCACCTCCACCTTCTCTTTCTCTCTCTCTAAACACCCAACTCCTCCCCATCTTTTAGGTACTTTATCGTTTGTTCAATGTGTTCTTATGTCGAGATCATTCAGCATTGACATATAGCTAATCAGACACTGCATACCGACCGGTTATATATAGTTACAGGTGTTTGGAGAGGCCTTCGCATCGACATCCTCGATATGAGATTCTGAGTCTCCGCACCCATTGTTGTAGTTTTGAACGCGATTCGACTTTCGTGTAGCACCAGTCATGACAGAAGTAATGGCCGGAGCCGTCGCCGCCGGTAATCCCCTCGTCGATACGGTCAGCTCCGACCACATCTGACATGAATGCAAATTGCGTAAAATTGTGGTAATTTTTTGCGCGTAGATACGCCATCGGTCGTGGAGGGATCGGAGAACCGAGCGGGGTCCCTGAAGAAGAAGATGAGCAGCTCCTCTTCGAAGTTCAGGCATTCCATGACGAGAAGGGGTCGACGGAGCAGCAAAGTCATGTGCATCTCTATCGAGGACGAGCGCGATGCCGAAGAAACGCAGGCGGTCGACGCATTCCGACAAGCCCTCATCTTGGAAGAGTTGTTGCCATCGAGACACGACGATTATCACACAATACTAAGGTCAGTGAAAAATTAATTCCCTAGTAATGTAAGAAAATTCCGATTGCATTGAAATCGGATGCATCAAATCCACAGGTTTCTCAAGGCGAGAAAATTCGATATCGAGAAAACAAAGCAGATGTGGTCCGATATGATCCAATGGAGGAAGGAATTCGGGGCCGATACAATTTTAGAGGTTTTCCATAAATTAGCGAATTTTTGTAGTGGCATGCGTGTGAAAAATACCTGGATCTGATCGTGTTTAAATGGTTGTTAAGGATTTCGATTTCAAAGAGATAGATCAAGTGTTGGAGTACTATCCCCACGGGCACCATGGAGTGGACAAGGAAGGGAGGCCGATCTACTTCGAGCAGCTGGGCAAGGTCGATCCCACCAAGCTCATGCAGGTCACCACCATGGATCGCTACGTCCGCTACCACGTCCAGGAGTTCGAGAGGGCCTTCTCTGTCAAGTTCCCCGCGTGCTCCATCGCCGCGAAGAAGCACATCGACCAGAGCACGACCATCTTCGACGTATCGGGAGTGGTACGTGTAGACGGCTCGAGCTCTATCCGTTGGTCTTTACGTCGATTATAAATGACTATATGCGTATCGATGTGCTCTTCAGGGGCTCAAGAACTTCAACAAGGCTGCTAGGGACCTCATCACCCGTCTCCAGAAGATCGACGGCGATAACTACCCTGAGGTACGACCACCATATCATTTAAGTGGGTTCGATATCGGGAATTTAATTAAAACAGCTTATCGTATGACGACGATGATGATTGCAATTTTCTTAGACCTTGCGCCGCATGTTCATCATCAATGCGGGTTCTGGATTTCGAATGCTGTGGAACACCGTTAAATCTTTCCTTGATCCAAAAACTACCGCTAAGATCAATGTAAGTCATCTTAATTTCTCCCCCATGCACGAGATCTAAAATCTTATGTACGTTGTTTAGTTGATGGTTTAATTTCTTCTCTAGGTCCTTGGGAACAAGTACGAAAGCAAGTTGCTCGAAGTGATTGATGCCAGGTAAAGAACAACGAGATTTACGTAAATCCGATTACGGTCATGTTTGGATTATCGTAATGTAAATCGGTGGTCTCAACAGCGAATTGCCGGACTTCCTCGGAGGAAGCTGTACCTGCGCGGACAAGGGCGGCTGCCTTAGGTCTGACAAGGGACCGTGGAAGGACCCCGACATCCTCAAGGTCTGGACTGTCGTAATGTAAAGCGATTCCATGGCCGGATTCTGGTATTTTGGCATTGGACATAATCTAACTCCATTTGATCAGATGATCCGAAATGGAGACATGAAATATGGGAGGATGAACAGCAGCACATTGTTGACAGAAGAGAAGACCATTACTGAGGACGAGATATATAACCCTAACAAGGTCTCATCAGCAGCTCATTAACGATTCCAGATTTAAGCATAAGCACATGAAATAATTTGCATTTAAATCTGCACAGGGACGTACCAACTCCATTGGCAAAGAGATCAAGTTCGAGGTAGATGACCCGAAGCTATCAAAAGAGTCAATCGAGCATCCACAGCTCTCTCCAGTGCAGGAGGAGGTATGATCTCTAATATTACATATCGTATCAACTTCATGTGTAATAGTATTATAATATTAAACAAATTAAGCATGTTTGATACCATTAATAGACCAGCATTGGCGGAGATAACGATCTCCCCGTGGTGGACAAGAGCACTGATGCAGATTGGCAGCAGGAGATTGAAGAAGCCAAGAGGGCACTTTCTAATGGTTGGCAGCAGTTTGAATAAAGAATAGGGTAAATTACAAAAAAAAGACTAAGCTTTACATAGATTTCCAAATTAGGGACTGATCTTTATTTTGTAACAAATAGGGGATCAAATTTTAACTTAAAGGTTCAGTCCCCAACTCCGCCTAATCTATAAATTTACTTGACGAAATTGCCCCTCCAGCCTCTTCTCCTTCCCCTAGCTCTGACCAAGAGCACCTCCGCCCTCCTCTCCCCCATGCACGTGCCCCACCTACGTCAGCGACAACCCGACGGAGGCACTGCCGGACGCCGTCTCCAAGTCCACATGCTCCATCCTCCTCGTCGGCCAACGGTCCGCCGAGAGATGCTACGTCTCCAGCCAGCGCGCCGACCACGCCGCCAATTAACACCCCGCCGTCGTCCATGCCGCAGAACTCTCCGGTGGAGGGGACACAGTTACTTGACAGATTTACTTGACGTAATCGTCGCCAGGTGACACAGTTATCAGGGAGCAACATGGAGCAGATCACTAATGTCCCTGCCACTTCACCTTGTCAGGTTACATTTGAAATATCATTTAAGACAAATTTAGCCGCACCCCAAATCCAACATCAACGGTCTCGTTTAATACATCAAGAAGCGTTCCATCACATTCACGAGAACAAAATCATGATCTGCCAATGACACTGAGGGGATCGATGGGGAAGCCTATCCCATGGCGGGTGGTGGGAAAGGCGACGAAGAGCATGCTGCAGATAACTCCAATCGACACCGGCAGCGCCACGAGCACCTCCCGTTGTTCGTCCGTTGGCACGGGGTAGAAGCAGCTTACGACATTCTTGTCGAACAGCGCAATGGCTGCGAACACCATTACCGACATGAACCCGTGCAGGAAGTCTATGAACGTTGAGCGGTACCTTCGCGCCAGCCTGGGAGGCAGCTCCGCGGTGCCGTCGATCACCCACAACCCACGGCAAGTCGCCAAGCCATACCTAGTTAACAAACCACGAGGACATAGACATAAAGGCGGCACAGACGACTACCTAGTTAACAAGAGTTCTGCGGCACGGACGACGGTGGGGTGTTAATCCGCGGCATGGTCAGCGCGCTGGCCGGAGGCATAGCATCTCCCGGCGAACCGTTGGCCGGCGAGGAGGATGGAGCGTGTGGGGACGACATCCGGCAGTGCCTCCGTGGGGTTGTCGCTGACGTAGGTGGGGCACGTGCATGGGGGAAGGGGAGGGCGGAGGTGCTCTTGGTCATAGCGAGGGGAAGGAGAAGAGGCCAGAGGGGCAATTTCGTCAAGTAAATTTATGGATTAGACGGAGTTGGGGACTGAACCGTTAAGTTAAAATTTGATTCCCTATTTGTTACAAAATAAAGATCAGCCCATAATTTGGGAATCTATGTAAAGCTCAATCCCTTTTTGTAATTTACCCTAAGGGCATGTTTGGTTGCTGGGTTGGACTGGGTTGGCCCAACCCTGATTACTATTCAGAAGGGTACTTCCTCCTCACAGATTACTATTGACCCACCCCAACCCAGCCCAACCCAGTCCAACCCAGCAACCAAACATGCCCTAAAGAATAGGACAGACCGTTCGATTACCCGAGGAAATTGACAACTTATTGGGTTTCAGGTGACCGCCTTCCATCTATTTCCAAGACCACCCCAGAGGGTTTCAGGATGCCTCTGGTGTCCGGAGCCATGACCGTCGTGGCAGGCTTCGCCACCATGCTCCGGCTGGCACGCAACTTGCCTCAAAGCAGCGATTACCAGGCTCCTCTCTACTGCGCCGACGCGATCGCAAAGGCCAGCGGTCACCATCAGCAGCAGCAACTACAACGACTACCATCATCACAACCGCAACAACAGGCACCTGTCGTGCCAGCGGTCACTGTCGACGAGCACATGGCGGTGCTCAAGAGGGTTGGTGAGTTGGAGGAGAAGGTTACCTCGATCACGGGGAAGCCTGCTGAGATGCCACCTGAGAAAGAGGAGTTGCTCAACGCCACGGTCAGCCGCGTCAGCGCATTGGAGGAGGAGCTCGCGGCCACCAAAAAGGTAAGTAGAGCTTATCTATTACTTGACGACATGAGCTTCAACATTCTGGATATAGCAATGGTTTTCTTTTCTGGCAGTCTCTGCAGGACATTCTTACGCAGCAGGAGGAGATCCTCGCGTACATTGAGAAGAAGAAAAAGAAGAAGAAGAAAGTAAGATATATGAAACCAACCAGAAAGATTTCTAGTTCCGTTGGGTCAAACTTGAGATTGTTTTTGTCGTTGGAATGTTATAGCAGGGCTTCTGGTGAGTAGAAGATGTATGAAGCGGCTCTGTTCTCGTGGAGATTTCTCTTCTTTGGAGACGTCTGGGAATGTGCCCTAATCCTATATACGTTGATGTTGTACCATTAAACTATGAGCATGGTTTTGAAGGAATTGCCTGCCTGCTATTTCTCTCTTAACAAAATTTTAATCACTGTATATATTATTATATATATAGGTATATAGAGGGTTGATCGTGTGAAAGTCTCATATTGTATATTGTGAGAGTATGAGAGCACTACCTCTGGACCACTGGATTTTGAGTGGCAGCATCATCCATGAACATCCCATCTCAACTAATCAAAATATAATGGTCCAGAAGTAGGGTTGATTATCGGGCCGGGCGGGTCAGGTTAGACCTTAGCCCGAACCCGATCCCGTTTATGTAATCGGGTTTCGGGCCTAGCCTAGGCCCGTTAAATTTTTGCTGAGTCAATCCGAACACGACCCGAAGTTAAATAGGCCAGGTTCGGGTCGGGCTGGCCCAATAACTTTTTGTTTTTTTAAAAAGTTTTTGTTTTTTAAAAATGCTTACATAGGGTTTGTATGGAGATGTCCTTTTAAAAAAATTATTTTTTTAAAACTTGTGATAAACCAAAGAATCTTGATATCTATATGAAATTTTGATAAAAAAAACTTTGAAATTCCTGATTAAAATATACTATTTCTCTAACATGTAACTGGAAAAGGAATACACCTGCATATCAAAGGTGATCAAGCGATTAAGATTTGCACTTTGTGAACATCTTGCATCTCATATAAAGCATTTCAACTTTTCTTGACTAAATTTAACCTATGAAGCTCAATGAACATCCACCTGCAATATAAAAATGAACATACACATAGAATATAAGATAAGGGAAAACAAAAAATAGATCGTGACAAAACCAATCCTATTTCAATGAGCTAACATAAACCTGCAAATGCAATATAAACACGAACCTACACCTGCAAAGTTGCAAGATTAATCATGGATAACCATAAATCAAATAAGTCCAAACAACTAAATTTTCAAACAAAATCAATAAAAAGTTTCTAATCATTATAAAAGTACAAAGTCTAGTGATAGTTTAAAAAAAATACAACATTAGAGAGTATAATCATTGGCCAAAAGAACACATCTCATACCAGAAGAATAGGGGCAACGTCAATGGTCGGTAGATCATGATCTAGATATAGTTTCATGCGTTGACCATTGACACAGAAGGTAGAGTAAGATGACGGTTCGGATATATCAATGCTACCATTGTCATGTACCTTCCTGACCACATACGGACGTTTCCACTTGCTCTGTAATTTCCCTGGAAATAATTTCAGCATGGAATCAAACAACCATACTCGCTGATCTAGCTCAAACTATTTATGGCTGATGTGAGCATCGTGCCATGTCTTCACTTTCTCCTTGTATTGTAGGCTGCTACAAAATGCTGTATCTCTCAGTTCCTCCAGGGCTGCCAACTCTGCTCTCCTTTGTTCTCCTATACTCTCGGGATCCAACAATAACTCAGTGACTGTCCAAAGTGACTTATGCTTGATTTCCACTAGTAGATGGCACGGCTTGCCATAGACGAGTCGAAAGGGAGATGTCCCTAATGGATTCTTGAAGGAAGTCCGATAGGCCCACAAGACCGAGTCCAAAAGCTGTGACCAATCCTTTTGGTCTGGGCGGACAACCTACTGTAAGATAGTCTTTATCTCCTGGTTCGATACTTCGATAAGATGATGAGCCGAGAATTCAATGCGACTAAGGTAGAAAATAAATCACAATTGTGTCGTTGTCCTCAACCGCACGATTCGGTCATCGAGAAAAATAAATGAAACCACTCGGAAAAAGATGAATCGACGAAAATAATGTAAGCGGTCTTTCGCTATTCTTTTTACCTGGTATAGCGACCAGGGTCGAACACAAGGAGCACGTTTGAAAAACTAAGTAGTCAGATTTCAGAAAAACTATTTTTTTAGTGGTTTTTGAATTTTATATTTTTTGTATTTTTCGAATAAGCACTAAATGCACAAGTGATAAACACACACAAACTCTTTTTGGTATTTTTCAAAATAATCAAAGATCAGAAAATGTTTTTGTGATTTTATAAAAATGAAAATAGTAGAAAACAGAGCAAACAATGGACGATCAGGATTATTTTACAAGTTAAAAATCTCTTTAATGCTCAAAAATCCTGAAATTATTTTTAAAAGAAACTTCAAAGCAATGTCTACAATTAGAGACTGAAATCACAATTTTTGGATTTTTCTACAATTTTCTACAATTTTTTTAAACTTTTTCGTAATTTGTAAATTTTTTGGAATTTTATAAAAGGAAAATGTACAAAAATTGGTCAGAAATTAAAGCACAACAAAATACATCTACACTAATTTTTTTGGAATTTTTAGACTAGTTTGTGATTTTTTATGAATTTTCAAAGTTCGACAAGCAAAAAGATAATATTTTTGATTTTTTAAATATATCAAATGGCAACAAAATTTGATGAAAACTTTATACAATGACAAGCACTACTGCAGGAGCATATACAAATTTTTGTAGAATTTTTTAAGCAACAAAAATATTTATTTAATCAAAGAGAACATGCATAGTCCAAGTCTGCAATATAGGGACTAAAATGTAATTATGCAAAAAGTTTCTGCCTTTAAAAATAATAAAATAAAGATGCGCACAGATGTACAATTTACCCAATAAAGATGATTCCTGGCATGTGACTTGCTCACTGGAGGGCACATCTTGTAATATTAGAAACCTTTGAGGCTGAAGATACCATTTACCCTTTTTTTTAATTCAAAAGGGTTCTTCCTTCGTTTCCTTCTTTCTCAAGCCAAAGGGGAGAAGGTAAGGGGCCGCCGCCGCTGATCAAAGAGGGATGGAGGTTCGGCCGCCGCTGTCGTCGCTGCGGGGGCAGCCGCGGAGGGGGAACCTGCTGGAGACGGCGGCGCGGGCACTGAAGGACACGCGGGAGCGGCGGTGAACGGCTGGTGCGCGCGGCCGCGCGTAACCGCGGAAGGGGAGAGGGAGCAGCGGAGGAGGGGGGCGCCGCCAGCGCGTCAGCGCGGCCTGGAGGTTAGGCGCCGCACGCGGCGGAGCCTGGAGGACGGGGCGGCGCGCCGCCCGCGCACAGCCGTGGGGCTGCAGCGGCGCCAAGGGGTAGCGCGACGGGCGAGCTTGCAGAGGAGGTGGGGCGGCGCCGCCGCTACAGCGGCGGAGGGAAGACGCGATGGCGGTGGACGCGTGGCCGCTTCAGGCGGGTTGCAGGCGGAGGGTCGGTCACGCGGGGGCGCGGTCGGGCCGCGCTGGCGGTTGGAGGTTCCGCGGCGGCTGGCCGTGCTCGCGCGGGCCTGGAGCACGGAGGCGGAGGGACGGCGCCTGGGCGGAGAGGCGGCGGCGGTTGCCGCGTGATGGGCGTGGGCGGCAGGGGTGGCGACCTGCTGCCCCCTTTTTTTATTTTATTTTTTTGTTTTTTTATTTTATATCCTGCAACCAGTGTTAGTTAAAAAAATTTTTTTATTATATTTTTCTTTATGTTATTCTGTAAACATAAATAAGGAGGAATGTTTTTATTATTTTTTTAGCAAAAAATGTAAATAGAGTAAAAAAAGGGTTATGATTATTAATTTTTTATTATTTTTTTTGTGACCTGCAAAACAACTTGTTAGAGGAAAAGGATAGCAAAAAAAATTATTAATTTTTTATATGATCCTGCAAAACAGATTGTTAGGATCAAAAGAAAGATGATTTTTTTAATCTTCCTGCAAAAAATAATTGTGAGATAAATAGGGAGAATCCTTATATGATTTTTTATTTTTTTTATTTTTTTTCACAAAAATGAGAACGGTGAATGGGAGGATCTTGCGCGAAATGGAAGATAGATCCTAGACTCCGACCACCGTGCGTGGTCGGAGGTGACAGGTCGTGTAAGGTAGAACGTGAATATGGATGGGTAGCGAGATGAGATGAAAATCGGTGTCGGAGGCGAATTATGTGGAGAAATGTTTTGGGATTTTTAATCTAAAAACTACTCCCTACTCCTACGTAAAAATCTAAATCTACGATTACCTAGGGAAAAAGACAGGTAAAAGTGGATCTCACCTCGGGGATCGGACAAACCATGATGGCCTCGACGAAGCACAAATCTCTGTCACCGACTGGATCGGAGCCTAGGACCCTCTTCAACAAGAAACCTCTCGGAAACCGGGCTCCTCTCCGCCAAAGATCGATCAAGTGTGAATGAGGGAGGAGGAGCCTATTAAAAAGAGAAGAAAATCAAAAAAGGAAATTATCTACAAAAGGAAGGTGATTATTGGGTGAATTAATAAAATAATCAATTAAATAAAATAAATAAATAAATAATTTTGAAATAAATAAATTAAATTAATTAATTAATTAATTGGAAATTAATTGGCCACCTTAATGGTGGCCATTAAAGGTATGCAATCAAATCTGATATATATGGCATGTTATAATATCAAATCAATCAAATAAAATCAAATAATTAAAAAAATTCGGAATTAATTTAAATTAATTAATTAATGTTAGGTAATTAAATTTTTTGATGGTTTTTTATTTAAGGAAGTTAGTGGTATATATATTATATACATATAATGTACATATGTGCAAATAAGGAAACAATTTTTATACAAGTTTTTTTTTAAATTTTTTTCTATTTTTTTATTTTTATTGAAAACAATATTTATAATATATACATTAAGTAAAAATAAATATTAATAATTATTTACACAAATATATGGGTAAACTGCACAACACACCCCACAAAACCGACTTTTTAACCGTAACTCCAAAAAATACGAAACCACAGCCATTTGAAAGATAATTTAATTTATAGTATTATGGAAGTGAGTTTGGTTCGATTTGAGCTCGTATGGAGCCGGAATTGATGTTTCAATTATCGCATTACGGCTTTTTCTGGGTGTAATTATTTACAATATATACATTATTTTATTTTTACAAATATTTTTATTATTTACAATACAGTTTTATTTACAACTTTTATTTACAAAAGTAATTGATTTGAGGTCAAATTATATACAAATAAAATAATGTAAGTTTTATACAAATATACATGACAAATATGTACAAGTTATTTTTGGATTTTCTGACAGACAACCTTATCTCCCCCTACTTTATTCCTGGTCGATCAGGTCAAGTCTTGACCTTCTCTCGGGGTTTGGGTCAGTCTGTCTTTATTGCATAAATACTTCCTTTTCTTTTTCTTTTCTTCTTTATTCTTTTATTTATATACAAAAAGTGTTAAAAATGTATAATTAACAAATGCATGCGAAATGGTAATTTTATGTAATTAGTGGTTATTTACAGGTATTTGACTAAGGAAAAGATGCTAAAATAAAAGAATAAAGGCGATGAGTCGTGGATTCATCACAAGACCATTAGTCTGAGGGTGATATGGTGTGGCAACACGATGGTCAATACCGAACTCGTCTGCAAGGGCCCTAACCTTGTCATTGATGAAGTGAGACCCCCCGTCTGAAATCAAGACTTTAGGTACCCAGAATCGTGAAATGATATTTTTCCTCAAAAATTCACACAGTTTTAGCATCTGCGGCTCAGGCGGGGATGGCCTCAAGCTATCGGCTGACATAATCTACAACGAGTAAAATATGCTCAAACCCCTGACTCTTAGGAAATGGGCCCATGAAATCAATCCTCCATGCATCAAAAACCTCACAAAAGTGAATGGGTTGCATGGGCATCATGCCTCTCTGTCCGCAGGTTCCCATCTTCTGACAGTCAGTAATCTCTTCACGAACTCACCTGAATCCTTGAAGAGAGTAGGCCACCAAAGGCCGGATTGAAGCATCTTCTGTGTTGTCCTCTTCCCAGAATGATGTCTCCTACCTCAAGCTTGTGGTAGTATGTGAGGATGCTGTGCTGCTCTTCTTGAGGAATGCACCTCCTCCAGATGATGTCCCCTCCTTCATGATAAAGGACGGGATCCTCCCAATGGTAAAACTTGGCCTTCACCAGGAAGGTCTCGAGTTTCTGCATGGGCCAACCTTGTAGGACCGTCTTGGCAACAAGATAGTTCACAATGTCGGCATACCACGGGAGCGATGCGATAGCCAAGATCGCCTCATCTGGAAAGGAAGATGGGTACGTGTTGCTACGACTCTAGTGGATAAAAAGAGCAACGAAAACGAAAGGGAAAAACACCTCAAGGGACAAGGCCCGAGGTTGAAGGCACCTCAACGGAATGGTCACCGGAGGTGGGGTGGAACGCGCCCAATCCACGACGCTTTGCCTCCTTGAAGATCTGGTCCTGAAGCTGTCACCTCCAGGTCTCAGACGCGAGCAAAAAGGGGAGGAATCGGGACGAAAATGGGGTTCCTGTTTGAATGAAGGTCAAGGATATGCTTTTGTAAGGTTGACTAATGAGGCTCTTATAGCGAGGCGTAGCGATGGCATCAATGATCCACGTCCCAAGATGACCCTTGGGCGTGTATCATGGGTAACTGGGCTACAAAAGTCGTGAAGAAATAACCGTGAAAGGAGATACGATGCATCCTCGAAAAAAGGAAGAAATCAGGTCAAAAACGAGGACTCTGACACAATCCAGAGGGAAGATCGGACTGTTGACCTTGGTCAACAGTCCATACCACCTGGTTGGTCCACGTGGACCAATCAGGAAAAACCTCGGGGAAATTTTTTAAAAATTAATTTAGAATTAGTAAATGATTTATTTAATTTTAGAATATTAAATGAAAAATGTTTATAATTTTATAAACTATTTTATGATAATTTTTATTTATTTTTATAAGGTATATTTTTACAAATTACTTATTATACCCTTTATAGGTATATTATCTATATATTTTAGTAATTTATTTTTATTTAGTATATTTAATTTATTTATTTTTGTTTATTATTTTATAAATTTAAAGATACTTTTATACACTTAAATATATTTTTATTTTATTTTTTGATGTATTTTGTATATTTAATAAAATAAAAGTATAGTTTATACAGGTATGTATATAGGTCTTTTACCTATGTATTATAAATACAAGTATTTTATTTCGGATTTCTTTTGTATTTTATTCTGATATTAATATATAAAATTATTATAAATAATATTTACATAATTATAAAAATATAAAATTATAGAAATAATGGATAAAGAATAAATTGAATATTTTAATCTGTACAATTATACAATAGGGGTCCAAAACTCAACTTTCAAACTGTAGCTCCGCCAAATGCGAAACCACCACCATTAAATAGCTTATTTTTAACTATATACAATTAAAGGTGAGTTTGCTGCATTTGGAGTTTTCATTTGTGAGATACGTGTCTGGGAAGTTGGGATTTTGGATTTTTATTCAGACCATAACTTTTTATCTGTACATGATTTTTCAGTGAAATTAATTTTGTATTTTTATTTATTAAATTATATACAACTTTCATGTACAAAGTTTCTTTATTTGAGGTATAAAAAGTGGAACAAAAAATGGGTCCCAAAATGATTAAAGAATGCATCGAATAAAAGGGATTTCTACTGTAATCTATTTCTGACCCTTATCTCCCCTACTTTATTCCTTGTCGACCTATTCATCAAGATACCTAGGTCTCGGGGTTTTGGGTTATAAAATATTTACAATATTTTATTCTTTTTCTTTTCTTTTATTTATTCTATAATTTTGGCTTTAATTATAGTATTTTATACACTATTTACATGTACATGCATGAATGCTAAGATGGTGTATTTAATGTTATTTACACGCATTTACTAGGGTTTTTGAGGCCAAGATAATAGAATAAAGATGATGAAATGTGGATTCATCACCTAACACTACAAAAAAGGTGGGATTAGTGTGCACATAAATGCTCGTTATGTGCACGCCTAGTGCCCGCCATGTGCACGCCCGATAGGTGGGTGAGCACGTGTGCTCGTTCAGGGCGTGCTCGCTTATATGAGAGTCGCTCCGGCTGGTGGGCGAGCACATTGGGACGCTATGTGCTCATCCGCTGTCTGGTGGGCACCGATGTGCTCGCCGAAGTGATCGCCTCCATTAAATATGGTGATCAATGATGGAGCACCTGGCGAGCACATGTGCTCGCCCAAACTGATTTCCAGGAAAAAATTTTTACAGGTTCGACGGGGTTTTGACGCCCTGTTGAACCTGTATAACCTACCAATAAACCACTGCAGGTACTTATAAGAGCTCCCTATGGGTATATATATTATAGCAGTTCGTTAACTAAGATAACTAGCACTGATAAGTGAAAGTCACACAATATACATGAACTTAGAAATAAACACTCAAATTTAACATCTAAATATTACAAATAAGTCAAAGCCAACAAAGTTCATATAAATTAAAAGATGTGCTAAAAGTTTAACAAAAATACAAGTCAAAACCAACAAAAATTTACTTCTTCTTTGATCTAAAAAATGTAGACATTAAACCCTGCTTTGATTTCTTTTACTAGCTGTCTGATATCTTGGCTCATTACATTCAGGACACCGTTGTAAATGTTGGTGTTCACCGTAATATAAAATATGGTGATTTATGCATGAGTCTATTTTAACTTCCGCTAAACCCATCTTCCGCATCATTTTTTTTGTTTTGTAATAACTATCAGGTAATTTTGCATCTTCCGGTAATATTTTCTTGATAATCCTCAACATTGCATCAAAATTACGGTCGGTCATATTATACTCCATCTTTATCGATAGAAGATCCGAAACCGCATAAAGTTTTGAATATGTCTTGCAACCCAACCACAATGGCTCTTCCGTTTTCTTAAATAGCTCATAAAATTCTGCAGACTCTCCATATGGTTCCTCATCATCTAACAAAGTATCATTAAATTCTGGACCCGCAACATCCATAACCATATCTACAAAAGGATTAATATTGTCAGCTTCTTCCGCTTCATTCATACTATCTTCGAAATCCTCACCATGCCTCCACCAAATCTGATATCCTTCCATGAAACTCATTCTATAAAGATGTAACTGAGTTTCATCTTTTGATCTCTTCCTCATTAGACGACATTTCTTACACGGAAACAAGATAGTTTCATCTGAATCCACGATACGGGAACCTTGTGCGTAAGCAAATTGTATAAATTCCTGAACACCTCTTTGAAAGGTATCTGATATACGTCCATCTACTACACGGTTGTACATCCACTCTCTATTTGTCATATTGATGAACCTGAATTAAATAATTTATAATGTCAAATCTAGGAAATTGAGGATACTTAAACGTATCACATTATTGAGATAAAAGATGTGAAGAGAAGTGTATTAATTATGTTATCACTTGAGCCCGTCCATAAGGATTCAAACTTACTGAAAGATGATCGTTTTACAAGCATCTTTATTTCTAACAAAAATTCGGCAGCATAACCATGCACCTCTCCCGTATACCTCATAAATCAATCGCAATTAACTATTAAAATAATCATATTAGTGATTATTTCGATAGTAACTATGATTGATTTGGTATACTGAAGAGGAAGGGGTTATAAATCGAATTTCCGTAAGAAATAAAGACCTTGTGACAACGATCACCTTTTAGTAAATTTAAATCCTTACAGACCCCCTTAGTTCGGGATCTTCGAACTAAGGAAAGATAATATAAATGTAATACTTTAAGATCACTTTACGTCATACATTTGTACGTGCTACGAATGAGACTATAAAATAATCTTAAAATATTTATTCATTTATATTAATCGGGCAATTACGTAAATTTGGCTGGTTAACGATGGAGATAGGGATAAGTGTGATCCTAATTTAGTGCCTAATACAGTGCTTGGGTCACTAAGAGTTGGGGGACACCTGCAAAAAAAATTCAAACCTGCAAACATCAAAATCCACGACCATAGGTCTGGGATAAAATCCCAAAGTGAGTCCAATAGTGCTGTGAAAAAATAAAAAATATAACACAGTTAGAGTTGATCAAATCCTCCAATGTGTTGCACACACCTCCCGTTGTGCAGGGCCACACACCACCCGGTGTGGAAGGACGCACTATGTGTGAAGGATTTTGTGCGATTTAATATTCTAATTAGTGGTTAGCATTTTTATCTTATAATTAATTAACCTAACTATAAGTTAATGTGATATAATTGGTCACATTAACTAGAATTTAATGTGATAATAAATTATCACAAAAGAAACATTGGTGTATATCATATCTCATATCAACACGATATGAAATTTTCAAACTATTATTAATGACGTTCATCATATTTAATATCTACACTATTGAAATTGGCTAACTAATGTTATTCACAAGTTTCATTACTAATCTTTTTAATAAAATTAACAATAGTAACTAGTGTAGATGTTTTAATGGATATTTTATCATGTATAATTTACAAAGTCTAAACATAATATTGGTTGAGGTATTTTATCGAACACCTACATGGAATAAAATTATACATATTACTGAGACAACCACAATCGAAATCACAACACTATAGTGATCAACTATTATCCTAAACATGTAAAAACATTTAAACTATCAAAACAATACATTACATTCAACAAAAAATCAAAAACATTGAAACACTAAACTATGGAAACAATGCAAATATGTAATAAAATCTTAAAAAAAGAGAAAGGATGAATGATTATACTGAATGGTAGATGTATATCTAGTCAAAAGATGAAAATGGAGGGCACCGGTGTCGGGGCGGAGGGGTGACGGGTCGCCGGAGGGAAGAATTTGGGGGACGAATGCGTGAAAATGAGGAAGAAGGGGCTGCGCGAGGTTCTGTTTACGGACCTGGGCGAGCACACTTAAGTGCTCGCCAGGCCGTCGCCAAGTGCTCGTCCGTAATTTACCAGGCGCTAAAATTATTCGCGCAAAGAAATCAAGTGGGCGAGCACATGTAAGCGAGCACATGTAAGCGAGCACATGTGCTCGTCCAAATTGGTAACCGCGTCGGTCCACATAATTCAAACCGGCGACCCCCATGGACGAGCACATGTGCTCTTCGTGTGCTCGCCCCAGGCTGAGCGAGCACATGTGCTCGCCTCGTGCACACAGAGTTGTGCACGCTAATCCCACCTTTTTTGTAGTGTAGATACTGCCTTGTCTATTGATTGGATTCATGAAGTATTGATGCTTCTATCGACGCATGGACGAGTAGGGTTGAGTCTGCTTGCGAACTTAGTCTAGGATATTATGATTCATCAAAATCCAAGCGTAACTAGTGCATATTTTTAAGCTTATTTTGTTTGTTGGAAATCCACATTAATCCTCTTTCATATGGCATGTTGTATTTTTCTGATATGGCATTGATTAATTAGTGATTTTTTAATGACACTTTGACTTGAAGCTTAAATTTTCAATTGTAATTCATTGAAATTGCGAAAATTCTTAGAACATGGGTATGTTGTACCAATCGTGAATAAACTTTTAGCACAGCACTCTCTTAAATCTATTTATTAGAGTTCCTCTATGTATACATTAAATTGTAAATTACATGTGTAGTTTTTCAAGTGAATTTTATGCAATATTTCCTAATCCTAATTGTACCACAATATACACCTCATTATACTCTACATATTGTAATTTGTTGATGTTGTAGAATGATTTAAGTGGGTAAAGATTCGATTAGCACACCCTCATGTTTGTCCCCACATTATCTATTGGTGGAGTTTGGTGTGACAATGGGTCTATATAAAGAGTCTCATACCACATGAACTCTTTGATAAAATTCAATCGAGAAGCAACTCTATTAGGTGTTCCATCATGATTTCATCCCGCTCTTGAGTGTGTAGGGTTCCACGTAAATCTCCATATTTTCCCTTTATTCATAATTCTACTATTCTTTATTCTATATTTTTACATGGTATTAGAGTAAGTCGACTTTGGGTCCAATTTTTAAAGTTTTTTTTAAATATCGGATATTGCGTGGAATGTTTGATATATATATTTCCATGGACACTTACCTTGTTATCTTAAATTTTCCAAAATTCACATGTGTTCAGATATTTACCAATGTTTAGATACTAAAAGAGAGTCATGTAACCACAAAAAAATTGTATGCGGAATCGGAAATATATTGCCTTGTCTTCTTCCTGAGATAATCCAATAAAATTTATTTTTACATATCCAATTTATGTTAGAACATTCATAATATAAAATATAGATAACTTAAGAAGATGATATAAAGAAAGTATTCTCAACTTAATGACGAAAGATTATACAACCATTTAGTTTGGAAAAAAATAATATCTTGTGTGGTATATATATTAGGTTGATACACGGGGAACTCTTTGACATTCACAAATATTAGCATTAGTACTTGTATAACATAGAAGGTCATGCGATCAAATTTGGAAGGCACAGATGCCATTTATATCAATTGCACAAAGGTGTCATATATGCTCAAATCGGCACTTTAGGTATCGATTGATGTCTAAAATTATAAATACTTAAACTTGTTGGCTATTTATTTAATTACAAATATTTTAATAATTATTTTTTTTAAAAAAAGTTCCCTCGGAACATTCTCGCCTAATCATGACCAACTTTTCAGATGTGATCTCCTCAATCTTTAGGGGACCAGTCTATCGTCATGTTAAATTATATTAAATGTAACAGTCGTGTTTACATGATGACCATCCATACAAAACGGAGGAGTCTTCACAATTATGTCAAACTTTGTAAATAATACCAAATTCTCTCTTTGTCCCATACCTGCATGATTGCTGGCCTTGCCTTAATTTCCTTGTGTACAAAGCGTTAAATGGAGGGGCGTACCACTTGACACTAGTTTTTGTGTGATATGCAATTTTCGAAGGACTGTTCTCGTGAACTTCCAAAATATAATAAATGGTGGGTCTTCAATCATGATGCTCTGGATTTTTTTTATTTGGAATAAAACCCACAAGTCATCCAAGTGGATCCCGAACAGTAGATTTTCGTGACACATGTGGTTTTTGGGTTGCTTTCCGGGTGAGCCATTATGAGCACTCAATTGAATAATTCCGAACGACTGGCATCCACTCAAATAATTTAAAAAATTAAAAAGACGAGCGAATAATTAAAAAATAAAAAAAGACGATGGAGTGATTAATTGAGGCAGGACGGAGGAGAAGATAGGGTGGAGGAAGGGGAGTTTTTTTAATCTTTTTCTAAAAATTATATTCCCCTTGTATCACCAAAGGTAACATCGGTTTGCATTTGGGATGGATGATAACTAATCCGAGAGATACAAGTAATTATGGAAGAAATCAGAGGCTAAACTAATATTCCAAAAAAAGGAGTGGTATAACTGATATTGCAATATCACATAGAGGCACAACTGATAAAAATCAAAAAAATTATGTTATTTTTCCTCAATTATTTATGTGTGGGGTTACTCGTAAGATTCCGCTTCCTTTTCAGCTCACTGACTGTCGATGTCATGCAAGATGCTCTCTTAGCACAACTCTTAAGTCTAGTTGGTAACATGGTATAGTTGGGCTCCCGCTCCAATCCAAACATAGCTGAGTAGGGCAAGAGTAACCTCCTGTCATAGGGTTTGCGAGATGGGTAACCATTCTCTAAATGGTACCCTCTTGGATAGTTAAAATGGTTGGAATGATAAATGCGGTTATTTTTATGATTATAAGATATTTTTAATTTTTAACTTTTTTATCTGAACATGATTAACAATATTATAACAAAGAAAACCTGAGATCCATGCAATAAATTTCAACTCAAGAATGCAAGGGAAGATCTTAGGTAGTCAATTTGCCTAGATAACATGGCAACCAAGCAACCAAAATAATTTCCGTTGGATATTCCTTTCCAAATTTCCGTTGGATATAGTTTATATAAAGATTTCAAAAGAAAGAAAAAGAAAAAAACTAACGAAATTCTATTGACTAATATTGCATTATTTTACAAACAAAATCATTTCTTTTTCCTATTTCACCTATTTATTCTCCTTCTTGGGAGATTTTCCTTCTCCAATCATTTTGCTCAATGAAAATTTTAGTTGTCTGATAAAATTGTAAGGTGTACTATTAAAATGATTAAATGAGTATGCTCCCTCTTGAGCATGCAACAACATAATTCCACCTTTTTGTATTTTTTAAGACAAAATTTTATGGTTTGCTTAGAATAATAAGTAAAATACATCTTTTAAATTTCATGTCAAATAGACATTCCTAACAAATTCGATGGGATCAGTTACAATAATTCTAATACCACTAAAATTTGGTAATCTTAATAGACAATGGTTAGAAGTCTGGAATTAAGTTAATGGAACCACACAATGACGATAAAGGGCCATTTCAAAAAAATAAATAAAAGAACAAGGAAAATAAGTGTGTACATGTAAGTTCTATGCTCCTCAAAGGCATTGAACGGCTCGTTGAGCCGAGCATGAATTGAGCCTAACATGGTTGAGCCACGATCACTTTATCTTCAAATTTGATCTTCGAGTTTGGAGATGAAATATGCAAAGTTGTGCCTTCTGATCTAAGGGGTCATTCGTATAGGGGGTTACCCCCTTTTTGGGGGTTATTACCCAAAACCCACGCTTTCTCTCTCATTGGAGCCTACTCTATCTCTTTTTTAGTATATTAAATAAAGGATTTTTATCAGTTGTGCCCCTCCGAGATATTACAACATCAGTTATGTCCCTATCTTTTTGGGAATATCAGTTGTGCCCCCAGTTTCTTGTCGTTCTATCAGTTGTGCCCCTCCGTTAGTTTAACCGTCAATGAGTTGACTTAACCATGATTTTTTCAAACCATGGTGCAGTTAAGAGGGGTATAATTGTCCAGACTTCTTCTTTATCTTCTTCTCCTCCATTTGTTCTTCTTTCTTTCTCTTCATAATTTCTCTCTCTTAGTCACACCTTCATGCATCCATCAAATCATTAAAATTTTTGTATTTTCATGGATATATCACTCATTACGGATCAAACAGTGAATTTTATTAAATTTTTCGGTGAATTTTCATGAATCAATTAGTCAAAAATTTATCTGAATTTAACAAATACTGAAAGCTTGGAGGGGGCGACCTGGGAGCGAGGGGCGACGGGCCTAGGGTGTGCGGGGGAGGCAGGGCAGGGGGCGACCTGAGGGCGCGGGGCAGAGGGAGGGGGCGGGGGCAGCGGGGGTAGGGGGAGGCACGGGGCATGGGGAGGGGTGGTGGCGGTGGGGGCAGGGGGAGGCCCAGGGGGCGGGGGCGACATGGGCAAGGGGAGGCGCAGGGGGCAGGTCGGTGGGGGAAGGGGGAGGCGCGGGGTCATGGGGGTGCGGGGCCTCGGGGCGTTGGGGCGGGGGGAGGAGGCAGGGGCCAGGGGGCGTGGAGGCACCGGGGCGGAGGTGCAAGGGCCGGGGAGGAGCTTGGGGCGGAGGTGGGGAGGCGCAGATGCGCGGGAAGGAGATGGGGCGGAGGGATGGGCTGAGGGCGGTCAGGAGGAGCTGCTGGAGGAGCAGGCGCCTGGGAGAAGAAAGAGAAGGGGGGGAGGATGAGGGAGGAAGAAGAGTTGGACATTTCCGTCCATTTCTTTCAATTAATTCCACTTGTGTCTTTGAAGTTAACGTCCGTTTGTATTATGGATGGACGAAAACTAACCCTAGGGGCACAAGTTATAGAATGAGAAGAAGTTGGGTGTACAACTGATATTCTCGAAACATAACTGATATTGCAATATCTCAGAGGGGTACAACTGATAAAAATCCTTAAATAAATCATTTCTCTTTCATTCATTACATTAAAAATATATTATATTTATGATATCAGCTAAAAATTATAAAATACTCAATTTTTACTTAGTTTTCCAAACCTTAATACAACCGCACCATAACAACTATTCACTTTTCCAAACTCAAATACAATTACATCACAAGAAACCCACTCAATCCAATATCCTCTGTTCAAAAATCAAAATACAAAAATAAGTTATCCTTTTTACGTCGAGGTAATCCGACAACTAAAATCTCCGAAAATCTAGAACCGGCAGTTGCGAAACTGGCACCGGTAAGATTGCAACTTGGAATTAATGTCAAATAATTTGACATTAATAATAATATATGAATGTCAGAAAATAAATATGGTAGGTACATCTCGTAGTCAGAGCCGAGTCATCTACTTCTCTATCTATCCCCCCTCACTCTCCTCCTTATAAAAAAGAAGGCCATCAGAAGATCTAGCACATAGATCAACACCTACTCAACAACAAGGTCAGTCTACATATACTCTACCTCTACTTTTTTGGTCTTTCGTATTCAAGGTACATCTACAGATAGTTCACGACCATGTCAGGATAATTTTTAGTTTAGTGTCATCACCAAGAATCACCATTCGGTACACATGATAAACTATAATATTAATTAACGTATGAACATAATATTGGCCAAAATGCTTAAGCTGAGTATTTTGATCTTATTTGATATTTTTTCCTCAGATATATTCAGCAGATCTCAAATTGTGAATCGGTTGCTTTGATAAGTGAGAAGAGGTTGGAGAGGAGATGGCGTTCATGGATCTTCTCTTCGTGGCGTCGATGCCAATATTGCAAGTTCTCATCATATCCTGTGTAGGCGCGTTCCTCGCGACCGAGCGCTGCAGCTTACTGATGACCGACGCCCGGAAGAGCCTGAACAAGGTCAGTGTACGCTGCTGCGATCTTCGAACCTCGTCCGATCGAGTTCCTGATGCTAAACGTGTCTTCGCAGATCGTCTTCTACATCTTCACTCCTTCTCTTATATTCGGGTCCCTCGTAAAGACGATCACTCTCGAGGAAATAGTTTCCTGGTGAGTTCGGGTTGTACATTCAGTAAAAAAAAGTGATCTTGAGATGGTAATTCAGGTAGAAAAATTCATGTTTGATAGGTGGTTCATGCCCGTGAACATCGGGATCATATTCTTCGTCGGCAGCGTGCTCGGATGGATCCTGGTTAAGATCCTAAGACTAGATCCGTATCTCAAAGGTCTTGTGATCGCTTCCTGTTCTGCAGGTAAACTAATTTTACCATTAGAACAGAAGAAAGAACAGCTTTGATGGAACCATCATATGTAATCTTTATTGTGATGAACAGGTAATTTGGGCAATCTGATGTTCATCGTCATCCCCGCGATCTGCGACGAGAACAACAGCATATTTGGCGAAGCGACCTTATGCCGGAACAACGCGTTCTCTTACGCATCCTTCTCTATGGCGGTACGGGATTTATCGAACATTTTACCTGTCTGGTGAGTGGTGATCACCAAAACTAATGCTGAGTTTGATTATACAGGTTGGAGTGATCTACATATTCACTGTTGCATACAACGTGATGCGAGAATCCGCCGTGTTGCTTACGAAGTCACCTTCCAGTGAGGAAGGCATCGTCAAGGTGCCCAATAGATATCGCGATACGAGCGTAAGGAGCCAACTTCTCAAGAACGATGACGACGAAACACGAGATAATGAGAGGGACCAAACTGTGAGTATGTTCAGAGTCTACTGAACTGTCTACGATCTGACAGTTGAATCATAATTTAATTTTAATTCGACAAGTCGATGTAGATCATTTGTTGCCAGTCTGGTGACGATCTATGCGATACGAAGCTAAGCATCTGGGGGAAGATTAAAAGGATCGGTCACGAACTTGCGGAGGAGTTTCTATCGCCGCCAACTTGCTCTGCGGTAGATCTTCTCGCTTAGCTTCTTAATATCCATTAATTCCTCAACGTTTTTCGAAGGAGAATGGTAATTCTGATGGTTCTAATTGAAGTGCATCAGTTCGCAGCGTTCGTCGTCGGAGCAACACCATGGTTGAAATCCCTCATCATAGGATCCGCCGCGCCTCTTCGAGTTTTCGAGGACTCAGTGAAGCTACTCGGGTCAGCACGCAACTCCCCGCGTTAAGCATCATATATATATATATATATTTATATATATATTTATATATATATATATATATATATATATATGAGGTTAATGGGGCTGCCCCCTGAGGGTAGCCAACATGGCTGCCCCCGCGCCATTTTCGACGCTTTTTTTATTTTTTTTTCAAAAAATGTCACCATGTATATTCATCCCTATATCCCTCCTACATGTCATTCGAATTTCGTCGGAAACAGAGACTCTTACGGCCTCCATCCAGACAGTCATTTTTTAACGGTAACAGGATTTTTTAAATCGACACCATCTCAATGGAGGCCGTAGGAGTCTCTGTTTCTGACGAAATTCGAATGGCATGTAGTAGGGATATAGGGATGAATTTACATGGTTTTATTTTTCAAAAAAAAAAAATAAAAAAAACGTCGGAAATAGGGGGCGGGGCAGCCCCATTAAATCCTATATATATATATATATAGAGAGAGAGAGAGAGAGAGGGGGGGGATTGATTTTATGAGATGAAATTTCTGTAAGATGGTGAGATGGGAGATTCTGGACCACTAGTTTCAGCCAAGAGAGAGAAATTAGGAGAGAGAAGGTTGAAATTAGTGGTCCAAAAACTCTCATTTCACCATCTCACCAAATCTCATCTCATAGGTTCGTTTGGTTGTGGGGTTGGGCAGGGTTGAGTTGGGTACTACTCACAATTTACTATTCACCCAGCCCTGTGAATACTACCCAACCCTGCCCAACCCTGCAACCAAACTAAACCATAGGATCACTCATCTCTCTCTCTCTCTATATATATATATATTCCTATGAGATGAGATTTGGTGAGATGGTGAGATGGAATATTCTGGACCACTAATTTCAACCTTCTCTCTGGTTTCTCTCTCCTGGCTGAAACTAGTGGCCCAGAATCTCCCATCTCACCATCTTACAGAAATCTCATCTCATAGGATCGTCCCTCTATATATATATATGGACACACATACATACTTACATACATACCGGACTAGTTAACGACAATTCCCGTCTTGGTTGGTTGCAGGGACGGGACGATACCCAGCGTGACTCTCATACTCGGAGGGAACCTCACCAAAGGTACAAAAACCCGAACACAGTCCCAAACCTCCAAATTAACAGCTGAATTGTGCTTTGACGCGATGAATCGAACGTAACAAGGAATGAGCAACGCGAAGATGAGGAAGTCGGTGGTCATCGGTGTCATCTCCGTGCGATACGTCGTTCTTCCTCTCCTTGGTATCGCCGTAGTGAGAGGAGCTGACAAGATGGGCCTCCTGCCTCTGGATCCTCTCTTCCAGTACGTGTTACTGATGCAGTACACTCTTCCTCCAGCTATGAACATCGGTACGGGATCATCTACTCTAACTACTTATATCGATCTGCGGAAATCTTATATCTTTCGGTGATCAATGATGCGCAGGAACTATGACCGAGCTGTTCAATGTGGGTCAAGAGGAATGCTCCGTGATATTCCTGTGGACATATATAGTTGCTGCATTCGCTCTCACCGGATGGTCCATGGCCTTTATGTGGATATTGGCCAATGCTGTATGAGGGAAGAACATAGCAAAAACCGGAAGATGTCCGTGATTCGGAGACTACCGACGTCGACGGCGACGGCCCGTCTGTATATGCAGGACGCTTCAAAATATATACATATGTATTATAGACATAGGGATTAAATATTTGTGGCTGCATTTAGCGCACATGGTGTGATCGAGCAATTGGTATGAAGACTTTCCCGGTTGGGATTCAGAGCAGAGATGGACAGTGACCTGAAGGTTGGATTAAGTAGGAAGTTTGCGTACTATTCTTTCTTTTCTGCCATGACGAGACCTTTTTTTTCAATTTTATTGTGATTGCCAAAATAAACGATTATTTTGGGGGATAGAAAGCAACATCGGTGATCGGTGTCACGATCTCATCCATCAAATTTGGGGATCGATAGCAAAATCGTAGAAGCGAGCGCGTGATATAATTCATCAAATCATTTCGAGGTGGACTACTCATGTCGACGACGTGTCAGCGTTTGATTTGTATTAAAATATTTAACTATCATTATTGCAGCTGGATCACTTGTTGTGGTCAACGAATCATAGCTTTGTTTTTTACGGACCTTGGGCTGTCCTATCGCGATCGGACGATCTGTGACATTGGAGCCTGCACTTGATCTGGATTGTCTAAATGTGATCGGACGGCCTGAGGCTCACAATTAGGACTACTAATGAAACTAAACATGTTTATATTCAAGTAGAGTTCTTCGATAATAGTTTGGAAAATGTTCGTTCGTTTCTAAATGAACTGAACATAAACTTTAAATTTTAGTTCGATAGTTTAACGGACCAAACATTAACATAACATATGTTCGTTCGATAAAAGTTTGAATTCGACATATGTATATGTGTGTATAATTTTGTATTTATACACATGATAAATTTCGAGGTTAAAGAAATTGTGGTCTTTATTAGGCTTTGTACCACATCAATTTGAATAATTTCTTATTTTTAATGCTTATCGAAACTTATTATCGAACCCTGATTTCGAACTTGTTTATATAAACAAGTTTTAGTTAAGTTAAATCGTTAACGAACTATTATCGAATCGAACTTGAATGCTCATTTTTTAAACAAACTTGAACTTGAACATATCCTATCGAACATTTATCGAAGAAAACTCAAACTTTCGAACTTCCTTATCGAACTGAACTCGAACATAGGTCCGTTCGTTACAATTCGGTTCGATTAGCAACTATACCCACAATGATTGATCATGGCCCTGATCGTTGAAGACGAGTTTTTGTTGATGGGTGGCATTCATGTATTTCATGAGAATGGAACTTACAAGACCGAGTTCCCAATTAAGGGAGAATCATAAGCTCCCACAAGTGGGAGTATTACAACAGATGGTATAAGATAGAGAGAAGAAAAAATACAAAAAAGATAACAAACTCAGTGAAGAGATAGACGCCACCCATCACAGGACCAATCCACCTCGGATAACTTTAGTCCTTCCGTCGAGAGAATAAGATTTTGAGGAACAAGTCGATAAAACATGCGGGAAAAGAAAAAACTAGGATCATTTACTCTTCCTGTAAATCCAACAACGAAAGATCAACAATGAAGCACGATGGGCTAATCAAACGCTCGCAAGGAGTTGAATCTCACAAGGAGACAGAACACATGGAGTCCATCGGAAGGACGTGTAGTAGATCCGGAGCCGTAGGTGATGAATCCTCACTTTATCACCTTTATTCTTTCATTTTGGCCTTAAATACCTAGCTAAATGCATGCATATCATTAATTTGTTAAAACAAATATTACATAAATAATACAAAATACTGTATGAAATACTTTATACATTATGGATTTAATTTCAAAATAAAAGAATAAAGGAAAGAAAAGAAATAGAAAGAAGTGTCAAAGAAACTGAGTGACCCTAGACCCAGTCATCATTATGACTTGGTCAACAAGGAATAAGTATGGAGAAATAGAGCGGAGAAATTGTACAGAAAATACAATTAAAAATTCATTTTGCCCAATTATTGCATTTTAGGATCTATTTTATTTTATCATTTTACACATCAAATAAGAAAACCCTCAACATGAAAAGTATATATAAAAATACAAAGAAAAATACAAAATTGAATTCACTAAAAAATAATGTACATGTGCCTAGGACACATAACTAAAAAGCCACAATGAAAATTTTGCAGAACGGTATCTTCTCCATGCTATATCAAAATTAACCAAGCTCACCTTTACTGTTCACAAAATTAAATAAGATAATTATTAAAGGTGGTTTCATTCAATTTAGATTAAGATGTAAAAGTTAGGTTTTGGGCCCTCATTGTGCAATATAAATGTATACTATATTCAATATATTGTGTATTTGTATTTATATTTTTCAATTCCTTATATTTTATAAATTTGTAAATATTATTTAAAACACATATCTATAATTAAATTAAAATAAAACCATCAAAATTTTACTAAAATAAATAAAGTATTTCAAAACATAGATGAAATATACATATAAATACCTATAAAAAATGTGTATCTAATTAATTAAGTGTACAAAGAAATGTAGACAAATATATCAAAAATATCTTAATATTAAGTAAATAAATTAAAAATATATAAAATAAGTGTATATAATAATATATGAAATACAAATTAAAATTAAAATACATATAATATAGGTATATTTACCTATAATTACACATGTAGATATTAACCTATTATAAATATTCTTGAAAAAATAAATAAAAATAGAAATCAAATACTACATCAAATAACCTATTATAATTCATTTATTATTTTTAAATGATTTTACAAAGGGTTTTTTTATTCTCTTTTTCCTGATTGGCCCACATGAATCGTGGCTCTTCAAATGTTGACCTTCTATCAATTGTACGTCCAACCCTCACTGACGAGTCTAAAAATGCCCTACTTAATTTGCGTGAATTATCATTAAAATTTATCGTTTCGTCGTAGGCGGGAATTCAGAATCAGCCAAGAAATAACCACAATAATTTATTCAATTTTCAATCGGCATGGTTTTATATTTATTTTACTTGGGCAAGTCCCAAGGTCGAACTCAAGGAGGCAAGGAACAACCTAGAATAATGTTTATCAAAGTTCGTGCATGGTTTTTGAGGCGGTATTTTTTGGTATTTTTAATGCGATTTTGGAATGTAAAATGTAAATATGGCCAATTTTTAGGGACTAACATGCAATTTTCAATCAAACAATGTTTGAAAATGATGAAACTTGGTCGAGATGTAAAATATGGTGAAATGAACACATTATAATTTTTTTGGAATTTCCGTATGCAAGATGAATATTTTATGAATTTATGAATGCAAATGATGTAAATTTCAATATTTAATTATAATAAATATTAAACCTATTTATTTTCAAAGGATAAAATTATCCAAGATCCATCAATAGGCATGATTGATCTTAAAAAAACCTAAACCTTGAAAATTCAAGATTTAATACCCATTAAAAATTAAAGATAGAAATCTACAAAATAGTTTTTAAAGGGCAAACCATGCATGCAAATACAATTCTTTTTTGGCACAATGTCAAATACAACTAATTATATGATCCGTGAACTTTTGGTAATTTTTCAAGCAATGGTTAATTAAATATGAATTTATAAGCATAGATTGGGCAAAATATGCAATTTTCAATGAGAATATTAATTAATAATTAAGAAATGAGCATACAAATATTATGCATATGTCATACTGTAGAGAATTAGTTGTAAAACATCCTGTAATTTTTTGAATATTAAAATGATGCAATAAAGCAGTTCAAAAAAGGGGGGGGGACAAAGGAGACTCAATGCAAAATTACAATAAATAAATAATGCAGAAAATGTAGAGCATGGACTAAACTGTAAATACCGATATCCCGAGGGGTATTTCTATAAAAATCACAATGGGACAAGTTGACGGGGGCGGTTCCATTATAATGTAGACTTCCGGGGGCTTTCCTGCAAAATCACCCATGAAGGTGATGTCTCACGTGCCCCTCACCGCACGTACGCCTCACGTGGAGAGGTCTCGGGTCAGCCCCCGACGGTATGGCAGATTGCAGAGGAGGCACGATGATGTTGGGCGGTGCAACATCTGAGAGGGAGGTCATCGGGGCTCGAAGGTCGGTGGTCGAAGGAGCGGTGGCTGGCAGCTAGCTTGGCGGTGAGGTGGTGCTCGGGGTTGCGCAACGTGGTGGTGAAACACGAAGGCGAAGATGGTGCAGCATGGTGGTCGATGAACCTCTGCTGGTGGAGGAACAGAGGGTTGTTGTCAATGGTGTTGGTTGTTGCGTCGTCGGTGGCGAACCACGGTGGTGCGGCTAGGGGTGTCTATCGAGTTCAACGAGCCGAATTGGCCTCAACTCGGACTCGAACTCGATAAGAAACCTAAGCTCGAACTCGGGCTCGATAAGGATCGAGCCCTGGATCACCAACTCGAACTCAAACTCGTCGAGTTCGAGTTGACTCACGAGCCTCTTATCGAGCCACAAGTTTCTGAGCTGGCTCACGAGCCTCAAAATGAGCTGGCTCATGAGCCTCTTATCAAGTCGTGAGTTTCTAAGATGGCTCATGAGCCTCAAAATGAGCAGGATCATGAACCTCTTAATGAATCATTGTTCCATTTTATACATTAAATTATGCAAATGACATTTGTAGTTTTGATTTTTTATACTCATTTGTGTATCTTTTTGGGAAAGAAAAATGTTAACCTCTAGTTTAATCAAACTCAACGTGGAAGTTTTGGTATATATGTTTTTAATTTTTTATTAAGAGAGAAAACAAGTTATCGAGTCGAGTTTTCGAGTTGAACAATGCCCAACTCGAACTCGACTCGATAAGCTAACGAGCCATAAAACCCAACTCGGGCTCGGGCTCGTTAAGGTTTCGAGTCCGGCTCACGAGCCCTTAGCGAGCTGAGCCCGAGTTGAGCTCATCGAGTTCGAGCTTTCCTGACAACCCTAGGTGCGGCAACGGGAGCCTAGGCGGAGGGCTCCTTGAAGAAGGCAAAGCGGAGCAGGTGAGTTGATGAAGAAACAGAGATGGAACGCGATGGCTACAGTGGCCGGTGTGAGCAGTTGTACGGAGGACACGACGCTGCAATGAAGCTTGAAAGCTTCCGATCTCGCCCAACCTTCAAGGGAGTGTTGTCAAGGGCGTTGTCACCATCGTCGACGAAGCATCCCCTTTAGCTACGTGAATCGGTGGATGCTTGTTGATGGAGGGGGCGGATGAGTTATATAGGCAATGAGGAGCTGCGAGATCTGCAGAACGGTGTCGTCCATAGATGGAAAGGGGGCGGCGGAGGATCCGGTAATAGGATATGATTGGGAGTCGGTGAAGAGATTTAACGATCGGAGATGTGGCCGAATGAGGAAGGCAGCGGTGAGGGTGGCGGAATCCGTGGAGGAGGCGGCGCCGCCCACTCCCGATTGGGAAATTAGGGGGAGGATTGGAGGAAGGGGACGTACTGGGTCCGCCCGATCGGTAGAGATCAGACACCCCAGATGCATCCACGTGGCAGCACCTTATTTTTTATTATTTTTTATTTTTTATTATCTTTTTAATTATTAATTAATTAATTAATTATTATTACTATTTTTTTATAAAATAAGCGAAAAATAAAGGCAAAAAATGGGTGACACGTGGCGGCTCCAGGAGCTGCCACTTCTTAACCCCAGAAAAATCGAAAATAAAAATACAAAGATAAATCAAAAAGAAAAAGCAAACAACTCAGATCAAAAAAAAATCATAAAAGTTGTTCGTCTCGACGAGATCTACAACTTTCATGAAGAGACTGAAACCAAAATCGATCATTTGCACAAAGTGATATTTTTGGGGTATTCGTGTACATAGAATACCTTGGTTTTTGGGTTTTCTAATTTTTTTTATTATTTTTAAACCAGATAAAACTTCGAAAAAATAATAAAATTAAGATAAATATTTACATATTAGTCTAATTTTTTGTATTTTTATTAATTAATAAAATGAAGAAATAAAATAAAACATGAAAAAGACAATTTTTGTACAGACTGTTACTGAAGACTCAGACTCAGTTAGTTTCTTTGATTTCAAGCTCATTTTGGATTTGGATTTTTAAGAATTTTAATAAAACTTTCATCAAATAAAAAAATGTAAAAAAATAAAATAAAATGAGTTGATTATGTACATAAAATATTAGGTCAAAAACTGCTAAAATACAAAATGTACAAAAGAGGCCCAAAACCCAACTTTCACTTATGAGCTCCGATTCACTTTAAATTGGTCTTATTTTGAAGGTAATTGAATGTGTATTAGTTCAAAAGTGAGTAATATCAAATCGGACACTGGATGAGGAAGATGTCGAGTTTTTAGTCCGAGAATCCTGCAATTAGGGTTTGGGTTTTTGGTCCACTTATTTCAGTTAGTGATTTTTTTATATTTTCATTTATTCTTGTTGGTAAAATGTACACAATGAAGGTGGTTTCAGGTCATTTGGATTTAGCACGAATTAGTTAAAAATCGAGGAAATTGGACTATTTTACAGGTCCATTGGGCTGGGATTTTCGGCTTCTTATTTTGTGCAATAATGAGTGATGAAATGAAATTCTTATTATTACATGCATTAATGCTCGCAGAATAAATGAAGAAATGCCAATGAATTTTAGGGTCTGATCTTAATTAATTATTTTTAGAGTGATGAATCTGAGATTCATCATCCCCCTATACTTAAACCATGCCCGTCCCTGTGCATCAAAAGAAATGTAATGATGTAAAATGAGATTGGGTTCCATACCAAGACCATGAGTTGAAGGTGAAAATGGAACTAGACCCGACCTTTTTGGATTATTAGTTTGGAGGAACTTCTGTGAGACTTAAAATTTTAAAATAAATAGCCTTCAAGTTCTACACATCATTGTCACAGTTCCGTTTCAGAAGTCATCTTAGATCAATCTTCCTCCCAAAGCATACCCCATGAACATTGAACAATCAACTCATGTGTGTGAAAGGCTTTAGCTCTTCCCTCAAGAATGCTGGATTACCACACAAACTTCCTCTCTAATAACTCGTCCTCGAGGAGTCAGGTATTTCCTTCTAAGGTCCGTCGCACTATTTTCACAATCGAATAGAGGGAGAAATTAGAAAAAGAGGAAAAGAACTGGAGGGTGACTAGTGTAGTCACCTCTCCTTGTGAAGCTGGCCACTTTAGCCAAGTCTCCACCAAGATTTGCAGGTTTTCTTGAAGCTTGTACTTTTTTTGGTCAAATATTTATGGGATATTTACCCAGCAGACCCTCAAATCTTTCGAAATTACTCTACGACCTTTGAAACATCGTAATTCCTCCCACGACCCCGTAATCTTGCTCCGTCTTACCCTACAGACCCTCCCGTCAATTTTAACTACGTTTGAGTCAGTTACTTGGGTTAGTCGTGAGTTAATCTAACCAATTTACAATCGAACGGTTAGGATTAACTAAAATAAAAAAATAGAAAAAAATCCTGTGGGAGATCAGGGAAGCAGCATCCGTGGTTGGGAGGGACGGCGCAGGGGCTCCATCGCCAGGGGAGTGAGCAGGGATCTTGGGAGGGGCGGCGCGAGGGGGGGGGGCTGGGGGCTCCATCGCTGGGAGGTTGGGAGGGGCGGCGCGCGCCGGCGGGGGGGAGGGGAGGGGTGGCACGCTGGGAGCTTGGGAGGGGCAGCCCGAGAGGAGGGAGGGGGTGGGGGTCCATCGCAGGGAGATTGGGTGGGGCGGCGCGCGTGGGCGAGGGGGGAGGGGGGCGCCTGGGGGCTCCATCGCCTGGAGCTTGGGAGGGGCGGCGCCTGGGGGCTCCATCAACTCGGGCTTCTTCTCGACGCTGGTCAAAGCCGGGGACGTCAAGGCCGTTTTCACAGGCCATGATCATCTCAACGACTTCTGCGGCAACCTCGTCGGTATAAACCTCTGCTATGCCGATGGCTTTGGGTACCACGCCTATGGGAAGGCCGGATGGCCTCGACGGGCGAGGGTGGTCAGCGTTCTCTTGGAGAAGACACCGCGAGGGAGTTGGGGAGGCGTCGAATCTATCGTGACTTGGAAGCGCCTCGACGACGCCGCTGCCATCGTCCGCTCGGGCGCAGACACCTTCTTCGACGTGACGGTGAACGTGTGGGAGGAGACGGTGGAGGTGCACCGGCTCCACGACGGGTATGGGTTCCCAATGATGACGGTAGAGGAGCAGACCACAGTGGTGGGCAACCCGCTGCTGTACGAGCCGTTCCTGGAGTCGGCAAGGAGGAAGGGGCTGAATGCAAGCGAGGCGTGGTGCGAGGACTACGGCGTAGGATGGTTTGGGGAGTGAGGGAGGGGGCAGAGGAGGGTGAAGATCCAGTGCTTCGCCGGTGGCACGACGGGAGGAGGGGGTGCCGAGGGTGAGGGCAGAGTCGGGAACGAGGACGAGGAGGAGGCGGAGGTCGGGGAGGAGGGCCATGGAGGGAGGAGGTGTTGGGTGTTGGGGAAAAGGAGGAGGGTAGAGGGAGTGGCAGTGAAGGTAAATTCGACAAATAAAATAGGCATAAGATAAAAGAATTTAACGGAATTTGGTTAGTTTTAACGGGTAAATGGATGGGGGTTAACCACAGGGTTTATTGGGTAAGGGTTAGCAAGATTACGGGGTCGTGGGAGGAATTAGGATGTTTCAAAGGTCGTAGAGGTAATTTCGAAAGATTTGAGGGTCTGCTGGGTAAATATCCCAATATTTATTTGATAGTAGGCTTCTTTGTATTTGTATTTTTAGTAGCTCTACATGGATCTTTTTATACCACTAAGAATATGGAATCTTTTTTTCGTGCATGTTTTGGTGTCTTAGAAAAAATTTGCCCAGCTGCCCATCCCTTTTCCAAAGCTTTATTTCAGCTCATACTCCGGTCTTTAGATGTCCATGATACCGGAAAAAAAAACTCACACAGTCTTCCAACACCCTGTCTGAGTTGAGCTAAGTGCATAGTGCAAGAGTACAGATTAATTCCTTATTACAGAGTCGTACCCAGAATGAAGAGACCAGGTTAGACACTAAGAGTCAAATGTTGCACATTGTCATGTGGAATTTGAAGAATTAAGTCATAGACCTGAAGCTTCTAAAATCATTTTTCTCGGTGAAGTTCCTCTGAAAATCAGGTGGATTAAGGTTAAATCCAGACCACTCTCGGTTTCTGCTCATAACTCGGTTCAGAACTCAAGACCTTTTCACAAATGCAAATGAATGTAATGCTGGATGAAGTACAGGTGTGTAAAATGAAGATGCATTTTTTTCTTTTTAACTTCTGTGATTTGAATTTTTTTTAAATGCAAGGAATTTTTTTTCAAGAATGAATAAGAAACCGTTTTTCAAAATTTTTGGTTGGACATTGTTAGTGTTAGTAACAAAACTTTCTTTTTTTGTCTTTTTTTAGTTAGTTACCCACCCCATAAATACATATAGATCTATGCAAAAGTACGAGCTATGGGTTGTTATTTATTTTTTTAAAGTTAATCACCCACCCCTTAAATACATATAGACTTACGCAAAACTACGAGCTATGGGTAAGATATATATATATATATACACATGCCCATATACTTAGCGAGTGTTGTATCCTCAAAGCACAAGAAACGTATAGAATACATAGCTCGGGCTAAGAATAAGAGAGTGAGAAAGAAAAAGAAAAACAATAGAAGTCGGCCCATCCCCATATACTTAGACTGTGAACAGTCTAAGTATAGAAGAAGAGCGAAACTGAGGTGGTCGGGGGATGTGAATGAGGAGAGTATATACAGATGGGCATCGGTTCCCATAAACTTAGGCTCTGATCAACCTAAGTACGGAAGAAGGGTGGAAATGGAACGATCGTGAGAAGGAGTTGATGAGGAGAATGGTATATACAGATGGCATCGGTCCCCGCTATACTTAGGCCTTGGCCTAAGTAGAATAAGAAGATGTAAAAGGAGACCGATGGGGCCGGAAGGGAGGGAGATTAGCCAGTGATTAAGGCGGTTTTCGGCTGATCATTTTATGAGCATGTGGTGGAAGATCGTAATGATAAGAAGAAGATAAAGCATATGACTACCAACCATTGTCAGTGTTATCCTTAGAAAAATCATGCTAGAAAGTAGATGAAGCATTTGAATCGGATGATATCCAATCATCATCGGAGACTATCTCCCCTTCATCAAGACTCTTAGTTTCCTGAAATAAATACAACAAATTGCATACATGAACAGAAACATCAAAATCTATAACCAACTTCCTTCTCGTCCAACGAGAAAATTAGTTTCAATGATGAAAGAAGATTTCATACCTGTTGGGGTTTTACCTTTGTCGACCGACTTCCGGTAATCTGGGCAATTACGCTTCCAGTGCCTCGACTTCTTACAATGATGATGAACATCGGTTTTCTTCGATACTATCAAAGTGGATGCATTGGAAGATGAGACAATGCCTTGACTCTTCTTCTTTCTCTTTTGGATCGGGCCCTTCCGAGAACCATGCTTCCGACCTCACTTTCTTTTGACTTGTGCAACCGTTGCACTACCAGAGGGGACATCCTTCTTCATTACGTCTTCTGCAGACTTTAATGCAGCCAATAGTCCAGCGTTAGTATAATCAGCTTTGCTCAAGTATGTAACCACAAAGTTGTTGAAAGACTTAGGGAGCGACAACAGAATGAAGTCAGCCTGGATATCTGCATCCATGTCAGCCCCCAGGGCTTCCAGCTTAGAAAGGCACCCAAACATTTTGAGTACATGTTCTCTGACAGAGGACCTCTCATGCATCTTGCAACTAATAAGTTATTTCGTTATATTATAACACTGTGTGCGGTTTATATCATCGAACATTTCTTTCAGATTCACCATAATACCATGACAAGTGTCTATTTCCACATGTTGCTTCTGAAGTACATTGGACAATGAACCCAGAATGAAACATCTTGCCAGATTATGATCTTCATCATATTTTTCATTAAAAATTAATTTCTTCTGAAGTCTTCGGGTATGTGTACTTGTCCTTTAAAACATATAAGAGATGTGCTCAACGTATAGGAAAAGATACAAATTTCGGATCCAATCCGAATAATTTTGTCTTGTCAACTGATTGATTTCCAGGAGCCTGCTAAGTGGGTACATGGACTTCATTTTCTTAAATTAAGAATGTACTATATTAGAACATATAAATAATTATATATTCAATTGTATTTCTTTGATTAAGAAATTTTTAATCAAATTAGTCTTGCTTTTTCAACTTTAAAAGTTCATTCCCTTAATCATTTCAAAGAAAGAGATATACTTACCATTATATCTCTAACAAGAACTGGGATCTGCTCTTTATCTTTGTCGCATCCCAATAATATGAGAACCTGTAACTCGGATAAAAGGAAGCGGGAACACATTCCTCCTTGAAAGTCCAACTTGCATCTCCCAATTCAGTCTTTAACACCCGGGCCCACCACCCCTATGGTGATGTTGACCCGTCGTTAATTGAACTAACCATCAATAGGATTAGAACTCGCTATGCGCAATCCAATATCGCCCCAATAATATGAGGACCCAATATTGGGGTCACTACGCATACGACATTACTCTTTTGAGAAGAAAAGGACCCGATCCAGATGCGCTTGTATGCAGGAGCTATCTGATGAATACTCATTCATCACTCTTTATTCTTATATTTTAGCTACAAAAACCTTTGCAAATGCATGCAGATATGTGTAAATAGAAATAATTACCAAAAGCATGCATTGTGTAAAAACATATAATTAGCATGTTTTTGTGCAAAAATAAAAGAATAAAGATTAAAAAGAAAAAGAGGGAAATATTTAGAATAAATATTGAGCAACCTAACCCAAGGGAGGGCTCAGCATGGGCCTGACCGCATAAAAGCCAAAGTAGAGGGAGATAGGGCTCATGTGTGTAAATATATATGTAAATAAAATAAAAGTATTTTCCTCACAAAAATAGGCTTGTAAATATTTGTATATATTTATAAATATAAAATCAAAAAAAATTAAAAATTAAAAAGAAAACAAAAACACCTCTTGTACAGTCATCATGAACATAGAACCACCTTTATATTTATTTAACCTTATAAATAAATAAAATTAATTTCTAAAATTTTTGTAAATATTCTATATTATATAGTGTAAATAAACAAAATAAAAACAATTAAAACAAAAACAAAATAAAAATAACAAAATTAAAAACACAAAAATATATTGTAAATATACCATGTATATAAATGTATATATGTATTTATTTCACCTATGTATATAAATAATTAAAATAAAATAAAAAGATCTTTTTATTCCTTATTTTATAATGAAAATAAATAAAATATAAAATGAGAATAAAATTTTATAAAAATAACAATTAAAAATCAAAAATTAAAATCTTATATTGTATATATACCTATATATGAACCTACTATGTACATACCCTATTTTTATTTTGAAAAATTAATTAAAAATGACTAAAAAATAGAAAAAATTAAAACAAAAATATTTTATGTTTTGATTTTTTAATAAATCGGCCATTTACTATTTTTAAATGATTTTACAAATCATTTTCAAACGGCCTCTTCTCATTGGTCCACGGGGATTGTTGACCGCCCGGTCAACTCCCCCCTGTGGACCACCTCCCGCGGGTCTGGTTCGAGAACCCGATTTCCTCCATTTATTACCGCCAGACCCGATCACCATTTAGCCTAACCCAGGGCCCTAATCACTCCCCAGGTATCCGGGAATCTCGGCCAATATAGATCCTAGGGATCCGTGCTCCATGGAGCCGGACCCGAGCCATCTTTCCCGGACCTGCACCCATACATAAGCCGAGCTCCGCCACCCTCATTTCTCATCTTTGTCATTTGATTCCACCCCCAGTGAGCTCCAGTGTGTGCGCGAGAGTGACAGCTCGTGTCCGGTGCTGTCGAAGCGAGGAGAGGGAGCGTGGCCACTGATCCGGCGAGCATCGCCGCCTTGCTCTGCCACCAGCAGGAGCATCGAGCCTCGGACGTCGGCGCTCCGTGAGGCAAAGACCCAGAGCTGCGCAAGCTCGCCCACAGTCCATTCAGCCACCCAGGTAGCTCCGTTAGCCTTTCTTTTTCCGTAATTTCTAGTTACCCCCAAATCGCTCCGCCGCCGTCCATCGTCGATTCCCACCGATTCCGACCACCATTCGATCATCGGGCATCGCCATAGCCCTCGCCTCCTTCCCGCGTACCTTCTCCATATCCCCATCCACCCCAGCTCGCACAGGAGCTGGGATTCGTGCTCCACCGTCCTCCCTTCGCCGGAGCTCGCCCACAGCGCTCCATCGTTCACCGCCACTCCGCCTAACTGGGTCGAGGCAGTTTGCCCTCGACCCGCGAGCCTTCTGGATTGTTTTCCAGGTTGAATGAAGGCCATCTGAGGTCCTTCGACTTCAAGCCAGGAGGAGCAGCTCCGCCGACCTCGTCAGAGCTCCTCCGAGCTCGGCTGGGTCATCGGAGACCCCCATCCGACGCGGAGGCCCACGCCAGACCTTTTCCGATCACCAGCACCCCGCGAGGAGGTCGGGAGCGCACGCACTGGGCCGACGAAGTTCGCCGGCCACCTGTTCTTCCTCAACCTTCAGACGCCGTCCGATCATCCCTCTCGCTCCAGGTGCATCTGGACCGTCCGTGCTGGAGCAACAGTCACCGTTCGATCTGGAGGAGGAGAGATCTGGACCATCCGATGCTCGAGGGTTAGCCACCTGCGCCCTACACCGTCCGATGCACCATGTGGACTAGCCCCCGCCGTTGGATCCCCTCGAAGAGCGCAGCTTTGGAGCCCCTGTCGCTCGCCACCGTTAGATGCTACACGTGGCATCCATCCAGCCGCTCCATTAATAAAGGGTAAACTACCCTTAGGCCCTTCTGTTTATTTTATTTCTCGTTTAGTCCTGTAATTAGTTAGTTTAGTTGTTTAGTTTTGGTATAATTGCATAGAGACCCTGGTACTTGCATTTATTTGCGGATATGCCCCTGTGCGTTGTATGACACGTGCATCGACACGTGATTTTCTGGTTTATTTCCAATATAGGCCCTGTAGTTCTGGTTGTTCATTAATGAATGAAAGTTTTTAACTATTTGCATTTATACCCCTGTGCGTGATACATTTGAACATGTGCGTGATTTTTTGGGTATTTTGCGAATAGGTCCCTGGACTTTTAGTACCTGTTACCAATAAGCCCTTGGAACTTATTTTTATTACATTTGGGTCCCTGAGTGCCCCAGACACGTGCGTAGCACGTGTTTCGCTGGGTTAATTGCACCAGACCCCCCAGACTCTTGGGTATTTGCACTTTGGTCCCTGTGCACTATGCCCCCTCTTTATTTTTGAATAAAATAGCAAATTACCTCCAAATCCAACGAAATTTGGACACATGTCTCCTGCCATGGTGTAAAATTTTCGAGGATTTTTTTAGGACATTTTTGTTTTCATTTGATATTTTTAAAAATTCAAAAACCTATATTTTCTTCACTGTCTAACTTTAAAAATCACAAAAAATATTAAATAGTGTCTAAAAATTACAAAAAAATTGTCTACTGTCTATTTTGTTGTGTTTGATTTTCTAGCCAAGTTTGGCTATTTTTCATTAGTGAAAACCACTAAATATTGAAAAACACTAAAAATCTTATAAAAATTCTAGTAAATAAATTAAAAATCTAAAAATAATAAATTAGGTGCCTAAATTTTCCTTGATTTATTCTCTTTACAGGAAAATTACCTCCCAGCTAATTTGGGGCCTTTAGATATTTTATCTAGGCCCTTTTAGCTCGGCTGGACAGTACCTTTCTTTTCCGTCACTTTTTGATTTTTAGAAAATTAAATAAACATCAGCAAATTCTCAAAAATTCACCAAAAACACTAAAAATTATAAAACACATAAAAATATTTTTGTTTGAATTTTTGGTTGATTTTTAATGCTTTTAATAAATTGTTGAAGTGTGTGTGTATTTACTTTTCTTTTTTTCTTAACACATTAAAAATCCAAAAAAATATTAAATAATTAAAAACCACCAAAAATATTTGCTTCTTTTATTTTATTTCTCTTTTTGACTACTTCGTAGGCCGAGAGGCCAACCCGTGCTCCTTGAGTTCGACCCTGGTCGCTATACCAGGTTAAATAAATAGCAGGACCACTTTCGCATTTTGAGTGATTTTACCTCTCGTGGTGGTTTATTTTTCTTGATTGACCTAGCCGAGTGATTGAGGTCGCGACGACCGATTGATACCTTTACCTTGGTCATTTGGCTGGTTATCAGAATGGTGTCGTTGCCGGGGAGCACGGCTTAATAGTTTTTATTTTATTTTATTTTCGTTTTTGTTTTCGCGGCTTTTCGCGGCTCTTTCAGAGCTCGCGGCTGATGAATATGTGATTCATCACTTCAAAAGTCAAAAATAGAGCCTTGTTCCCGAGAAAATAGAGGCATATTTCCTTTTATATTGCATAAATAACACTCATGCATGCAGTCATAATCATACATTTTAGCAGCTCATTTTTGCATTTAAATAAGAAGCCAAAATCCCTTGTAAAATACCCAATCCCTAAAATAACCTCTTCTCTATAAAATATACTCCTTAGTTGATAATATAGGGAAGAATGCCAAAAATGACCCTTGTAAAATAGCCAATGTAGCCTGAGAACCCTTGTACACTAAAATACACATAAAGTCCTCATGCAAACTCCAAATTAGGTCTACTTACTTTTAGAATACTACACACTAAAAGACCTTTGAAATGAGACTAATTTCATTGAATTTGGAGCTTGTATGAGAAAGTTGGGTTTTTTTGGGCCGCTTTGTATACTACATATGTATATCTATGTATACTTGTATTTATGTATCATATTTGACCTCATCTCCGTCTTTGGTAAACATGAAACTTGTAGATCTCATCGAGACTACAACTTTCATGTTTTGAGTTTTTCCAAATTCGGCTCCCTCTTCTCTCTACAAGTGTATTTTTCTCCAACCACTCACAGCAGGCCACGTGGCGCCCTCTGGTTGCGCCACGCGGCCCGCTTCCCTCGCCTCACCCGCCTGCGTCCTCAGCCGTTGGATCTCGCTTCAGATCCAACGGTCCAGCCTTTTCCTCGCACGCTTAAATCCATAGCCATCGGATCTTCCCCGTGCTTCATCCACGCCGCACGTTCGCGCCTTCACCCGAGCCCTCCACGTGGCTACACCACAGCCCATCATCACCGAGCCCCGATCTCATCCTACCCGCCCACCACGCTTTGATCACCACCTTTGGATCACAAGATCCAACGGTGGAGACCTCGTCTCCTACCTCCAGGCGCCCCTCTCTCCCACGTCCCTTGCCTTGCGGGAGGGGCGCCCCCTTCCTATTCTTGGACGCACGCCAGCCATCCTCTCCGACCGCAAACACCCCCACGACGTCGCCCACTCGTCCCTCTCCCTCGCCAGCTCCCTCACGCCCCACGACCTCCACCATGGAAGCTCCACGTCGCCCTCAAACCTCGCCCCGTCGCCAACCCTGCCACCAACTTCGCCTTATAAATACTCCACCACCGGCGACATTCACCGCTATCCGCCACTCCAGAGAGGTGCCTCGAGCTCAGATCGATCCGTTGGTGACAGCAATTGGGTGTGTCTTCGAGCGAAGACAAGGTTCTTCTCCGGCGAGATCCACGGCAAGCTCTGCCGTGTCGCAGCCTCCCTCCGCGAAGCTGCGCGAGCTCGGGACCCTGCCGATCCCTCGAGCGAAGACCTGGAGCTCAAATCTGAGCTCCATTCCCCAGGTAGCCCCCTCCATCCATCGTCCGATCTTTCTCTTATTTTTCTCCGATTTCTCCGACTTTATTCGCCGCCACCGGCCACCTTCTCGCTCCCAACCCACCTCGACGAGCTTCGCGTCGACGCTCCCATCCTCGCTGACCCATCTACACACCCCGACGACGCCTCTCGCACTTGTTCGACCAACAGCTCCGCCATTTGGTAGGAGCTCATCTCCAGCGCACCTCCTTCACACCGTAGGCCTCGCCGACCATCTATATCTCTCCACGAGCACTTGCACGCCTCGGCTATCTCTTCTAACCCCCTGCAGGTACTTGGCTTCTCACTGAACGGAAGCTCGCCGGAGCTCCCTTCGAGCTTCACCGGCAGCGTGACCCAGACCTCCTCGCTCACTCCTGAGGGCACAGTAGGCTTCGTCGACCATCAGTGCGTCTTCTGGAGCACCTCCGACTCGCCATCGACCTCCACCGACGACGGGAAGGACGGGCGGAGCTACAGCCCGATCGCCGGAGCCCCGGCCTTCTCCTCCGCAGGCGGTGGAGGATCGTCGGGGAGGACGAGCAGCTGCCGTTCGATCACCCGATCGAACGGTCCTCACGTCGCCACGCGTCCCCTCACCGCGGCCGTCCTCAACCATTGATCGCCCCCCCAGATCTGAACGGTCTTCACGTCGCCACGCGTCTTCATCGCCAACCTTTGGATCGACCTTGATCCAAAGGCCCGCAGGCCGCCACGTCGACGAGTCCGAGCCTCTGCCTCCAAGCTAGGCTCGGGCGATCCGAGGCTACACCGAGCCTAGCTCCGGACCTCCTGAGCCCCCGAACCTCGCTCCGAACCGCCGCAGCCCTCCAAGCCTAGGTCGCCCACGTGAGGAGCACGTGCGGCCTGGGTAAATTGCACAGAGGCCCCTAGAGCTTTCCAAAATTGCAAAGAGGTCATTGTGAAGCAAACCCCACGTGAGGAGCACGTGACCTGTGGAGAATTTGCATAAGAGTCCCCCACATTATAGGTAATTGCATTTTAGTCCCTGTCTGCATGTTTGTTTATTAAAATTTTAATTTCCTGTATTGCATTTACACCCCTGTGTTTGCACGCATCCCTAGAGTGCATTTTTCATCATTTTGAAATTCTAAAAATTGCATTTTGTCGGAAATTTTGTCCTCTGTCTATTGGTACACGTGTCTTATTTTTGTAAGCTCATTTGAATTATTAATGAATTAATTGGTGAATTGTTGACATATTTTGCCCAGTGACACCTTCTGATTTTTAATTAATTCTCTGTGCCTTCAAAAATTATCAAAAATTCAAAATAGCTTAAGAACATCATTTTTAACATACCATAAAAATTTCATAGCATTTGCACGCATATCAAGGTCTAAATAAATTGTTTAGTGATTTTCTTAAATTAATTTTAATTAATTTATTTCACAGTGAAATTAAGTTCTGTTAATTTTTCTAGGTTCCTTATCATTAGAGCCATCTAGGATAATTTTAGTTCTTGAAAAAATTGTGGTTTGATATTTATTAGAAATTAAATACTGAAAATCACTCTGCTTGTTCATTTAATTCACAGTAAATTCATTTAGTGTCGAAAAATTCCAAAAAAATTAATGTAGGTTATTTTCATCATAATTAACCATCTGGCCATTTTTCATGATTTTTGGACTTCATTTGATACCATAATTAAATAGAACATTAAATTGGCCTGCATTGTCTGCATAAGTCTGCATAACTATTAAAAAGACCAAAAAAAAAAATACTCCTCGAAAATCAACACTTGAACAATTGCTTAAATTCATCTAAGGAGACAGATGCCTCCCTCAGATCGACCTTGGACTTCTACCAAGTAAAAAAATTGCCGCTTAAAATTAACTTCACATTAATCGTTAAGTGGTTTTTGATTAACCCCTCGTATCCGACTACAACGAATTACTTTAATTAATTTGGACATTAATTTGATCGAATTAACATAGGGTACCTGACGGTTATCAAATTGGCGCCGTTGCTGGGGAGGCACGGCTTAGGTTAAATTTTAGCAAATTTTTGAGTGTTTGATTTTCATTCCCCGGGTAGTTTGACCCCCGGTTTTCCTTGTAATTATTTTTCTCTCCTTTATTTTTGCATTATTTTATTTTTGTGTAACTCTCTGACCTCCATTTATTTTTTGTGCGAGGACCGCGAGGAGTCGGCGACGCTTTAAGGACTTCGCCTTTAAATTTTTGAGTGAAAGAGAGGCTTTGTAATTACATCTTATTTTATTTCTTTTCTTTTGCATCATTTCCAGCGGTTCCCGTTTGGGATCTCGCGCGTGTAAATATAATGGAACTGTGTCCTGTGTGCTGTGTGGGTGAATTGTAACTTAGCTTGCACTAGCGGCTCCTCGAGCCACTCTAGGACTTGTTTGTGCTCGTAATCAATAGGACCACACATCACACATAAAAGACGCACCTAGACCACAGGACTTAGTCAAAATTAAACTGTTCTTCACGCTAATAGAACTGCCTGTCTAGGAGCGGCTTTTCATCGCTTGCATTTGCATGTAGAGTAAAAAGATTTCAATTCTGTTCCGCATCCTGCATCAAAAAGCGAAGGGATCACTGTAAGTATTCTCTACTCAGCATACCATCATCGATTTTTCGTGCATCGGCTTTTCACGATTTCCCCCTCTGATTTTCTCACTTAAACTAAAAAGGAAATTGGGACTGTCCGATAGGCGTGCTTTGTGGTGGACTAATTAAAGTGAGAACCTAACTTTAAAATCGGGACTGCTAACAGTATTGACCAAAAAAAAGAATAAAAACTGAAAATTGTTTGCGGGAGATTAATCCCCGACCTTGTATTCAGGCTGAGTGAGGGTACCTGAGTGTGTGTGAACACCCTAAGGTAGAGCCCAAATCCCCGTCTTCCATATCACGTTCTAACTAATCCTAGCAAATATCACAAGCCGAATAATTTCAGATTCTGTGACTAGTACCAAGTAGCCTCCGCCTGTCTCAGGTAGATAGGGGCGAAATTGCGGTACTTCGCGACAAGCTGCCAGTAACCCCCCAGGGTGAAGTTCTGGCCTTGTCAGCCTCCGCCTGCTTGTAGGTAGATAGGGGCGTGGTCACTGAATCCATCGGCTTGGGATAGGAGCGAAGAAAGGAAGGAGTGGTGGTATCTTAGACGACAGGATAAACAGGGAAGACGCATCCGGCTCTGAGCCGACTTCCCTCTAGGCCGCGTAATCCTTGCTATTCTTGCTTGAATATCACACTTAAAAACTACAAGATTAATTGGACTCAACTTTGAGTCCTTCACTGTGTTGAGTGTGAACCCAGGGTCTTGGATTTGTCTTGTTGCTTGCTTCAGGTAGGAGTAAAACCCTATCTTCTTCTCGCTTCATCAAGATGAGTGAATGGGGAGATCTCGACGTGCTATTCACTGATCTCTCTATGAGTCCCCCAAGTAACTCGTCTTTCTCGATCCGAGCGCACCTTGGACCACCCAGGACTCATGACCCTCTTGAGTCCTGGTTCCCTCATGCTCAGGGTGGTTACTCTCAAACCAACCCTTTTATCTCCCCCGAGATCACCGAGGAAGACCATTGCCTCGGTAATCCCTTCCTTGATTCACCCTCTAACACCGATCTTATTTTCCAATCCCCAGAACTAGAGGGAGAAATGCCGCCAAGGATGCCGCCAGATGAGGACCAGATGCGACAAATTCTTAGACGCCTCACCGAAGCCGAACAGAAAAATGCAGATCTCACGGCGCGGATGGGACAGATCATTGTAGCTGAAGGGATCGACCGACCAATGGTCGATACCTACAACCCGGCGGAGAACGAGATCCAAAACTGGTTAGCACCTGTAGTTCCTGACCAGGCATTCGAGCTGAAGCCCCACTTCCTTAGCCTGCTGCCGAAGTTTAACGGAAACCTCAGTGAAGAACCATACACCTTCCTCCGTGACTTCGAACTAGTGTGCAACAATCTTAGCCATCCCAATGTTGGCCAAGATTATATCCGGCTGAAGGCCACCCCGTTTGCCTTAGGAGATAAGGCTGCTCATTGGTTGAAAAACTTAGGGGTGGTATGTACTACCTGGATGCAGTTCAAGGACCTTTTCTTAAAGAAGTTCTATCCTCTCAGTAGAACTAATCAGATGAGAACAAAGATCGTCAGCTTCGCTCAAGGACCCAGCGAACCGTTCCATGAGGCTTGGGACAGGTTCAATTACTTAGTACAGAAATGCCCATGCCACGGCATTTCGAAGGCGATCTTGGTCCAGACCTTGTTCTGCGGTCTAACCCCAGAGATGCAGGGGTTAGTCAGCGCCGCCTGTGGAGGAAGCTATCTGAACAAGAACGAGCACGCTGTATGGAAGATCCTAGAACAGATGGCAGAAAACGGCAGGTCACAGGCCACAAGGGCCTATCAGTTGTCTCCCTCGATCTTATCCAATGAGATAACTAGAAGGACTGTTGCAGATCTGACTGAGGACCTCATCCCCAGCATGGGGATGATAGCCGACAAGCTTACCATGGTCGAGCAGATCCACAAGAGAGTCGCGGAGATGGAGTCTCTTTCGAGCCTTCCCAAGAAAGTGGAGGAACTCTCTGAAAAGGTAGCTAAGATCAAGCTACCCGCCCCTTCTGCACCACCTGTGCCTGTACATCGAGTCCATCTTGTACAGGAACAGGCACCGGGGTCTCAGAGCAGCTGGGATCAGACTTATACCCAGCAGAACCATCATGCACCCCCACCAGTGGAGACGGAATACGAGGAGCCTCCGCCTGTATACGAGATCAACGGGCTTTGGTATAGCCGTGACCCGCTAGTCCGGCAAATCGAGATGGGGAAGGATCAGGCACACCGCCCAACCCCAGTCTACCAAGAGACCAGGCCCGTCACAGTCCCGCGATACCAGTCCATGCCAGAACAGGGGTACCAGCCGCAGCAGCGCACCTACCAGCAGGGGCCAGCACCGTCCCATCAGCAGCAGTATCGGCACGGCCAGCAGGGCCAGTACAGGACCGCATCCACTCAGCAGCTAGCCCAGCCCACCGAATTAGAGTCCCTCACCTTGGCGATCCAGACCCTGTCTGATAGGGTCCAACAGATGCAGAATGACTACCTGGACATGAGGACCGACATCAATCGGGTCTCTCGTGCCCAGGACCAACAACTGGCGCCAAGGACTCCAATTCCCGCACAGGTTCAGGCCAACCCAAACAGCGTACACCAGGGCCAGAACCGACCTCGAGATCAGGTATATTATTCAGATAATTATCTATCTGAACATGAGATCCTTTCGTACAATAATGTTAATCATATGTCCCTCAGGAGCGGAAGGACCGTGACCATACCTGATCGGGCACGGGCGCAAAAGGAAGGAACCTCCGAAACTCTACCTGAGGAGAATTCGGAGGAAGAAGAGGAGGAGCATCACCACCACCACCGCCAGCGGAAGAAGAGGACATCTGAGTCCTCGAAGCAGCACTCTCGCATCCACCTAGAGTCAGCCGACACCGATGAGCCCGCACCTCCATCTGAGGAGGATCGTCCAGAAGAAGCGGAAGAAGCGTCACCGGTCTCGCCTCAGCATTTTCTTTTTGGTCAGAGTCCAAGTTCGAGTCTGTATCAAAGTCAGAGTCAGATTCATGTCAAAAACTCAGTTCCAGAAGTTAATGATAATATTTCAGTTCCAGAACCTGAGTTGGAGTCAATAATCCCTTTCCCCCGAGCTCTCAAGGGTGGAAAGAAGAAAATCAAAAAAATCCAAAAAGATGACCCTGAGATGGCTGAATTTTGCAATAAACACATCAAGGTCACAATCCCTTTTGACAAGTTCATGGAAATGACACCCGCATTCCAAAAATACCTTAAGGTGAGATGCACACCTACTAGGGTTAGCAGGAAGACTAAAAGCCGTGTTGAGAAACACGTTTTATCAGTAGCCACGACTTGTGCAATAAAGAACTCGTTTCCTCGGAAACGAAGAGACATGGGTGCACACTATGTAGTGAGTCATGTTGATGACATCGCGTTTGCACGCACTCTCCTGGACAATGGCTCCTCGATCAACTTGATGTCCACAACCCTCTATGAGCGGCTTGATCTCGGACCTCTTAGGAAATCTAGAGCTATTCTGCAGTTTGCTGACAAATCCACTAAGAGGTCCCAAGGAGAGTTAAGGAACATTGTGATCAAGGTCGAGGGGCAAGAATACATGGTGGACTTCACTGTCCTAGATATGGAAACCCCTCGTAATTGGAGAGATTCCCAGATCATTTTAGGTAGGCCCTTCCTCAGAACAGCAGGGGCCTTATTTGATTATAAGAATGGGAAGATTCAGTTCCAAACTCCAGGCGGAGATGAGGAACTTGAGATGAAGCAGACGAGATGGCAGAGACCGGACTCCGAATCCAGCACTGAGTACTCTTCTACCAGAACAGACTGTGAGCATGTAGACGTAGTTGGGCCATGGAGATAGAACCCAGCCAGCATCGATGTATCCATCTCCTTTAAAGATGATCCTGTGCATGAGTCAGTCTGCGAGATCTTCAGGAACGAGTACCGCTCTGAGCCTGCATCGCCCTACATCTTCGATGACGTAGAGGCCCAGTTGGGCCTGTCAGTCCTTACATCCTTAGGACAATCGGAAGATGAGGATGACGAGTCGGACGAGGCGTTTGCCGATTGCATGGAGACCTTTGACGATCCGACTCCAGAGCCGAGTTTGGTGGCAGCTATTACAGAACAAGATCCAGCTACTTCCAACACCGAACCAGATCAGATTGAGCCAGACTTTCTAGACGATCACATTATTCCTGAGCTCAAACCTTTACCCACAACCCTGAAATATACCTTCCTTGCGGGCCAAGACAAGAAATTTCTGGTCATTATCAGTTCGCAATTGACCGAGGAGCAGGAATCTCGCTTGCTAGAGATCCTGGAGAAGAACCGCAAGGCAATAGGCTGGAGCATTTCTGATCTCCACGGGATAAATCCCGCTCTGTGTTCGCACCATATTTACTTGGAGAACGAAGCCAAATCCTCTCGTGAATTCCAACGCCGGTTGAATCCAAATTTACGAGAGGTTGTGAAAAAAGAGATAGAAAAATGGTGCGACGCGGGTTTCATTTACCCAATCTCCGACTCTAATTGGGTGGCCCCAATCCATGTTGTCCCGAAAAAGTCGGGAATTCAGACGACCACCAATGAGGACGGAGAGGAAATCGTGACGAGAGTACCCACATCGTGGCGCGTCTGTGTGGATTACAGACGCTTGAATGCCGCGACGAAGAAGGATCATTTCCCCCTACCGTTCATTGATCAGATCCTAGAAAGATTAGCGGGGAAAGAATTCTTCTGCTTCCTTGATGGGTTCTCGGGCTACAATCAAGTAGCCATAGCTCCGGAGGACCAGGAAAAGACCACGTTTACATGCCCCTTTGGTACCTATGCTTTCAGGCGCATGCCTTTTGGGCTATGCAATGCTCCAGGTACTTTTCAAAGGTGCATGATTGCTGTATTCGCCGAAATGGTCGGCGAATTCCTGGAAGTCTTCATGGATGACTTCTCGGTCCACGGCGACTCTTTTGATTCCTGTCTTAGGAATCTGGACCAAGTCCTCAAAAGATGTTGTGAGGTCAATCTGGTGCTCTCCTGGGAGAAAAGTCACTTCATGGTGACGGAGGGCATAGTGTTGGGGCATGTCATCTCCAAGAGAGGAATGGAGGTTGACCCTGCCAAGGTGGACGTGATCAGACGACTCCAGCCACCAACCAACGTAAGGCAGTTGCGGTCGTTCCTCGGGCATGTCGGATTTTATCGAAGATTTATCAAGGATTTTTCTAAGATTGCCCGACCGCTAACTGAGCTTTTAGGCAAAGACACGGAATTTATCGTAGATCACAGATGTCTTGAAGCCTTTAAGCTGTTACAAGGAATGATCATGGACGCACCCATCTTACAAGCCCCAGATTGGTCTCTACCTTTTGAGATCATGACGGATGCCTCAGATTATGCTGTTGGGGCTGTATTGGGACAAAGAAGAGACGGCGTCCCGTTCGCAATTCACTACGCAAGCAAAGTGCTTGATTCTGCTCAGCGTAACTATACAGTTATAGAAAAGGAAATGCTTGCGGTAGTGTTTGCCTTGGACAAATTCAGATCCCACTTAATCGGATCCAAGGTAACTGTGTTCACAGACCATACGGCACTACGGTACTTGATGGAGAAGAAGGACGCGAAGGCACGTCTTCTTCGGTGGATTCTACTTATCCAGGAGTTTGATTTGGACATCCGTGATAAACCTGGAAAGAAGAACGTAGTAGCCGATCATCTTTCTCGTCTCGAAGATCTTAATACTTCCGAGGTTTCCCCAATTCGAGACTCCTTCCCTGACGAGTCGATTTTTGTTATCGACTCACTCCCATGGTACGCCAATATCGTGAACTATCTTGTCTCTAAGAAAGTTCCCGAGGATTGGCCCAAGAGCCAAATCGACCGTCTAAAGTCGGACGCTAGACACTACCATTGGGAGGATCCGATCCTTTTCTTTGAAGGACCGGATTGTGTCTGGAGACGTTGTATTCCTCAGGAGGAATACCAGAGTGTCCTTTCTTTATGCCATGGCTTAGAGGTAGGAGGACACCACTCCGGGAAGAGGACCGCATGGAAGGTACTTCAGTGTGGCTTCTACTGGCCGACTCTGTTTCGCGATGCCACCATCTTCGCGAAGTCGTGCCCAGTTTGCCAGAGAATGGGAGGAACCGTTGGTTCCAAGGATGAGATGCCAATGCAGCCGGTCATCATTTGTGATGTTTTTGACGCCTGGGGCATCGATTTCATGGGCCCGTTCCCTGTCAGCCACGGGTTCGAATATATCCTCCTTGCGGTAGATTATTTGTCCAGATGGGTGGAGGCTATCCCAACCCGAGCCGCAGACAGCAGGACTGTCTGTAAATTCATCAAAGAAAACATAATCTCTAGGTTCGGGATCCCCAAGATGATGATATCAGACGGGGGTAGCCACTTTGTGAATCGGGAGGTGAAGAAACTCCTGAAGGACTACGGCATCGAACACCGTGTCGCGAGTCCTTACCACCCACAAACCAATGGTATGGCTGAGGTGTCGAACAGGGAGGTGAAAACCATATTGCAAAAGCTTGTCCGCCTGGACAGGAAGGACTGGTCTCAGATCTTAGATCAAGTCCTCTGGGCGTATAGGACGGCTTACAAGACACCGTTAGGCACCTTCCCATTCCGAATGGTATTCGTAAAGCCATGCCATTTGCTCGCAGAGTTAGTGCACAAACCAGAATGGGCAATAAAGAAGGTCAACTGGAACACACACCTGGGTCAGAAACAGAGAGACATGGATCTGAATGAGCTTGTGGAAGTCAGAAACCGAGCATACGACAACAGTTTGGTGTACAAGGACAAGGTGAAGCGTTGGCATGATAGATATATCAGACGAAAGACCTTTGTTCCTGGACAAAAGGTATGGTTGTTCAATGCTAGGCTGAAGATTTTCCAAGGCAAGTTAAAGTCTAAGTGGACGGGACCATTTGTCGTCCGTACGGTGCATGACAGTGGATGTGTCGAGATCTCAGATCTCGCAGATGACGCACCGACATTCCTAGTAAATGGGCAGCTGTTGAAACACTTCGTTGAATCCAATGAACAATTAGTCCATGTGGAGGAGATTGTATTCAAGCGCGAGACAGATACAGCAGATACATCTTAAGCCGCGTATGAAACCTTGCAGCAATGAACTCCAGCCATCAGCAGCATCTTCGAAAGATTCAGACCGACTCATCTGTATATATCATTCTTTCTGTATATCCTATCCTTTATCCCCACGATTCTAGTAACCCATCCCATCCCCACTGCATCGAACCATCATCTTGGACTATACTTAGGATAACCAGATCCTAAGTATAGGGGGGAAGGGTCACCCAAGTCGATTCACTGTACATTCTCCAGATCACATTGGTCCTTATACTCATTTCCTACCGATACTTAGGCTGACCTGAGCCTAAGTATAGGGGGGACCGATGCTCGCATTGATACTCATCCACTTCCCATCTTTCCCTCGTCCGCCCCATTTCCGATCTTCTTCTACACTTAGGCTGCCAGAGCCTAAGTATAGGGGGGCGAGACGACTTCTTTACTTTTTGTTCCTTTTGCCTCTCCTACGCTTAGCACGAGCTATGTCTTTTTCCTTGCTCTTCGTGCTCTGAGGACATAGCACCCGCTAAGTATAGGGGGGCGTGTATATATTTCATATATACTTTACCCATAGCTCGTACTTTCGCGTATTTTTGTATATATATTTTACAATAATTACGGGTGGGTAAAAATCGAAAAAAAATAAAAAAATAAAAATAGGCTTCTTATTTACTCTTGCATATCATCTCTGCATAGAAAAATAAAAAGAGTCTTGCATTTTTATAGCATGACATCTCATCTCATCTGCATATCTTTGCATATGCAAAGTGAAAAGCTAGTGGGTTCTGGACCAAGTTATGAGTAGATATTGAGGATGGACTTGAGTTGACCTTAATCCACCTAATTTCAGAGGAACCTTATAGGAACTGGAGTTAAGATTTCTCAGGTCAAGTGACTTAATTCTTTGAGTCCGCAAGTCTATGTTCACATGTCATCTTGATTAGTCTAAGTAGAATATCTCGTGCACACGCATGATTCTTATAGACAGTGACCTAACTTGGACAAGCACAATGCACGTAGCTCTTCATTGATGAGGTGGTGAGGAGGTAGAATCCCTTAGCTTGGAGTAGCACACGGGTGGAAACATCCGTCCTCCTCTAGGGAGGGTAGTGCGTCTCAACCTAGTCTAGTGGTGTTGACATCTAAGGATAGGATGCTGTGGGTTGCAATAATGCTTCAAAAGAGGGATAGTCTACTGGCTCAAGAGGAAAAACTCCTGATGTACATGCTGCTCTCTTCTAAAAAAAATGCAAAAACTCCAAAAAAATCAGACAGGTTCAAGGAAAAAAAATAAAATACCTGTCGGAGAATGTATACTAGTAAAGAAAGGCAGCTGGATGACTTGGCTACACTGGTCAGGCATCCCGGGATAGGTAGCTACACTGACTACCGTCCATTCTCTTCTCTACCCCCTCCTCTTGAGTTGGTCGCACTTGAACTTAGAAGGGAATACCCCGCTCCTCAAGGAAAGAGTTGCTGGACCGGGATATTGAGTTACCTTGTTAGAGGAGGCTGGTTCCGAGCCATTTCTGATGTGGAGAGTTACAAATCACTTCCACAGTACAAGTAAGAATCATAGTCATCAGAAATTTGCGTTTGAGGATTTGTTCTGACCTGACTATTGAGGCGTCTTGAATAGAAGACTGGTGGAACTTGAAGTCTGTTAGGTCTTAAGTTCAGGTCCAAATAAGGTTCCGCCACACAATTAATCCAAAGGTCGAGTCAGGCTCCATTTTTCAACTTTTGTTCATGACCTTGGTTTGGAACCCAAAATCATTTCACTCTTGCATTTCATGTAGTTGCTCGGGGACGAGCAAGGTTTAAGTATAGGGGGTTGATGAATCTGTAATTCATCACTTCAAAAGTCAAAAATAGAGCCTTGTTCCCGAGAAAATAGAGGCATATTTCCTTTATATTGCATAAATAGCACTCATGCATGCAGTCATAAATCATACATTTTAGCAGCTCATTTTTGCATTTAAATAAGAAGCCAAAATCCCTTGTAAAATACCCAATCCCTAAAATAACCTCTTCTCTATAAAATATACTTCTTAGTTGATAATATAAGGGAAGAATGCCAAAAATGACCCTTGTAAAATAGCAATGTAGCCTGAGAACCCTTGTACACTAAAATACACATAAAGTCCTCATGCAAACTCCAAATTAGGTATACTTACTTTTAGAATACTACACATTAAAAGACCTTTAAAATGAGACTAATTTCATTGAATTTGGAGCTTGTATGAGAAGGTTGGGTTTTTTTGGGCCGCTTTGTATACTACATATGTATATCTATGTATACTTGTATTTATGTATCACATTTGACCTCATCTCCGTCTTTGGTAAACATGAAACTTGTAGATCTCATCGAGATCTACAACTTTCATGTTTTGAGTTTTTCCAAATTCGGCTCCCTCTTCTCTCTACAAGTGTATTTTTCTCCAACCACTCACAGCAGGCCACGTGGCGCCCTCTGGTTGCGCCACGCGGCCCGCTTCCCTCGCCTCACCCGCCTGCGTCCTCAGCCGTTGGATCTCGCTTCAGATCCAACGGTCCAGCCTTTTCTCGCGCGCTTAAATCCATAGCCATCGGATCTTCCCTGTGCTTCATCCACGTCGCACGTTCGCGCCTTCACCCGAGCCCTCCACGTGGCTACACCACAACCCATCATCACCGAGCCCCGATCTCATCCTACCCGCCCACCACGCTTTGATCACCACCGTTGGATCACAAGATCCAACGGTGGAGACCTCGTCTCCTACCTCCAGGCGCCCCTCTCTCCCACGTCCCTTGCCTTGCGGGAGGGGCGCCCCCTTCCTATTCTTGGACGCACGCCAGCCATCCTCTCCGACCGCAAACACCCCCACGACGTCGCCCACTCGTCCCTCTCCCTCGCCAGCTCCCTCACGCCCCACGACCTCCACCATGGAAGCTCCACGTCGCCCTCAAACCTCGCCCCGTCGCCAACCCTGCCACCAACTTCGCCTTATAAATACTCCACCACCGGCGACATTCACCGCTATCCGCCACTCCAGAGAGGTGCCTCAAGCTCAGATCGATCCGTTGGTGACATCAATTGGGTGTGTCTTCGAGCGAAGACAAGGTTCTTCTCCGGCGAGATCCACGGCAAGCTCTGTCGTGTCGCAGCCTCCCTCCGCGAAGCTGCGTGAGCTCGGGACCCTGCCGATCCCTCGAGCGAAGACCCTGGAGCTCAAATCTGAGCTCCATTCCCCAGGTAGCCCCCTCCATCCATCGTCCGATCTTTCTCTTATTTTTCTCCGATTTCTCCGACTTTATTCGCCGCCACCGGCCACCTTCTCGCTCCCAACCCACCTCGACGAGCTTCGCGTCGAAGCTCCCATCCTCGCTGACCCATCTGCACACCCCGACGACGCCTCTCGCACTTGTTCGACCAACAGCTCCGCCATTTGGTCGGAGCTCATCTCCAGCGCACCTCCTTCACACCGTAGGCCTCGCCGACATCTATATCTCTCCACGAGCACTTGCACGCCTCGTCTATCTCTTCTAACCCCCTGCAGGTACTTGGCTTCTCACTGAACGGAAGCTCGCCGGAGCTCCCTTCGAGCTTCACCGGCAGCGTGACCCAGACCTCCTCGCTCACTCCTGAGGGCACAATAGGCTTCGTCGACCATCAGCGCGTCTTCTGGAGCACCTCCGACTCGCCATCGACCTCCACCGACGACGGGAAGGACGGGCGGAGCTACAGCCCGATCGCCGGAGCCCCGGCCTTCTCCTCCGCAGGCGGCGGAGGATCGTCGGGGAGGACGAGCAGCTGCCGTTCGATCACCCGATCGAACGGTCCTCACGTCGCCACGCGTCCCCTCACCGCGGCCGTCCTCAACATTGATCCCCCCTAGATCTGAACGGTCTTCACGTCGCCACGCGTCTTCATCGCCAACCTTTGGATCGACCTTGATCCAAAGGCCCGCATGCCGCCACGTCGACGAGTCCGAGCCTCTGCCTCCAATCTAGGCTCGGGCGATCCGAGGCTACACCGAGCCTAGCTCCGGACCTCTGAGCCCCGAACCTCGCTCCGAACCGCTGCAGCCCTCCGAGCTAGGTCGCCCACGTGAGGAGCACGTGCGGCCTGGGTAAATTGCACAGAGGCCCCTGGAGCTTTCCAAAATTGCAAAGAGGTCCCTGTGAAGCAGACCCCACGTGAGGAGCACGTGACCTGTGGAGAATTGTCATAAGAGTCCCCCACATTATAGGTAAATGCATTTTAGTCCCTGTCTGCATGTTTGTTTATTAAAATTTTAATTTCCTGTATTGCATTTACACCCATGTGTTTGCACGCATCCCTAGAGTGCATTTTTCATCATTTTGAAATTCTAAAAATTGCATTTTGTCGGAAATTTTGTCCTCTGTCTATTGGTACACATGTCTTATTTTTGTAAGCTCATTTGAATTATTAATGAATTAATTGGTGAATTGTTGACATATTTTGCCCAGTGACACCTTCTGATTTTTAATTAATTCTCTGTGCCTTCAAAAATTATCAAAAATTCACAGTAGCTTAAGGACATCATTTTTAACATACCATAAAAATTTCATAGCATTTGCACGCAAAGCTAATGCGTCGAGGCACCTTTTTGATAAGAGTAAATTGCCCATTCAAGCTTTCAAAGGGCTCAAATTCGCAAATGAAAATGGGAATTAGCTCAATTCGCGGAGTTAGAAGTCAGAGTTCCAAAACTCTCTTCTGATCTATCGAGGTCTAAATAAATTGTTTAGTGATTTTCTTAAATTAATTTTAATTATTTTCATTTTACAGTGAAATTAAGTTCTGTTAATTTTCCTAGGTTCCTTATCATTAGAGCCATCTAGGATAATTTTAGTCTTGAAAAAATTGTGGTTTGATATTTATTAGAAATTAAATACTGAAAATCACTCTGCTTGTTCATTTAATTCACAGTAAATTCATTTAGTGTCGAAAAATTCCAAAAAAATTAGTGTAGGTTATTTTCATCATAATTAACCATCTGGCTAATTTTCATGATTTTTGGACTTCATTTGATACCATAATTAAATAGAACATTAAATTGGCCTGCATTGTCTGCATAAGTCTGCATAACTATTAAAAAGACCAAAAAAAATTACTCCTCGAAAATCAACACTTGAACAATTGCTTAAATTCATCTAAGGAGACAGATGCCTCCCTCAGATCGACCTTGGAATTCCACCAAGTAAAAAAATTGCCGCTTAAAATTAACTTCACATTAAAATTAACTTCACATTAATCGTTAAGTGGTTTTTGATTAACCCCTCGTATCCGACTACAACGAATTACTTTAATTAATTTGGACATTAATTTGACCGAATTAACATAGGGTACCTGACGGTTATCAGCGGCTTTTCGCGGTTTTTTGTTTATATTTTCTTTTTGTTTTATTTTGTTTTATTGTCTTCACTTTTATTTTTGTTTTTGATTTTATTTTGTGTGTTTATTTTATTTTGTATTTTTGCATATATACCCTCATTTTAGTTTCATTTGTTTTTCTTTTTCTTATTTGATTATTTTTATTGGTCTGACCACTTGTCTCTTGTCTTGCGAGGGCCCGAGGACCGAGGCGGCCGATTTCGAGAAGCCGACGTAACCGCGGGACTTGGAGGCGGCTCCCTTCTGCACGGAGCCGCAGGAGAGCGTGAGAGGAGAGCTGAGTGGGAGAGGAGTATATTAGGTTTTATTTTATTTTGTTTGATTATTATTGTAATAATACAGGTACTCAGAGACTCTTTGGACTGTGGTTGACTTAGCGGGTCTGTTTCGCCGAGCACCGGTGTGCTCGGGGGACCCTTAGGAGTTTTTCGCGGCTTTTCTCGCGGTTTTGTTTTCTCTTCTTTTTAGCTCCCTTTTCCGGTGTTTACGCGGTTTTTAATCGGGCCCCTAGATTTAGGATTTTATACTTGCTTGTGCCGTAATTAGTAGGGTCCCCACACTTAATTATCTGCCTGCTCCTATAGTTCGCTTAATTGGACCTACTAATAATCAATTAATAAAAATAACTGACTCATTTTCCTTCGTGGCCTATGTGCCGTAGTCTACCCCACAAAGCGCTTTCTCCTACCCCTGATTTGTCGGGCAGAGGAGGGGTAGACCAAGATCGGACCTTTGGCCTGTTGGACGGTGACCAGTTAGACGGTTCTGCGAGTAGAACTTGCTCATCTAGGACTCAGTTTTCATCGCTGCATCATTTAGGTAGTTTATTTCCTATCTTTACATTTATGCGCGAATCATATTGCATGTAGAGTGCTGGAGACAGGTACGCCTTTCTGACTTTGCATGCATCATTGATTTATCGTGCATCGACTTTTTCGTCTTCTCCCCCCTGTTTTGGACTAAATAATCAGGAGAACCGAAAAATTCGTTAGGCGTTTTTTTATTTGAAAAATATTAAAAAGAAAAACCATAAAATTGGGACTGGCTAAAACTATCGACCCTAAAAGACGCTCACCTTAAAAATTTGTCTTGGGGAGAGCAACCCCCTCCTTGTTTGGTTTGAATGCGCGAGAGAGTGACCCGCACCCTAGGTAGAGCCCTCCGGTGCTATTTCCAGCTGACTACCGACTCTTCCGTGCGGGCCAGTCGGTTGGGATAGTATCGGGTATCCTAACAGGTCACGTAAGCGCTCTGATATATTGTGTGTTCACCTAATAAAAATTGACAAGATAATTTGACCGAGCTTTTACGGTCTTCAGCTCGCGTTGCGTTGGTGAATCGGGGGTTTGCATTCTGATCATAGTTTTTCCAGATCTCATCCGCACTACTCGACCAGATCACGATGATGGGTAGACGCTCTCTTAGGCAGCCTCTGGCTGCACCGCTTTCGGGCACGTCTACCCAATCATCTAGGTTGGCCCGCGAGAGCCAAGACCAGTTCTTCGAGCCCGAGTATGATTCCGCCCTGTTCCCCCTCGACCCCCTTTCTTTCGGTTCTGAGAGATATGAGCCAGAGGAGAGAATAGCAGATTTGACAGCACCTGAGTATGGCTCATTTGATTTTGCAGACGTCATGGCCGGTAGTTCAGAGGACCGCTCCAGGACCGAGCACATTGTGATGGACCAGGGAGCGATCAACTCCACCCTGATCGCCTCGTTAGAGACAGTGCAACAGCAGCTGAGGGATCAGGGAGCTTTCATGATTGAGATGAGGAGAGAGTTGGAGCGACTCAGAGCAGAGAGAGATCAGAGCGAGCCTGAGGATGGACCAGATGCAGAGGCACGAGCCGCAGCAGCCGCAGCAGCAGCCGCCGTGGCAGGAGGACCACCGAGACCGATGCGGGAGTTGCACAATCCCGGATCTACACTGATGCATCATTGGGTGGTGGTACCTGCTATCGTGGGGGACTTCAAGTTCCCCCCGAACACCCTGCAGATGCTTCCCCGTTTTCACGGACTTGCCATCGAGGAGCCCCATCTCCACCTCCAGGAGTTCTTGATGATCTGCAGTACTGTCCACGACCGCCATGTGGACCAGGATACGATTCGGATGATCGCCTTCCCCTTCTCACTAGCAGACAGAGCAGCCACCTGGCTGAAGCATTTGGGGAAGTTTGTTTACACCTGGGAGCAGCTCCGCACCGAGTACTTGAACAAGTACTATCCACTCGGGCAAACCAATGCAACGAGGGCCTTGATCAGCAACTTCTCCATGCTCCCCAACGAGCAATTCCATGAGGCATGGGAGAGGTTCCATGAGCTCACAGACCGATGCCCGCACCATGATATCTCGAAGCCGAACCTTGTGCAGAGCTTCTTCAGCGGGCTGACACCAGAGCTGCAACGAGGGCCTTGATCAGCAACTTCTCCATGCTCCCCAACGAGCAATTCCATGAGGCATGGGAGAGGTTCCATGAGCTCACAGACCGATGCCCGCACCATGATATCTCGAAGCCGTTCCTTGTGCAGAGCTTCTTCAGCGGGCTGACACCAGAGCTCCAGGGCCTGGTGAATGCTTCTTGTGGTGGGTCATATTTCGCCAAGGATCACGACCAGGTCTGGGCCATCTTCGAGGAGATGGCCGAGAACTATATGGTGATGTCCCAGACCCAGTTGTATACATAGGGCAGACCCCAGCAGCAGCCAGTACCCGTGCAGTACCAGAGGATAGCACGGGTCGATGCTGGTCCATCTAGTTCATCCGCAGTTGCAGCAGCACAGGCAGAGTCGTCCGCTGCGGATATGGGGATCATCAGCGAGAAGTTGGACCGCATGGAGCTGATCGAGAAGAAGCAGTGCCAGGGCATCACGCAGATGGAGCAGATGGCATAGACTCTGAGCGACATGAAGACCCAGCTCATGTGTCTCCAAGAGGCACAGACGGCTTCCCAGCCCCGTCTTCAGTCGCGAGGCGATACCGGCGGCAGCAGCAGCAGCTCGTCCCAGCGCTCCAGCTCTTTTCAGCAGCCTAGACAGGTTCACCTTGTACAGGCGGAGCCGTACCAGCAGCAGCAACCCTCTTACCAGTCCCCACCATCTCCAGATTTGCAGATGGTGGTATACCAGCCGGATCAGCCTCTGGCAGTACTCCCACCAGCCCCGTACGATGCAAAGCCGTTGATGGATGTCAACGGGATTTGGTATGACCGTCCCCAGCCTGGGATCTGACGAGACCATCCCGGATTCAGGTGGGGGAGTGGAGGTACCCAGCCCCAGCAGCAGTCATCCGGTCAGGGAGGGCAGTATGGCCAGCAGAGGGAGCACCAGCAGCAGCAACCCCCAGCCTACCAGCCACACCAGCAGTCGTCCTTCGTTCCTCGTCCCTATCAGCAGCAGGGACTGTCTTGGAGACGTGAGCAGCAGGCTCACCAGCCACAGCAGCAGCAGCATCCTTCCTCCTACCCCTCTCAGCACCAGCAGCACCAGTTCCAGCAGCCTCAGCACCAGAGAGGCTACCCGTCGGGCTCCCAGGAGAGCCCCACCTTGGATGACATAGCCCGCATCCTCACGGACCAGCAGGCTACCTTTCGACGGGAGATGGACGAGTTCCGCCAGGAGATGCGGGACCTGATGAGAGGGAAGGCCGCCATCCCTGCACAGATAGAGCCGAATCCAAACAGCCTGAAGAGGAAATCTGAGCACGTAGTTTCCACTGAGCATGCCACTCCTAGTGATCCATTTGATTATATGTCTTCGGATCTATTTGATGCTGATTTTGTTACACTTAGGAGCGGTAGAGCACCAGCAGGCGGCGCCTCATCTGAGCGACGACTCGAGGATCCACCCCGGGCGCCAGATGAGGAGGAGGAGAGCGGTACTGAGGCCGCACACGATGATGATGGTGGTACTGATGCCACCAAGGATGCTGATGCCACCGGAGTAGCCGAGCCAGCCCGCGGTACTGAGGCCGCGAGACGTCCAGTAGCTGAGCCAGCCCGAGGTGGTACTGAGGCCACCGGTGTTCTTATAGATAGAGATGTTGTTTTTCCTCATGCTGATGTATCTCAGAACTCTGTTTTGAATAAAGGAAAAGGTTTGGTTTCTTCTGGTCCCACTGTGGTGATTGATGTATGTGCGGATCCGGCCGTCGAGCCGTCTAGGCCTTTTCCTAGTCCTTCATCTGAGAAGGACCCTGTGATCCCCTTCCCTAGAGCCCTTCAGATGGGGAAGGGGAAGAAAAGAGAAAAAGACCCAAAAAAGAGAGAGCAGGAGGAGTTCAGCCAGAGCATGATCGATAGATTTCACATACAGCTGACCCTTCAGGAGGCTTTGCAGCACATCCCCCTTCTTCAGCGATCTTTGAGAGATAGGACCACAGTCAGGAGGAGGAGGAGGAATCATCATTCAGAGATACATGTGCTGACGAAAGCCACGTGCTTCGCGATATAGAACCGTCTGCCGGCCAAGAGGCCAGATTCAGGAGCCTCGTATGTCAGATGTCAGATTAGTGAGCAGAGGTTCGACCGTACTCTATTGGATAGCGGATCATCTATCAACCTCCTTCCGGCAGCCCTTCTCGACCGCTTCGAGTTGGGCACTCTTCGACAGAGCAGGACAGTCCTTCAGTTTGCTGATCGATCTGTTAAGAGGCCGAAGGGGTTGTTGCGAGACATTATCGTCACTATTCAGGGCCTGCAATTCCCCGTGGACTTCGTAGTGTTGGACATGGAGATCCCTGATTCAGTGGCTGATTCCCCCATCATCCTCGGTCGTCCGTTCTTGGCCACAACCAAGGCGGTGACTGATCATGATAGCGGGAAGGTATACTTTCGCGTCGAGGGCGAGAGTGTACAAATAGAGACGGTCGAGGACTACAGAGCCAGAGAGAGAGCATGCTCAGAGACTAGCGCAGATACAGAACAGATGACAGAGGTCGGGCTAGACATCCACCAGGACTGTGATTTTGTGATCACAGATGATGAGGCAGCATGGGCAGACCCTGCAGCACAGGCCACCCTCTCAATTCCAGACACCACTGATACAGAGATGACAGCAGAGGAGAGCTTGGAGAGCACAACCCTGGTCCAGGATACTACAGAGGCAGCAGAGCCGGTTCTTGACCGCGACACAGAGTCTAGTGATGGTGGTGCTGAGGCCACCTTGTGTGACGGTGGTACTGATGCCACCTTGTTTGATGCAGATCCCTCGGATTCAGAGTCTGATTGGTCAGATTGCGATGACCAGATGCCAGACCTGAGTCCACCTGAGCCTACAGATGAGGAGGAGGTAGAGGCAGAGCAGATCAGAGACAGCACAGTTGAGCAGCCTCCTCCAGATCCAGTATGCGAGAGTTCGTATTCTTTCTCCCAGGTAGATTTGGCAGCTTTAGCAGCATTCACACATCTTCTTCCGAGGCCAGAATTGCCAGCACCCAGCTGTCCAGAGCTGAAGCCGCTCCCTACTTCGCTGAAGTATCGGTTCCTTGCGGGCGAACCTGAGATGTACCCAGTCATCATCTCCGACGATCTGACTGGAGAACATGAATCCCGTTTGATGGGGGTTCTTGAAAAGAACCGCAAGGCAATCGGATGGAGCGTAGCAGATCTCCATGGGATTAGTCCATCAGTGTGCTCCCACCATATCTATCTCGAGGAGGGGGCGAAGCCGTCACGTGAGTTCCAGCGGCGACTGAACCCCAACCTAAGAGAGGTCGTGATGAAGGAAATATAAAAATGGTGGAGTGCAGATTTCATTTATCCCATTTCCGACTCCAAGTGGGGCAGCCCCTTGCATGTGGTGCCCAAGAAGACGGACATCACGACTGTGATCAGTGAGTCGGGAGAGGAGATTGCTACACGAGTACCCACCTCTTGGAGGGTCTGTGTTGACTACAGGAGACTCAACCATGCCACCAAGAAGGACCATTTCCCCTGCCTTTTATTGACCAGATCATTGAGAGACTGGCAGGGAAGAGCCATTATTGCTTCCTGGATGGGTACTCGGGCTACAACCAGGTGGCCATCGCTCCTGAGGATCGGGAGAAGACCACCTTTACCTGTCCCTTCGGTACATATGCCTTTCGACGCTTGCCATTTGGGCTATGTAATGCCCCTGCGACTTTTCAGAGGTGCATGCTGTCGATCTTTTCAGACATGGTAGGGGAGTGTTTGGAGGTCTTCATGGACGATTTCTCGGTCTACGGCGACGGATTCGACTCCTGTCTTGACTGCCTAGACCGAGTACTCCAGCGATGTATTGAGTACCATTTGGTTCTATCTTGGGAGAAGAGTCACTTCATGGTGACTCAAGGGACGGTGCTTGGCCACATCATCTCCAACAGGGGCATGGAGGTTGATCCGGCCAAGGTGGATGTCATTAGAAAACTCGCACCACCGTCCAATTTGAGGCAGCTACGGTCATTCCTGGGCACGTTGGATTTTATAGGAGATTTATTCAGGATTTCAGCAGGATTTCCCGGCCGTTGACTATCCTCTTGACGAAAGACACCGAGTTCATTGTCGATGACAAGTGTCTTTCGTCCTTTGCGACTCTCCAGCAGTGTGTTATTGAGGCTCATGTCCTCCAGCTGCCTGATTGGTCTCTCCCATTTGAGATCATGACGGATGCCTCCGATTTTTCCGTAGGGGCAGTGCTGGGACAGAGGAGGGACGGAGTTCCATTTGCGATTCACTACGCTAGCCGCACATTGGATTCTGCCCAGCGGAATTACACGGTCACAGAGAAGGAGATGTTAGCCGTAGTGTTTGCCTTAGATAAGTTTCGATCTTATATCATTGGATCTAGAGTGACTTTGTACACAGATCACACCGCCATCAGGTAGAAGGATGCCAAGGCCAGACTCACTAGATGGATCCTTCTACTCCAGGAGTTCGACATTGAGATTAAGGATAAGCCTGGAGTCAAGAATGTGGTGGCAGATCATCTCTCCCGTTTAGAGCAGCCTGAGGAGTCTGAGCAGATTGATCCCATTCGAGATACCTTCCCACATGAGGTGATCCTTGCTATCGCCTCGCTCCCGTGGTATGCCGATATTGTGAACTTTCTCGTTGCTGGGAAAGTCCCACAAGATTGGCCCAGGCAGAGGCTTGAGACCTTCCTTGCGAAGGCCAAGTCCTACCACTGGGAGGATCCCATCCTTTACCACGAAGGAGGGGATAGCGTCTGGCATCGGTGTATTCCTCAGGAGGAACACCATAGCGTCCTCACTTACTGCCACAAGCTTGAGGCGGGAGGACATCATTCTGGGAGGAGAACGGCACAGAAAGTGCTCCAATCCGGCTTGTGGTGGCCTACCCTCTTCAAGGACTCAGATGAGTTCGTGAAGAGGTGTACTGACTGTCAGAGGATGGGCACTTGTGGACAGTGTGATATGATGCCGATGCAGCCCATTCACTTCTGTGAGGTTTTTGACGCATGGGGCATCGATTTCATGGGTCCATTCCCTAAGAGTCAGGGGTTTGAGTACATTCTGTTGGCCGTGGATTATGTTAGTCGTTGGGTTGAGGCTATCCCCGCCCGAGCCGCTGATGCGAGGACAGTTTGCAGATTTTTGAGGAAGCACATCATCACGCGGTTCGGGGTTCCACGAGTTCTGATTTCTGATGGGAGGTCTCATTTCATCAACGACCAGGTGAAGGCCCTTGCTAGCGAGTTCGATATAGACCATTGTGTTGCTACACCTTACCATCCACAGACGAATGGTCTAGCCGAGGTGTCGAATAGGGAGATCAAGTCTATACTGCAGAAAGTCGTCCGCCCTGACCGAAAGGATTGGTCACAGCTTTTGGACTCGGTCTTGTGGGCATATAGGACGTCTTTCAAGACTCCATTGGGCACATCTCCCTTTCGCCTCGTATATGGCAAGCCGTGCCATTTACCTATTGAGCTGAGGCACAAGTCACTTTGGGCAGTTACAGATATTCTTATGGATCCAGATGGTATGGGAGACCAGAGGAGGGCAGAGTTAGCAGCCCTGGAGGAGCTTAGAGATACAGCTTTTTCAAACAACCTACAGTATAAGGAGAGAGTGAAGGAGTGGCATGATTCTCATATCAGCCACAAGCATTTTGAGATTGGACAGAGAGTATGGTTGTTTGATGCGAGGCTTCGTCTGTTTCCAGGGAAGCTACAGAGCAAATGGAAGGGACCCTACTTGGTCAGAAAGGTACACGACAACGGTAGCATTGACATATCTGAGTTGTCTTCTGAGAGTACCTTTCGAGTGAACGGCCAGCGGCTCAAGCCATTTCTAGATTATGAGCCGCGGGTCGCTGATCTTCCCCCTATTCATTTTGCGTGAGATGTGGCCTTTGACTCACATCTAAGGCATCTCACGCCTGAGTTTCACTGTTCCTTCGCCTTGTATAGATCCAAATGTTTATATCACTACATTCTTTAGTCCCACATCCCTTTCTCCATCTTGTGATTATGCTATACTTAGGGTTCACTTTACCCTAAGTATAGGGGGGATGTGGGACCTTTGGGTATTTCTTTTGTTGCTGTCTACCCCTGTTTTGCTGCCTATACGAAGGGATATTTTACCCTAAGTATAGGGGGGGTAGACCCTGTACATTCTCCACTCGGTTTTTCCCTTAGTATACAGCCTGCTATACTTAGGATTACTTGATCCTAAGTATAGGGGGAAGACCCGAGACCCTCTTGACTTTTCTATTTCATTTATTCGTCTTTGTATATATACTTTCTTTTCACTTCCCTATACCTAGCACGAGTTATGTCTTCTTCATCGCTCTTGACTCCGAGGACATCGTTCGAGCTAAGTATAGGGGTGTGTGTATATATTTCATATATACTTTAGCCATAACTCGTACTTTGTGTGAGTGTGTTAATAAATAAAATGGCTAAAAATCACAAAAAATTAAAAATTTTTCATGTACAGAAACTTCTTTTATTTGCACATAAATAGCTAGTGTACAAATTATTTTTGTAAAAATGATTTCAAAGATCTTTTGTGTAAAGGTTGTGTAAATATTTTCTTATCAAAATTATGTATACAGTACAAATTTTTTCCAAAATGTTTTGAAAATCAAAAGTTTGCAAAAATCTTGTGTAAATTTGTGTAAATATCTTTTTGCAAAACTTGCACTTCATGCATCATCCATACATGATTTCAAAACATTTTTCAAAAATTTTGCATAATTTGTGTAAATAAGCATCTTTTGTACATATGTATATAGTTTTTCTGGATGATAGTTGACATTTAAACTAGCCTGGAATCAAATTGAGAAATGGAGCTTGATTAAGATCTTAATCCACCTAACTTCTAAGAGGAACCTTATAGGGCTTAGGTTTAAGGCTTTTCAGGTCCATGGTGACTTAATTCTTTGAGTCCACTAGGCTATGATCACATGTCATCTCAATGAGCCTAAGTAGAGCACTTAACAACAACACATGACTCATATAGATTATGGCTTTACTTGGACACCAACACTATGCACCGAGCTCTCTACGGATGAGGTGGCGAGGAGGCAGTCTTCCTTGACTTGGGGTAGCATATGAGGGTAGTACTTCTAGGCGGAACCTCTCTTCTTCTTTTAGTGAAGGAAGTGCGTCTCAACTTGGTCTGGTTGCCATGAGGTCTAACGACGGGAGTTGTGGGTTGCAATAAAGCTTCAAAAGAGGGATAGTCTACTGGCTCAAGAGGAAAAATTCCTTGTACATATGCTGCACATGTATATGTTGTATAGATGCACTCGAAAAAAAAATGCAAAAAGAAAATAACTCCAAAAAAGTGGTGGGTCTGAGAGAAAATGATAATCCCACAGGAGTATGTACATAGAGTGCAATAAGCAAAGCTTGGTTTCATGATCCACCTGATGTAGCTTGCAGCAGGGAGACTTGGCTACACTGGTCAAGCTCCCAAGGGTACTTGGCTACACTGGCCTTGACCCATTCTCTTCTTCCTCCTCTTCTTGAGCCGGTTGAACTTGAACTTAGAAGGGAATACCCTGCTCCTCGAGGAAAGAGTGGCCAGATTAAGGTCATAGAGTTACCTTGTTGAGGAGGGTTGTCAAGTTGCCATTTCTGAGGTGGAGAGCTTAGACCTCACTTTCACAGGACAAGAAAAGATTCATGGTCTTCAGGGTTTGTGATTGATGACTTGTTCTGATCTGGAGCATTGAGGAGTCTTGGTTATAGAATAGTGGAACTTAGAGGCTGTTGAGTTTTAGACTTAAGTCCAAATAAGGTTCCGACACATTAATAATCCAAAGATCTGATCGAGCTCCATACCTTAATTTAATGAAGGCAAGTTTAATAATCATCCTTGATCCTTGTACATTCTCTTTTTCTTTATTTCTTTTTCACTTCTTTTTCAAATAAGTGTTTGCTAAGGGACTAGCAAAGTTAAGTATAGGGGGGTGATGAATACTCATTCATCACTCTTTATTCTTATATTTTAGCTACAAAAACCTTTGCAAATGCATGTAGATATGTGTAAATAGAAATAATTACCAAAAGCATGCATTGTGTAAAAACCTATAATTAGCATGTTTTGTGCAAAAATAAAAGAATAAAGATTAAAAATAAAAAGAGGGAAATATTTAGAATAAATATTGAGCAACCTAACCCAAGGGAGGGCTCAGCATGGGCCTGACCGCATAAAAGCCAAAGTAGAGGGAGATAGGGGCTCATGTGTGTAAATATATATATGTAAATAAAATAAAAGTATTTTCCTCACAAAAATAGGCTTGTAAATATTTGTATATATTTATAAATATAAAATCAAAATAAAAATTTAAAAATTAAAAGGAAAACAAAAACACCTCTTGTACAGTCATCATGAACATAGAACAACCTTTATATTTATTTAACCTTATAAATAAATAAAATTAATTTCTAAAATTTTTGTAAATATTCTATTTTATATAGTGTAAATAAACAAAATAAAAACAATTAAAACAAAAACAAAATAAAAATAACAAAATTAAAAACACAAAAATATATTGTAAATATACCATGTATATAAATGTATATATGTATTTATTTCACCTATGTATATAAATAATTAAAATAAAATAAAAAGATCTTTTATTCCTTATTTTATAATGAAAATAAATAAAATATAAAATGAGAATAAAATTGTATAAAAATAACAATTAAAAATCAAAAATTTAAATCTTATATTGTATATATACCTATATATGAACCTACTATGTACATACCTGATTTTTATTTTGAAAAATTAATTAAAAATCACTAAAAAATATAAAAAATTAAAACAAAAATATTTTATGTTTTGATTTTTTAATAAATCGGCAATTTACTATTTTAAAATGATTTTACAAATCATTTCCAAACGGCCTCTTCTCATTGGTCCACGGGGATTGTTGACCGCCCGGTCAACTCCCCCCTGTGGACCACCTCCCGTGGGTCTGGTTCGAGAACCCGATTTCCTCCATTTATTACCGCCAGACCCGATCACCATTTAGCCTAACCCAGGGCCCTAATCACTCCCCAGGTATCCGGGAATCTCGCCCGACATAGATCCTAGGGATCCGTGCTCCATGGAGCCGGACCCGAGCCATCTTTCCCGGACCTGCACCCATACATAAGCCGAGCTCCGCCACCCTCATTTATCATCTTTGGTCATTTGATTCAACCCCCAGTGAGCTCCAGTGTGTGCGCGAGAGTGACAGCTCGCGTCCGGTGCTGTCGAAGCGAGGAGAGGGAACGTGGCCACTGATCCGGCGAGCATCGCCGCCTTGCTCCGCCACCAGCAAGAGCATCGAGCCTCGGACGTCGGTGCTCCGTGAGGCAAAGACCCAGAGCTGCGCAAGCTCGCCCACAGTCCATTCAGCCACCCAGGTAGCTCCGTTAGCCTTTCTTTTTCCGTAATTTCTAGTTACCCCCAAATCGCTCCGCCGCCGTCCATCGTCGATTCCCACCGATTCCGACCACCATTCGATCATCGGGCATCGCCATAGCCCTCGCCTCCTTCCCGCGCACCTTCTCCATATCCCCATCCACCCCAGCTCGCACATGAGCAGGGATTCGTGCTCCACCGTCCTCCCTTCACCGGAGCTCGCCCACAACGCTCCATCGTTCACCGCCACTCCGCCTAACTTGGTCGAGGCAATTTGCCCTCGACCCGCGAGCCTTCTGGATTGTTTTGCAGGTTGAATGAAGGCCATCTGAGGTCCTTCGACTTCAAGCCAGGAGGAGCAGCTTCGCCGACCTCGTCAGAGCTCCTCCGAGCTCGGCTGGGTCATCGGAGACCCCCATCCGACGCGGAGGCCCACGCCAGACCTTTTCCGATCACCAGCGCCCCGCGAGGAGGTCGGGAGCGCACGCACTGGGCCGGCGAAGTTAGCCGGCCACCTGTTCTTCCTCGACCTTCAGACGCCGTCCGATCATCCCTCTCGCTCCAGGTGCATCTGGACCGTCCGTGCTGGAGCAGCAGTCACCGTTCGATCTGGAGGAGGAGAGATCTGGACCATCCGATGCTCGAGGGTTAGCCACCTGCGCCCTACACCGTCCGATGCACCACGTGGACTAGCCCCCGCCGTTGGATCCCCTCGAGGAGCGCAGCTTTGGAGCCCCTGTCGCTCGCCACCGTTATATGCTACACGTGGCATCCATCCAGCCGCTCCATTAATAAAGGGTAAACTACCCTTAGGCCCTTCTGTTTATTTTATTTCGCGTTTAGTCCTGTAATTAGTTAGTTTAGTTGTTTAATTTTTGGTATAATTGCATAGAGACCATGGTACTTGCATTTATTTGCGGATATGCCCATGTGCGTTGTGTGACACGTGCATCGACACGTGATTTTCTGGTTTATTTGCAATATAGGCCCTGCAGTTTTGGTTGTTCATTAATGAATGAAAGTTTTTAACTATTTACATTTATACCCCTGTGCGTGATACATTTGTACATGTGCGTGATTTTTTGGGTATTTTGCGAATAGGTCCCTGGACTTTTGGTACCTGTTACCAATAAGCCCTTGGAACTTATTTTTATTACATATGGGTCCCTGAGTGCCCCAGACACGCGCGTAGCACGTGTTTCGCTGGGTTAATTGCATCAGACCCCCCCCCAGACTCTTGGGTATTTGCACTTTGGTCCCTGTGCATTGTGCCCCCTCTTTATTTGTGAATAAAATAGCAAATTACCTCCAAATCCAACGAAAATTGGACACATGGCTCCTGCCATGGTGTAAAATTTTCGAGGATTTTTGAGGAATTTTTGTTTTCATTTGATATTTTTAAAAATTCAAAAACCTCTATTTTCTTCACTGTCTAACTTTAAAAATCACAAAAAAATATTAAATAGTGTCTAAAAATTACAAAAAAATTGTCTACTGTCTATTTTGTTGTTTGTGATTTTCTAGCCAAGTTTGGCTATTTTTCATTACTGAAAACCACTAAAAATTGAAAAACACTAAAAATCTTATAAAAATTCTAGTAAATAAATTAAAAATCCAAAAATAATAAATTTGGTGCCTAAATTTTCCTTGATTTATTCTCTTTACATGAAAATTACCTTCCAGCTAATTTGGGCCCTTTAGATATTTTATCTAGGCCCTTTTAGCTCGGCTGGACAGTACCTTTCTTTTCTGTCACTTTTTGATTTTTGGAAAATTAAATAAACATCAGAAAATTCTCAAAAATTCACCAAAAACACTAAAAATTATAAAACACATAAAAATATTTTTGTTTGAATTTTTGATTGATTTTTAATGCTTTTAATAAATTGTTGAAGTGTGTGTGTATTTGCTTTTCTTATTTTCTTAACACATTAAAAATCCAAAAAATATTAAATAATTAAAAACTACCAAAAATATTTGCTTCTTTTATTTTATTTCTCTTTTTGACTACTTCGTAGGCTGAGAGGCCAACCCGTGCTCCTTGAGTTCGATCCTGGTCGCTATACCAGGTTAAATAAATAGCAGGACCACTTTCGCATTTTGAGTGATTTTACCTCTCGTGGTGGTTTACTTTTCTTGATTGACCTAGCCGAGTGATTGAGGTCGCGACGATCGATTGATACCTTTACCTTGGTCATTTGGCTGGTTATCACTATCACATCGAACATGCGTCTCTTAGATACAATCCTTGACGATGGGACCCTTCGCCTTGACGGGAGACCATGGATGTCACTTATGTGATCCTCCACTTCATATTCAAATTCTAATTAATTATCATGAATCACATTCATATAATTAATTCTTTCAAGGGAAATACACATCTATTTATAGTAGAATATTTTAATTAGATTTAATTAATTTAATCATATTAAATTAATTATCAATCTAATTCAATCAACCAACAAACTTGATTGTTACTTGAAAGGATGATAATATCTCAAAAATATGTATTATTCAAATTTTAATAATTAGAAAAATATATCATGATCCCTCAAGTATTATCCCTTCCTTACCCATTATCATGGCCAGTACCGATAGGAGTGGGATAGATCGCTCACAGAGCAACTTGCTACCCCAACACTCCTCGACTAGACACAATATCCACCTCAGGTTAGGATAATGTCAATTGATCACTTTGTACTGTAGATGATAATCAATTTTTCAACCGAAGTTATATCATATAATAATAATCAAAATCATTTTGATTTATATTGTAAGAAAATTTGCTAAACAAATTCCCATTCATATTCAAGCAAGTTTGTTTGTTGGAAAGAAGATTGCGTAACCAATTGTGATCTAGATCATATCTACTCAATTTGGTAAAGGCAATGTCATTTAAGGAAATAATTATCATCAAATATTTATCCATAATTATTTTCAGGAAATTAACCATTAATTTTACTAATTGATTAAATGACAATCACATGATTCTTGATTAGGAATGTAATTTGCAGCAGTGACTCCCACTTACTAAAATTAGCATATCTCAATCAATTAAATCCAAATCATGAAAAGTAAGTTTTCAAAGTTTGCTAATTTGATTTGTAATAAAACTCAAGTGATTTGCATGCATTTCTAAGCGTTTCAAAATAGTAACTAAATCTTTATTACGACAAGATTCGCCATCCCCGAAACAATGGATATATGTTCATAAAAATGATCATAACTTGAGTAATCGGATTCCAAATCACCAAACTCAAATCCCACAGTTTCATTATTTAATGGGGAAGATAATCCAAGTGATAATTGTATGTTTAAATATTATAAATAGTGTTGAAAAAACTCACAAAATAGGGCTACGCAAATAAAATGCGATAAAATTTTCACAAGCCCTAATGAGCCCAAGTCTTCCTAAGTTCGCGGATCGTATCCAAAAAACCTCTGACTTAAGGCTCTGATACCGCTTGAAGGATATGGAAGAATCCTTAAGTACATCACAGAAGCGTCAGGATTGAATATATATGATCAAGAGCGACTATTCGCACTAGTTGCTCGGTGCAACAGAATTTAAAAAAAAATAAATGATGAAACTACATGATCCAAGAACACTTCTTGAATCGTTTCATAAACCACATAGTAGATATACTAATACCTCTTATAGCATAATTGCGATCGAGCCTCTAACAGAACTTACCTCATGTGTCAAGTTCGATCCATCGGAGGAGATGCTTGCGAGCGCGGAGATGAGTCATGTACTTCTCGTAAAACAAATCGTTGATCCAAGCAATGGATCTCCTGATCTCGTGAAACACGATCGAACGCCTTATTCACGAGAGAGACATACTAAAGAAGATGGAGACCCAAGAGTCGTCGAAGCGGCAGCACAACGACGATGCGACGATGGAGGTGACCTTCTCTCTACGAGAGTAGTGGACGGCCACTCAAGGAGAAGGAGAATGCCTGGTGTGAGAATGAGAGACAGAGAGTTGTGTTGTTGTCGTTGTAACTTGAAGAGCAAGGGGTGCATCTTCTTATATAGGGTTTTGGGAGTCCATAGATCTCAATCCATTGATAATACAAAATCAATGGATGAGATTAATTTGTGTTTCTTTTAATGTCCATGATGTTGTTATAAAAATACAACAATAATTAATTTAATTTAATATATATTGATAAATCAATATAAATTAATTTCAAATCAAGTTAATTGACCTTGGACATAAGAGAGGAGAAGATTAACCTCATCCCTAAAAAGGGGGGACGGTCACCCTACTCCTAATAGAAGTTGGTGGTCGTCCACCCTCTTGTGGTGGAATGGGTCTATCTACTCATTATCTCATGAGATCTCATTATCTTATGATATCTCTAAGATTTATAACAACACTTGTTGGAAATTATTTCACAAAAAGTAATCCATAATTATCTTGTGAATATTGCTATCATGCCATTGGAAAAATGGGAATCACATTCACGTCTCAAAGCAAAATGTAAATTATATTTTCAATTAATCATTTAATGTGAATCCATTCACATCAATAATTAATTAACAAATATAAATCATAATAGTCTCTTCTAGTATATTATAAATCACATTTATAATATATATAAATAATTGGATAGTGTTATCCACATTATTCATATCTATAATAATTAAAACACATTTAATTAAATTGGATTATCATTCCCATGCATTCAAATAATATGGATCAAATTCACATTATTTATGATAACTAAATCACATTTAATTATCTATTTCTCAATGCTTAGATATAATTCAATAATGGAATTATTCTTGAACTCTTTCAAGAATTATGCGCTTTTTCCGCATATACTTGGAGATAAGGACATGGCAATTGTACGTTTCATATATAGTGACTTGGATATTGAGATAACATATCACATCCCGATCTCGTGGACCTCTCATAAATGCTTGATTAAATCAAGGATGTAAATCTAGTCTTCTCATTGCATCCGAATCTCATTCAAATCAATGTTCAACTCTTGGACCAAGATCAGATTACTTCTCTACTGAGAGGAGTCACTAAAATCCAGACCAGTTTCATCATTTCCTTGGAATAGAAGCGTCATGGTTATACAATCGTTTATGATCACATCACCCTCAGTATTACTAATACATGTACATCCTGCATACTGGAAGACCTATGTCAAACCTGAAGATATAGATCAATTTTACACTGCCATCTTTAGGGTTTCATCATCAAGTTCCTCATTCTTGGTCTTTGGGAGTTGGTATTGATCATATGCTTTCCAAAAGCATATATCATACCTTCAAATTCTTGTCATGCTTCCAAAGCACAATGACCATGCATGGAATTTGATTGGTCCCAATAACTCATGAGTGAGCTTGTGTCTTCCAATTTACAAGTGAACATGTATGATCCCTTTGAGAGATCGTATTACTCATATACCCTCATTTGCACACCAGCTCACCAATATATAGACCTTGGCTAGGTCATCAACTTAGTGGTCTGCCAAATGTACATACTTAATCATATAGTAGCATATCTGTCTCCGTTCAGAGGGTGTGTGCCTATATCGTGACAGTATACAACATAGGACTTTGGTTATCTGGATCTCAAAAAGTCAACTCTTTGACCTAACTAATCTAACACCTCAGAATCTCTATTCACATGCAGAGGACCTACATCAAGAGGTCGGTCAGATATCAACCTAATAAGAAAGAATTGCCATCTCCTACTCATGCCGGAGATCATCTCTTAACAATCATTTGACAGTGCTTGATGAGTCCTCATTCTAACTCCTTAGATATTCATCCAAAAACCAGCTACTATGATTTAAATAGAGAATAAACAGTTGTATGATTATTTAGATGGCCACGGTACATAACCCTAATTGTACAGGGGGACCTTATAGTGCATTCATTCATTTAATCTCAAAAAGGGAGTGAAAAAAATCAATAACTTTTATTGATAAATCAAATATTACAATAATATTTATTGTAGGAATGGTTCGCCTTGGGCTCACGTGGCTAACATCAAAATCACCTTAGGGGTGGTGGGCTCAGGTGTTAAAGACCGAATTGGGAATGCAAGTTGGACTTGCAAGGCAGAATGTGTTCCCGCTTCTTTTTATCCTAGTTGCAAGTTCTCATATTATTAGGATGTAATGAAGATAAGAAGGAGATCCTAGATCTTGATGAGATATAATGGTACGTATATCTCTTACTTTGAAAGTGAATAAGGGAATGAACTTTCAGAGTTGACAAGACAACTTTGATATAAAAATTCCTAAACCAAAGTAAAATATTATTTATGGAAATTTCTTATTCCAGATAATCCTCATTAAACCAACTCAATGTTATACTCATAATAACTAGTAAATTATCATGGATTGGATCCATGATCAAGATATTGTACTTGCAATTGGACACATAATGTATGTAGTTGTAATGTGCAAGTTTCCTCATAATAATGAGGAATGACAATTAAATAGACAATAGGACAACAACCTAGGGTTTGTGTGTCTCTATGATCTTGATCCCTGATCAAGTGTGCTTTGGAAGTATCATGTCAATGAGGATCATAATTGTCTAATAATCCTTATAAAATCTAAGAAAATGTTTTGGCGTACATATCTACTCTCGACATTTAATCATGAATGACATGGTTCATTGCATTATGCAGAATGGTGGCTTGATAAGAGATGATGTAATCAAAATGTTTGAGTGCCTACCTGAACCAAAGTCTTTTAGAGTTTAGATGGATGTAGATATGATGAGTGTCATCATTCTACTGTATATACTCAAGCTTCATAATATTCATATTGAATAAATTGAATGAAGCACGTATGAATGTTGACATACTCATATATTGAAATCCTTTGAATTCAACATAAGAGATCCTTTGTCTTAAACAATGGTTGTTTATAGATGAAGGGAGTGCGGTGGAAGCATGGATCTGACCCAAGTAAGAAGGAAAGTCAAAGAGTTAACTGTATCTCTGTGACTTCCATATGACATACAAAGAGTAGGATGAATGCCAATACTTCAACAAGTTGATGTATTTATAGTATGGATATCAAGTCTATCTAAGATCCTTAGAGAAGGATCTAGATAGTGCATAAGAATATTAAACATCTATATATAATCATTGAAATTGACTTGATTATTGGATAAGATCAAAGTCTAACAATTGTATCTCATTCTTCTAATGACATTTGCAATTGGTTGCATATGTTTTAGAAGACTGGAAAATTTGATCTTAAGGTGTAATATTCATCGACATGGATATTGATGCAAGTGTTGCAACAATCTCTATTGAATAGATAGACCATATTTTCATTGGGAGAGCCCTTAGTCTTAACGAATGTCTCTATGAACTAGATATTAGAATACACTCATTATTTATTTCTAAATGTTGGATATAAACATGAATTCTGGAATAGAGTTATCATAAAGAGTTATGATGGATATAGTTCAGATAGTAATCTGACATATAGAGGACTCTACTAAAATTAGAATATTAATGAATAGTTCATTAACATTTCTAATACTGGAATTTTAGAATCTTAAAAGATCAATAGGAGGATGAAGATCATTTGACAATGATCTGGCATCAAGCCTTGGGCATATGTCTGTCGATGATATCAATAGACTAGTAAGAGTTGAAACTTTAAACTGACTAAAATTTCAAATCTTACATACTTGTGAATATGTATTCAAAGTAGAAAATGTCCAATGCACCCTTCTGAGAATGGTGTTAGATGCCAAGGTATTCGAGATCTCATTGTGATATGAGATTTCTTCCCTTCACCTTAGAAACCTTTGAAATGTTCAAAGATTTCACAATTTTGATTTAGAATCAAAGCTTTAAGGAAGATGAAACCTAGGTATCAAGTACCTATTAGATGAGTTCAAGGAATACCTTTTGGAGAAAGGAATATCATTCCTATCTCACTCCTCCTAATACATCTAAACTCAATAGAGTTGTAGGGAGGTACAATTGGATCATGTATGACATGATTTGATCAATAATGAATCGTAGCATAATTACCTCTTAGTTTCCAAGTATATATGTAGTAGAGACTACAATATATATCCTTAATAAGAGTCCATGCAAATCTAAACCCGAACATCCTCATAAGCCATGGTTTGGAATCTTGCCTTGTGTTGGACGCTTGAGGATTTAGGGTTGCTTGGTCCATAACTTTATCATGGATGCAAGTAAGGTGGAGTCTAGCACCAGAGGGTGTTGCTTTATCAGGAAAATAAAGGATGGTATTGGATGCCTACTTTATGACCTTGAGATTCTTGAAAGATTTCATCTCTAAAGATATGATTCTTAGAGGATGAGACTCTTGAGAATATGAAAATGAAGTGAATGAACTAATTGAATCTTGAGAAGATAATGAGACTCCTAAAATCAGAAACTAAAAGGACAATTAAAGATGAAACACTAATACCTCTTAAAATTATTTTGAGGATGGATTCCATGTGTCAATAAAGTCTGACAATGATCAGAATTCATATGATGAAGCTTCCAAGGATCATGACATGGAAAGATGCATGTTAGCAATAAAGTCTAAAGTAGACTTCATATACAAAAGTTGTATATGAACCCTCAAGGATCCACCTATATGGGTAAGACTCGTTAAGGTATAAATGGATCTTCAAGAGAAAGAGGGAACCTGATGAGAAGGTGCATACCTTCAAAGCGCGGCTCATATCTACAAGATATACACCAAAGAGAAGACATCACTTGCGATGAGACTTGCTCTCCATTGACCATACTTAAACCCATCAGAATAGTTCTAACTATAGTTACACAACTTGACTTTACATATTCAAGATGGAACTCAATATTACATTCCTCTATGAATAACTCTTTGAGGATATTCACATGAAATAGCCCCAAGGCTTCGTGGTTGAGGAAAGAAAGGCTTGCAAGCTAAGGAACTCCATCTATGGACTCAAATAAGCTTCTTGTAGTCGAAACACTGGATTTGATGAAATTATAAATGTTATAAAATCTTGATGAACCATGTGAAGATCAGTGGGGGTACCATTGTATTCATCGTGATAAATGTAGATAATATCCTAATCATTTGGAATGATATAAGGATGATAATAAGTATAATCTGGCTATTCCATATCCTGAGATATGATCTCAAATATACCTCTTAGATCTTAGTTCTGAAGATGTTCAGAAGCACAGAGAAGAGGGACAGTCACATTTGTGGTACACCTTGGACATAACCATTTTTGGGAAAACTCCAAGGAATGCTTCTTTCCCTTAAGATATGGTATTGACCTATCTGAAGGGATAACACCTCAAGGAGTTGAGGAAGTGAATGCTAAACCTACTTTCTCTTGTGCATCAGTTATGATAAGCCATGTGTATGCTAGATGTGTACAAAAGCCAGATGTATGCCATACAGTGGGAGTAGGTTACTAATCCTAGTATGGAAATAAAAACACTTGATTGCAGTAATAACAAAGATGAAAAGACTTTAGAGATAGTGATCTCTAAGTCTTATCTTCAAAAACTTGACTTTATAGATAGTGATCGAAAAGGGACTTAACTGCATATACCATATGAGATAGAAATCTTTGGGAATAAGGGTATTCTATTACTGATCTGTAGCGTCAAAGACACTATAACTAATAAGATTGAGTAATGGTTGGATAAGATTCAACATTCTCTTGGATGCGAGCACGGTTACTAAGGGATATGCAAGTACCATAAAAGGACTTGGCGTAGTCTCTCGGGAACAGAGTGACTGATCAGCTTACCTAACTCTTTTTCTAAATAGTGTATGATTGTCACATGAGTGTGGGTTTAAATATTAGCCCATTAATGGCTCTTTCGGCTAGTGGAAGATCATTGAACATTCGAGCCCATGACGAGCCATTATGCAATAAATATTATTGTCAATATCATTCTATGATTTGAATTGAAGAATAATTAATTTGCATAATAGATCCCTTAGTAAAATTAGGGTCATGTACCATGGTCATCTTAATGATCATACAGTTGTCGATTCAATTGTTGAATCGTAGAGGCCGGTGCTTGAATGATTAGATTGAGGACTCATCAAGCACTGTCAAATGATTATTAAGAGAGGATCTCCAGCCTGAGAAGAAGATGGCAATCGTTTCTATAAAGGTTGATATATGACCGATCTCTTAATGCAGGTCCTTTGCATAGGAATAGAGATTTGAAGGTGTTAGATAAGTTAGGTCAAAAAGTTGACTTAACGAGATCAAGATAACCAAAGACCTATGTCATATGCTTTCACGATATAGGCAGGAATCCTCTGACCGGAGACAGATGTGTTACTATATGTCTGAGTTTGTACATTTGGCAAACAAATAGGTTGATGACCTAATCAAGGTCTATACATCGGCACGCTGGTGTGCATACAAGGGCATATGAGTAATACGATCTCTCAAAGGGATCATACAAGTTCATTTACTGAGCTAGAAGATATGAGTTCACTCATGAGATATTGGGAAGTATCAAATTCTGTGCACGATCGTCTCGCTTTGGAATCTTGATAGAATTTGTAATGTTTGATTTATGATTTTGGAAAGTATATGATCAATACCTGGGTATGATATATGCTTTTGGAAAGTATATGATCGATACATACATCTAATGGTTGAATGAGAAACTTAATGATAAAATCCCGAAGGAGACCGTCTGAATAGATATAAAACTTCATATTTATTCTGGATCTTCCAATATGCAGGATGTGCACGTATTAAGAATACATGAGGGTGATGTAATCATAAATGATTGTATAACCACGACGATTCCATTCCTACAGAGTGACGAAATGGGTCTAGATTTTAGTGACTCCTCTCAATGGAGAAGTATATGATCTTGGTCCAAATGTTTGACATTGATCTGAGTGTGATTCAGATGTAATAATAAGATTAGATTTGCAGTCTTGATTTAATCAAGCATATATGAGAGGTCCGCAAGATCTGGATTTGAGATGTGATCTCAATATCCAAGTCACTATACGTAGAACAATACAATCGCCATGTCCTTATCTCTAAGTATCTATGGAGAAAGCGTATTATCCTCGAAAGAGTTCAAGGATAATTTCACTGTTGATATATGTATTCGAGCATTGAGAAAAATGATAACTAAATGTGAGTTAATTATCATGAATAATATGAATTTGATTCATATTATAAAGATAGTTATATGTGATAATTAAATGTGATTTAATTATCAAAGATGTGAATGGTGTGAATGTGATCCATATTATTTGGGCACATGATAATAGATATACAAGATGATTAAATGTGATTTAATTATCACGAATATGAATAATGTGGATACCATTATCCATATTAATCATATATATATATTATATAAATGTAATTTATAATATATTAGAGAGAGCCTATTTTGATTTATATTTGTTGATTAATTATTGATGTGAATTGGATTTACATTGGATAATTAATTGAAAATATAGTTTACAATTTATTTTGGGTTGTGAATGTGATTCACATATTTCCAATAGCATGATTGCAATATTCACAAGATAATTATGAATTATTTTTGTGAGATAATTACAACATATGTTGTTGTAAATCTTGGAGATTCCATGAGATAATGTAATCTCATGAATTGGAAGAAGATTGCCTCCTTCCAATTCAAGGAGGTGGACGACCACCAAGTCCTAAAGGGATTGGATGGATGTCCCCCTTTTTAGGGATGAGGCAATCTCCTTCCTCATTATCTCCAAGATTAGTTGATTTAATTTGGAATTAATTTATATTGATTTATCAATATATTTAAATTAAATTAAATTAATTGTTGTTGTGTTTTTACAACAAAATCATGACCATTGAAAGAAACACAAATCAGTCTCATCCATTGATTTTATGTTGTCCATGGATTGAGATCCATGGACTCCCAAAGCCTATATAAGAAGAGGCACCCCTTTCTCTTCAAGTTAAAACAACAACAAGAGAACAACATATGCTCTCTCTCTCTCTCTCATTTTCTACACTCCAAGTCTCTCACTCTCATTGTGTCCGTCCACTATGGAGCCCTAGAGAGGGTCATCATCGCCGCAGCATCGTCGTTATGCTGTCGGGTTATTTTCTCATGAATCTCTGTCTCCTTCGATGTGCCTCACTCGTGAAGAAGACGTCGGATTTTGTGTGATGAGATCACGAGATTCGTCGCTTGGATCATCAACATGGATTGCGAAGAGCACATGTTTCATCAACGTGCTCGCAAGCGTTTCCTTTGTCGGATCGGACTTGAGACGGGAGGTCTCTTCGTTTAGAGACTCGATCGCAATCACACTTCAAGAGGTAAACCTAATTCTTGTTTGTGGTTTAGATGAAACAATATGAGAAGTGTTCTTGGATCATGTGGTTTTATTGTTTAAAATTTTTTAAATTCCGCTACCCCAAGCTACTAGTATGACTATTCGCTCCCAATCGCATACGATGTGATTCTCACACTTCCGTGACATGCCTAAGGATCTTCCCATATCCTTCGTGAATGACGTAAGATCCCACATCGTGTGGGTGAGTAAAGATGCACTTTTCTAACCATATCCTATAGAGTATGTTGCATGTCGAAGGGAATGAGGATGGAATGATCTCCCTTGGATTTTGAATTGGAAAAACTAAAGCTAAGGATATCTACTTCCAAGTCTTCAATGCACAATCCAATCCAAAATCATGTCGCTCTAGCAAACGGGCATAATGCAAAAAGATGATTCAAGTCTTCATATGATCCCAAATCTAGCAACGTGCATCCGAGCCTGAAACTCTTCTAGCCAACATCGCACCCAAACAGATATAGTCATTAAGTAACCTCCACATAAATAGTTTCAGCCAGGGTAAAAGTTCTTTTGAAGAAAAAATATTTTTACATTGCTTTAGAAGATCCAGATTGAAAACCCAATCTTTAGAAACTAAGAGCTGATAGGTTGATTTAGTAGTAAAGATCCCTCTAGGATGGGATTTCCAAATTAATTCATCTTTTATTCTAACATTGCAGTCCAGACTGCTAATTTATGAGCAGGTTGCTGATAACACTTTTCAATTAATGGTTGTATCCACTTACCCCTATTATCAAGTAGATATGCCACAAGCCTTGATTGTTGCATGTAATGGGAGGAAGCTGAAGATCAATGGTTGAGATGTTGTTGTAAAACATTTGCAACAACAATTAATTCATTTGAAATAAAGTAAATATGTTGTAAATAATCTTAACATATTTAATTTCAATTAACTCGAGATTCTCATGAATGGAATAGGATTAAGCCTCCACCTTCCATTAAAAGGGAAATGACAAAGACTCCTTCCCATTTAATGAAGGTGGACAACCACCCTTAGATTGGAGAGAGAAAACTCTCTCCAATCCTAATGTAATCTTATTACATTAATTCTTATTTCATGGAATCTTTTGTCAATAAAATATCATCAAATAATTATTGGAAATTATTTGTGATAATTGCAACAAAACCATTGACAATTATGAATCAAATTCAACCACCCAATAAAATGTAAATTATATTTACAATTAATTATTTAATATGAATATAATTCACATAACCATTTAATTCGTAAATCTTATTTACAATAAACTCTCTCTCTTTTATATTATAAATCACATTTCTAATATTAATGATTATTATGCATGGTGATATCAACATTGGTCATATCTTGATAACTAAACCATATTTAATTATCTTGTGTCCAAATAATATGAATCATATTCAGATTATTTTTGATAATTAAATCATAGACGACTGCTCTCATGTGTCCAAATAATATGAATCATATTTATATTATTCATAATAATTAAATCATATTTAATTATTAATTTTTCTCAATACTCAGATATATTATCAACAATTGAATTATCTTGAACTCTTTTAAGAACAATGTACTTTCTTAGCAGATACTTGGAGGACAAGATGATTGTATATTCCATGTATAGTGACCTGGATTGAGATCATATCTCAAATTCAGATCTCGAGAACCTCACATAAATATTTGATTAAATCAAAATGTAAATCTAATCTTCTCATTACAACTAAATCATATTCAGATCAATGTCCAATATTTGGACTAAGATTAGTTTACTAATCTACTGAGAGAAGTCACTAAAATACAAACATGTTTTATCACTCTCTTGGAATGGGAGTGTCACGGTTATACAATCGTTTACGATCACATCACCCTCGAATATTCCTAATAGCCGTGTATTCTACATACCAGAAGACCTTGATTAAACTCGAAGTTTTAGATCAGATTTGAACTATCTTCTTCATGGTTAGATCATGGGGAGTTGGTATTGATCATATAACATTCCAAAAGAATATATCATACCTATAAATTTCTGTCAAGCTTCCAAAGCAAGACGATCATGCATGGAATTTGATCCCAATATCTTATGAGTGAGCTCTTGTCTTTTGGTTCAATAATGAATTTGTTTGATACTTTTGAGAGATTGTGTTACTCATATACCCTCATATGCACACCAGCCCGCTGGTGTATAGACCTTAGTAAATGGTGAAAGGGGAAATTACATAAAACGGAAATACACACGACATTATTACTATTTCCTATAAGACACAATTCAGTGTGGACCACAGCATCCGTACGATGGCAAAACATCTAAATTTATTGCTATAATAACTATCATCAGCGGTCCCAAGAGAATCCTAAAGCCACCCCCCCAATTGGTCATATGTAAAGAATAAGTGGTCCACATCTTTCATACTATCTGAACACCTCAAAAGTGTAACATATGTTTCCCACAGTTTCTTTTCCCTGTAAACTCTTGTCGTCACATACACCCTCATCTCATTAGAAGCCATATAAATATACTTCACTCTCAACGGTACCTTCCAACTCCAAATCATTATGCAATGTCTAGATAGATATCCACAATCAAGCACTCGAGTAGTAGCTGTAGAGATATTTGGGTATTTCTATATTCTATATGTATCATTTTCTTATTTGTATTTATGTTCTTCCGCCTTATGTAATTTACCCATAGGTATCTCCTCTATATAAGAGAGCCTAGGGTTCTCAGAAATAATAACCTCTTATTTTCTCCCAACATGGTATCAGAGCGGCGGTCCTAGACCGGAGCTCCTATACCCTAACCCTAGACCCCCACCAGCCAGCCCCCTACTCTCTCCGCCTGCGCTGCCGCCCAGGCCACCCCGCTCTATTGCTGGCCTACAGCGGCCGCCCAGGCCTCTCCCTCCTTGCTGGAGACCACTACCACCACCGCCAGGGCCTCCGCCGAGGTCTACGCCTCCTTACCGGGCACCGCCGACACCGTCCAGGCCCACGCCTCCGCCGCCCAGCCCTTGGTGGGTGGCCTTTGATTTTTCACGGGCCCCTAAAGACCGCCTAGGTCGTCGGCCTCAAGTGCTGTCGATCTCAGCCATTGTTCTCCGTCTTCTTCGAGCAAATCAGGTGATGGATATGATTACATAGGTCTACATATGCAATCAAATCCTCATATGTCATTGTAGACAAATCTCTCTTAGTCTACATACCTTGTGATCTTCATTCGGCATCATGTCAGAAAACAAAGTCGACGTACCCGCCACAGGTGCCTTCAGAGGTCCGGCGCCGATTGTCAAGATGGATGGGACGAACTATGAGCTCTGGGCTATGCAGTTCATGAGTATGCGTATGCCAAGGTCTGGTTATCTGGGACGTTGACAATAGAGATCGCCAACGACGTGCTGCGTCAGCCCATGGCGAAGGCAATGTGGAATATTCTAGCCGCGATATATTCTCAGGCACGGAATGAGACCAAGATACTACAGTTGCAGCATTATATTTTTACAATCAAACAGAATGGACGTCCTCTCCACTCACTGTACACATCCCTGCGAGGGATGTTTGAGAAGCTCCATAGCTTCATGCCTTCGACGGCTACCCCTGAGCAGCAAAAGACATACAGGAATGCTACCATGGTAGGTGTATTCCTGGCTACACTTGATCTAGAGTACGATGCTGCCCGCTCTCAGATTCTTGTTGACGCCACTATTCCTCCCATGGAGGAAGCTTTCCGCCGACTTAGTCGAATCACTGTCCCGAGCTCTACTGCTACCCAGACACCTTCGGTGATGGCTGCCTCCAGAGGAAGAGGTGGCTCATCTACTTTTCATGGACATGGTCCCCGTGGTCATGGGGATCGGATCCGTCAGCCTTGCACATATTGTCACCATCCTGGCCATTCCAAGGATACATGCTACTCTAAGCATGGGTTTGCAGCATCGGCTCGGGTAGCAGCACAAGTTGAGTCTCCTGCACCTTCTTCTTTGGACCATCATTTCAATGATCTCGTTGCCAGACTAAGGAACATCATGCCTCTTGACACAGCTCTAGGAGGCCAATCAGATGTGCCAGCCTCTGTTTCTGCCAGTTCCTTCGCTACAGCCAGTACGTCAGGTAGTTCTTATGCTCTCACCTCTTGTGATGGATCTATGATTACAGAATGGATTATGGACTCTGGAGCGACACATCACCTATGTGGGGATAAAGAGCAGCTTACTGCATAAAGAGAGGTTCCTCCAGGGTGGACTGTGGTGATAGACAATGGGATACATTCACCGTCGGTGCATTCCTCGGGAGGAGCACCACAGCGTCCTCACTAACTACCACAAGCTTGAGTCAGGAGGACATCATTGTGGGAGACGAACAGCACAGAAAGTTCTCCAATCCGGCCTTTGGTGGCCTATCCTCTTCAAGGATTCAGATGAATTCGTGAAGAGGTGCACTGACTGTCAGAGGATGGACAGTTGTGCACAACATGATATGATACCGATGCAGCCCATTAACTTCTGTGAGGTTTTTGACGCATGGGGCATCGATTTCATGGGTCCATTCCCTAAGAGTCAGGGATTTGAGTACATTCTGCTTATTGTAGATTATGTGAGTCGTTGGGTTGAGGCCATCCCTGCCCGAGCCGCAGATGCTAAGACCGTTTGCAGATTTTTGATGAAAAATATCATTTCACGGTTTGGGGTACCTAGAGTTTTGATTTCAAACGGGGGGACTCACTTTATCAACAACAAGGTAAGGGCCCTTGCTATCGAGTTCAGCATTGACGTCGAGTTGCCACTCCATATCATCCTCAAACTAATGGTCTTGCTAAAATATCAAATAGGGAGATCAAGAATATACTGCAGAAGGTCATCCGTCCAGATCGAAAGGATTAGTCACAAACTTTGGACTCGGTCTTGTGGGCATATAGGACTTCCTTCAAGACACCTTTGTACACATCTCCCTTTCGTCTCGTTTTTGGCAAGCCATGCCACTTAATTGTGGAAATCAAGCACAAGTCACTTTGGGCAGTTACAAAGTTATTATTGGATCCTAAGACTATCGAAGGATAGAGGAAAGTAGAGTTGGCAGCCCTAGAGGAGTTGAGAGATATAGCCTTTTCGAGTAGCCTACAATACAAGGATAGAGTGAAGATATGACATGATTCTCACGTCAGCCATAAATAGTTTGAGCCGAATCAGAGAATATGGCTATTTGAGCTAGGTTAAGATTATTCCCAGGGAAGTTACAAAGCAAATGGAAGGGAACATACTTGGTCAGAAAGGTGCACGACAACGGAAGCATTGATATATCTGAGTTGTCATCCGATTCCACCTTTCGAGTTAAGGGGCAGCGCCTGAAGCCATATCTTGACCATGATCCGTTTATCGTTGATGTTGCCCCTATTCATTTTGCATGAGATGTGGTCTTTAACTCACATTATTTGCATCTCAAGCCTGATTATCACTTCTCCTTTGCAGCTGTATAGATCCATATTGTCCATATCATTCATTCTTTTTGTCGAATACCCCATCTTCATCTTATGAGTATGCTATACTTAGGGTGTGCTTTACCCAAAGTATGGGAGGAGGTATCAAACCTGTGATTATTCATTTGATTTCATTACCTCTATTTTGATGCATATCCTTTTTACCCTAAGTATAGGGGAGGTAATACCGGTACATCCTACTCCTCGATTTTCCCATTGTGTACAGTCTTCTATACTTAGGATTACTTGTACCTAAGTATAGTGGGATCACCGACTTCTATTTCATTTGATTCATTACATTCTTTCATTCGTCATTGTAGTATACCATTCTTTTCACTTCCCAATACTCAGCACGAGTTATGTCTTCCTTTAATCGCTCTTTGATCTCTATGAGGACATCGTTCGAGCCAAGTATAGGGGGTGTCGTATATATTGTATATATATACTTTAGCCATAACTCATACTTTGTGTGAGTGTGTTGATAATAAGGCTAAAATTCTCTAAACTAAAAATCACAAAAATTTTACAATTTTTCTTGTACATAAATGTTTGTAAAAACCTTTTGCAAAAACTATTTTTGTAAAAATGATTTTGATTGCAAAGTTTTGTAAATATTTTTGTATCAAAATTATGTATATAGTCAAAAGTTTTGAAAATTTCTTGAAAAATAACTACTTGCAAAATTTTTTTGTAAATGTTTTGCAAAACTTCTCCTTCTTGCATTCAAAAAATTTCATAAAAATTTGCATATTTTGAAATATTTTCCACAAAAAGAGTTTTTGTATATATTTGCATGTACATTCTTTTGGATCATGGTTGACATTTAAACCAGTCTCGAATTAAATTGAAAAATGGAGCTTGGTTAAGACCTTAATCCACCTAACTTCAGAGGAACCTTATAGGATTTGGGGTTAAGACTTTTCAGGTCTTTAGTGACTTAATTCTTTGAGTCCATTATGTTATGTTCACATGTCATCTTGATGAGCCTAAGTAGAACACTTAACAACGTACCATGACTCTCAAAGACAATGGCTTGACTTCGACACGCACCTTACACGTAGTTCAACACAGATGAGGTGGTGAGGAGGCAGAATTCGTTGGCTTGGGGTAGCATACGAGGGTAGTACAACTAGCTGGAACCTCTCATCTTCCTCTAGGGAGGGATGAGCATCTCAACCTAGTCTAGTGGCATTGAGGTCTAAATACAGGAGTATGTGGGTTGCAATAATGCTTCAAAAGAGGGATAGTCTACTGGCTCAAGAGGAAAAACTCCTTATGTACATACTGCACCATGTAAATATGTTGTATATATACACAAATAAATGTGCAAAAATATGAAAAAATCCAAAAAGGGGGACACGTCTGATTGAAAATAAAATACCTACCGGAGTGTAGATAGTGAATAAGCAAAGCTTATGTATTCCACCTTCTCATCTCATGGAAGCTTGTAGCTGGAGACCTAGCTACATTGGTTAAGCTCCAAGGGATACGTGGCTACACTGGTCACTCTCCATTCTCTTCTTTCCCCTCTTCTTGAGATGGTTGAACTTGAACTTAGAAGGGAATACCCCTCTCCTCGAGGAAAGAGTTGCTAGACTGGGGGATTAGAGTTACCTTTTTTAGGGTAGTTGGTTCTTTATCATTTTTGAGGTGGGGAGCTACATATCACTTATACAATACAAGGAAAGATGCGTAGTCATTAGAGTTCGCGTATGAAGACTTGTTCTGATCTGGTTATTAAGGAGTCCTGACCATAGAATTGTGGAACTTGGAGGTTGTTGAGTCTTAAACCTATTTCCCAATAAGGTTCCGCCAAATTAATAATCCAAAGGTCTGACTGAGCTCCATACTTCAATTTAATGAAGATAAGTTTAATAATCAGCTTTGATTCCTCCTTTTTCTTTTCTTTTCTTTTTCACTTCTTTTTCAGATAAGTGTTTACTAAGGTACTAGCAAAGGTAAAGTATAGGGGGATGATGAATCTACAATTCTCATTCTTTATTCTTTTATTTTAGCTCTTTCTTTTAGTAAAAACACCTTTAAATACTTGTAAATACAATAACTTGGCATTATGCATGCCATTGTTAATATCTCATAGTTAGCACCTAAATTTGCAAAAATAAAAGAATAAAGGGAAAAGAAAAAGAAGGATTTATTTAGAATAAATATAGTGTGACCTAAACCCCAAGATCAGGTCAAGTCTTGACTTGATCACAAAGAAAATAAGTAGAGAGAGATAAGGGTACACTATGTATTGTACATACCAAACTTACTTGTACATAATATTTATTTTTGAAAAAATAAAAAAATATTTTATTCTTTTTACACACTTGTACATAGCCTTAAAATCATAAAAATAAAATAAAAACAAAAATAAAATCATCAAACCCTTGTACAAAATACACATGTATATCATAAAATATCTATTTATTTTATAACCATAACTAATTTATAAATATCAAATAAAAATTATTTTGTATTCCTAAAATTATTACGTAAATAAGTAAAATATAAAATAATATGAATTTTTGCAAAAAGAATAAAATAAAATTATTTGCAAATAAAGCATAGGTATATTATACATGTATTTACCATATATTGTATATACCTTATTTTTATTTTCATAAAAATAATTAAATCATAGAAAATAGTTTATAAAATAATAACATTTTTTATTTTATAAACTTTTAAATTTAAAATCATTTACTAATTTTAGTTTAATCTTCTTTCATTTTGTAAATCCTGAATTATCATTGGTCCACGCAGGATTGTTGACCTTGGTCAACGTCCTCTTCCAACTGGGTCGGGTTCGCGCGTGCCTCGCTGGAGTGTTTTATCCACTTTTTAGCGCCCAACTCAGACCTCTGACGAATCGCTGAATATGATATATAATGTGTGTTCGTTGTAGTACGTGTACTTAGCGAATCAGTAAGAATCAATAAAAGAATCTCAGTGAAGAGTGTCTCGGCTTTAATTTATATCCCAAGCAAGTTCGGGGTCGAACACAGGGAGGCAAAGGAACAACATTGGGTTAATTCAAAAACTTAGGTCTAGGTTTCCAAATGGTATTTTTAAAAAAATTTTAATGGAAAAACAAATGAAAATGCAAATGCGGGTGATTTAAGACAATAAGAAAACACACAATTAGGCCAAATTAATTTTAATGCGAAATTAATCAGATTTAGCCTAATTGTATTTTTCCTACAATCCTAATCCAGTGATCAATACAAAACACATTTTATTGGAATTTTTGGGGTTTTAAATGCAACAATAAAAAATATACACTTTTTACGGGGTTTTTCAAAAATTTCACAGAAAAAGAATGCAAAAATTATGAAAATTTTACTGGAATATAAACATGATGCAAGGAGGCTAAATCATTTTTCTGAAATTTTATGACAAAATATGAATTTTTTATGGATTTCTAAGTGAAAACAGAGAGACAAGGAGTAATTAATTCCTAATAAATCCACACTATCAAAATATTCAGAGAGCGAATTATCTCATATAGATATTTTTATGAGAAATCCAAGAGAGTTAAGATTTTGCAAAAAGAATACATGTGGATTGAAATAAAAATCATTTACCAAAATCACTCTAACATTTATTTAAGGCACAAGATAACTCCAATTATGATGAAATTTGGAAAGGAATTCAATCACATTTCAAGGCATCAATTCTGATTTTTGTGGAATTTTTGGAATAATTATGAGTCAGATATATATTGAAGAGCTTAAAGAGGGTAAAATATGCAAAATCGTACTTGAATAATTTTAATTAATTAATTAGAATCCATAAAAATACAAATAAATATCCAGCAGATAGAGAATTAGTTGCTCAACAATATGGTATTTTTCATTAAATAAAACAATGCAATATTGGAGTCCAAATTAATACACGAACATAGAGTTATCAATGTAATGCAAAAATTAAACTCAAACAACACAAACTGTGCACAGGGGCACTTTTGGAGTTACGGAATCATACGGGGAAAACATGCAATTTTACAAAAAAGAATAAGATGGACCTTCATCTTCTCCATACGGGCAACTAGGGCACGAAGATGAGGGAAGGGAGGCGGGGCGGCGCGGGTCCCGTGCTTGGGCGAGGGGCGGTTGGAGGCTGGAGGAGCTCGACGGCTTAGAGGAGGGCAGCCACGGTGGGGCGGCGTGCGGAGTTGGGCGCGACCACACGAGCAAGCGGCGCGGTGGCTGAGGGCCTGCGCGAGATGGAACTCGGTCGCGGTGGAGGGACGCCGGAGTGGGGGCAGCTGTTGGAGGATGGCGCTGGCCGCGGGTGGTTGCCAGCGGTGCATGGAGCTGGGCGCGGCCATGCGGTTGTAGGTCGGGCAGGGGGCCGCAATCAGTGCGGAGGAGGCGGAGGAGTACAGGAGGGGCATGTCGGCGGTGTCACGGTGCAGGCGTGCGCTGCGCCCAGGAGGGGGGTCCTGCTGCGATGTAGGGCAGCGGCTGGCGGGGGTGCTGCCTGTCGTGGTTGCAGGGGGCGGCGGTGGCGGTTGCTGCTGCTTCCTCTGCCTGTTTTTTATTTTTTTTATTTTGATTTTTTATTAATTTTCTTAAAACTGGAAACTAAAAAATGATAAAAGGGAATGGTGAAGAGGATGATGGAGGTAGATTATAGTGATGATGGAGTGGGTGTGATACAAAATTGATGGTGTGAAACAACAAGGAAACAAAATATTAGATAAAATAAAATAAAATGTGAAATGAGGGGAAATACTAACATGAATCTTCATCGGATTTGTGGAGCAGCTACGCTGGACTCTTGTCGTCGCCTCGATCCTATTGGCGAAATAAAAATCGGATAAGCTATGCGAGCTCTATGGGAAGCTCATGATGCGGGGACGGTGGTCGCCACGGATCTCGCCTGAAGGAGGTCATCGCTTGAGGAAGATGATAAGCCGCTACCATCGACACCACGTTCCAAGCTCTCTCCTTTTTCTGTAATAATGGTGGATGGGGAAAATGAGGATGAATAGAAGAATAAAAAGAGAAGAAGAATGGGAGTTAAAGAGATGGTGGAAAGGTGGAGTTTGAATGGGAGGTTAAAAAAATGGTGGAGTAGAATGGAGGTTGAAAGAAAACTTGGTGGTTAATGAAAGAATGGGAAGTTATTGTAGAGAATGTGAATTGAAAAAATACAATAAAAGTAGGCTACTAAAAAGGGAGAATAAAATAAAGAGAGAAAGAGTGGAGAATTTACAAAAGAAGACAAACAACATGTACATTTTTTTACTTTTCTAAATTTAATTTTTATGTATTTTTAATAAAAGATATTTATAATAAAAAAATACAACAAATACTAGGAATAAAATACAACACAATAAAGATTTTTTTGAATTATTAGTAATTAAAAAAGATAAAATAAAAAATGAAGAAAGAATGGATATTTACATAATATATCGTGTACATCTAAGTCCCAAAATCCATATTTTACAAATGAGCTCCGATTTTAATGAAACCACTTCCGTTGGATAAATAATTTTCTAACTTAAACTTTAAAAGTGAGTTTGTGAGAAGTTCAAACGGAGCAGGAATTTGGCCAGTATATGGACTTTACAATTTTTTCTCTTTCAGATTTAGGAGTCTTTATTTGAGGTGAAATTTATTTTATATTTTTATATTTTTATATACATTTTTATAAACAAGCTAGATAAAGAGTTGGTCAAAACGGAATGGAAATGAAATTATTAAAAATACATGAAGTTTTGGGTTATTTATAGGTGAAAAACTCCTTTAATTTTGCGGCTTTTTATTGTTAATTTATTTTGTATAATATAATATACAATACAATAATCAACGTATTTTATTTACAAGAGATATTTTATTAATTTATTGATTTTGTGAACATTTATTTGGGATTTTACTCGGACATTTTGCTAAGACAAGATATTGAGATGATGAATCATGGATTCATTAACCTCAGATTGCTTCGATTCTTGAGCCCAATCAAAGCCCCAATATCCTCGTTCCTTGCAGATCCCTAGGCATAGCTAGATCTGCCTAGGGTTTTGCATTGGGCTCTGATCTTCTTGGACCCTAGGGCTTCCTATAAACACACTCCTCTGCAACTTGTGATCTCTAGATCATCCCTCGCGCCACCCAAGACCCCTAACCACCTTCACTGGAGTGACAGCCTTTGTAGGAGCAGCTCAGGACCCTGCAGAGATGCATGGAGGCTCGTAGCTCAAGATGTGGTCGGAGCTCCTGATGAATACTCATTCATCACTCTTTATTCTTATATTTTAGCTACAAAAACCTTCGTAAATGCATGTAGATATGTGTAAATAGAAATAATTACCAAAAGCATGCATTGTGTAAAAACCTATAATTAGCATGTTTTTGTGCAAAAATAAAAGAATAAAGATCAAAAAGAAAAAGAGGGAAATATTTAGAATAAATATTGAGCAACCTAACCCAAGGGAGGGCTCAGCATGGGCCTGACCGCATAAAAGCCAAAGTAGAGAGAGATATGGGCTCATGTGTGTAAATATTTATGTAAATAAAATAAAAGTATTTTCCTCACAAAAATAGGCTTGTAAATATTTGTATAAATTTATAATTATAAAATCAAAATAAAAATTTAAAAATTAAAAAGAAACCAAAAATCTCATTCATGTACATAAACACCTTGTACATAGTTTCATCATCCCTATTTATCCTTATAAATAACTAAAAGTAATTTCCAAAATTTTTGTAAATATCCTATATAGTGTAAATAAATAAAATAAAAACAATTAAAACAAAAAAAACAAAATAAAAATAACAAAATTAAAAACACAAAAATATATTGTAAATATACCATGTATATAAATGTATATATGTATTTATTTCACCTATGTGTATAAATAATAAAAATAAAATAAAAATATCTATCTATTCTTTATTTTATAATGTAAATAAATAAAGTATAAATTGGGAATAAAATTGTATAAAAATAACTCATTAAAAATCAAAACTAAAAATCCCATATTGTATATATACCTATGTATAGTACTATATTGTATATACCTTATTTTTATTTCGAAAAAATTATTAAAAATCACTAAAAAATAGAAAAAAATAAAATAAAAATATCTCATGTTTTAAGTTTTCACTAATTCGGCCGTTTGACACATGTTATTTCACTTCCAAAGATTGTCCACGTGGCCGACCCCTATTGGTCCTGGGATTGTTGACCGCCCGGTCAACTACCCCCCCCCCCCAGGACCACTTCCCACGGGTCCTTAGCGGGCGACCCGTTTCTCGGATTTTCCCTGTCTAAACCCGATCGCCTATCACCTAAACCCCGGGTCCGACTCCTTAATGATGCATCCGAGACCCTCACCGGAGCCTCCCCCTCGGGATCCACGCGCTTCCACGCCCTACCCGCGCCTTTCTTCCCGGACTCTCCAGCATATAAAGCTCCATCTCCGCCTCCTCATTTCTTATCTTTGGTCATTTGATTCCACCCCCAGTGAGCTCCAGAGTGTGCGCGAGAGTGACAGCTCGCGTCCGGTGCTGTCGAAGCGAGGAGAGGGAGCGTGGCCACTGATCCGGCGAGTGTCGCCGCCTTGCTCCGCCACCAGCAGGAGCATCGAGCCTCGGACGTCGGCGCTCCGTGAGGCAAAGACCCAGAGCTGCGCAAGCTCGCCCACAGCCCATTCATCCACCCAGGTAGCTCCGTTAGCCTTTTTTTTCCGTAATTTCTAGTTACCCCCAAATCGCTCCGCCACCATCCATCGTCGATTCCCACCGATTCCGACCACCATTCGATCATCGGGCATCGCCATAGCCCTCGCCTCCTTCCTGCGCATCTTCTCCATATCCCCATCCAACCCAGCTCCCACAGGAGCTGGGATTCGAGCTCCACCGTCCTCCCTTCGTCGGAGCTCGCCCACAGCGCTCCATCGTTCATCGTCACTCTGCCTAACCGGGTCGAGGCAGCTTGCCCCTGACCCGCGAGTCTCCTGGACTGTTTTGCAGGTTCAATGAGGGCCATCTGAGGCCCTTCGACATCGAGCCAGGAGCTTCGCCTCCGCCACCCTCGCCAAGTGTCTATTTCCACATGTTGCTTCTGAAGTACATTGGACAATGAACCCAGAATGAAACATCTTGCCAGCTTATGATCTTCATCATATTTTTCATTAAAAATTAATTTCTTCTGAAGTCTTCGGGTATGTGTACTTGTCCTTTAAAAACATATAAGAGATGTGCTCAACGTATAGGAAAAGATACAAATTTCGGATCCAATCCGAATAATTTGGTCTTGTCAACTGATTGATTTCCAAGAGCCTGCTAAGTGGGTACATGGACTTCATTTTCTTAAATTAAGAATGTACTATATTAGAACATATAAATAATTATATATTCAATTGTATTTCTTTGATTAAGAAATTTTTAATCAAATTAGTCTTGCTTTTTCAACTTTAAAAGTTCATTCCCTTAATCATTTCAAAGAAAGAGATATACTTACCATTATATCTCTAACAAGAACTGGGATCTGCTCTTTATCTTTGTCGCATCCCAATAATACGAGAACCTGTAACTCGGATAAAAGGAAGCGGGAACACATTCCTCCTTGAAAGTCCAACCTGCATCTCCCAATTCAGTCTTTAACACCCGGGCCCACCACCCCTATGGTGATGTTGACCCGTCGTTAATTGAACTAACCATCAATAGGATTAGAACTCGCTATGCGCAATCCAATATCGCCCCAATAATATGAGGACCCAATATTGGGGTCACTACGCATACGACATTACTCTTTTGAGAAGAAAAGGACCCGATCCAGATGCGCTTGTATGCAGGAGCTATCTGATGAATACTCATTCATCACTCTTTATTCTTATATTTTAGCTACAAAAACCTTTGCAAATGCATGTAGATATGTGTAAAAAGAAATAATTACCAAAAGCATGCATTGTGTAAAAACATATAATTAGCATATTTTTGTGCAAAAATAAAAGAATAAAGATTAAAAAGAAAAAGAGGGAAATATTTAGAATAAATATTGAGCAACCTAACCCAAGGGAGGGCTCAGCATGGGCCTGACCGCATAAAAGCCAAAGTAGAGGGAGATAGGGGCTCATGTGTGTAAATATATATGTAAATAAAATAAAAGTATTTTCCTCACAAAAATAGGCTTGTAAATATTTGTATATATTTATAAATATAAAATCAAAATAAAAATTTAAAAATTAAAAAGAAAACAAAAACACCTCTTGTACAGTCATCATGAACATAGAACCACCTTTATATTGATTTAACCTTATAAATAAATAAAATTAATTTCTAAAATTTTTGTAAATATTCTATATTATATAGTGTAAATAAACAAAATAAAAACAATTAAAACAAAAACAAAATAAAAATAACAAAATTAAAAACACAAAAATATATTGTAAATATACCATGTATATAAATGTATATATGTATTTATTTCACCTATGTATATAAATAATTAAAATAAAATAAAAAGATCTTTTTATTCCTTATTTTATAATGAAAATAAATAAAATATAAAATGAGAATAAAATTTTATAAAAATAACAATTAAAAATCAAAAATTAAAATCTTATATTGTATATATACCTATATATGAACCTACTATGTACATACCCTATTTTTATTTTGAAAAATTAATTAAAAATCATTAAAAAATAGAAAAAAATTAAAACAAAAATAGTTTATGTTTTGATTTTTTAATAAATCGGCCATTTACTATTTTTAAATGATTTTACAAATCATTTCCAAACGGCTTCTTCTCATTGGTCCACGGGGATTGTTGACCGCCCGGTCAACTCCCCCCTGTGGACCACCTCCCGCGGGTCTGGCTCGAGAACCCGATTTCCTCCATTTATTACCGCCAGACCCGATCACCATTTAGCCTAACCCAGGGCCCTAATCACTCCCCAGGTATCCGGGAATCTCGCCCGACATAGATCCTAGGGATCCGTGCTCCATGGAGCCGGACCCGAGCCATCTTTCCCGGACCTGCACCCATACATAAGCCGAGCTCCGCCACCCTCATTTCTCATCTTTGGTCATTTGATTCCACCCCCAGTGAGCTCCAGTGTGTGCACGAGAGTGACAGCTCGCGTCCGGTGCTGTCGAAGCGAGGAGAGGGAGCGTGGCCACTGATCCGGCGAGCATCGCCGCCTTGCTCCGCCACCAGCAGGAGCATCGAGCCTCGGACGTCGGCACTCCGTGAGGCAAAGACCCAGAGCTGCGCAAGCTCGCCCACAGTCCATTCAGCCACCCAGGTAGCTCCGTTAGCCTCTCTTTTTCCGTAATTTCTAGTTACCCCCAAATCGCTCCGCCGCCGTCCATCGTCGATTCCCACCGATTCCGACCACCATTCGATCATCGGGCATCGCCATAGCCCTCGCCTCCTTCCCGTGCACCTTCTCCATATCCCCATCCACCCCAGCTCGCACAGGAGCTGGGATTCGTGCTCCACCGTCCTCCCTTCGTCGGAGCTCGCCCACAGCGCTCCATCGTTCACCGCCACTCCGCCTAACTGGGTCGAGGCAGTTTGCCCTCGACCCGCGAGCCTTCTGGATTGTTTTCCAGGTTGAATGAAGGCCGTCTGAGGTCCTTCGACTTCAAGCCAGGAGGAGCAGCTCCGCCGACCTCGTCAGAGCTCCTCCGAGCTCGGCTGGGTCATCGGAGACCCCCATCCGACGCGGAGGCCCACGCCAGACCTTTTCCGATCACCAGCACCCCGCGAGGAGGTCGGGAGCGCACGCACTGGGCCGGCGAAGTTCGTCGGCCACCTGTTCTTCCTCGACTTTCAGACGCCGTCCTATCATCCCTCTCGCTCCAGGTGCATCTGGACCGTCCGTGCTGGAGCAGCAGTCACCGTTCGATTTGGAGGAGGAGAGATCTGGACCATCCGATGCTCGAGGGTTAGCCACCTGCGCCCTACACCGTCCGATGCACCACATGGACTAGCCCCCGCCGTTGGATCCCCTCGAGGAGCGCAGCTTTGGAGCCCCTGTCGCTCGCCACCGTTATATGCTACACGTGGCATCCATCCAGCCGCTCCATTAATAAAGGGTAAACTACCCTTAGGCCCTTCTGTTTATTTTATTTCGCGTTTAGCCCTGTAATTAGTAAGTTTAGTTGTTTAGTTTTTGGTATAATTGCATAGAGACCCTGGTACTTGCATTTATTTGCGGATATGCCCCTGTGCGTTGTATGACACGTGCATCGACACGTGATTTTCTGGTTTATTTGCAATATAGGCCCTGCAGTTCTGGTTGTTCATTAATGAATGAAAGTTTTTAACTATTTGCATTTATACCCCTGTGCGTGATACATTTGAACATGTACATGATTTTTTGGGTATTTTGCGAATAGGTCCCTAGACTTTTGGTACCTGTTACCAATAAGCCCTTGGAACTTATTTTTATTACATTTGGGTCCCTGAGTGCCCCAGACACGCGCATAGCACGTGTTTCGCTGGGTTAATTGCACCAGACCCCCCAGACTCTTGGGTATTTGCACTTTGGTCCCTGTGCACTGTGCCCCCTCTTTATTTTTGAATAAAATAGCAAATTACCTTCAAATCCAACGAAATTTGGACACATGGCTCCTGCCATGGTGTAAAATTTTCGAGGATTTTTTAGGACATTTTTGTTTTCATTTGATATTTTTAAAAATTCAAAAACCTCTATTTTCTTCACTGTCTAACTTTAAAAATCACAAAAAAATATTAAATAGTGTCTAAAAATTACAAAAAAATTATCTACTGTCTATTTTGTTGTGTTTGATTTTCTAGCCAAATTTGGCTATTTTGCATTACTGAAAACCACTAAAAATTGAAAACACTAAAAATCTTATAAAAATTCTAGAAAATAAATTAAAAATCCAAAAATAATAAATTAGGTGCCTAAATTTTCCTTGATTTATTCTCTTTACAGGAAAATTACCTCCCAGCTAATTTGAGGCCTTTAGATATTTTATCTAGGCCCTTTTAGCTCGGCTAGACAGTACCTTTCTTTTCAGTCACTTTTTTATTTTTAGAAAATTATATAAACATCAGAAAATTCTCAAAAATTCATCAAAAACACTAAAAATTATAAAACACATAAAAATATTTTTGTTTGAATTTTTTGTTGATTTTTAATGCTTTTAATAAATTGTTGAAGTGTGTGTTTATTTACTTGTCTTATTTTCTTAACATATTAAAAATCCAAAAAATATTAAATAATTAAAAACCACCAAAAATATTTGCTTCTTTTATTTTATTTCTCTTTTTGATTACTTCGTAGGCCGAGAGGCCAACCCGTGCTCCTTGTGTTCGACCATGGTCGCTATACCAGGTTAATCCAATAGCGAGACCGCTATCGCATTTTTGATTGATTTTATCTATCTTGGTGGTCTACTTTTTTCTTGATCGACACGATCGAGTGACCGAGGTCGCGACGACCATCGTAGAGATACCTGATTGCCTTAGTCGCTCGGTTCTTCGCGTCATCAGAATGGCGCCGTTCCCGGGGAGCACGGCTTAGTAGTTTTTATTTTATTTTCGTTTTTTTTTGTTTTCGCGGCTTTTCGCGGCTCTTTCAGAGCTCGTGGCTTTCTCGCGGCTTTTGTTTATATTTTATTTTTGTTTTATTTTCTTTTCTTTTGTTTTTATTTTTGTTTTATTTTGAGTGTTTATTTTATTTTGCATTTTTGCATATATACCCCCATTTCAGTTTCATTTCTTTTTTGTTATTATTATTTGATTATTTTGGTCTGACCACTTGTCTCTGTTTCTTACGAGGGCCTGAGGACCGCGGAGGCGACTTTCGAGGAGCCGACGCAACCGCAGGACTTGGAGGCGGCTCCCTTCTTTACGGAGCCGCAAGAGAGAGCGAGAGAGAGAGTTGAGTGGGAGAGGTTTAGTTAGATTTTTATTTTATTTTTATTCTGATTATTATTGTAATAATACAGGGACTAACAGACTGGACTTGAGAACTTTATCTGCTTAGTGGGTCTGTTTCGCCGAGCACTGGTGTGCTCGGGGGACCCTTAGGAGTTTTTCGCGGCTTTTCTCGCGGTTTTGTTTTTCTTTCCTTTTTACTGCCTTTTCCGGTGTTTACGCGGTTTTTGATCGAGCCCCTAGATTTAGGAATTTATACTTGCTTGTGCCGTAATTAGTAGGGTCCCCACACTTAATTATCTGCCTACTCCTATAGTACGCTTAATTGGACCTACTAATAATCAATTAATAAAAATAACTGACTCATTTTCCTTCGTGGCTTACGTGTCGTAGTCTACCCCACAAAGCGCTTTCTCCTACCTCCGATTTGTCGGGCAGAGGAGGGGTAGACTAAGACCGTACCTTTGGCCTGTAGGACGGTGACCAGTTAGACGGTTCTGCGAGTAGAACTTGCTCATCTAGGACTCGGTTTTCATCGCTGCATCATTTAGGTAGTTTAATTTCTGTCTTTACATTTATGCGCGGATCATATTGCATGTAGAGTGTTGGAGACAGGTACGCCTTTCTGACTTTGCATGCATCATTGATTTATCGTGCATCGGCTTTTTCATCTTCTCCCCCCTGTTTTGGACTAAATAATCAGGAGAACCGAAAAATTCGTTAGGCGTTTGTTTTTATTTGAAAAATATTAAAAAAGAAAAACCATAAAATTGGGACTGGCTAAAACTATTGACCCTAAAAGACGCTCACCTTAAAAATTTGTCTTGGGGAGAGCAACCCCCTCATTGTTTGGTTTGATTGCGCGAGAGAGTGACCCGCACCCTAGGTAGAGCCCTCCGGTACTATTTCCAGCTGACTACCGACTCTTCCGTGCGGGCCAGTTGGTTGGGATAGTATCGGGTATCCTAACAGGTCACGTAAGCGCTCTGATATCTTGTGTGTTCACATAATAAAAATTGACAAGATAAATTGACCGAGCTTTTACGGTCTTCAGCTCGCGTTGCGTTGGTGAACCGGGGGTTTGCATTCTGATCATAGTTTTTCCAGATCTCATCTGCACTACTCAACCAGATCACGATGATGGATAGATGCTCTCTTAGGCAGCCTCTGGCTGCACCGCTTTCGGGCACGTCTACACAATCATCTAGGATGGCCCGCGAGAGCCGAGACCAGTTCTCCGAGCCCGAGTACGATTCCGCCCTATTCCCCCTCGACCCCCTTTCTTTCGGTTCTGAGAGATATGAGCCAGAGGAGAGATTAGCAGATTTGACAGCACCTGAGTATGGCTCATTTGATTTTGCAGACGTCATGGCCGGTAGTTCAGAGGACCGCTCCAGGACCGAGCACATTGTGATGGACCAGGGAGCGATCAACTCCACCCTGATTGCCTCGTTAGAGACAGTGCAGCAGCAGCTGAGGGATCAGGGAGCTTTCATGATTGAGATGAGGAGAGAGTTGGAGCGACTCAGAGCAGAGAGAGATCAGAGCGAGCCTGAGGATGGACCAGATGCAGAGGCACGAGCCGCAGCAGCCGCAGCAGCAGCAGCAGCCGCCGCAGCGGCAGCCGCCGCGGCAGGAGGACCACCGAGACCGACGCGGGAGTTGCACAACCCCGGATCTACACTGATGCATCATTGGGTGGTGGTGCCTGCTATCGTGGGGGACTTCAAGTTCCCCCCGAACACCCTGCAGATGCTTCCCCGTTTTCACGGACTTGCCACCGAGGAGCCCCATCTCCACCTCCAGGAGTTCTTGATGATCTGCAGTACTGTCCACGACCGCCATGTGGACCAGGATACGATTCGGATGATCACCTTCCCCTTCTCACTAGCAGACAGAGCAGCCACCTGGCTGAAGCATTTGGGGAAGTTTGTTTACACCTGGGAGCAGCTCCACACCGAGTACTTGAACAAGTACTATCCACTCGGGCGGACGAATGCAGCGAGGGCCCTGATCAACAACTTCTCCATGCTCCCCAACGAGCAATTCCATGAGGCATGGGAGAGGTTCCGAGAGCTCACAGACCGATGCCCGCACCATGACATCTCGAAGCCGAACCTTGTGCAGAGCTTCTTCAGCGGGCTGACACCAGAGCTCCAGGGCTTGGTGAACGCTTCTTGTGGCAGGTCATATTTCGCCAAGGATCACGACCAGGTCTGGGCCATCTTCGAGGAGATGGTCGAGAACTATATGGTGATGTCCCAGACCCAGTTGTATACACTAGGAAGACCCCAGCAGCAGCCAGGACCCGTGCAGTACCAGAGGATAGCACGGGTCGATGCCGGTCCATCCAGTTCATCCGCAGTTGCAGCAGCACAGGCAGAGTCGTCCGCTGCGGATATGGGGATCATCAGCGAGAAGTTGGACCGCATGAAGCTGATCGAGAAGAAGCAGTGCCAGGGCATCACGCAGATGGAGCAGATGGCACAGACTCTGAGCGACATGAAGACCCAGCTCATGTGTCTCCAGGAGGCACAAACGGCTTCCCAGCCCCGTCTTCAATCGCGAGGCGATACCGGCGGCAGCAGCAGCTCGTCCCAGCGCTCCAGCTCTTTTCAGCAGCCTAGACAGGTTCACCTTGTACAGGCGGAGCCGTACCAGTAGCAGCAGCCCTCTTACCAGTCCCCACCATCTCCAGACTTGCAGATGGTGGTATACCAGCCGGATCAGCCTCTAGCAGTACTCCCGCCAGCCCCGTACGATGCAGAGCCGTTGATGGATGTCAACGGGATTTGGTATGACCGTCCCCAGCTTGGGATCCGACGAGACCATCCCGGATTCAGGTGGGGGAGTGGAGGTACCCAGCCCTAGCAGCAGTCATCCGGTCAGGGAGGGCAGTATAGCCAGCAGAGGGATCACCAGCAGCAGCAGCCCCCAGCCCACCAGCCATACCAGCAGTCGTCCTTCGTTCCTCGTCCCTATCAGCAGCAGGGACAGTCTTGGAGACGTGAGAAGCATGCTCACCAGTCGCAGCAGCAGCATCCTTCCTCCTACCCCTCTCAGCACCAGCAGTACCAGTTCCAGCAGCCTCAGCACCAGAGAGGCTACCCGTCGGGCTCCCATGAGAGCCCCGCCTTGGATGACATAGCCCGCATCCTCACGGACCAGCAGGCTACCTTTCGACGGGAGATGGACGAGTTCCGCCAGGAGATGCGGGACCTGATGAGAGGGAAGGCCGCCATTCCTGCACAGATAGAGCCGAATCCGAACAGCCTGAAGAGGAAATCTGAGCAGGTAGTTTCCACTCAGCACGCCACTCCTAGTGATCCATTTGATGATATGTCTTCGGATCTATTTGATGCTGATTTTGTTACACTTAGGAGCGGTAGAGCACCAGCAGGCGGCGCCTCTGAGCGACGACTCGAGGATCCACCCAGGGCGCCAGATGAGGAGGAGGAGAGCGGTACTGAGGCCGCACACGATGATGATGGTGGTATTGATGCCACCAAGGATGCTGATTCCACCGGCGGTACTGAGGCCGTCACTTCACCAGTTCGAGGAGGTGGTGCTGATGCCACCAGAGTAGCCGAGCCAGCCCGCGGTACTGAGGCCGCGAGACGTCCTGTAGCAGAGCCAGCCCGAGGTGGTACTGAGGCCACCGGTGTTCGTTTTGATAGAGATGTTGTTTTTCCTTCTGTTGATGTACCTCAGAACACTATTGTTAATAAAGGAAAAGGTTTAGTTTCTTCTGGTCCCACTGTGGTGATTGATGTATGTGCGGATCTGGCCGTCGAGCCGTCTAGACCTCTTCCTAGTCCTTCATCTGAGAAGGACCCTGTGATCCCCTTCCCTAGAGCCCTTCAGATGGGGAAGGGGAAGAAAAGAGAAAAAGACCCAAAAAAGAGAGAGCAGGAGGAGTTCAGCCAGAGCATGATCGATAGATTTCACATATAGCTGACCCTTCAGGAGGCTTTGCCGCACATCCCCCTTCTTCAGCGATCTTTGAGAGATAGGACCACAGTCAGGAGGAGGAGGAGGAGGAATCATCATTCAGAGATACATGTGCTGACGAAAGCCACGTGCTTTGCGATCCAGAACCGTCTGCCGGCCAAGAGGCCAGATTCAGGAGCCCCGTATATCAGATGTCAGATTAGTGAGCAGAGGTTCGACCGTACTCTATTGGATAGCGGATCGTCTATCAACCTCCTTCCGGCAGCCCTTCTCAACCGCTTCGAGTTGGGCACTCTTCGACAGAGCAGGACAGTCCTTCAGTTTGCTGATCGATCTGTCAAGAGGCCGAAGGGGTTGTTGCGAGACGTTATCGTCACTATTCAGGGCCTGCAATTCCCCGTGGACTTCGTAGTGTTGGACATGGAGATCCCTGATTCAGTGGCCGATACCCCCATCATCCTCGGTCGTCCGTTCTTGGCCACAGCCAAGGCAGTGACTGATCATGATAGCGGGAAGGTATACTTTCGCGTCGAGGGCGAAAGTGTACAAATAGAGACGGTCGAGGACCACAGAGCCAGAGAGAGAGCATGCTCCGAGACCAGCACAGATACAGAGCAGCTGACAGATGCCGGGCTAGACATCCACCAGGACTGTGATTTTGTGATCACAGATGATGAGGCAGCATGGGCAGACCCTTCAGCACAGGCCATCCTCTCATTTCCAGACACCACTGTTACAGAGATGACAGCAGAGGAGAGCTTGGAGAGCACAGCCCTGGTCCAGGATACTACAGAGGCAGCAGAGCCGGTTCTCGACCGCGACACGGTTGCTAGTGATGGTGGTATTGAGGCCACCTTGTGTGACGGTGGTACTGATGCCACCTTGTTTGATACAGATCCCTCGGATTCAGAGTCTGATTGGGCAGATTGTGATGATCAGATGCCAGACCTGAGTCCACCTAAGCCTACAGATGAGGAGGAGGTAGAGGCAGAGCAGATCAGAGACAGCACAGTTGAGTAGCCTCCTCCAGATCCAGTTTGCAAGAGCTCGTATTCTTTCTCCCAGGAAGATTTGGCAGACTTAGCAGCATTCACGCACCTTCTTCCGAGGCCAGATTTGCCAGCACCCAGCTGTCCAGAGCTGAAGCCGCTCCCTACTTCGTTGAAGTATCGGTTCCTTGCGGGCGAACCTGAGATGCACCCAGTCATCATCTCCGCCGATCTGACTGGAGAGCAAGAATCCCGTTTGATGGGGGTTCTTGAAAAGAACCGCAAGGCAATCGGATGGAGCGTAGCAGATCTCCATGGGATTAGTCCATCGGTGTGCTCCCACCATATTTATCTCGAGGAGGGGGCGAAGCCGTCGCGTGAGTTCTAGCGGCGACTGAACCCCAACCTGAGAGAGGTTGTGATGAAGGAAATATCAAAATGGTGGAGTGCAGATTTCATTTATCCCATTTCTGACTCCAAGTGGGTCAGCCCCTTGCATGTGGTGCCCAAGAAGACGGGCATCACGACTGTGATCAGTGAGTCGGGAGAGGAGATTGCTACACGAGTACCTACCTCTTGGAGGGTCTGTGTTGACTACAGGAGACTCAACCAGGCCACCAAGAAGGACCATTTCCCCCTGCCTTTTATTGACCAGATCATTGAGAGACTGGCAGGGAAGAGCCATTATTGCTTCCTGGATGGGTACTCGGGCTACAACCAGGTGGACATCGCTCCTGAGGATCAGGAGAAGACCACCTTTACCTGTCCCTTTGGTACATATGCCTTTCGACGCATGCCATTTGGGCTATGCAATGCCCCTGCGACTTTTCAGAGGTGCATGCTGTCGATCTTTTCGGACATGGTAGGGGAGTGTTTGGAGGTCTTCATGGATGATTTCTTGGTCTACGGCGACGACGGATTCGACTCATGTCTTGACTGCCTAGACCGAGTACTCCATTGATGTATTGAGTACCATTTGGTTTTATCTTGGGAGAAGAGTCACTTCATGGTGACTCAAGGGACGGTGCTTGGCCACATCATCTCCAACAGGGGCATGGAGGTTGATCCGGCCAAGGTGGATGTCATTAGAAAACTCGCACCACCGTATAATTTGAGGCAGCTACGGTTATTCCTGGGGCACGTTGGATTTTATAGGAGATTTATTCAGGATTTCAGCAGGATTGCCCGGCCGTTGACTGACCTCTTGACGAAAGACACCGAGTTCCTTGTCGATGACAAGTGTCGTTCGTCCTTTGCGACTCTCCAGCAGTGTGTTATTGAGGCTCCTGTCCTCCAGCCGCCTGATTGGTCTCTCCCATTCGAGATCATGACGGATGCCTCCGATTTTGCTGTAGGGGCAGTGCTGGGACAGAGGAGGGACGGAGTTCCATTTGCGATTCACTACGCTAGCCGCACATTGGATTCCGCCCAGCGGAATTACACGGTCACAGAGAAGGAGATGCTAGCCGTAGTGTTTGCCTTAGATAAGTTTCGATCTTATATCATTGGATCCAGAGTGACTTTGTACACAGATCACACCACCATCAGGTACCTTATGGCAAAGAAGGATGCCAAGGCCAGACTCACTAGATGGATCCTTCTACTCCAGGAATTCGACATTGAGATCAAGGACAAGCCTGGAGTCAAGAATGTGGTAGCAGATCATCTCTCCCGTTTAGAGCAGCCTGAGGAGTCTGAGCAGATTGATCCTATTCGAGATACCTTCCCATATGAGGCGATCCTTGCTATCGCCTCACTCCCGTGGTATGCCGATATTGTGAACTTTCTCGTTGCTGGGAAAGTCCCACAAGATTGGCCCAGGCAGAGGCTTGAGACCTTCCTTGCGAAGGCCAAGTCCTACCACTGGGAGGATCCCATCCTTTACCACGAAGGAGGGGATAGCGTCTGGCGTCGGTGTATTCCTCAGGAGGAACACCATAGCGTCCTCACTTACTACCACAAGCTTGAGGCAGGAGGACATCATTCTGGGAGGAGAATGGCACAGAAAGTGCTCCAATCCAGCTTGTGGTGGCCTACCCTCTTCAAGGACTCAGATGAGTTCGTGAAGAGGTGTACTGACTGTCAGAGGATGGGCACTTGCGGACAGCGTGATATGATGCCGATGCAGCCCATTCACTTCTGTGAGCTTTTTGACACATGGGGCATCGATTTCATGGTCCATTCCCTAAGAGTTAGGGATTTGAGTACATTCTGTTGGCCGTGGATTATGTTAGCCATTGGGTTGAGGCTATCCCCACCCGAGCCGCTGATGCAAGGACAGTTTGCAGATTTTTGAGGAAGCACATCATCACGCGGTTCGGGGTTCCACGAGTTCTGATTTCTGATGGGGGGTCTCATTTCATCAACGACCAGGTGAAGGCCCTTGCTAGCGAGTTCGGTATAGACCATCGTGTTGCTACACCTTACCATCCACAGACGAATGGTCTAGCCGAGGTGTCGAATAGGGAGATCAAGACTATATTGCAGAAAGTCGTCCGCCCTGACCGAAAGGATTGGTCACAGCTTTTGGACTCGGTCTTGTGGGCATATAGGACGTATTTCAAGACTCCATTGGGCACATCTCCCTTTCGCCTCGTATATGGCAAGCCGTGCCATTTACCTGTTGAGATGAGGCACAAGTCACTTTGGGCAGTTACAGATATTCTTATGGATCCAGATGGTATGGGAGACCAGAGGAGGGCAGAGTTAGCAGCCCTGGAGGAGCTTAGAGATACAGCTTTTTCAAACAGCCTACAGTATAAGGAGAGAGTGAAAGAGTGGCATGATTCTCATATCAGCCACAAGCATTTTGAGATTGGACAGAGAGTATGGCTGTTTGATGCGAGGCTTCGTCTGATTCCAGGGAAGCTACAGAGCAAATGGAAGGGACCCTACTTGGTCAGAAAGGTACACGACAACGGTAGCATTGACATATCTGAGTTGTCTTCTGAGAGTACCTTTCGAGTGAACGGCCAGTGGCTCAAGCCATTTCTAGATCATGAGCCACGGGTCGCTGATCTTGCCCCTATTCATTTTGCGTGAGATGTGGTCTTTGACTCACATCTAAGGCATCTCACGCCTGAGTTTCACTGTTCCTCCGCCTTGTATAGATCCAGATGTTTATATCACTACATTCTTTAGTCCCACATCCCTTTCTCCATCTTGTGATTATGCTATACTTAGGGTGCACTTTACCCTAAGTATAGGGGGGATGTGGGACCTTTGGGTATTTCTTTTGTTTCTGTCTACCCCTGTTTTTACTGCCTATACTTAGGGATATTTCACCCTAAGTATAGGGGGGGTAGACCCTGTACATTCTCCACTCGGTTTTCCCTTCGTGTACAGCCTGCTATACTTAGGATTACTTGATCCTAAGTATGGGGGAAGACCCGAGACCCTCTTGACTTTTCTATTTTCATCTTTGTATATAGCCTTTCTTTTCACTTCCCTATACCTAGCACGAGTTATGTCTTCTTCATCGCTCTTGACTCCGAGGACATCGTTCGAGCTAAGTATAGGGGGTGTGTATATATTTCATATATACTTTAGCCATAACTCGTACTTTGTGTGAGTGTGTTAATAAATAAAATGGCTAAAAATCACAAAAATTAAAAATTTTTCATGTACATAAACTTCTTTTATTTGCACTTAAATAGCAAGTGTACAAATTATTTTTGTAAAAATGATTTCAAAAATCTTTTGTGTAAAGTTTGTGTAAATATTTTCTTATCAAAATTATGTATATAGTACAAAATTTTTCCAAAATGTTTTGAAAATCAAAAGTTTGCAAAAATCTTGTGTAAATATCTTTTTGCAAAACTTGCACTTCATGCATCATCCATACATGATTTCAAAACATTTTTTAAAAAATTTTGCATAATTTGTGTAAATAAGCATCTTTTGATATGTATATAGTTTTTCTGGATGATAGTTGACATTTAAACTAGCCTGGAATCAAATTGAGGAATGGAGCTTGATTAAGATCTTAATCCACCTAATTTCTAAGAGGAACCTTATAGGGCTTAGGTTTAAGGCTTTTCAGGTCCATGGTGACTTAATTCTTTAAGTCCACTAGGCTATGATCACATGTCATCTCAATGAGCCTAAGTAGAGCATTTAACGACAACACATGACTCATATAGACAATGGCTTTACTTGGACACCAGCACTATGCACCGAGCTCTCTACGGATGAGATGGTGAGGAGGCAGTCTTCCTTGACTTGGGGTAGCATATGAGGGTAGTACTTCTAGGCGGAACCTCTCTTCTTCTTTTAGTGAAGGAAGTGCGTCTCAACTTGGTCTGGTTGCCATGAGGTCTAACGACGGGAGTTGTGGGTTGCGATAAAGCTTCAAAAGAGGGATAGTCTACTGGCTCAAGAGGAAAAACTCCTTGTATATATGCTGCACATGTATATGTTGTATAGATGCACTCGAAAAAAATGTGCAAAAAGAAAATAACTCCAAAAAAAAGGTGGTGGGTCTGAGAGAAAATGATAATCCCACCGGAGTATGTATAAAGAGTGCAATAAGAAAAGCTTGGTTTCATGATCCACCTGATGTAGCTTGCAGCAGGGAGACTTGGCTACACTGGTCAAGCTCCCAAGGGTACTTGGCTACACTGGCCTTGACCCATTCTCCTCTTCCTCCTCTTCTTGAGCCGGTTGAACTTGAACTTAGAAGGGAATACCCCGCTACTCGAGGAAAGAGTGGCCAGATTGAGGTAATAGAGTTACCTTGTTGGGGAGGGTTGTCAAGTTGCCATTTCTGAGGTGGAGAGCTTAGACTTCACATTCACAGGACAAGAAAAGATTCATTGTCTTCAGGGTTTGTGATTGATGACTTGTTCTGATCTGGAGCATTGAGGAGTCTTGATTATATAATAGTGGAACTTAGAGGCTGTGGAGTTTTAGACTTGAGTCCAAATAAGGTTCCGACAAACTAATAATCCAAAGATCTGATCGAGCTCCATACCTTAATTTAATGAAGGCAAGTTTAATAATCAGCCTTGATCCATGTACATTCTCTTTTTCTTTTTCTTTATTTCTTTTTCACTTCTTTTTCAAATAAGTGTTTGCTAAGGGACTAGCAAAGTTAAGTATAGGGGGGTGATGAATACTCATTCATCACTCTTTATTCTTATATTTTAGCTACAAAAACCTTCGCAAATGCATGTCGATATGTGTAAATAGAAATAATTACCAAAAGCATGCATTATGTAAAAACCTATAATTAGCATGTTTTTGTGCAAAAATAAAAGAAAAAAGATCAAAAAGAAAAAGAGGGAAATATTTAGAATAAATATTGAGCAACCTAACCCAAGGGAGGGCTCAGCATGGGCCTGACCGCATAAAAGCCAAAGTAGAGAGAGATAGGGGCTCATGTGTGTAAATATTTATGTAAATAAAATAAAAGTATTTTCCTCACAAAAATAGGCTTGTAAATATTTGTATATATTTATAATTATAAAATCAAAATAAAAATTTAAAAATTAAAAAGAAACCAAAAATCTCATTCATGTACATAAACACCTTGTACATAGTTTCATCATCCCTATTTATCCTTATAAATAGCTAAAAGTAATTTCCAAAATTTTTGTAAATATCCTATATAGTGTAAATAAATAAAATAAAAACAATTAAAACAAAAAAAACGAAATAAAAATAACAAAATTAAAAACACAAAAATATATTGTAAATATACCATGTATATAAATGTATATATGTATTTATTTCACCTATGTGTATAAATAATAAAAATAAAATAAAAATATCTTTCTATTCCTTATTTTATAATGTAAATAAATAAAGTATAAATTGGGAATAAAATTGTATAAAAATAACTCATTAAAAATCAAAACTAAAAATCCCATATTGTATATATACCTATGTATAGTACTATATTGTATATACCTTATTTTTATTTCGAAAAAATTATTAAAAATCACTAAAAATAGAAAAAAAAATAAAATAAAAATATTTCATGTTTTAAGTTTTCACTAATTCGGCCGTTTGACACCTGTTATTTCACTTCCAAAGATTGTCCACGTGGCCGACCCCTATTGGTCCTGGGATTGTTGACCGCCCGGTCAACTACCCCCCCCCCCCCCAGGACCACTTCCCACGGGTCCTTAGCGGGCGACCCGTTTCTCGGATTTTCCCCGTCTAAACCCGATCGCCTATCACCTAAACCCCGGGTCTGACTCCTTAATGATGCATCCGAGACCCTCGCCGGAGCCTCCCCCTCGGGATCCGCGCGCTTCCACGCCCTACCCGCGCCTTTCTTCCCGGACTCTCCAGCATATAAAGCTCCAGATCCGCCTCCTCATTTCTTATCTTTGGTCATTTGATTCCACCCCCAGTGAGCTCCAGAGTGTGCGCGAGAGTGACAGCTCGCGTCCGGTGCTGTCGAAGCGAGGAGAGGGAGCGTGGCCACTGATCCGGCGAGCGTCGACGCCTTGCTCCGCCACCAGCAGCAGCATCGATCCTCGGACGTCGGCGCTCCGTGAGGCAAAGACCCAGAGCTGCGCAAGCTCGCCCACAGCCCATTCATCCACCCAGGTAGCTCCGTTAGCCTTTTTTTCCGTAATTTCTAGTTACCCCCAAATCGCTCTGCCACCGTTCATCGTCGTTTCCCACCGATTCCGACCACCATTCGATCATCGGCCATCGCCATAGCCCTCGCCTCCTTCCCGCGCACCTTCTCCATATCCCCATCTAACCCAGCTCGCACAGGAGCTGGGATTCGAGCTCCACCGTCCTCCCTTCGCCGGAGCTCGCCCACAGCGCTCCATCGTTCACCGTCACTCCGCCTAACGGGTCGAGGCAGCTTGCCCTCGACCTGCGAGTCTCCTGGACTGTTTTGCAGGTTCAATGAGGGCCATCTGAGGCCCTTCGACATCGAGCCAGGAGCTTCGCCTCCGCCACCCTCGCCGGAGCTCTACAGAGCTCGGCTGGGTCATCGGAGGACACCAGCAGCTGCGCAGCGCCACGCCGGAGCTTCTCCGATCCTCAGGCGCAGCAGGGGAGGTCAGGAGCGCACGCACGAGGCCGGCGAACCTCGCCGGCCAACTGTTCTTCCTCGACCTTCAGACGTCGTTCGATCAGCCCTCCTGCTCCAGGTCTTATCTGGACCGTCCTTTCCCGGAGCCGCCTTCACCGTCAGATCTGAGGAGGACCGATCCCAGCCGCCCGATGCTCGTGGGTTAGCCAGAGAGAGCCACGACCGTTGATCACACCACGCGGCTGAACCCCGAGCGTCGGATCACTTCGAGGACCCTAGTGTTGGAGCGCCAGCCGATCCCGACCGTCGATCCCTCCACGTGGCGTCCATCCTGCGGTCCGCATTAATAAAGGGTAATTTACCCTTAGGCCCTCTTGTTTATTTCATTTCGTCCTTAGTCATGTAATTAGTTATTTTAGTTGTTCAGTTTTTGGTATAATTGCATAGAGACCCTGGTACTTGCATTTATTTGCGGATATGCCCCTGTGCGTTGTATGACACGTGCATCGACACGTGATTTTCTGGTTTATTTGTAATATAGTCCCTGTAGTTCTGGTTGTTCATTAATGAATGAAAGTTTTTAACTATTTGCATTTATACCCCTGTGCGTGATACATTTGAACATGTGCGTGATTTTTTGGGTATTTTGCGAATAGGTCCCTGGACTTTTGGTACCTGTTACCAATACGCCCTTGGAACTTATTTTTCTTACATATGGGTCCCTGAGTGCCCCAGACACGCGCGTAGCACGTGTTTCGCTGGGTTAATTGCACCAGACCCCCCAGACTCTTGGGTATTTGCACTTTGGTCCCTGTGCACTGTGCCCCCTCTTTATTTTTGAATAAAATAGCAAATTACCTCCAAATCTAACGAAAATTGGACACATGGCTCCTGCCATGGTGTAAATTTTCGAGGATTTTTTAGGACATTTTTGTTTTCATTTGATATTTTTAAAAATTCAAAAACCTCTATTTTCTTCACTGTCTAACTTTAAAAATCACAAAAAAATATTAAATAGCGTCTAAAAATTACAAAAAATTTATCTACTGTCTATTTTGTTGTGTTTGATTTTCTAGCCAAATTTGGCTATTTTTCATTACTGAAAACCACTAAAAATTGAAAAACACTAAAAATATTATAAAAATTCTAGTAAATAAATTAAAAATCCAAAAATAATAAATTAGGTGCCTAAATTTTCCTTGATTTATTCTCTTTACAGGAAAATTACCTCCCAGCTAATTTAGGGCCTTTAGATATTTTATCTAGGCCCTTTTAGCTCGGCTAGACAGTACCTTTCTTTTCAGTCACTTTTTTATTTTTAGAAAATTATATAAACATCAGAAAATTCTCAAAAATTCACCAAAAACATTAAAAATTATAAAACACATAAAAATATTTTTATTTGAATTTTTGGTTGATTTTTAATGCTTTTAATAAATTGTTGAATTGTGTGTTTATTTACTTGTCTTATTTTCTTAACATATTAAAAATCCAAAAAAAATATTAAATAATTAAAAACCACCAAAAATATTTGCTTCTTTTATTTTTTTTCTCTTTTTGACTACTTCGTAGGCCGAGAGGCCAACCCGTGCTCCTTGTGTTCGACCCTAGTCGCTATACCAGGTTAATCCAATAGCGAGACCGCTATCGCATTTTTGATTGATTTTATCTATCTTGGTGGTCTACTTTTTCTTGATCGACACGATCGAGTGACCGAGGTCGCGACGACCATCGTAGAGATACCTGATTGCCTTAGTCGCTCGGTTCTTCGCGTCATCAGCTCCGCTGCATGAAGCCTCCCAGCCAGCCGCAGCTTGGTTGAGGCCATAACCATCGCCATCCACTTTGCTTGGAGCTTCTGAGTTCATTAGACCCTTCAGGTATCACCCTTATCTCCCGTGTTTTCCTTTCACATCAATTTTCCATTTCACCCATCGTTGTCAGTCCTCTGCTCCAATTAGTTGGTCGGAGCTTCTCTACCCACCATCTTCCACACGGATCACTTTCTCGCTTTGCCCCACACCTTCCTACACAGCCTTCCACCTTGAATCCCGCTCATCGGAGCAGGATTAGGTCATGTCTCCATCCCCCACCTACGCCAGAGACTCAAAGATCTGCCTCCCGTCGCTTCCCTTTATTTCCAAATCAATAACCCAACCAGAGCCTTGCCCCCGAGTCTGGCTACCTTCTGTAGGTACCAGTGTGCACTTGGAGTATCATTAGAAGCCCCAACTGCTCAGGCGGAGCAACTGTAGGCAGAGCTCCACCATATGCTTCATCCGCCCGTACATCATCCCATCGGAACCCTCCATCGGACGCGGAGCACTTCCACGACACTGCAGGACCCCTCAAGGCCTTGATCAGAGTGACGAATCTCCTCCTTCGCTTAGTTGAAGTTCTCTCGGGACGAGTTCTTCCAGCCACCCCATCTACCGTCCGATCTTCCTTCGCGTCCAGTCCTGATCATGGTTGTATACTCACGCCCATTCGCTAAGGGTCTGATCAGATTTCCCCCGTCATCTAAGCCGCCTGACAAAAGGGTTGTCCCAGACCATTAGATCATATCAGATTTGTCAGATCTGACCACACGTCCGCAACATCCCTTGGACCGTCAGATTCCTCTGCCACAACCATCAAGGTCTTACATCAAAGCTTGTCCCCACGTACGCCATGTTCCCCTATTGGGTATATTTCACTTTAATCCTAGCATGTTTCTCTATTTCACCTTAGTCTAGTAAATAAAATTTGTTGTTAAAGACAATTGCAGTTTGGACCCTAAATTTTTAGTATTTGCATTTTAGTCCCTCCAAGTCTGAGGCGTGCATGTCCCCACGTGCTCTTTGGGTATTTGTACTTTATGCCTACGCTTTTGTGTTGTTGTGAAATGAATGTGAAATTTTAAGAATTGCATTTATGCCTATGTGAGTCTGGGTCATGTGTTGTGCATGCTTGGTTTGGATTATTTGCATATTCAGACCTGTGCTTTTATAGCTTGTTATTTACTTGGTCCGAAAACTTAAAATAATCGTGTTTAAGTCCATGTGGACTTCATTTAACTCCTTGCCTTTAATTAGACTTAATAAATATCAAATTAATTCTAAAAATTGCTTAAAAATTACTGTTAGCTTTGGTTAGTGTGTAATCTTTATGGTAATTTTCGTGGGTAAAAAATTCAAAAATATTAAAAACGACCATGTTTGTGTTATAAAAATTCTAAAATTCTAAAAGTTCTAAAAATGTCTTAAAAATTCCACAAAAATTCCTATGTTTGTCTTTTGTTGTGTTTTAACCTCGGTATTAATTTTGTTTGAAAAATCTTATAAAACCCTAAAAATTACAAAACAACCAAAAACTTATAAAAATCATATAAAATCAAAGAAAAATTAGAGAATTGTATTTATAGATTTTGTTTGTATCTTTTTATTCCTATTTTATCATAAAATGTCATCCAAGACCCTTGGGCACTTCAAGTAATTAATTTGCAAATTGATCCTGGCTATGCATTGTTTTACATTTTTAGCACTATTTGATTTTAAAAATTCACAAAAAAAACTCTTGAAAAACCTCTAAAAATTACCAAAAGACCTCAAAATCTTTAAAACTCAAAAATATTTTTACTTTATTTTTTTGAGCATTTTTTACTATTTTGAAAAATCTAAAAAGAGTGTTGTGTTTGTTTTCTTTTATTTGCGTGCTTGTTTTTGTGTTATTAAAAACTAAAAATTTTAAAAATTAAAAACCACTAAAAAATATTTTGTTTTCCAAAACTTGACTACTTAGTTTTTAAATCGTGCTCCTTGCGTTCGACTTTGGTAGCTATACAATGTAAATAAAAATAACAGATCACTTACATTTGATTGATTTATTTTCTTGATTGGTTTTATTTTATTGTGACCAGATCGATTGATTAAGGACAACGACATATTTTATATTTTCCACCTTAGTCCATCTCGATTTTTGTGTCATCAGTATATCACTATTGACATGGAATCTTCCAAGGATGACTTCCATGGCCCTCATAGACGTATCTGAATAATTCATTATGACTAGTCAGACATCTCATCACGAGAATATTTATTGTCTGAGATCGAGTTGGAAAACCGTGTGTGAGCAACCAAAGCACAAAATTAGTTGGAGAGCCTCCATTGTATACTACTATTCTTATGAGGATGACTCTAACGATGGTTGTGATCTTCTTCTTCTTCTCTTTCACTTACTCCACCTCTGTATTCTCTTTCACCTTACTGCCACAAGAAGGTTTATTGAAAACCTCCTTGATTCTATGTACATTTTATACACCGACATCAGTTCTCAGACTTTCTTCCTTATTTTATACTTAAGTTGACCAGATCCTATGTACAAGGGGGACCTATGCCCACCTAGTATATTCATACATTCATTCTTCTCATGACCTCGATCACCTTGTTTTTGCTCTTCTTTTACGCTTAAACTGACCATCGCCTAAGTATAGGGGGAAGGCCAATTTTATACTTCTATTCTTTTCAGTCTCCTATGCTTAGCACGAGTTATGCCTCTTCCTCACTTTTTGTGCTCTGAGGACATAGCACACACAAAATTATGGGGGTGTATATATTACATATATACTTTACCCATAGCTCGTATTTTCACGTTTTTATGTGCATAATATTCAATAAATACGGTATGGGTAACCACTTGTTAAAGTTATTAAAAAAATTATATGTATAATTCTTGTAAATTTTCTACAAAATTGTATAATGTGTATATTGCATACCACCTATAAAATTTATATATTCTTGTATAAGTTTGTAAAATATGTGTAAATGATACTCTTTTATAAAATTATTGTAAATAATACCGTTGTTGTAAATTGTTGCAAATGAGGTGTATAACAAAAAAATTGAAAATAAATAAATAAATAATTTCTTAATCATTCCTTCATTCATTAATCAAAACAATTCAAAAGAAATTGCGCATTTCATACATCTATATTTCATTAGCGTATAATGTATGTGCACAAGTGGAAAGTCATCGGGTTTTGACCGAGTCGTGAGTAAAAATCGAGTGTGGACTTGACCTGACCTTAATCCACTTAAATTTCAGAGTAACTTCATTGAGAAGTAGGTTTTTAGAAACTTCATATCATGGACTTAATTCTCCAAGTTTTACAAGACAATATCTAGAATATGACTCTTAGTGTCTAACCCGGTCGCCTCATTCTAAGTAGACTCTTAGATAGGGAACTAATCTACACTCTAGCACTGTGCACTTGGGTCAACTCAGACGAGCTGTTGGAAGATTGTGTGTCTTTTTCTTTGATAGCGTGGACATCTAAAGACCGAAGTACCGGGTTGAAATAAAGATTCAGATGAGGAATGGATTGTTAGCATAAGTTTTTTCTAGGGCCCCAAAATATAAGTGAAAAAAAGATTCTATATCCGTCAGGGTACAAAAAAATCAACACAAAGAAACCACAATTCATACCAAAATGAAGCCAATTTCCAAAGTACACCATTGACCACAATGGTCCAGGCTTCAGATAGCCTGCAGATCTTGGTGGAGACTTGGCTAAACTATCCAAGCTTCACAGGAGATGTGACTACACTGGTCACACTCCAATTCTTTTTCCCTTGTTATAGACTTCTCTCCCATATTCGTTGTGAACTAGCACATACATGAAGTTAGAAGGAAATGCCTAACTCCCCAAGGACGAGTTACTAGAGGAGGATATTGCATGGTAGTTCGACATCTTAGGTGGGAAGAGCTAACGCCCCTCACACACAAGAGACAATTATTCAATGTTCAAGTGGGATGCTTTGGGAGGGAAATGATCTAAGATGACTTTTGAGTCATACCTAGATGATGATTTGTACAACTTCGAGAACGTTGTTTTTAAAACCCTAATTCTCATAAGGAGTTCCATCGCACTATTAATCTAAAAGTCGAGTCGAGTTCCATTTTCACCTTTTGTTCATGACCTTAGTTTGGAACCCAATCTCATTTCACTTATGAATTCATTTTAGTTGCTCGGGGATGAGCAAGGTTTAAGTATAGGTGTTGATGAATCTGTGATTCCACTTAAAAGCTGGAAATAAATGTTCGTTCCCAAGTGATTAATTGCATTTAACTAATATTGCATTATTATCATTCATGCATGTGTAAATAATATCCATATTTAGCATCAAAATTGCATTAATAAGAGGCCCAAAATTGTGTGTATATTATCATCTATATATTAACATAACTTCCTCTATTTTTATTTATTTTATACTAACTTTGAATCAAATAAAATCAACTTCATTATGTACATACTACTACAGTAACAAAGCCTTTTCCCACAAGTAAGTAGGGTCGGCTACATGGATTCTTTGCCTCCATTCATATCTTTCTTGGGTCAATCTCGGGCTTATATCAAAAAAATTAAGATCCCTCTGTATAGTCTCATTCCAACACTTATCGGGTCGTCGTAGCCCTCTCTTAGCCTGCTCAACATCCCAAATCTCGCATCTCCTAACATGTGCATCATCTAACCACATTTGCAAATGACCAGACCACCTTAAGCAATTTTCTAGCATCTTATCCCCAACCGGATCTACACCAGCTTTCCTTCTAATTGCATCATTCCAAATCTGATTTTTACGTGTATGTACACACATCCACCTTAGCATTTTCATTTCTTCTACTATCATTCTCTGCACACGTATATGGTTCACATGCCAACATTCAGATCCATAAAGCATAGCATGTCTTACGGCTGCTTTGTAGAACTTTCCTTTATTTTTTAAAGAAATTTTCTTATCATAAAGAACAACAGAGGCTCCTCTCCACTTTAGCCAGACTGCATTTATTCTATTAGTAACATCCCCATCAATTTCACCATTATGTTGCAAAATAGATCCCAGGTATCTAAAAGAATCTCTCTTCTGGATGTTATCGTCACCAATCTTCACCTCAAATCCTTCATCATTGCTTCCATCAAAAGTGCACTCCGTGTATTCAGTTTTAGCCCTACTTATATGAAATCCTTTAGTCTCAAATGCATGTCTCCAAACATGAGGCCTCTCATTTACTCCATTTCTAATCTCATCAATCAACATAATATCATCGGCAAATAACATAGATCAAGGTATCTCATCCTGAATGTGACTTGTCAACTCGTCCATTGAAAAGAAATGGACTCAAAGTTGAACCTTGATGTAAACCAATGTTGATGTCAAAATAGTCATTCTTCCCAGACTGGATCCTTACACAAGATAAAGCCCTATCATATGTATACTTTTATGATATTAATGCAAAGGACGCGTACTTGTCTCTTCTCCAAAACTCTCCACAATATCTCACATGGGATAGAATCATAAGCCTTCTCCAAATCAATGCAAATCATATGGAGATTTTTTCCTTTTAGCACTATAAATCTCCATTGCTATCCTCAGCAAATGGATGGCTTCAATAGTTGAGCAACCTGACATGAATCTGATTGGTTTTATTTTACTTTGGGAACTTACCTCAACCTTTTTTTATCTCACATTCCTAAATTTTCATAGTGTGACTCATCAACTTGATACCTCTGTAATTTGAAAAATTTTGGATGTCCCCTTTGTTCTTATAAAGAAGCACCATGATACTTCTCCTTCAATCTTTGGGTATTTTCTTGCTTCGCTAAATAATATTGAATAAATTTGTAAGCCAAGTCAAACCATGATCATCTAAAACTCTCCATACTTCTATAGGAATGTCATCCAGACCTACACCTTTCCTAGGTCTCACAACCTTGAAAGTTTCCTCTACTTCCTTTATTTGTGTTCATCTATAGCTTGCACAATTCAAGTAACTTTCACTTCTAGCTAGATCACCCAAAGTGATCTTTTTATTTCCTTCCCCAGTGAAAAGCTTATGGAAATACTACTTCCATTTAGTCTCTATGTCCTTCTGAGTAACAAGCGCGTGAGATTCGTCATCCTTAATGCATCTCACCAGAGAAAGGTCTTTGGTCTTTCTTTCTCTTGCTTTGGCCAACCTGAATATATCCTTCCGACCCTCCTTAGAGTCGAGATAAGCTTATGACTTCTCTTCATTTACAACCTTCTTTGCTTCCTTCTTCACTATTTTGTAGTTTGTGTCAGTTTCCTCTGTTCTATCCTTAGACATAGCTTTAAAGCATGCTATTTTAATTTTGAGCTTCTCTTACACCCCTCTACTCCACCACCAAGCCTCCTTTTATCCTGGAGCTCCTCCCTTTGACTCGCCTAGCATCTCTTTGGATACCCTTCGGATACATGATGCTACGACCTCCACATAGCGTTTGCACTTCCTCTACAATCCCAAGATAAGTCTTCTAGAACCTTCTCCATAAAGATTGATTGCTTTAGTTGAATAATTCATCATCTAGTTCTAGTGATCTTGGAAATCCTCTTTTTCTTTACCAGACTTTTTATTTGCACATCCATGACTAACAAGCGATGTTGGGTTGTCAAACTCTCTCCTTGGATTACTTTGCAGTCATTGCAACACAGCCGGCCTCTTTTCCTCAATGCAAAGTAATCTATTTGTATTCTAGTCAAGACATTCTTATAAGTAATTAAATGCTCCTCCCTCTTCTTGAAGAGAGTGTTTGCTATGAAAAGATCACAAATCGTTACAAAATCCAGAATGAGATTTCCCTATTCATTTCTATCCGCAAAGCCATGGCCTCCATGAACACTAGCATACCCTGAAGCATCCTTCCCATATGTCCATTAAGATCTCCACCTAGGCAAAACATCTCTCTTTGTGGGATTCCTTGTAAAATCTTATCTAGATCCTCCCAAAAAGCTTGTTTAATCCTCATCTAAACCAGTTTTTGGTGCATAAACTAAGATGATATTCAGAATTTCTTCCTCAAGTACCCACTTTATCAAAATAATCCGATCCCTGAATCTTTGCACCTTAACCACACAATCCTTCATATCCTTATGAACATCCACTACAACATTGTTTCTACCCTTATCTTTACATGAATATCGAAGGTTAAAGCATGTCTTCTCGATCTCCTTGCTTTCTCTCCAACCCATTTTGTCTCTTGGAGATATAATATCTAAATCTTCCTTCTTTCGACCGTATCTACGATCTCCATCGATTTTCCAGTCGAAGTGCTAATATTCCAACTACCTATCAGCAACTTCCTTTGCAACCTCTTTTGTGTACATAATACTAACATAAATAAATGAAAAATACCAAAAAAATACTAACATGTATATATGTGTGGAATAAAATCCAACCCTAATTTTCAGATAAAAAGCCGCAAACACAAATATCTCTTACATACAGTCTTCTATGAACCCCTACTCACTTTTGAATTAATGTACATTCAATTATCTACAAAAGAAGATCAAATTAAAAAAAATCAGAGTTCATATGTGAAACTTGGATTTGGGTCCTCATTGTACATTATATATATTAACCAATTTGACCTTATTATTTTATGTAAAGAATTAACTCTTTTATTTTATTTCCTTTCCATTTATTTTCTTTGATTTATGTTTTAATAAAGTATGCAAAAATCCAAATTTAAAAAATAAAAATCAAAGAAATGAATCATTTTGATTCTATATATATAGTTTGTATATAAGTCCCTTGTATTGTGTTTCCTTATCTTATTAATTACTAAAAATGCCAAAATATATATTGATGTGTAAACATTTCTTTTATATTTTATTTCATTTTATTTTGAACTATATCTTTTTTAAAAATCATGAAAAATTACAAAACATAAAAATTCACGTATTGTATATACATAGGAGACCAGCAAAAATACACTAATTTGTACAGATGACTTCTTTTTATTATGGACCCTTCACAAAAGTTGTAGATATCATCGAGATGGACAACTTTCATGAAGACTGCTTTTTTATTTGAGGTCTTTTTCTATTTTATTCTGATTTTCTCTTATTTTTTTATTCTGGTTTTTCTAAGATTGACACGTGGCCGCTCCTGGAGCCGCCACACATCGCCCAACTTACTCTTCTTGCCGCCTCTAATCTTGACTGTTGGATGAGGTGCCCCTTCATCCAACGACTTATATTATTTCACCTTTTCTTTTTTCTTTTATTTTTATTTTTATTTATTTCTTTAATAACGTGGCTCCCTCATGGCCAATTGATCTCGACCAATTGAATAACCATGACCCCATCTTCCACCTCCACTTTTCCAGACCGATGACCCATGACTCCACTTCCTCTGCCTCTTCTACTTCACCGCACCACCTCCTCTCGCTCGCTCTGCCTCTCGACTAAGTTAACCCCACCCCATGACTTGCTCTCCACCCTCCGTGTATCCCACTTCTCTGCTTCCCTCAACGAAGCCCTAACACTCCTCAATAAACCCCTCGCACTGCCCCTCATTGAATCCATCCACCATCCAAGGAGTTGAGCCACCAGCTCTTGCGTGAGTTTTCGTGACAGTAAACGAAGCCATTGAGGCGTCGACCTCTTCTATAATCAGGTGAGATCCGTGGGTCTTTGATCCACACAACAATAGCTTCAAGCTTGCAGCTTGAGTCTTATTCCCTCCTCCAAGAAATCAAGGTGACAACCAAGATTGAGCTTCTCCAGCTCCATTTCTTCCAAGCGAACCCAATCCACTCACCCCCTTAGGTAAACCCTCTTCCCTGTATCTCTTTCTCCTCTGCTCTTCCATTCTTCTTATGCATTCTTCTGATGTTTTGCACAAATCCAAAACCTCACATCTTATTCTTCTTCATCTCACTTTTTTTACCAAATCGTAACCCATCCCGATCAATAACCGCCATCCACATATTTTCCTCTCCATTTATGTTCTATCTCTTAAAACCTCCACCATCATTAGGCTCCATCCACCACTTCGATAAGGAGCTTCAATCACCTTATGTAGAACCTGCAAATACCCACTTCAATCCTTCACCAGCAATGAAGCCTCACACCCCTCCTTCTGTTATAACAAGCCCCAATTCCATCGACCCACCTTGGATGTGCTCGATTTGCTAACATATATATGAGGCCAACGGAAATGAAGCTTGGGAGGATATGATTATTATAGGTGGACAACTTCCACGAAACCCAAAGGCCTCACCATCATAGATCGACACTAGATCCCTTTCCGTCTCCTTGTCAAGGGAGAAACCTTATGGACGTCATCTACTGCACTAGAACATCATCACTCCCTTCAATCTTCGCTCACTACTCGCATCGGCTCAGTAGGGGTACCACTCGATCGTGTGTCGACTAAGGTGCCCTACTCCTCTGCCATATCTTTCCATTGCCTATACCTCGCGTTAGAACCTTGCTGGCTAACCAAGTCTCTAAAGCTATGACACCCTCCTTCGCGAGTCTGAGCTATAAGCCCTCATCGACATCTCCAACAGTAGTGAAAGGGCATCACTTCCTCATCTCCGTCGACTGTATTGCTTCCCATCACCACATTAGATGGAAGGTCTTGCCTGAGACACAATCTCTGTCATATAAAGGTTGGGCCTTGATCTGACGGTTTCTAGAAGGTCACGTGCTCCGTAACCTACCCTGTCTGAGCCATCTTCCAAGCCTCAATCTGAACATCAAGGTTTGGATCCACCGAAGCTACTGTAGTCCGCCACGTGTAGGTTTGGATCCACACCACTGCCCAAGCCTACAGACATCATAGGCCGCTTACGTAGGTGGAAAATGAGAAGATGGGAGCTGCTAAATAATGATCTGACAAATCAGGCTCACTGTTGCTGAGGCGACTACTACAACCCTCTCATTATTTCAACAATTAACCTACACAAATAATTGAATAATTAAGAGCAGGAGTTAAAATTTATTAAACCCTACTAAGAATGTATAATGGCAAGCAAGTAGGGGTCAAATACAGGAAGCAAAGGAATAGAGCAGGCAAGATAGAAATCAAATCACAAATTATCACTCAACTACTTAGCCATGTTGCACTTTTCGTGGGTTTTTTATTTTTTATATTTTTGCATTTTGATTTTTAATTTTCTTTTTTTATATTTTCTTTTTGGATTTTTATATTTTATATTTTCCTTTTCTTTTAATTTAAATATACAGCTATATAAAGGACATATATACAATATAAGCTAGTGTTGATATAAATAATAATAAAAATGATCAAAATGAAGAAAATAAAATATTTTTGTGTTTTAAATAATTTTTTAATATTTTTTATTTTTTAGGAATTTTTACTAATTTTTATATATGTTTAAAGTAAAAAAAATTACCCTAAAATAGGGATAAAATAAATAGGTCGAATTAAAATGGAGATATAAAATATCAAATAGAATCAACAATTCTCCAAATTAATTTTAAAATAAAGATAATAATATATAGAAAATTCAGAAATAAAAAATATAATTTTTAGAATTTTTGGAGAATTTTTTATATTTTTATAAAGGTTTTTAGGGTTTTTAAAATTTTTATAGCTTTTCTTTTATAATTTTTAGTGATTGTTGGTCTGAAGGTTTAAAATACATGAATTAACAAAATACATTTTTTGGGAAATTTTCAAAACATTTTTATAATTTTTATGTATTTTCTATTGTAAACAGGGACAAAATAGACTCTTTTTTATTTTTTATAAATATTAAAAAGTGCTAAAATTGCAAATTAAAAATTAGGCATGAAAGAACAATGCAAGAAGAGCCTATAACTATTTTTTTGAGATTTTTTTGATTTTAATTGCTACTTAAAATAAATAGAAACAACAAAGAGAAACTACACGACTAGCATGGGCATTAATATAAATAAAGTTAAGCTTGACGGCCTCCCTGCAATTTTCATAAAAATATTTAATGTAAATAAAAAGTTCTGAGACCTTATACGAAATCTAAGACCCACGAGGGCCTTTCTACAAAATGGCCAAGCCTACGTGCACAGGCACGTGAGCTATGCTGGCAAGGACATAGACACAAATAGATAAAGCTAAGGGGTCTACCTACACCTTTCAAAAAAGTTATAACTTTGAATCCAAAATATCCGACTAAACAGTAATAAACCAAACCCGTGAGGGTCTGGTTGCAAATATTCCAAGGTTTGACAGTTGAGCTGGCACAAGACGAATATGCAATAATAGAAAAGTTCTGGGCTGATATGCAAATATTACAGAAATTAATGAACGACCAATGAAAGTTTGCACATTAAATAGTAAATACAAAAAGGCTTGGGCTAACAGTGTAAAATACCTAAGGCTTAAGCGCTGGCGGACATCGAGGATTGATCACTTATGCCACATGTCCTACTTAGAATGCCCGATATCGATTCGTAGATGATGGCTATGATTAGATCCGGGGCGCGGATCCGATGACTGAGGCGTGCTACGATCCAATGCTGGATGCTCTCTTGGAAGAAGGGGGCAAGATCGGACGGCTACGAGGCTATCTGGAATAACACGCGAAGAACTGTGCTCGGATGAACTTCGAGTGACGATTCAGCGTGAATCCAACTGTCTCAGGTGGCTCCCCGAGCTGCAAAACCTTCCAGGAAAGGCGCTCTATCTTCTGGAGGCTCAAAGTAGGATCGAGGGCCACTGGATCTCGCCGGCAAGGTCGAGGGGACATAGAGGTTCCAGACACCTCCGGCAGGACTCCAGATACTCTTCAACTGGGTCCTAGAAGTCCAAACCTGTGCAAAAAGAATGCAAGGCTGAGGGCAAAATGCCTCAACCTGTTAACGGGGGATGGACGTGAAGGGGTGTCGGTGCGGAGGCGCTCCGGCATGATGGAGGAATTAGAGCACCCAAAACTCGATCTAGTGAGGATCGAGTTGTTCTGGAATGGGGCGAGATGTAGGAAGCGAAGGGATATGAGCTAGGATGGTTTGGTGCGGCGGGGGTGACCGGATACAAGGGAATGGGGTTTGCTGGAGTAGAGCTCCGACGAACATCGAAGCGGGGGTTTTAATCTACAATGATGGATTTTTAAAAGCACTGAATTAAACCTAAAGATAATTATGTTAGGAGACAAGTAAATGGAGTAAAAATGGATGTCTCACCGACCAGAAACTTGGAGGAAGAACTTGACGGCGGCATTCCACTGGAGGGGGTGGAAACACTCTTCGACTAGCCTAGTTGCGCCTCCAAGGAGCTGGAGAGCTACCTGTCACCTAGCTCAATCCAGAGCTCAAAGAAGAGGGGCAAAGGCAGGTCCAAAAAGGCTCAAACTTTGAATGGAGGAAGATGAGGGATTTTTTACAGCTGACCGAGATGCTCCAAAGAACGAGGCATAACTGGCGGCGCAATGATCCAATCCTCGAGACAAGATGCCGGCGTGTAAGAGCGGAAATCGAGGAGAAAAAGTTGTGAAGGAATCGATCCATAATGATGCAAGGGGCAGCCTACAAAAAACGGAGAAGATAGTAAGAAACAAGGTTCTAACACAGGCAAGGGAAGTCAAAGGAGTTGACTATCAGTCAACTCCAGACTACACTTGGTTGGTCCACGTGGACCAACCATGAAAAACTTGGCCAAAAAATATTAGAAAATCGATATTAAATAAAAATCGATTTTATTAATTTTAACTTTATAAAAAAGATGTTTATTCTTTTATAAAGTGTTTTATTATTATTTTTATTTATTTGCTTTTTAATTACATGTTACTTTCTAGGGGTTATATATAGGTATATTTCTCTATGTTTTTAAGTTTTTTATTTTTATTTTGTATTTTTGATTTTATTAATTTAGTTTATTATTTTATAAAACTATAACTTATTTTTAGATACATAAATATATTTTTATTATATTTTTCTTATGTAATATATACACTTAGATAAATAAGTTTATTTATTATATAATATAGTTGTAGGTATTTTACCTATGTATTTTTATAAGTATTTTATTTTAGTGCTTTCTTTATTATTTTATTCTTATTTTAATATTTAAATATATTATAAATAATATTTACAAAATTATAAAAATATAAAACTATAAAAATAATAAATAATAAATAAAATGAATATTTAATCGGGTAAACTATACAATAAGGGTCCAAAACCTAAGTAAACTATACAATAAGGGTCCAAAACCTAACTTCATACCTTAACTCAAAAAAATATGAAACCACTTCATTAATTAGCTTATTAAAAGTTATATACAATTGAAGGAATTTTGATATAATTTGAGTTTTTATTTGAGAGATATGGGTCTGGGAAGTTGGGATTTTGGAATATTATTCAGACCATAATTTTTATTCTATATATTATTTTTGTATGAAATAAATTTTGTATTTTTCTATATTTTATTATCTACAATTTCATGTACGAAGTTTCTTTATTTTGAAATATGAAAATTAGAAAATAAAATAGGTCCCAAAATGAATAATAAATGAATAAATAAAAGGGATTTTTATTATCTTTTGGACTCTTATCTCTCCCTACTTTATTCCTTGTCAACCTAGTCATCGAGATGCCTAGGTCTCGGGGTTTAGGATCATAAAATATCTTCAATATTTTATTCTTTTCTTTTCTTTTCTTTATTCTATAATTTTGGCATTAAAATAATATTTTATATATTATTTACACAACAATGCATGGATGCTAAAATGCATGAATTAGAGGTATTTACAAGCATTTACTATGGGTTTTAAGGCCAAAATGATAGAACGAAGGTGATGAATAGAGATTCATCACCCTCTGTACTTACCTTTGCTAGTCCCTAGCAAACACTTATGCAATAAGTGCAGAAAAAGAAAAAACAAAGAAAAGAAAAGGAAAGAAATTGGATTAAGTTTAATTTTCAAACTCGTATTCACAAAATCAAAGTTTGGAGCTCCAGTCAGACCTTTGGAATTTTAGTGCGGGCGGAACCTTAATGGGAATCGGATTTGAAATCCATCAGCCTTCGAGAATCCCAAAACTCTACTCAAGTATCCTTAATAGCCATATGAGAATACTTCAACTCATATGCAAACCCTTACGACTATGAATCTGGCTCATACAGTGTATGTGCTAGTGGTTCTCCCCAACTGAAACGACAAATAGACTGACTTCTCCAGCATGAAAACCTAGTGATTCCCCAATCCAGCAACTCCTTCATCGAGGAGCGGGATATTCCCTTCTAAGTTCAAGTGACACCCAGCTCAAGAGGAGGGGGTGAAGAGAAGAATGGACGGTAGCCAGTGTAGCTACCTATCCTAGGATGCAAGACCAATGTAGTCAGGTCATCCAGTTGCAGGCTCACATGATTTGACTTTAAAGCTCAAGCTTGCTTATTGACTATACAAATATATACACTCCGACATGCATTTTATTTGCAATCAGGCCAGAACACTTTTTTGGAGTTTTTACTTTTTTTCTTTTTTTAAATACTATATACAACAACATTTACATAAGGAGTTTTCCTCTTGAGTCAATAGACTATTCCTCTTTTGAAGCATTATTGCAACCCACACTCTCTTGTCTTTAGATATCAGCGCCACTGGACGGGTTGGGGATGCACTTCCCTCCCTAGACGAGGACAAATGTTTCCACTTGTGTGAATCTCATACCGGTAAATCCAATCCCCTCACCACTCCAACTAATTTGAGCCATGTGAAAGGTGCAGGTGTCCAGTTAGGTCATTATCAACAAGAGTCATGCATGTGCTCAGAAATACTCTACTTAAGTAGTCAAGAATCCGTTGAATCAAGTCTCATGATCCTCAAAGAATTAAGTCAACTAGACCTAAAGTACCTCAATTCCAGCTCTATAAGGTTCATGTTATTAGGTGGATTTAAGGTCCAACCAAGCTCTAATCTTCGAATTTTACTTAGACTTGTTCAATTATCAAACTTAATCCGAAAAACGCGAATGCTATGCAAATGCTAGGAAAAATGCATAAAATATTTTTGTTATGCAATTTTCAAGGTTTTGAACTTTTTATGGATTTTTTTAAAAAAAATGATGCACATGCATTTTTTATATTTTTCAAAAATATTTTGCAAATGTTTTTGGTCTTTTTAGTTTTTCATATGTTTTTGGGATTTTTTGAAAACAAAAGATTTTGGATAAAAAACTAGGTATAAATATTTACACGGAGATGCATCTTATATTTACAAGAAGTAGGTTTTTAAGAATGTACAATGGGTAAGTGATCAATTTTATAGGTATATATATAGTTTGATACAGGATTTTATTGTGATGTCTATATTCCTCAAACTTATTTGAAAATCATTTTTCAAACAATTTTGGAAAAATATAGTTCAAAAAAATTTACAAATAATTTTCACAAACATTTACACACATTTAGCACTGAGATAGGTCCATGTACAGGAACAAAACACCGATAACCCTTCTAAGTGCGGGAGTAACCAACAAACATACATTTGACAGCTCGAGATATGAGCTTGTCATGACCGGGATGCGGGATATGGACAAATACCATGCACGCAAACACTTGTGGGGTAAGAGAGAAAAGGTCTTTATCAGGAAAAGAAAGACCAACTGATGCCTTTTTCACCCAAGACTATGGAGGGCGTCCAGTTTATGAGATAAGCTGTCACCAGAACATCACCTCAAAAAGAATGTGGAGCCCAACTCTGTATGAGGAAAGTCTTGGTGATATCTAAAAAATATCGGTGTTTGCAATCTACCACATGTTATGTTGAGACGTATAAGGACAAAAGCTCTGATGAATGACGCCACATGAGCTAAAAAATTGTGTACAAATGTGTAGTGTAAAACTCAAGCGTGTTATCCGAAACAATGTTTTATTGAGGAAGAGAAAATATTTTTATTTCAACCACAAAATTTTGAATAATAGTACTCGCCTCAGAATTTTGCTTCAAAAGAAAGACCCAAGATAGTCGGGAAAAATCATTAACATAAACAAAATAATATGTGTCCTTGATGAGTAGATACATGGCTTGGACCCAACATATCCAGATGAAATAAATCAGAGAGACCATGACTACTCTAACCTTGACGACTTGGAAAGCGGGACCAATGATGCTTTTCAAGTTTACATGACTCACACTGGAAACTAGACTTGATAGAGATGCCAGGTATGAGGCGACATATTTTCTGCAGCAGTAGGTGGTCGAATCTGAGATGCCACATGTAGGGGGAAATGGATCATTGGGAAAGGGAAGTGGCACCAGCATACGGAGACTGAGACAACCTGTATAGCCCCTACATATTCACGGCCACATTCAATCACCATGCCCATGAGTATATACTGAAAAACAAAGGAACTAGGGACAAATATAGGACAATAATGTCAATCTTTTGTAATCTAGCTAATATACAGTAAATTCATGGAAAAGGCATGTGCATGAAGAACATTCTGCAGGTGTATGGAGGGTGTCTAATGAACCTCCCCATTGTCCAGTAATTACGGACTGAGTCCCATCAAGAGTCACTACCAATCTACCTAGTTGAGCTGGACTGCATGTACCAAACTACAATATATCTCCGCAGAGATTGTGTGATGCTTCAGAATCCATTATCCACTCTGAAGAATCTTATCGAGAGTGACCAGTAAATGCATGAGTAATACATGAGCTACTAGTAGAGGCAGAGGTGGTAGTGTCTGATGGATTGCTGCTGGAAGATCCAGTGGCTGGAGGCGTGATCTCACTCAGGCAAGCAACAAAATCATCGTAGCGATGACCGGTGAGATCGAGAATAGTCTGACTCCCTTTGCAGTACGGGTTGACGGGAATCCGTACTTGGAGTAGCATGTGTCTTCTGAATGACCTGAACGATGGTAGTATGAACGTGTTTGAACTGGGCATGGACAGCCTCTGCCACGTGTGCCTCGTCATCTGAAAGTAGTAGATATACCTCTTCCATGTAATGCAGCCATAGCTGACAAAGTCTGAGAGGGTGTGGAAGAGGAGATACTCAAACGGCTTAGCCTATGGTATGCTTCTTCCATAGGAGTGGAGGTGCGAAGAGAGAGGAGCACTGCATGGAGGGGATATGCTCCTTTTGGAGTATCGAGCGTCGGTTGATGAGATGGACGAGGGCAACAACGTTGTCGCCTAGAACGCGTGCATCGAGGTGCACTGCGTGAGGCACACTGCCTGATGTCGAAGGTTGGCGCCTCCTGGAGGGGATTCCGATGATGCTAGACGCGGAGGCAGAGAGCCAATACGCCCGGATCTTCATTTTTTTAAAACATTACCTGGAAGCCTTGCCTGGAGCAGCATCACTACTTGGAGCAAAAATTAGGGCATAAGAAACCCTAAATTTTCTTGATCTTTGACGGTGCAGATATTCAAAACTGGAACTTGTTTGCATGTAAAATAATAATCTTCAAAATAATCTTCAAGAATAACGAAGAATGGATACCCGACCAAATCATGAACTAGAGTTTCAACAGAAAACCTCAGATCTAAATCTCGAATCTCGAACATAAATAAAGAAAAAATTCCTCAAGAATCAAACTGGCTCTGATACCATGTTGGAAATATGAAATGCAAAAGTTAATATCAGAGATAATAGAATAAATATTGAAGAACACCGGGATGTTACGTGGAACCATACTCTTTAAGGAGCGGGATGAAACCACGGGAGAATCATTTTGCGAAGGTTTTTCAAATAATATATATAGATTTTTCAATATTTTCGCAACTATTTTCCAAATGATTATAAATGAATTTTCAAAGATTTTGATTTCACACAAAGAAAATAATTTTATAAAAAATAGTTTACATAGGTTGAAAATATCGAACAAAATGTTTTCCAAATAGTTTTCAAACGATTTTTTAAAAGGATTTTCAAACTATTTTTCAAACATTTTGCAAAAATATTTTAACCAGATTTATTAATCAGTAAGTACAAAGAATTTGAGAATAATAAACATATTTTTTTAAGTGATTTTAATGAATTAAATAGTATTTTATACAGTATATTAGCCATAAATATTATTAAAAATACGAAAGTACGAGTTATGGCTAAAGTATATACGAAGTATATACGACCCTCCTATATTTAGCTGGAGCTATGTCCTCATAGATTAGAGAGAAAAGAGAATGCATAACTCGTACTGAGTAAGGAAAGCCTAAATAATATATGAAGAAATGAATGAACGAATGAGAAGTTGACTGTCCTCCCTATACTTAAGATCAAATAATCCTAAGTATAGCAGATTGTACACAAAGAAGGGAGGGTAAGGGTGTGAATGAACAGATTGTACTCAGACTATCTCCCCCATACTTCGGGTAAGATATCCCTAAGTATAGACAATAAGAGGAGACAGTGGAGAGGATCAAAGAATAGAAGAACTCGGGGTACACACCCCCTATACTTAGAGCAAAGTATGTCCTAAGTATAGAAGATTGACAAAAAGGGCGACATCTTTTCGGTAGAATAAGAAAAATGAAAAGGAAAAGAAGAACAAAAGAAAATATAAGTGAAGATAGCAGAAGGAATTTGAACAACTCGGGGTGCACATCCCCCCTACACTTAGTATAAAATACGTCCTAAGTGTAGCACTGATGAAGGGGATGACATCTTTTCGGTAGAATAAGAGAGGAAAGAAGGAAAAAGAAGAAAAGAAGAAAATAGGAAAATTCATTCAAAAATATTTTGATTTGCTTTGTCTTCGACTGTAGCTTTGGAAGTATCCAGTTCATCATCACAGTTCATCAGCATAAATCACTTGAACGGAGTCAACGACAGACAAGAATGTGTCATGTTCAAGATAAGGCTTCAAAAGCTGTCCATTGACCACGAATGGTTGTGCGTCAGCTGACAAACTAGATATCATTACACTTCCATTGTCATGCACATGCCTAACTACGAATGACCCGGTCCATTTGCTCTTGAGTTTGCTTGGAAAGATCTTTAATTTCGCATCGAACAACCACAACTTTTGACCCGACTCAAAGGATTTGCGACAGATATGCTTGTCATGCCACTTCTTGACCTTCTCCTTGTACATCAGGCTGTTGTCATATGCATAACCTCTAAATTCTAACAATTTTTCCAGGTCCACTTTTCGGTTCTTCCTGGCTTTCTCAGAATCCAAGTTGCAGATATTGATGGCCCATAAAGATTTATGTATTAGCTCAACAGACAGATGATATGGCTTGCCATACACAAGGCGGTAGGGAGACATTCTTAGTGGTGACTTATACGTAGTTCTGTAAGCCCAAAGAACTGAATCCGGTAGCTAAGACCAGTTCTTGCGATCCAAATGCACAAGCTTCTGTAGAATTGTCTTTATCTCCATGTTTGAACATTCAGCCAAGCCATTGGACTGTGGGTGTTATGATGAAGCAACACGATGTTCTATGCATAAAACCTGAGTTAGCTTCTTCACATCTCTATTTATGAAATGACTAACCCCCATCAAATATTAGAATTTTGGGAATCCCGAACCGTGCAATGATGTGATCTCTCAAAAATCAACAAACAGTCCAACTGTCGATGGTTCGGGTGGGAATAGCCTCCACCCATCGACTCACATAGTCGACAGCAAGTAGAATATATTCATAGCCCTGGTTGTTCAGAAATGGGCCCATAAAGTTGATGCCCCATGCGTCAAAGATGTCTGATATCTGAATGAACTTCAGAGGCATCGTGTCTCTCATTCCTATGGTACCACCCATCTTTTGGCAGTCAACGACACTTGACGTAATCTTCTGTGTCCTTAAATAATGTAGGGTACCAAAGGCAACTCTGAAGAACATTTGTTGCCGTTCGTCTGCCTGAATGGTGTCCTCCAGATTCTTGATCATGGCAAAGTGCAAGGACACTCAGAACTTCCTCCTGAGGTATACACATCCTTCAGATGCAATATGCACCCTCACAGAATAGATTTGGGTCCTCCCACTGGTAATAATGGATTTTAGACAAGAATTTGTCTATTTTCAACTTCGGCCAATCTTATAGAGTTCTCTTGGACACAAGATAATTCACAATATCAACATACCAAGGAAGCGAGGTGACTGACAAAACTGCCTCATTTGGAAAGGTTTATGTGATCGGTTCTAGGTTCTGCTCAGGAAGTCTGGATAAGTGATCGACCACCACATTATTAACTCCAAGTTTGTCTCGGATTTCAAGGTCAAAATCCTGGAGGAGAAGGATCGACCGAATGAGACGTGGTTTGGCGTCCTTCTTCTGTTGTAAGTGCCGGATGGCCGAATGATATGTGTAAATGATAACCTTCGACTCGAGGAGATGGGATCTGAACTTTTTCAAGGCAAAGACTACCGCTAGCAGCTCCTTTTTAGTGACGGTGTAATTCCTTTGGGCTTCATCGAGCGTTCGACTAGTGTAGTGAATCGCAAATGGTATGTTGTCTTTCCTCTATCCCAGCACAGCACCGATGGAAAAATTTGACGCATCTGTCATTATCTCAAAGGTTGTGTCCAAATCAACGGCTGCAAGATAGGGGCATGAGTGATAAGTCCTTTCAACTGATTGAAGGCAAGGAGCACACTGTCATCCACAATGAAATCATTCTCCTTGCCTATCAACTCGATCAACGGTCTGGCCAATTTACTGAAATCTTTGATAAATCATCGGTAAAAACCGACAGGACCCAAGAATAACCTGACATTCTTGATGGTTGTAGGTGGCTCTAGCTTGGAAATCACCTCCACCTTGGTTGGGACAACTTCCATGCCAGGTTTAGATACAACGTGACCCAACACAATTCCCTCAGTCACCATGATGTTGCTCTTCTCCTACGAGAGCACCAGATTTACCTCATAGCATCTCTATATGACTCGGTCTAAATAGTCAAGGCATTGGTCAAATGAGTCCCCATAGACCGAGAAATCAACCATAAAGACCTCAAGAAAATTGCCCACCATGTCAGCGAAAACTGCCAACATACACCTCTGAAATGTGGTTGGGGTATTGCAAAGCCCGAACGACATCCATCTGAAGGCGTATGTACCAAAGGGACAAGTGAATGTGGTCTTCTCTTGGTCTTCAGGATAAAAACATGATTATATCTAGAGTAACCATCCAAGAAATAGAAGTATTCCTTCATGGCCAGTCTCTCCAGAATCTGGTCGATGAATGGGCAATGTAAAGTGATCCTTCTTGGTGGCGAGATTTAGTCTCTTATAATCCACGCACACTCGCAAAGAAGTGGGTACTCTGGTCGCGATCTCCTCTCCTTTGTCATTCTTCACGATGGTGATCCCTGATTTCTTCGGCACTACGTGCAGAGGGCTCATCCATTTACTATCGGAGATGGGATATATGAATCCTGCATCACACCATTTCTGAATTTCTTTCATGACAACCTCCCGCAGGTTCGGATTTAGTCTTCTTTGAAATTCTCAGGAGGGTTTATTGTCTTCTTCAAGGAAAATGCAATGCAAGCACAAGGATGGATTGATCCCATGGAGATCCAGAGTTTTCCAGCCTATTGCCTTGCAGTTACGTTCAAGAACCTCCATCAGATGAGATTCTTGGTCTTCAGTCAGATGCGCATTGATGATGACCGTGTACAAGTTTGGTTAACCCGTAAGGAAGGCCTATTTCATATTGGAGGGCAATTGCTTTAGCTCAGGCGGAGTGGGTGTTGCCTCGATGGTGACTTCATCTATAATTTCAGATGATGGTCCTTTCATCTGTTCGGTGTCCACCATGCTTCGTTCAGCTTCAATATCGAAAAGTTCACAAAATTTTTCAATAATTTCTTCTTCATTACCGGATTTGTTCATACTCTGTTCTTGGTCTTGAAGGCACATCATCCCTACAAGGATCTCATCAAGTGTATCAGTAAGAACCTCATCTTGGTTGGCACAGGAAAAGTCGATCACATTCTCCAATCCTTCCTCAGGGCATAGGAATTCATGGATCTCCTTATCGTCCATGAATAGTTGGTGTCTTGAATTTATGCCAAAAAGTCACAGTCTTTAGAATGATTGATCACCCTCGCACATGCTGCGTAAGATAATTCTGTAGGTCTTGTATTGGACACGGTCTCTATCTTCATTTTGTTGTTGCTGGAGCCGAAGGTGATCTCTCCAGTACCATAATTCACTATTGCATTGGTTGTTCGTAGGAACAGCCGTCCAAGTATGATCGGGGTAAGGAGAAAAAGGCGTGGAGATGTCCATATCTAGCACGACAAAATCGGTAGGGAACTGCATTCCCTGGACCGTGACAAACATACCTCTGGGACGCTTGACAGATTTGTCCACGAATTGCAGAATCATTTTTGTAGGTTTGAGCGGTCCTAACCCAAGTTCTATGAGTAGTAAAGCCAACATTAGATTGACAGACAACCCACTGTCGAGCAACGTGCATTTGAACTCCTAGTTGAACATCTGACAGCGAACAAGCGGTGCTCCCTTATCTGCTTCTTGTTCGAGATGTCACTGATAGCATTGACTGTGGTCATTGTAAGAATATGATTTTTAGTCTTACCACCTTTTCTTCTAGAATTATGAGGATGAGGCATGCGCCTGGTCGTACATGCATCTTTCAATCCTTTCTTTCAAGTAGGCATGCACTCAAGAGCCTTCATCAAAGGCATGTTCAAGATCAAATTTTGAATAATTTCAATGATGGCCAGATCAGAGAAAGCATTTTTCAAATTTTCCATTTTTTTGTTTTTCATTGATTCTGGGAAAGGAATATTTACAGAATTTGAAACTGTATCATTCAAAATTGCGTTCATATCACTGTTTATAGGTAGATGGCAAAATTGTATAGAATCATCTACAATATGTAGACCTAAAATTGCAGGCTCAACATTGTGTGCAGGCTTTGGATCCACTGCATGTGTTTGACTTCTTTATTCTGCTACTGCTTCTAGGGCACGTGCAAGCATCTCCAATGCTGGCTAGTCTCCATCGATTCTGTTGTTGTTGGGTTTTTGAAATTTCTTCATTTTTTTGTAATTTTTCTATTGGTGGTGCTACTTCAAAAATGTTGTTTGACCCTTGCGCTGACTGGACTGACGAGTCCCTATCAGATGCAAGATGCTTTCCTTTCATCGTCGCCGATGGCTGGAGTGTTCTACCGCTCTTGAGAGCAACAACATTAGATAAAAAGAAATTTAATTCACCTGAATTGGGTTGGACACTACCGGCTACCTGCTCCTTGCATCAGAAATTATTCGGGTTAGCTTCAACTTGAGCTGGAATGGACGTTTTTGCAGCCATCAGATCGTCGATCTTCTTGTTCATCTTGGCCATATTTTTCATTAGTTGCTCAAGGTAGGCAAGGGCTGGGTTTACCAGTACAATCTATGAAGAGTCCCCATGCTGGGGTTTCTGATGCTGATATGACTGATGAGATTGTGGCCGGTACCCCTGAGAAAATTGGTGAGGAGGAGGATTGGAGGAATAATGTGAGTTCTGATGAGGATATTGGCCAGTCGGCTTCTAATGGTAACCTTAATTGCGATATCCAGACTACTGAGGACCATGTTGATAGTTCTGCCTCCAGGTATTGCCTTGATAAGGAGGTTGCTGCTGATATGAGGGTTGGAAGGGTCTCCCACCCTGTTGCTGCTGGTGATAGGGCATGCTTCCCATGTTCTGACCCAAAGAGTGTCCCTGAGGACAGGTCAGCTGGGCCTCATTACTCCAGATGCCATTGATTTCTTGGATCAACGGTGAGGTGGAGAGAACTGCTCAGAATAGGCAAGTTGTGGCTCCGGTTGATATACAACCATCTGTGTTTGGGACTGTAGAGGTTGCTATGGAACCTATACGTAGTACACGTGCTGAATAGGTTGGGGCTACGGCAGACTCGGCTGAGGCATTTGAGTCGGTGAAGATTCCTTCTTCTCAGTAGACATCTCGATACTGGCAGACACAACGTTGCACGTATTGGCATTCAAAGCTCGGATGAGCTACTCCAGCTGCTGGGAAATTAAGTCGAGCTTTTCCAAGCCCTGGGTCCTCTTCTCAATCACTGACAATTTTTCAAGGTCATATGACATCTTCTTCATGATATCTACCTTGGACAGATTGCTCCCAATGATGCTAAGGTTGGAGCTCTCGTCTCTGTCCTCTTTGTGAGTAGCCATGTTCACAGGCTTGTTGATGGTGGATAACAACTTCATGTAAGCATGCGACAAGGATTAAGCGGCTTCTCCTTCAACCATCTCCTCAAAAATGTTCTAGACAACATCCTCGTCCTTGTTAAAATGGGAGCCACCGCAAGCGACATCAACGAGCTTTTGGCTCTCAAGTGTCAGTCCACCAAAGAAGTGTTGCACGAGACTAGTCTTCAGAATCTCGTAGTGGGGACACTTTTCCTGTAGATCCTTAAATCTTTCCCACGCTTCATGTATCGTCTCGTGGGGTTGCCAGCAGAAACTGGAGATGTGAACACACATCTGGTTCAGATGATCGAGAGGGTAGAATTTGTGGAGAAATGTGACTTCAACTCCTCCCTGGTCGTGACTACCTTCCCTAAGTGATCGACCCAATACAAGGCCTTGTTCTGTAGACTGAAGGGAAAGGCAGTCATCTTGACTACCCCCAATGGGATACCGGAGTAGTGAGCGGTGGCGCAGATGCGACCGAACTTCTTGAGGTGGATATATGGTTCTTCAATGGTGTTCCCATGTAATGTAGGGAGCAGGGACAAAAATTGCGGCTTCAACTCAAAGTGGGCATGGATTTGTAGAATCTAGATCCATTCTGTGATACGGCCCACTCCAAGATTGTATGTTTACTTCAAAGTGGGCTTCGGCGGAGGTCCTACATTCATTCTGCCAAAATTGGGTCCACCAACTGAAAGTTCATCTCCAGCACCTCCCTGGTTGAACTCTTGATATGGATCTGGTCCATCCTCTCTTCCGCCATCTTGCATCAACCCTCTTCCTCAGATCGTTCAGCATGTCTTGGAAGGTGGTTTGGGCCAGGGCTTGGTTAGTCAGCTATTGATGAATTACTTGTATTAATGCAAGCAGCTGGCTGTTGACCTCATTATGCATGGTATATTGCCCTTCCCTCGTATTGACTTCTTCTGGTTGGGGGTTGCGGTCCCTTTCCTCTTCCACCAACCATTTCAATTTATGCTTGGATTATTATCTCGAGATCAGGTTCTTGATCTGAACATAGAAGAATACTCCAATCAGTCTGAATTACAGCACCAGATGGAGAGAAGTGTTCTGTAAAAGGTCAATACAGAACTTTATTAAGGATGGTGATGTATAAGGAGTGAAATCAATGGCCATCTAAAATGGGCAAAGTTTGAGACAAGAGTGATCCCGGTTTATTGAAGAAGGCAGAGAGTTTGGAGATCGGTTCGCGGAGTTCAAACCGGGTTCTCGGGAATCGCCCCAAATTATTGGAGAAGGCGATCTTATGGAACTGATGTGGGTGTCGGCGGAGTGTCGACTCAACTGTCCATGCGTTGCCATCTCGGAGGTCAAGAGGAAGATCGATGTGGATGAAAGATACATGGGTCAACGAGAAACGAAAGGAATGCAAAATAGTAGAATGGCTCAAAGTGAGCAAGGGTCAACAACGAAGGAAGCAAAATTGCACGAGTGCACGATGTTTTTGATCTTGACCTTAATAAAGCTAATCACTCAAAAACAAAGCAATGGGTTCAACAACTCGACCCATGGAGCCGTGAAGGTTCGACAATTATCTTTGTGAATTTTAGACTTGATTTTCAGGCAATTAATCTTTGAATGTGTCCTTAGAGCGCTAAGCCTATAGGAGAGAGAGAGAGTACTACCAGAAAAGTATCACGTACTTGTCCTCCTCCTTTGTAACATGTAGTTTGTGCTTTTTAAGGTCCTTGTAACCCTTTCTGGATCCCTAGTCAACCAAAGAAATAGAGGGAGGAATCCTATAGGTGAAACCACTACTTCGGATCTCGCTTACAATGGAATCACCCGTGAGCGTGCGAGAACCTACTCGGATGCAAGACGATGAGACAGACACCCCTGTGAAGGTGTTGTCTATGCTCAATACTTCGAATAGGGTTGATGCTCTACACAATAGAGAACATCATAGTTGACCAAGCCCTACTCGTTTACGTACAATAGAAATACCAATACTTCGGAAATCCATGCGATACACAATGCAGACACAGACTGGGTTTTGGGCTCTAATCCTTATGAAGTCACTCTCTCACTGGGGAGGAGACCTTTTCTATGCAACCTAAAAATAAATGAGGGCTTTGCTCACCCAAGGCAATGAGTCCAATTAACCAATTTTATTTCGGTCAAGTATTTTTAGCAGTCCCTTTTTAAAATTTTTTGTGTAATCACTTGCTTGAGTAAATTGAATACAAGCGCCTAATTTTTTGTATTTTGTTTGATTCCTATTTGATCCAAATACATAGGGAGATGGTCGGAAAAGTAATGCAAGGTGACACTAGATGGAAATCTCACTTTAGTGCCTAAATGATGAATGCTCAGTTAGAAGACTTATAACTCTTACCAGCCCACTCCATGCGAAATGCAAAACATGAATTCATAAACCTATACTAAATGTCGATATGCACACGGAAATCATCCTAAGCAGGTAATTGCTACTCGTGAAGAACCAATTGCTAAGTACTCAGCATGAAACCTAAGTCCAATCTTCGATGTTGATCGGTTCCCGCCACAACGGGCCTACAAGCGTTGTATACGACCTCTCTCGGCACGTGGTTTCAAGACTGAGTACGTAACAATTAATTAATTCTAAGTCCAAACATAAAGACTATAGGTGCATGCAAGATAGTTAGGTGTTTGGCCTTAGACTACACGATCAAGCAAGCCTAAAAACTAAGGGTTCATTCCAAAAAAACAAATGAAAATAAGGCGGAAAGCATAAAACTACGAGAAACAAATAAAAAGAAGGCTATAGAAAAACTCAGAAATTGTAGTGAGCCCCCAAGTGAACAAACACCTGGAAATTGGGCCCGAGTATTCAAAGTCCAAAGTACCTGTATTACTACAAATTAATAATCAATGAATCTATCTCTCACAAACAATAAAAAACCCTAAGCTATCCTCTCTCTCTCAAGAGCCTCCTGCTCTCTCTTGTCGGCTGGATTAGAATAGCTGGCTCCTCATCCCAATGCTGCTTAGAATCACCTAGGCGATCCTCCTTGGTGTGCGGTCCCTCGCAAGAAGACAAGAGAATGGATGTCAGACAATTCAAAATTAATAACCAGATAAAGAGAGATAATAAAAAATGGCTAAGCAGGTAAAAAAAGATAAAATCTGCTCAACAAGCCGATGCTCCCCAGTAATGGTGCCATTTGAAAAATGAGAAGATGGGATCGCTAAATATTGGCGTGACAAATCATGCTCACTGTCATTGAGGCGACTACTCCAACCCTCTCATTATTTCAAAATTAACCCATACAGATAATTGAACAATTAAAAGTAGGAGTTAAAATTTATTATACCCTACTAAGAATGTATAATGGCAAGTAAGTAGGGGTCGAACACACATGAAGCAAAGGAATAAAGCATGCAAGATAGAAATCAAAGCACAAATTATCACTCAACTACTTAACCAAGTTGCACTTTTTGTGGGTTTTTTATTTTTATTTTTTAATTTTTATTTTTATTTTATATTTTTGTATTTTGTTTTTTAATTTTATGTTTTTATATTTTCTTTTTGGATTTTTATATTTTTATATTTCTTTTTCTTTTAGTTTAAATATAAATCTATATAAAGGATATATATACAATACAAGCTAGGGTAGATATAAATAGTAATAAAAATGTTCAAAATGAAGAAAATAAAAAAATTGTTTCAGATAATTTTTTACTATTTTAAGGATTTTTTGCTAATTTTATATATTTTTAAAGTAAAAAATACCCTAAAACATGGATAAAATAAATAGGCCAAATTAAAACGGAGATATAAATATCAAACAAAATAAACACTTCTCTAAATTAATTTCAAAATAAAGATAATAATATATAGAAAATTAAAAAAAAGTAAATTTTGGATTTTTTTTGAGAATTTTTTATATTTTTCTAAAGGTTTTAGGGTTTTTAAAAATTTTTAGAGTTTTCTTTTAGGTATTTTCACCCGGCAGACCCTATAAACTTTGCCAATCACCTCCATGACCTTTGAAACAACCTAATTCCCCCCCTCGGCCTCATAAACTTGCCAACTCTTACCCCATGAACCCTCTGGAAAATATGTTTTAAGCCCGTGGGGTTTCTTGGGGTAATTTACAGGGTCGATGGGGTAATTACGTTGTGCAAAAGGTTGTAGAGGCATTTTAAAATGATTATAGGGTCTGCTAGGTAAAAATCCCTTTCTTTTATAATTTTTAGTGATTTTTGGTCTGAGGGTTTAAAATACATAAATAAACAAAGGGATTTTTACCCAGCAGACCCTATAAACTTTTCCAATCACCTCTATGACCTTTTGCATAACGTAATTACCCTATCAACCCTATAAATTACCCCAAGAACCCTCGTGAGCTTCAAACAGAGTAACCACAAGGTTTATAGGGTAAGAGTTGGCAAGTTTATGAAGTCGAGGGGAAACTTATGTTGTTTCAAAGGTCGTAAAGGCAATTGGCAAAGTTTATAGGGTCTGCCGGGTAAAACTCCCATAAACAAAATATGTTTTTTGAGAATTTTTCAAAATGTTTTTACCCGACAGATCCTATAAACATTGCCAATTACCTCCACGACCTTTGAAACAACATAATTCCCCCTCGATCCCGTAAACTTGCCAACTCCTACCCCATGAACCCTGCGATTACTTTGTTTGAAGCTCGTGAGGGTTCTTGGGGTAATTTATATGGTTGATGGGGTAGTTATGTTATGCAAAAGGTCGTAGAGGTAATTTAAAAAATTTATAGGGTCTGCCGGGTAAAAATCCCTAATTTTTATGTATTTTCTATTGCAAACATGGATAAAATAGACTCTTTTGATTTTTTTATAAATATTAAAAAGTCCTAAAATTGCACATTAAAAATTGGGCGTGAAAGAACAATGCAACAGGAGTCTACAACTATTTTTTGAGATTTTTTTCGAGTTTAATTGCTATTTAAAATAAATAGAAACAACAAAGAGAAACTACACTATTGTTTGGGGTATTGATGTAAATAAAATAAAGCTTGAGGACCTCCCTGCAATTTTCACAAAAATATTTAAAGTAAATAAAAAGTTCCGGGACCTTATACAAAATCTAAGTCTAGCGAGGGCCTTTCTGCAAAATGGCCAAGCCCACGCGCACATACATGTGAGCTATGCTGGCAAGGACACATATGCAAATCGATAAATCTAGGGGGTCTAATTGAATCTTTCACAAACAGTTATAACTTTGAATCCAAAATATCTGACTAAACAATAAACCACACCCACGAGGGTCTGGTTGCAAATATTCCAAGGTTTGTCGGCTGAGCGGGCATAGGACGAATATGCAATTACAGAAAAGTTCTAGGCTGATATGCAAATATCACACAAATTAATGAATGACCAATGAAAGTTTGCACACTAAACAGTAAATACAAAAAGGCTTGGGCTAACAGTGTAAAATACCCAAGGCTTAGGCACTGGTGGACGTCGAGGATTGATCACTTATGCCACATGTCCTGCTCAGAATGCCCGATATCGGTTTACAGATGACGACTATGATTAGATCCAGGGCACGGATGCGACGGCTGAGGTGTGTTGCGATCCAACCTTGGCTGCTCTCCTGGAAGAAGGGGGCAAGATCAGATGGCTACGAGGCCATCTAGAAGAACATGCGAAGAACCGTGCTTGGATGAACTTCGAGCGACGATTCAGCAAGGTTCTGACTGTCTCAAGAGGCTCCCCAAGCTGCAAAACCTTCCAATGGAGGTGCTCTATCTTCTAGAGTCTCAAAGTAGGGACAAGGACCACCGGACCTCGCCAGTGAGGTCGAGGGGACCTAGAGGTTCCAGACACCTCCGGCGGGGCTCCAGATACTCTTCAGTTGGGTCTTGGAAGTCCAACCCTGCGCAAAAAAGAATGCAAGGCTGAGGGCAAAATGCCTCAGCCTGTCAAAGGGGGATGGACGTGAAGGGGGGTCGATGTAGAGGTGCTCCGGCGTGATGGAGGAACTGGAGCACCCAAAACTAGATCCAGCAAGGATTGAGTTGATCTGGAATGGAGTGAGATGTAGTGAAGTGAAGGGAGATGAGCTGGGATGGTCTGGTGCGGTGGGGGCGACCGAATACAAGGGAATGGGGATTCGTCGGAGCAGAGCTCCGACGAACTTCGAAGCGGGGGTTTTAAGCTACAACGATGGATTTTAAAGCACTGAATTAAACCAAAAGCTAAATTACGCTAGGAGGCAAGTAAATGGAGTAAAAGGGGATGTCTCACCGGCCGGAAACCAGGAGGAAGAACTCAACGGTGGCGCTCTGTCGGAGGGAGTGGAAACACTCTTCGACTAGCCTAGCTGTGCCTCCAAGGAGTTGGAGAGCTACCTATCACCTAGCTTAATCAGGAGCTCAAAGAAGATGGGAAAAGGTGGGTCCAAAAAGGTTCAAACTTTGAATGGAGAAAGAAGGGGGTTTTTGTACAGCTGACCGAGACACTCCAAAGAGCGATGCATAGCTGGTGACGCAATGATCCAATCCTCGAGATAAGATGCCGGTGTGTAAGAGTGCAAATCGAGGACAAAAGGTCACGAAGGAATCAATCCATAAGGATGCAAGGGACAATATACAAAAATCGGAGAAAATAGCAAGAAATGAGGTTCTTACACGGGCAGGGGAAGTCAGAGGAGTTGACCGTCAGTCAACTCTAGACTGCACCTTGTTGGTCCACGTGGACCAACCAGGAAAACTTGCCCAAAAAATTGAAAATCAATATTAAATAGAAAATGATTTTTATTAATTTTAACTTATAAAATAAAATATGTTTATTATTTTATAAAGTATTTTATTTTTATTTTATTTTTTTCAGCTTTTTTATTACAAGTTACTTTTTAGGGGTTATATATAAGTATATTTCTCTGTATTTTTAAGTCTTTTATTTTTATCTTGTATTTTGTATTTTATTAATTTAGTTTATTATTTAATAAAATTATAACTTATTTTTAGATACATAAATATATTTTTATTATATTTTTTGATGTAATATATACACTTAAATGAATAAGTCTATTTATTATATAGGTATAGTTATAGGTATTTTACCTATGTATTTTATATAAGTATTTTATTTTAGTGTTTTCTTTATTGTTTTATTCCTATTTTAATATGTAAATATATTATAAATAATATTTATAAAACTATAAATTATAAAATTATAAAAATAATGAATAATAAATAAAATGAATATTTAATCATGTAAACTATACAATAGGGGTCCAAAACATAACTTTCACATCTTAACTCCAAAAAATATGAACCACTTCATTAAATAGCTTATTAAAAGTTATATACAATTAAAGGTGATTTTGATATATTTTGAGTTTTTATTTGAGAGATATGGGTCTAGAAAGTTGGAGTTTAGAATTTTATTCAGACGATAACTTTTATTCTGTATATTATTTTTATATGAAATAAATTTTTTATTTTTCTGTATTTTATTATCTAAAACTTTTACGTACCAAGTTTCTTTATTTGAAGTATGAAAAGTGTAAATTAAAATAGGTCTCAAAATGAATAATAAATGAATAAATAAAAGGGATTTTTATTGTATTTTGGACCCTTATTTCCCCCTAATTTATTTCTTGTCGAACTAGCAATCGAGATGCCTAGGTCTCGAGGTCTAGGGTCATAAAATATCTTCAATATTTTATTCTTTTTCTTTTCTTTTCTTTATTCTATAATTTTGATATTAAAAATAATATTTTATATACTATTTCCATAATAATGCGTGGATGCTAAAATACATGAATTTGAGGTATTTACAAGCATTTACTAGGGTTTTTAAGGCCAAAATGATAGAATAAAGGTGATGAAATGGAGATTCATTAGTGGGCGGGGCAATTTGCGCTCCGCACCCTCCGTTCCTTGGAATTCACATCCACACCCCTACCGACCACCTCACATGCATGCCACACACCTCCTTAGAAAATTTGTAGCCTACGGGTTTAGGTAACTAAAGAAGTGCTTTAATGCATTATTTGTTTTAGTTATTTAAATGGTAAAATTACAGTTAGACCCCTGTGTTTGAACTATCATTTGGACATTCATTTTTCATTTATTTTTAATTCCAAAAATTGCATTATGTTAAACAATGACTTCCCAATCATGTGGTGAAACAAATATGCTTTTTTGAGATTGAATTGATTTATTGATATTAAATTGGTGAGAAATTGCATATTTTACCCACTATGAGCTCTGAAATTCGAATTAAATTATTTATTGCTCTGAAAATTTTGAAAAATTCACCTTTGATAGAATTAATTATGCTATATAATGCCTCCAAATATCACTCATTTTTCACGCATATTTTGCTTAAAATAAATTAATTTATAACTTGAGTAATTGAATTTTAATTGCTGTGAAATTATTATTTTGAGGATCTGAAATTTTTCCTTGATACCTATTCATTAGATACATCTAGGATAAATTTATTCCCTGTAAATATGAAAATTTGTTGTTTATTAAAATTAGATTACTCTAGGTCACTAATTATGCATTGTGTAATTCATTAAACATTCATTTTACATTAGAAAAATATAAAAATTCACATTAGCTAAATTTTGCATGCATTAACATTCTGGACAAGTTTTAGGATTTTTGGAATTAGTTCGATTGATATTTTATGAAAATCACCGCTTAGCTTAGCTTGAATTGCATTCACATTCACCTTGAATAAAAAAATAAAAAATATCCTCTTCGAAAACTTAGTCTCTAAGTGACCTAAAAATTAGCCTAAGGAGGCAATTGCCTCCATGTGATTGACCTTGGGCTTGCTCAAGTAAAATAAATTCGACAGTTTTTGCATTTAATTGATGAATCATTTTAGGGAGGCAATTGCCTCCTTAGGGGTCTAACTGAATCATTTTAGGGAGGCAATTGACCTAAAAATTAGCCTAAGGAGGCAATTGCCTCCATTTAATTTTGTTCAATCCATGTTTGTCCGACTAAAACGTAATTCCGCTTAATTAACAAGGGAGATTTTAGGATTCTTCAAATCACCAAGCTACCCCGAACCACACAAGAATAGAGTAGAATAAACCATCACCGTTCGTCAACCTCAGCTCGAACGCTCTTGGTGGTGATATTACTGAAAGCTTGACTTCGAGCTGCAACAAGCTTGAGGTTTTAGATATGGAGCACAATAATCTCAATGGAAGTATTTTTGGGGACTTTTCACAGTGCTCCAAATTCAAGAACTTCTCTCTTGTTCACAATAACCTCTGTGGCAGGATTCCGATCACACTCTTCTACATTTGATCCATTCTTCATATAGATGTAGCAAGTAACTTTATCTTCGAATCTCTTCCTCAATTTCAACGAGACATTCCAGATCTTGTTACTCCAATCATGAGTGATAACCAACTAAATGGAACCATCCCCACAGAAAATATGTGGTTTGAACAAACTCAAGAATTGACCTTAAGTGGAAATCAACTATGTAAGGGGACCTCTAATTGGGATTTCAAGCCGGGGTCGGGGCCATAATGCGGGCCTTAGACACGAGCCCAACTCATAGGTTATGTAGCTGGGCCATGCTGAGCTCGAGCTCGACCTAAATAAAATATGGGTTTAATTTGGGAGCCAAAGCCCATTCCATTTTCAATTTGGACTTGGGTTGGGACATGCTGTATGGACTGGGTCACCCGGTCCAATGCTTATCCCTACTTGGTGCGGAGGAGGAGGGGCTGGATGAGGTGGTGGTGGACTTGTGTCGCAGGAGGGGCTGGAGGAGGTGAGATAAGAGGAGGAAGAGGAAGAAGAGAAAGAATAACAATGTTAGAAAAAAGAACATATTTACCCTATCAATTCAATGTAATGATATATGTGTCCTTAAAAATAATGTCTATTTGAGACACGATTAGACATTAACTAACTCGAAAGGTACAAGTGACAACTAAGGAAGAAGTCGGGGTACACGTGATATTCCAAAAAAGGGAGGGCATAACTGATATTGCAACATCTAAAGAGGGGTACAAGTGATAAAATCTTTTAATTTTACGTAGAATTATCCTTAGCAAAAGCTTATATAGAAGTTGTATGAGGGGCAACTTAAATTACGAGTTAATATTATTAATCTAGTTACTTGACGCAGCTTAGCATAAAAAACTAATAATTATGTTTTCTCCAAAATAACGTCACCATCAACTACTACTAAAAAAAGAAGGAAAAACAAAATAACTCTCAAACTCGTATAATCCCGTTAATGCAAATGCAGCCCCCAAAAAAGTTGGGGTTCGATTTTTAACAACCTAAAAAAGGCCTCAGATAAGAGCATGAGCTAATCCATTCCGAATTCCGGTGGAAGCGAAATGCTGACTCTGGTGGCCATTTCGCTCGTCCTCGCCCTCATCGTGGCCGTCGTCGTCAAGCTCTCCCCTTTCGATGGTAAGCAAAGATAAAATCGCATTGAGATCATCGAAATCGCCCGCCAATTTCCTCTAACTGTTCCGGGAACTCCTTCTGATCGATTCCGCTTCTCAGGAGATCTCACGTTGATGTGGAAAGGCGCACCAATTCGGGAAGAAGTCGAAGATAAGGTCCAGTATTTTCTTCGATTCGTCTTTGTTAGCTTCCCATTCCGATATGTGGAACTGATGGCGGTTTTTTTCGCACTCGCTATAGGTTGTGTGGATCACCGGTGCAAGTCGAGGAATTGGTAACTTTAGAACATTTAGAGTGCTGTTGCTTAGTTCGAGGATAAGAAAGTTAAATCCTTTTGTTTTCTGAGGGTCAGTGGGAAATCCATCGAGGAAAAATGGGAGTTCGATTTTTGAGCTCGTTATATCTCCATTTGCTGCTGTTTTGCTGATTCATTACTTAACCGGAGCTAATACCTTTTTTTTAAACAGTTCATTGTAAAACGAGTTATTTCACAGAGATTTTTTGGACCTTGAATGGAACATAGTTTTGAAGCACAATTATTTGAAAACTGCAATCTAGACGTATAATCTCATTTTTCCTCACAGAAACTCGGAACCAAGGTTATCGCTGTCGTTAATGCTGATTATTGACTACTGAGAGATATTGAAAATGAAATAACTAAATTAACAATATTTAGAATACATCTTTAAATTTTATTCGTAAAATTAAATGACACATGTCAATTCTAAAATCTAGATAATGATACAATCTTTGGTTCATATAAATAAATGTCGTGGATAATGTACCAGTGAATTAGTTGCACTAAAGATTTATCTAATTATCTTAATATGGTTACATTGGAAAATAAATGACGACATGTACTGCTAAGATGATCAAAACCATGAATTCTGTGGCAAATTTGTATGGTCTTCCCTTCCTTGTTGTCGCTCATAGTGCATTGCTGATTCTACAAACTCACAGTAATTCTCTCAAGTTATGTACGAGCACATAGACTTGTAAACCATCACGTACTGCCTGTACTCATGTTCATCGATGCCTAAAAGTATCCCATGACAAGGATAATCAGCAATGGAGATGGTATCATGAGTGGCAAGGCGATGCTGCAAAGAACTAGTTTGAGAACCTTAGGTAGACGATGACGGAGTGAGAGTCGATCTCTACGGAGGAGGAGGAGGAGGCATGAATGAGTAACACTTGGGAAAGATCCAATAACTATCACCACCAAAAATGTTGCTCTGACTCTGATCAGGATGGCTACGTTGATAGTTTTCACCGATGTAGTTGTAGTTATACCCATAACTATAGGATGGAGTTGTATGAGCTTAAGTAGGCGGAGGAGGAGCATGAAAGTATTCTGGAAACACACCAAATGATCTTTCATCATGTGATCCATATCCACCCAAAGGACTTGGTGTTGCTTCACCATGATATGAGCTGTCCACATCCATGCTCAATGAACTCACAGAAGATATGACATCCTCCTTGTAGCCGTCGTTACCATATCTATAACTGCATCGGTATTCCTCACAATTTTTAGGCTCTGTAGGTCCTAGACTCGGGCTTGGGACAAATTGTTCATGTGCATTCATTCGTTGCTCTATAAATTCACGGCCTGCATGAAATCCTTCTTCGAATCTTCTATTACGCAGCCCACGACCATCCCCTGCTGATCCCTTTAAATATGTCTCTCTATCACCATATCTACTACCACTGCCAACCACATCATCATTATCATCTCTGCTGTCGTCCTTTGATTTTGATTAGGAACCTGTGAAGGGTATGTCATCAACAATAGACTCAATTTTCAACCCTCTTAGAGAGTCCGTTATCCGACCATATTTTGTCATGTAGTTCTCAACATCTACTCTCATTTATTGACTTATGTTATGATTTGGCCTTCCTCTTGCCTCATCGCGCACTCGAGCACCATTGGAATCTATCCACTTTTGAAGGACATATTCCTCCGCATGCCAAAGTCTTTCACTACCTTTGCCACTTGTTTCCTTCGGTCGTCCATATGGTCGTAAATAAATGTGATGATCATTCATGCTTGATTCACTACCTTTGCTACTTGTTTCCTCTTGCCAAAGTCTTTCAAGTTAGGTCAATGCAACCTGCAGGACACAACGCTTGCAAAATGCCATAACTGCTAGAAGCCATGATCATTTAACCTATTTTTTTCTTAAAAGTTGCTGCCATTATCTGTGACTATCTGGATTCTAGACAATGTTCTTCTTCACATCCTCTTTGATGAGATCATTTTGTAACCTCAGTAGGTACATGTGATCTTTCACATACCTAGATGCATCGACATATTCAAAAAACCCGTCTTCCCATCACAGTATACGAGGAAGTTAATGGTTTGCTTCCTCGTGTAACTTGTCCTACCATGTACATCAACGTCAACCCATATTCTAGCCATTTCCTTTCATTTCCCTGGTGTACTCGTTCATCTCTTCCTCCATTGCGAGATACTTGTTCATTATCTCGTATGATGTGGGAGCGTTCACTCCCGTTCCTGTAGCAGCGATCTCGTCAATCGCGTGCTGCAAGAAAGGTCCACTAAAAACGTTCACAAGAATGCTTTCCGTAAAAAAGAGCTTGCTAATGGATCTTGCACACTCTCTTCCTGGCATTTGAAACATTTACTTCATTGTCTTCTACCTCGAATCCTTGCTTGGCTTGTATTGTATGGACCCTCTCCTCATCAAGAAGGACTCGTCTTCCTTCCCCTTGTGTTTTTGGTGAGTGGTGATACTTGTATACCTCCGGGACCGCTCCCACTACCACCAACATTATAGAATCCACCTCATCCACCGAGTTCTCACCACTCAAACTCACTCCTTAGCGATACTTATGTTGCCCTGTTGTTGCCCTCTTCTCAACCGAAGTCTGAATATCAACAGGTTAGACAAAGTCATCGTCATCAAAATCAGATATGGCATTGAACTCCTCGAAAATAAAAAAAATGACAGAGCCTTCTCTCACTATAAGTAGGGTCGTCTACATGGATTCTTGCTCAAATCCATGTTAAAGAATTCAACTATTTTTATACTGGCCGTCGACTACCTAACGCAACCCCCACAAGGGGGGATCTGAACCCTTGTCTTTTGGGTGGTAGACATACTGAACTCCATCTCGAACAAGAACTCATTAAATTCCTCGTCCTTTCTCGTCGTAAATTGATCCTTCTCATTCTTTCCCTCTAAGTTAGCCTTCACCAGCTCCCTAACATCATCTAGACAACGCTTGAACTTGTCAACATTCTTGTTGCCTACAAGATGATGCTTCGGCCTTGTAATACCCCATCCTCTAGCCTCTTATCACAGAAGTTGCATTGTGATTTGAATTTGTTGCCATCTGGTGCAGTGGCATACCTCCATCCAATCTCCCCACTCTCTCTGACCCATGGAGTCCAAAACATAGTGTGAACATGCGATGCTGATTCTCGAATAAAATTTGTAAGGAAATTGAAGAACAAGTGAACAACCACACCTGAGGCACACGATGCAAATAATTGATTAATTTTTTATACTAAATTACTATTTTCCAGTATTTCATTTTCGGGTTTAATATTTAAACGTTTTTAAACTGCATAAAGTGCCTAAATTCTTGAACTAACGGTGTTAAACATCATATCCAACATTCTAATATTTCCTAGCATGCAAGAAAATTAGAGAGCACCCGCACATGCGACTACACAATACAATATAATGACTTTAATACTAATTTATTAGGTTTTAATTTTCAGATTTGAAATATTCTATTTTTTTAGAATACATGATATACTTAAAGTATTGAATTAGAAGTGATAAATATGAGATCCAAGCTTCTATGTTCTAAGATCTAAGAGAAACTAATTTTAAACCATCAAAAGTTGCAAAACCCCCAAAAAGATTCAAATAAAAATAGTTAAACTGAGATCCAAGCTTTTATATTCCAATAACTTTTTTAAGAGAAAGACGGTGGGATTCCGAGATAGAACCCACCACAGAAAATTAAATTAAATTAATGAGAAAGAGAGTGCAATCAATGATAATTCCAGGTCGACAAGATGGCTCTGTAATGACTTAATACATTCTCAGGATAGAACCTCTACTCACTAAAGATATTTTTATTTCTAGTAAACCAAATAGACCAAAGAAGTACGAACATAGGAGTGACGCCTTCCTGTGAATTACCACATACAACACACGCTTAGATCTCCAAAAAGAAGAGACATCATCAAACCCGATCCAAGCGATATTTGCACCATTCCATACCAGGCATGAGAGGCTACATTTGAAGCAAAGATGATCCACATCCTCTTCCTCCTCACCGCATCTTTCACAAATCTGGTCGTCTGTATGAAGAAGGTTACTCCGTCTCACCTTAGTTAGTAGCCGTCAATGTCTAGCCAGCCATCGAAATACCTTATCTGTTTGGAAATTTTACAGCTCCAAATAATCCTGCAGTCAAGCTTTTTATCATTTGCAATCGCATTGGGGCAATGGAGAAATATTTGATAAGCCTTTTTGACATAAAGGAACCATTAACCTAGCGGAAATAGTCTCTCCCTTGAGACAAACCGTAAAAATCAGACAAATCATTCAGCATTGCCAAATGATCATTCATCCTTTGCTCTGAGAATCCACCTCTGAAGTTTGGCATCCATGTTCCATCTTTCCAGGCCTGTCTAATATGTAAGTTTAGGCCTGCCATCGCAAATAAACAAGGGTAACACTCCTCGCCCAGGCCGTACTGTTGTCTTCCCAGAAAAGAAAGATGTCACCATTCCCAATGGTCAGCTGAAGTAAACCCCCCTAGATATCTCACAAAAATATGATATTTTTGGAAAACTAACTCAAATCCATCAAAAATTGCAGAACTCCAAAACGATTCTCCAACATATCTCACAAAAACACGACATTTTTGAAAAAAACTCAAGAATACGGAAGAGAGGAACAATAAGAACAAAAACCCTCAAAGAATCTCATCAAAAATGATCCAAAACAGGTGATAGAGAGCAAACGTTAAGTTTCCTATCCAAAATACCCATAGAAGCTGCAACAAGGAGTCTCATACGGCATCGAACCGATATGGGCAAAGTATTGCCCGTATCTGTCCAAGGCTGGAAAAGTCACGTTGAAAGATTTCTGTGGTCGGCCTATACCCGAAATCTCGCCGGTATATCGCGAGATATTGGGCAACATCTGGGAAATCGACATACAACCTAATATTAAAACCCATGCTTGACCGATACAAATATAGCGGCGATATATCACGATATTTTGAACCATAGTTAACAATAAAAACCATAAACCAGGACCAGGCTTAGAATTATACACAATAAATGACTAAGAAAATGATGAACAAAAAACTTAGATCAGTAAGTAATGCACTTTTTATGTCTATGTAAGCATTAAGTTCTAGAATGGTGATATGCAAATGATGGTAGAGAGTACTGCAAAGTGATGATGCTTTTGCAATTCACGATTTTTTATTAGAAAATGATGTGATGTTGCTGGAGTAACCATGATTTTTGAACCTTCTATTTTAGAACATCATATAAAACATATATATGCTATAGAATTTAAAAAGAATGGCTGTTACTTGGGAGAAGTCATCAAACCTTAGCGAAATAGTCTTTAGACGTTAGTGGGACATTTGCTGAATGTAAACTTCTACATATACAACAACAGCAACAAGTCAACACCAAAGCCTTGTCCCACACCAAAGCCTTGTCCCACAGTAGTAGGGTCGGCTACATAGATTCTTTGCATTCTACAACATTCTTTGCCTTCTACAACTACTATGTCGTATTCTAGAAGTGCAGTTCATTCCTTCCTCCTTTTTTCCCATGAGAATGGGAGATCAACAGTGTAACCACTAGCCGTTTAAGTGGGCCTGGACTTTTCTGCAATAACTCAGTAGCCAAGAAATTGAAAAGTAAACAACAAGTTCTGTGAACCTTATTCAAGTATTAGGGTGTAATCCTTCCAGTGTTGACAAGTATGGTGCTGTATAGATACTGTAGTCATGCAGACTGTGGATCAGCTGTGTTAGTTATTTTCTAAAAAAAGAGTATTCGAGTGATGATTCATTTGATAGAAGCTTCAGTTTGTTCTGGATATCTATAAATTTGGGGAGGTCCACCTGTATTCTAGTTATTTTCTAAAAAAGAGCACTTGAGTGACAATTTGTCTGATAGATGCTTCATTAGTTCTTGTTATCTATAAACTAGGGGGGAGGTTAATATTGATAGGCTTGTTAAATTTGAGATATGCATCTCTTATGCTTCTATCGCTGTTATTTTATAGACAAGCTGTGAAATAATCTGTATTTGCTGGTTTTCTAGGGGAGATTCTTGCCAAGCAGCTTTGTAGCCTTGGAGCAAAATTGATATTATCTGCACGTAGCAAGTCTGAGCTGGAAAGAGTCAAAAGTGAACTTGTTGGTATGCATTGTTTTCTGGCGCGAATACAGATACAATACTTAAATTGGGGTTCAGTTGAACGCCAACTTTAAGGTGGATTGGAGTTTCACTTATAAACAATTTTTTTGCATACTCACTTTACAAACTTGGATGTTTTCTTCTGCGAGTGATATAAATTTAGGCAAATATGCTTCTCATGCGGAAGTTTTACCTCTGGATCTGGCCTCTGGTGAAAAATCACTGGGAGAAGCCGTGCTGAAGGCAGAATCCTTCTTCAGTGGAGCTGGTGTAGATTACATGATTCACAATGCTGCTTTTGAACGACCTGTAATTATCATTTTTGTTCGACCTATCAAATGATACTTGTAATGGATCCAACTTTATTAATTACTCATTCAGTTGATTTTCCATTTCTTTTTCCTGCAGAAATCAACAGCATTGGATGTAGCTGAGGAATCCCTAGAGGTACCGCATTTACCATTCTTCTCCTGGATTATTTTTGACAAAGTATTCCTCCTTTTTTTTAAAAAAGTCTTCCGCCTCTCTGTAATATGTATAAAATAATGTTTTATGCACTAAACATTTCTTGATTCTTAAATCCACCAGACAGCTTTTAGAATAAATGTTCTTGGCACCATATCACTTACTCGGTTGCTTGCACCATACATGCTAGGACGGGGACGTGGCCATTTTGTCGTGGTAATATCTCTGTGTTAGTTCTCTCGTAATAATTGCTTTATCATTGTTGTAATTCCTGCAGATTAAGTGATCCTTTCTTTGAAAAGACTGGCGATTTTGTTGACGTTGTTTCGTATGCATCTTAACACAGATGAGCAGTGCTGCAGGGAAGACTCCTGCACCAGGGCAAGCTGTCTATTCTGCTACCAAGTTTGCTCTGAATGGATATTTTCATACCTTGCGTTCTGAGGTGTGTCATCCTTTCACAATAAAGTTTAAGTGGGCTTGGTTCTTAACTTTCTTTACATTGATGTTTTATATCTTTCTATGTTTCTTTGGACCAATGTAACCGTTTCTGTTTTAGATTAAGCATAATATACATCATTTTGTTATTATCTGGAAGTTATATTCCTACTGATTTCAGTGATCTGAAATAATGACTATACTTTGCAGTTCTATCAGAAAGGACTTAGGGTTACCATTGTCTGTCCTGGACCAATAGATACCTCTAAAACTGCTGACCCCAGCTCATCAAGCAGCTTCTTAGAGGTGATCACGTTTACATATGCTGAACTGCTGACCTTTTCTTTTGATCAATTCCAAACGCTACTTCTTTCAACTTTACTTATAAATCATAATTTGATTACATCATTACAATTTTGTTTGAGTTTCATAGGGATCTTGCTTAGTAATGGTGGCGGTTTCCCCTTTAAAAGTATAAGATCTACTTATGTTGATGTTGCCATGTGAAGTATTATAATACGTGCAGAATAACAAAAATATGAAATAATGACACATTAATTTGCGTGGTTTGAGATGACCCTGAAAGATCACCCTACCGCATGGAAGAGGATCTTGTGAGGTCGGATATCGCTATCAATTTTATCCGATAGTACATGGGATTTAAGCCTCTTTATATAGTTGCACTAACAGATTAAAGTCCCATAACTAGACAGTTTGATACTAAATGAATATCCATGTAACCCACTCTAAATCTTGGCAAATCTAATTGACCCTGTGGAGAAAGAGAGGAATGAATTGCTTGCTTATTCCATATGTATAGGGTTTCCTATATAATGTGAAACTCTAAAGAGCGTCTCAAAGGAGAATTACATAGACATCCTTAAGGGTAAGAAATGAATAATTAACACTCAATAATACAATAACTATAACACTCCCCCTCAAGTTGGAGCATGTCTGTCGATTATGCCCAATTTGGAGATAAGCCAAGAAACACGTCTTTTAGACAGTGCCTTTGTGAGTATATCCACACGCAAAAGATCAATATAAATATGTGGCGTGCAGATCTTTCTTTCTCGCACCGCATCTCGGATAAAATAGCAGTCAACTTTGATATGCTTGTTTCGCTCATGAAAAACTGGATCAGTGGCGATATATGTGGTAGATTTGTTATCACAATACAATAGAACATGAGTAGTAGTAGGGAGACCAATTTCTGCCAAGAAAAAGATTAGCCAGGTAATCTCACACGTGGCCTGGGCCATTACCCTATATTCTGCTTCTGCACTTGACCTAGACACAACTGTCTACTTCTTGCTACGCTAGGTGACAAGGCTCCCTTCAACGACCATTGCATTAGCCTGTGGCAGATCGCCTGTCTTCAAGAGAATTGGCAAAGTCTGATGTAGTATAAGCAGTAATAGTGGTGTGGCTGTTGGTTTTGTAGAATAGACCACATTTTGGAGATCCCTTTAGATATTGAAGTATCATGAGAACCTCTTGACACTGACTGTAAAATGGTCTCTCTTTGTGTTGGCTTGTTCTACTGACAACATATGATATATCAGGCCTAGTGACATTAAGGTAGAGTAGTTTACCTACTAGACTTCTATATCTTGTAGGATCCTCAAACTCATGATCAGTAGAGATGGAGTGCCCCTGTGCCTCTATTGGTATGCCACTTGGCTTGCATCCATGCAAACCTGCCTCTGTAAGAAGCCATATAATACTTTCGCCGCGATAAGTGTAGCCCTTCTATAGTGTGTATCACCTTTATGCCCAAAAAAATCGGATCTGACCTAGGTCCTTGGTTACAAGCACCTTCTAATGGAAGGCCTTGGTCTCAGCAATACCTATTTTATCATCACCAGTTACCACCATATCATCAACATAGACAGCTAATACTACAATGCCAGTAAGTCGTCGTCTGACAAAGGAGTCAAATGTCATCTTGCGAAATCCAAAGGAGCTAGTATCTGTGATGCGCCTGTCAAACCAAGCTTGTGGACTCTCCTTTAGACCGTAGATGGACTTACGGAGTCGACATACATACCCCTCCTCGATGGAGTACCTGATTGCTGGACGGCTTGCATCCAAGCTTATCACTTGCGCAAAAGAACGATGCTCTGAACCAAACTTTGATTGGTGGATTGCCTTGGGTGTAAACACCAAAAGAGTACCTGTAATCGATGGTTGTCGTTGTTGAGCCTTACACACAAATTGATGGTGGCCAACATAATCACAATGCGGGTACGCTAGATAAGTAGACACTTTGTGGCCACAAGCCTCACATCTGACGCAATAGGGTCCAAACTCGTGGTGGCTCACAAACGTCCACCCCTCCTTTGCCTCTCTATTTGCTATCCCTCCACACCTTATCACGAGGGGAAGCCCCCAACCAATCCCTCACCACCTTCATGCGTACACCAACGTAGTCGCTCTGTCACCCTCTCCCTCTCCTTCCCTAGGCTTCTCATGGCTTCCCCAAATGCAACAGAAAGTTGCCTATGTCCTCAAATAAAAATGTTCTCTTATTTTTTTCAAGTCAACCTCTTTTTCCTTTCTTTAATCAACCCTTCTTTTATTTGATGTCACCTAACTTTGGGCCCAAAATGAGTTCATTTCTCCCTTTTTCTTAGAATAAATTGCTCCCTTGGGCCAAAGCTCAATAACATCTCTCAATGGGGCTCGTTGGGCCCATTGAAATACATACTTGCTAAGGATGTCGCTTCTCATGTCGTGTTGGCGAGGATGAATTGAGAGGCTGGAGTGAGAACTGAGTCTCCTCATCGTAGAACGTATGCTCTGTACTACATGTATTAGAGTCACCGAAACTAAACTGAGTCTCGTTGGAGAAAGTGTGTTCTGTATCGTGCACAGTTACCTAAACCAGAATGAGTCTCCCGTTGAAGAACTTGTGCTCTGTATATGCTAGAGTTGCTGAAACTGGAATGAATCTCCTCGTCTAAGAACTCTGGCCCCCAACATGTCTCCTTCACTGAAGACTCCCCCATCTCTCTGAAGGGCCAACCAAAGAACATCGTGGGAATATCCATACATAGATATCTGAAGATGGGTCTCTCTCATAGGGACCTTGAAGTGGGTTCTCTCTCATAAGAACCTCGAAAGGATTTTGTAATGGAGTTCATGATCACTGGAGAATATAGTATGAAATCGAGTTTCCTTGTTGGAAAACTGGGCCACTCGAACACGGAATGCCATGAACTGGTAGAGTCTTAAACTGAAAGTTTTGTATAATACTCCTCCTTTCTCCCATACTTGTCAGAAAAAAGGATGACATCAACCAAGTTTGGAGAAAAATAGAAGCATAAAAAAACATTTTTTTGGTTTCTTTTTTTAAATCCTGTGCCAGTACTTTTCTTCTTTGGAAAATTTGTAAAAGACCACTGGGGGATCAATCTGCTGCTGAAGCCACATATAATTGGTGGGGAGGATAAGCTTATGGGACAAACTGTGTGCCGCAACATACAAAAAGGGGGGAGGGGGTGAGATGGGGCTACTACTGTTTAAGCCTAATTAAGTTGTGAAGTCAGAAAAAAGGTAATATGTAATTATTGGGCCAACTTAGGCCGCATATGTGAAAAAAGAATAGAGAGAAAAGCTTATTAAAAGAAACAACTTATTAAAAAAGAAAACAACCTAAAAAAGAAACAAAAACAACAATAAATCCTTTTTCTGACCCTACCTAATGTGGGAAAAGGCTTTATTGTTGTTAGTGCTCCTTTTTTTAATCCTTTTTCTTTTTTAATAAGTCGTATCTTTTAATCGGCTTTTCTCTCTAATTTTTTACACATGCGGCCTAAGTTGGCCTAATAATTACATATCGCCTTTTTTTGACCTCACAACTCAATCGGGCTTAAACATTAGTAGCCCATTTCCCCTTTTTTGTATGTTGCGTCCCACAATTTGTCAAATAAACTTATCTCCCCCCAATTTTTTATGTGGCTTCAGCAACAGATTGAGCCCCCAGTGACCTTTACAAAATTTCCAAAGAAAAAAAGTATTGGCACGGGATTTAAAGCCCCGCAACCCATCGAGAGGGCACTATGCCACTCCTTTCATGAGTAGGGTTCCCGATGGGGAATTCTCGGCGCCACCTCTTTAATACTGCCGATGTTGGAGAGGAGAGCTCTATCGGAGAAGGTAATTACACCCGTGGGACTCATCACACCCTTGAAGTGTGCTGGTAGTGTGCACGAGGTGCACTTTGAGTTGTGTACTACTCACGGGCTTTGCATGAAGGCGTTGGAGTGCTGCTGATCTGGAAGGCTTTGGAGCATCAATGTGTGAGGTGGGTTTCACCTGCTCATGTGTAGCCTAGAGCGGAGGAGGTGGCATCTCGTGTGGCGAGACTTGCTGCTGCCTTGAGGAGATGATGCGCGACGGGTGTCTTTCCTTTTTTTCGCCTGGAGTTATGCCTGATCATGCTCCAGATTTGTACGTGAGGAGATCTTCATACACAGGGAGTTGCTTGGAGAAGGTCTTCGCGCGCAAGGTTTGTTAGCACATCTTCTTCTTGGGCAAAGTAAGGTTCTTCTATAGCATATATGGGTGTATTGTTAGTGCGAGGTACTGTCGCAGCCACCTCAGTCTTCTATTGGCTAGTGCTTCTTCCCTTTTTGTGCCTCAAGAGATGGAACTCCTCCCAAGATGGGGCCTGGAGATCTAAGGTTCTAGATAGAAGGTGGATCGAACTGGAGATAAGCGTGACCATCACCTGGAGATCTGGAGGCCTAGTTTTGATCAATTAGAACTGCAAAATTAGGGTTTTTGAAACCCTATGTTGTTAGAAAATAGGAAGCGGAAGCGAAAACATGGAAAAAGATAAAGAACAATAAGAACAATGGGATTCACGTGGAACCCTACTCCCTAAGGAGCGGGATGAAACCACGGGAGAATGCCTCAGAGGGCTAGTGTGTCTATTGCACTTTTCTCAATGGACTACATGGGTGTGGGGCTCTATATATAGCATCCACAGAGTCTCCACATCTCCAAACTAGTAGATGTGGGACTAAACAACTGGATGAGACCCATCTCCCTCATATATGACGCATACAACTTATACTCCAACACTCCCCCTCAAGCTGGAGCATGCAATGCTTAGCTTGGACAAACAGAAAGAAACTCAACTCACGCTACAGGACACTACGGACAATATCAACCCAACACGCACAACTGCTGCTGTCGAGGACGTTACTTCTCATGCCGTGCAGGTGAGGAGGATGAACGGGCTGGAGTGTGAGTCTGCTGAGTCTCCTCGTCGTAGAGCATGTGCTCTGAACTACGCCTGTCAGAGTCACTGCAACTGGAAATGAGTCTCCTCGTCGGAGTACTCTGGCCCGCCACAACATGTGGACAACTGCTCCATCTCTGAAAAGGGTCGAACTGGAAAAAAAAGGCCGTGGCTGTGCAATCTTCGTCGGAGCCCACGGTCATTGGAGAATGAAGTCTGAAAGAAGTCTCCTCGTCGGAGAATTGGGTCTCTCCCATCTGGCATAGAGAATGGTACACTACTATGGAGTACCTATGATACCACATGAAAACCCTTGTCAACATGACATAGGGAATGGTCCTCTACTCTGGAGTCCCTATAGCTCACATGAAAACTCTGGCCTACAAAATAAGAAGAATGATGGGGACCACGACAAAAGATGGCATACATGTGCTCATCTGAAAAGACCGCATACATGTGCGAGTCTGAAAATGAGTCTCTCTCCAGAGAACTCGAAAAATGGGCCTATCAACATGGAGTGCCTCCAACTTGGACTCTGACCAATCTGAATGTCGAGTCTGAAATCTGATAAACTGTAGAGTCTGGAAATCGGTTGGTGTGGAGAATATCTGAATCTGACCTCTGAATCTGAAACAAGACCTGTGACTCTACACAATACTCCCCCTTTCTCCCATACTGGTCAGAAAACATGACATTGATCACGTTGGGAGAAGACAAAGAAATTGGGGAAAATATGAACTTGCAGCTTTTTTTTGTCAAATTTTTTTAAATAGCCGCCATTTTTTTGAACATAAGACATTCCATCATTTTCTTTACGGCTTTTGCAACTCATTTTTTTCAAACCTTTTTTTTTGAAATTGCGTACGGTTTTTTTAAATGTACGTGCCTTTTTCAGATTTTTTTAAAAACGGGGCCCCTCCTTTCTTTTGCCAGCCCACGGTTGGGCTCTAATTCTCTCTGAATGACATATCTCGGCCCAAATAGTGGGCATAAATAACTCTAGTCCCCCTCCCTTAAAAAAGCACGATCCAATCAAGGGCCTTAACGTTGGGCTCTTTTTCGGGACCAATATCGGGGCTAGGGTTCTCACAGAGGGGAAACCCATCGACCCGCCGCCACTGGGAGGGAGGGGGTCGCGCCTGCGACAGGGTGAGCATGCGTGAGGAGGGGCTGGCATCGCCACCTTGGAGCTCGCGGCCTGCAGCTCCTCCCTGATAGGGCTCGCAGCCTGCGAGCAGGAGAATTGCGTTGGGACAGGCCTTGATCGGCCTGGAGACGCCACCTGCGCCGCTTGTGCAGGAGATTTTAAAGGAGAGCTCGCGTGAGGTTCTCGCTTCGCACCACTATTGGGCAACTGGATCGTGCATGCTCCTGGATCTGCGCGCGAAGGGAGGCATGCCGCTCGATCTGGGGGGGTGCGCTAGTGGCTAGACAAGTGCTGCTTGGAGGGCTTCGCGCGAGCGGCGTCGCCTGCGCCTGCTGTGGAAGGGAGACATGCAATGAGCACTGCGCTGCTGGAGTGAATCACCAGGAGGCGAGATGTCGCTAGGTACAATGCAGCTGGAGCTATGGAGCAGACCTGCGTGCTCCGCAATTAGAACGCTGGATCAGTCGGCGCAAATATAGGAACCCTAGATGGCGACTGCAGGAGAGTTTTCTCGCGCCACCTGCGCGAGAGGATGATGAGGGGCTGGTGCCGCCGCAAAAGGTGCTGCTGCCGCCAGGAGATAGGGGCGGAGGAGCAACAAGGGTGGTGGCCTGGTGCCACCGCTTGGAGATACAACGTGCGGTGTTGACGATGACCGCATAAAGTAGGGTTTCAAGAAACCCTTGAGAATCAACCTGGGCTCCGCTGCTGCTCGTGCGCAGGAGAACACGCTGCTTGCGTGTCTGTGATGCAGCCGATGAATCTTGAACAAGCTTGATCATGAACAAAGCTCCAGAAAGAAATTAGTACCCTAGGACTTACTAAACTTGAACAAACAAGAAACAATCGAATCTCAGAAAAATATGAACTCCTTGAGAATCGAACCCGCTCTGATACCATGTTAGAAAATAGGAAGCGGAAGCGAAAACATGGAAAATGATAAAGAACAATAGGAACAATGGGATTTACGTGGAACCTTACTCCCTAAGGAGCGGGATGAAACCACGGGAGAATGCCTCAGAGGCCTGGTGTGTCTATTGCACTTTTCTCAATGGACTACATGGGTGCGGGGCTCTATATATAGCACCCACTGAGTCTCCACATCTCCAAACTGGTAGATGTGGGACTAAACAACTGGATGGGGTACATCTCCCTCATATATGACACATACAACTTATACTCCAACATATGTCGTCAACACTTTCGTGGAAAAATCGAACTTGACCTTACATAATTAGAGTTGCATGAAACCAGAGATGATTCTCGAACGTGGCCACGGTATACTCTTCAAAACTTGCACATATGCACAGAACAATCTTAATAACGAAATTTCTAGAACTTGAACGCTACTAATAATTTCTAGAGCAGGGTTGCGAAAGTGTAATTAGAGGTAAATATTATAAAGTATAAAGAACACCAAGATGTTTCGTGGAACCTTACCTCGTAAGGAGCGGGATGAAACCTCAGGATGAGGCCTCTTGACGGGCGGATACTCTATTATTTCTCTCTCAAAGGTTATAGGTTGTGTGGAGCTTCACAGATGATGTACGACTAAACCCTGTGGATGTGGTAGTTGAACCTTAGAAGAATCCAATTACCCATCGATCTTCCATCATCTGCTTGTGTCTTGTAAACTCTTCTCATAACACTTTTAAATATTTATTATTGAAATCTAATTTTTCTTCTTTTCAAACATCTGGTTTTGCATTGTGATATTGGGTTGTTCTTCTTTCGGAGGTGTTTTGGCAATATGCTTATGCTTTCCATTACATTAGGATTTTGGAAATCTAAAAAAACTTGACTGCCATTTACATTCATTCCTTCAGCAGCTTCGGTGCTTAATCATCATGATTCTTTAGTCCTTTCCTGGAGCTAAATGTTTTGTTTTTCTTGCAGAAACGTGTAACATCAGAAAGGTGTGCAGAATTGACAATCACAGCGGCTACTCATGGACTTAAGGAAGCATGGATATCTAACCAGGTTATTAACCTTGTACTGTTATTCCTCCAATTTTATGATACGACGGTTTCTCTATGACAGTTAATGAACAATTGACATTTATATGCAAATGTATAGCAGCAATACTTCCCTTTTGATGTAATATTAAACTTGGTAGGATCGCAATGCTACAAGAGTGAACCTAACCTACATGAAAAATCAGTGTCAGTTGTAAAAGGCTAAAAGCATTCTTAGAAGAAGATAGCTTTTTGTTGTTGAAGAAATTGTAAGATTGGTGATAAAACTGAACCTATGAATTGGGCGGAGTAACATGCAAAATTCCCAGCCATGTCTCGGTTTTTTTCTGCTAATAAAGAATGTGTTTTCTTTATTACCCTACTTAATTGTGGGAATAGGCTTTGTTGTTGTTGTTGTGTAATAAAGAATGTGTTTTCTGCCAATGTTAAGTATATACGCTCTGATAATGTACTTGAATTCTGCAGTACACAATTCTTTCAATTCCTTAGAAACTATAGTATTGTGCATCAGACATCTTGTACATATACTTCTCAACAAAATGGGGTGGTTGAGAGGAAACATCATCATCTTTTGGATGTTACCAGGACTCTTCTGGTTCAGAGCCGTGCTCCCCATTCTTACTGCGGGGACACGATTCTCACTGCATGTTATTTGGTGAATCGAATGCCTTCATCGGTTCTGGGAGAGAAGATCCCATTCGTGATTGCATTTCTCGAGACGGTTCTTTTCTCTCTCACACCTCGTGTTTTTGGATCCGTTGTTTTTGTTCACCAGACGTCTCCAGGTCTTGACAAGCTCTCTCCTAGAGCGGTCAAGTGCGTTTGTTGGTTATTCCAAGACCCAAAAGGGGTATCGTTGCTTTAACCCTGCTCGACGAAGGTACTATGTTAGTGCAGATGTCACCTTCTTTGAATCCATTATGTATTTCTCTCCTGCAGGTGACAAGCTCATTCCTTCAGAAAGTGGAGAAGAGGTTTATATGCCTCTACCTCCAGTCTCACCTACTCCAGGCGACACTACATCGCCACCACCACCATCGTCCTCCCCTCCAACACCTCCACCACCGCCACCACCTCCACCATCCCCTCCACCTCCTGCCACACTTACTTTCTTTCTGCAGGTTTACCAGCACCAACATCGTGCTCGTGTGCCTCCTCCATCATCCCCTCCATCATCCAACACACCCAAGGTATGTTCTGAGCATTTGAGTTCCACTAATGGCACTGGTGATTTGAGTGTGCAGATTGAGGTGCATGATGTCATAGATGATACTCCCTCTGAGGATACTGTGGACTTGGACATGCCTATTTCTCTACGTAGGAAGAGGCATGCATGCACTATGCATCTTCTTATTTCTCATGTTTCCTTGGCACGACTATCTGGGATTTTCAATGGTTTGTTGTTGCTTTATCTGTTGTGCAGATACGTCGGTCCTATCAAGAAGGTATGCAGAGTGGTCCATGGCGTCTTTCTATGGAAGAAGATATGGCCGCTTTACAGTCTCGTGGTATGTGGACTGTCGTCTCCCCTCCCCCAGGTGCTTTTGTTGTTGGCAATAAATGATTGTTTACAATAAAACACTGGCGATGGTTTCGTGGATAGATACAAGGCCAGGTTGGTTGCTCACGGGTTCACCCAAACCTATGGGGTGGATTACCAGGACACTTTTTCTCACGTTGCGCATCACTCTACGCTACGCATTCTTATTGCAGTTGTTGTGTTACAGGGCTGGCCACTTCTCCAATTAGATGTCAAGAATGGTTTCTTGTATGGAGATTTGCAGGAAGAAGTATATATGCAGCAACCACCAGGGTTTGCTGCTGAGGGGGAATCCAGTATGGTGTGTAAACTCCACAGGGCTATATATGGCCTTAAGCATGGAAGGCCGTATCGATATCGATATCGTTTCGGTCCGCCCGGAAATGGATATATCGGGATATATCGACGATATATCGACGATATCGGTGGAAATGTCGAAAATAGCGCAAAAAAGCCAATTTTTTGGCCTTTTTTAAGAAATTAAGGTCATCCAAGATATTAAAACAACAAATAACGTACAAATACACACTTATATCACACATATCGATCCATTTATAGACCATATATCACACATATCGGTATTGCACATATCGGTCATATCGAACATATCGATATTAGTATTGATTCTTGACTTATAAATATTGAAAATGGATTTCATTCAAGTGCTTATAACATGAAATAATACAAATATACACCTAGAAAATACATATAGATCATTTATGAGGACTATGATCCTTATAGTGCACATATCGGTCATATCGAACATATCGCTGATATTGTTAGTTGTTGACATACTATATATATTGAAAATGGAGTTCATCCAAGTACTTTGATCACTAAATAATTTACAAATGTACTCTTACTCTCTTAGATAACACATATCGATCATCTATGAACCTTATATCGCATATATCGATACGGTTGTACTGTTAGTTGTTGACCTATATATATATTGAAAATGGAGTTTATCCAAGTTCTTAGATCACTAAATAACTTATAAATATACTCTTAGATCACACATATCGATCATCTATAAAGCTTATATTGCATATATCGATAATATTGAACATATCGATATTAATGTTGATTCGTGACTTATAGATTTTTTTGAAGAATTGACTTTGTAGATATTGGAAATGGATTTCATTCAAGTTTTATAACATGAAATAACTTGTAAATATGCACCAAGTTGAAAAACCATTGTATGCACCCTCCTGTCGCACCATACGCTACCAGTACGGCGGTATGCACCCTCCTGTCGCACCATACCCGGAACAAAGTATATAAATCATAGATTGTTTTAATACTAGGTGTAGCTAGATAGGTAGTGGAATCAAGCTTGTATGAATAAAAACATTCATATATAGGGATATCGACGAAATATCGGCGATATCGGTCGATATATTGTATTTTTTGTACTGAATCCATTCATTTCTGACCGATATGAGTCGATACGGCGATATATCGCCGATATATCGACGATATATCGCAGATATCCCTGTAAAAAGATATACACTCTGATTTCGATACGTGGCCTTAAGCAGAGTCAAAGGGCTTGGTTCCAGAAGCTCTTGGAGTGATTGAAAAATATGTTTTGTCAGATCTGCTGCAGATCATTCTCTTTTTGTTAAGAGAAATCAGAAAGGTACAATTGCTATTTTGGTCTATGCGGATGCTATTATTGTTATTAACAGTGATAACCGGGGTATTCGGGTAGCTAAGGATTTTCTTGGACAACAGTTTGTGACCAAGGATCTTGGCAAGCTGCGGTATTTTCTCGGCCTAGAATTTGCCAGAAAATCAGCAGGGCATGTAATGATGCAAAGAAAATACGTCATTGATCTTCTATCTGAGACGGGTATGGCTGGGTGGTAGAGTTGCTACTACTCCAATAGATTCCAATGCTAGGCTATATAATGATGACTCTGCGGAGTGGATAAGATAGTATAAAGAGATGGTAGGAAGCTATTATATGCCACTATTACCAGACCTGATATATCGTTTGCCGTCAACTGGTTAGTCAGTTTATGGAGCAGCCTAGGCAGGCTCACATGGATGTAGTCTACATGATCTTGAGGTATCTCAAGTCTTCTCCAGGTACATGGCTTCTATTCAGGAGAGACACAATCTCTTGCAGTTTCAGTATGTGCTGATGCAGACTATGCGGGGTGTCCCAAGGATAGGAAGTCTACTTCAGGTTCACTCTGTTTATGGGCAGCTCATTGGTTTCATGGAAGAGCAAGAAATAGACGGTTGTGGTCAGATCCAGTACTGAATCAGAGTTAAGGGCCATGGCCCAAGGAAGTACAAAAATGATGTGGGTTAATCCGTTCTGACTGACCTAACTATTGAGGTGCCTCTTTCATGCATCTTAAAAGTGATAACCAAGATGCTCTATTCATAGCTAATAATCCAGCTTTCCTTGAAAAAACAAAGCACATAGAGGTTGACTGCCACTACACTCGTGATTTGATTCAAAAGCGGTTCATATTTACTTATTGTGTTGCTTCAGGTGATCAAATTGCCGACATATTTACCAAAGCCCTTGCAAAGGGGCCTTTTCATCGTTACTATTCCAAGCTGAGCATGATAGATTTATATGCTTGATGAATATGTGATTCATCACTCTAAAAGTTGAAAATATAACTTTGTTCCCAAGTAATTAGCTGTATTTCCTCAATTATTTTGCATTATTCATTATTGCATTCAAAAATTAGTATCTTAATTTTAAACATGCATATTTGCATTAAATAAGAGTCAAATTCACTTGTAAATATCACCTGTATATTCACCTTTATTTTTCCTATTTTTATTTATTTCTCTCTAACTCAGGAATGAATAAAGTCAACTCTAAAGTGCATATATTACTAACAATAATAGAGGAAAAATATCAAAAAATTCCTATCTTGTAAAATTGACCAATAAAACCTTAACCATAATTTTAAGACTAATAATCTTAAAACATGAATATCTTTCTCATACAGTCTCCTATGGACACCTACTTAATTTTGAATTAATGTACGTTCAATTACCTTCAATACAAGACCAAATTCAAATGAATCGGAGTTCGTATGTCAAACTTAGGTTTTGGACCCTATTGTATATTGTACATATTGACCAAACTACCATTATTTTTAATCTTTTTTCTTAATTATTAAAAATAAAAAATCTAGATAAGTTGTAAATACTTCTTTCCTATTTTCTCTAATTTATAAATGCCAAAAAATCCGCTAAAATAAAAAATGCGGTATTGTATACATATAGGATACCCCAAAAAAACACTTTTTGTACATACAACTTCTTTTGATTTTTGATTCTTCACGAAAGTTGTAGATCTCGTCGAGACGAGCAACTTTCGTATTGACCACTTTTTGATTTGACCCTTTTGTTATTTTTTTTATTTTTCTTTCGATTTAATTTTTGATTTATCTGAAAGCGACACGTGGCAACTCCTGGAGCCGCCAGTGTCAACCCCATTTTTATTTTTGTTTTACTTATTTTGTAAATTTATTTATTTTTATTTTAATCAGTAATTATTTTATTTTACATTTTTATTTTATTTATTATTATTTCTTTAATTTTATTTTAATTCTATTATTTATTTTTACCCCCGTCACGTGGCCGCCTCCGCACGCGCCACGTGGCGCCCTCCAACCTCCCTCCTCCTTCCCACTCGGTCTCTCCTCTGCCTTTCTCTCCCTTCCCCTCGCACACCCAAACCACCGCCCTGCATCCTGCAGCGACGTGTAGCCCAACCCCCTCCATCTCCCCGCGTCTCTCTCTACCCCCACCACCCGCACCTTCATCTTTCTTCAAATCGACCACCAATGTTCCGTAGTCGACCAGCTCCAAGCGTGTGTCGTCAGGGTTGTCAGCCGAACGACCCTTCGTTGTCATCCCAGAGCTGCGAGCCTTCACCTCTGTAGTCTTCACTGCCCTTGGCTTCCCGCCTCGTCGCCCACCCTCGTAGTCAAGTTCCTGCTGCTCCTTGCCACCACTTGAGCTCACCGCCTACGACCCCCGCCTCCTCAAAAGAGAGCGCCAGACCCTTGCACGTGAGGATTACCATGCCACGGTGGAAAACTTGTGCTCACGCCCCCGCAGATCCAGATTTTTGCAGAGGTGCCCCCAACAGGGAAAATTACATTAAGAATCCCCACACGTCATTAATTAGCCGGGACATCTCTACTAGCATCGTACGTATGCGTCACATGCGCACGAGGAAATTTGCATGCTCTACCCTGCAGTTCTGGTTAATCCCGTCTAAGTCCCTTCATGCATATTTCTTTTTCTTTTTAATTTATAAAATTGCATTTAGAACCCTGCATTTGTATCATATTTTGAACAATCATTTATCATCATTTTATCATTTCAATAAATTGCATCTTCTAGAACTACTCATGCTTATCATTGTGGATGGTTTGATTACGTTTTTTGTGAGCTATGGATAGTTTAATTTAATTATTCTGATGGAAAATTGCATAATTTATCCATTGTGTGCTCTTTAATTCATATTAAATTAATCGGTGCTTCAAAAATTCTCAAAAATTCACAGTAGATAGATTTTAGTATGTTCTATATTGTGCCCAAATTTCATTACACTTTCACGTATATCGAGGCCATACATTAAATGGTGATTTCATTAATTGATTTTTTATCGACCTAAAACTCATCATTTTTAGTGTATAACTTTTCCTGGATAGATCACCATTAGATACATCTAGGATAATTTTATTTCCTTAAAGTAATTAGGTTTGCTATTTAAATAAAATTAATTAACTCAAAATTACCTAATATGTATATTTTATTCATAATTAATTCATATTATATCCCAAAATTCCAAAAAAAATATAGTAGCTTATTTCTTGATATTTCACATTCTGGCCAAAGTTTGAGGATTTTCGACTTAATTTGGTCGTAAATTGCATTTTAGTCTCTAAACTTTGTCAATTTGTATTTCATTCATTAAATTGCATTTAAAAATACAAAAAATGCCTCTTTGAAAACCCGGTTCTAGATCAACTATAAATCAACCTAAGGAGACAGTTGCCTCCCTGAGATCGATCATTGACTTACCGAGTAAAAAAGTAAATTAGCCGCTTGCTTTTAATTGACACATTAATTAAGTAGTTTTTGATATCCGAATTTGCCTGAATGCAACAAAAAATCAAGGGTTTTTATCACTTGTGCCCCTCCGAGATCTCGCAATATCAGTTATGCCCCTATCTTTTGGTAATATCAGTTGTGCCCCTTGCTTTCTTTCTCCGTTATCACTTGTGCCCTTCCGTTAGATTGACCGTCAAAAAATTAAAACAACATGGTTTATTCAAACCATGGTGTGGTTAAGGGTATTACGGTCAGAATAAAATCAGAGGATCTAGGGAGGTTGGCGGCGCCGCTGGCGCGGAGGGCGGAGCGATTCGGTTTCAGGTGGGGCTCTCGCGCGCGGAGGCACGGGAGGAGGGCCACCGGCTAAACTGGGCGTCGTGGAGGTGGATCACGCACCCACGCGGAGGACGTGCAGCGCTGGGATGCGTTGATGCGGGCGGAGAACCGGCCTGGCGCGGCGGTGCGCTGGAGTCGCGGGGGTGCGACAGCTGTAGTCTGGAGCCCGCGGGCTTTGGAGGGCGGTGCGACGGAGGGGCGCCGTCGGCGGAGGGGAGAAGCTCGGGGCGGGGCGTGTAGGGCCGCCGCCCAGGCTGGTACGACAGCTCGTGCCTCCCCTTGCCTCGCTGTACGACAACTCGTACCACACGGAGCTCGACGACGTGTTCCCGAACCTATACATCGCCATCCTTGATGCCTCCACGTCCGCCGGCGTTAGCCCCGCTCCTCTTTCAATGGCGTCGATTACGTTGGCCATGGGTAGAACCAGAGGGCCCAGGTGGTTATGTTGGCCTTGATGGCGTCTCCGGCCACGCCCATGAGCACCCTCTGGAGGGAAACCTCGGCTCTCCCTTCTCATCCTCTCCTGGTAGATGCAACGGTAGGTGCGGTCATCCGCACCGAGATGCGTGCACACGACGCGTAGGAGCTTGTACTTGGACCACCGCCGGTCAGTGCACCGGTTCGAGAGGAGGACCTCGCGGCATGGGAGAGGCGTGCAGGGGCAGAGGGGAAGACCTCGGGGCGGAGGGGGAGGTGCCCAAGTTGGGTGGAGGTGTGTGGGTGGACGGAGGAGGTGCAAGGGCGAAGGAGGGAGATGCGGGGGGGGGGGGGGGGAGATGCTGGGGCGGTGCTGCGGGGGGTCGGAGCAAGGGGCGGCGTGGGGGAGGGGAGCAGGGGGCGGGCGCGTGGGAGGGGAGGGGGCGGCCCAGGGAGCACAGGGCGGCGCGGGGCAGGGGGAGGGGGAGCAGGGGGCGGCGCAGGGGAGGGGAGCAGGGCGCGGGGCAGGGGAGCAGGGGGCGGCGTGGGGAGCACGGGCGCGCAGTGGAGGGAGGGGGCGGCCCAGGGGAGCAGGGGGCGGCGCGAGGATTACGGGGCGGCGCGGAGGCAGGGGAAGGGGGAGGCCCATGAGGGAGGAAGAGGATGGGGGAAGAGGAGGAAGAAGAAAAGGATGAGGAAGATGGTCTCAAATGACCATTTAACTCTTTTTTTTTAAAATTAGTTCCGCTTATGTCCTCAAAGTTAACGTCCGTTTGCACTGTGGATGGACGGTCACTAACTCGAGGGGCACAAGTGATAAATCAACAAGAAGTGAGGGGCACAACTGATATTACCAAAAAGATAGGGGCATAACTGATATTGCGAGATCTCGGAGGGGCACAAGTGATAAAAACCCAAAAATCAACGTTAATTCCACCAAATTATATAGGGCAATCGAGGGTTCTTCAGATGACGCCGTTGCAGGGGAGGCACGACTTAGGTTAATTTTTAGAAAGTGTAGATTTTAGGTTTTCCACCCTCGAGTAGTCCGACCTCCGGTTTTTCTTGTGTATATTTCTCTGTTTATTTTTCTGCATTTATTTATTTATTTTTGTTCGCTTTATTTTATTTTATTGAGTCTATCTCTCTGACCATCATCTTATTTTTTATGCGAGGGACCCGACGCGATGGAGCAGTTGCTTAGGTGGCCGAGCATCTCATGAGCTTTGGAGGCCGGGTTTTTCTGGGAATTAGCCGATTGAAGGATTCCCATAAATCTAAGATCGAGTCGAGTCGTTAGAGAGTGTAGAGTCTTAGGATTTTATTTTTCTGCATTTATTTTATTTTGTAAATATTGCACTAGCAGATTTCGTTTGGAATCTCGCGTGTGTACTCGGACTTGGACATTATTTTGTGGTGCGTCGAGACCTGTTTCACTCTCTGGTGAGGGTGTGGCTCGACTTGAGTGGCGAAATTAGGATAAGCACATGGTAGTTTAATTTCAAATTTGTATGTGCCATTCGTAGTTTAGGCTACACATCTTAGAAGATTCACTATCTTTTAGTATCCTTAATGAGACACACATATACACATACTACTTAGCTAAATTAAACTCAGTTCTTCCTAGCTAATAGTATATTATTTAGGTGCGGTTTTCTCGATCTGCATGCATTTTAGTGTAAATTTAAAAATTCAGTTTTGCATAATACATGGAGAGTGCTGGGAGTCACTGTAAGTATACTTTCTTCTGAGCATGCATCATCATTTTACGTTCGCATTCTGATTTCCGATTCCTCTCTCGTTTTACAACTTAGGATTTAAAAGGAAATTGGAATTGAATGGTAGACGTGCTTTGTTGTGTTCAGATTAAATTCAGATTAAATTTCAAGTGACAACCTAACTCTAAAATTGGGACTGAATTGAGCTGATTGATTAAACAAAATTGGAATAAAAAGAACCCTATTTTACGGGTGCATAAAGCCCTCATTGTCTGAATTTACTTGCAAAGTGTGAGAGAGACGATACTAGGATAGAGCCAAGCCAGGACTTTCATATAGACTACTGGTTCTACAAAAACGATTAGCTATTTCTCAATGAGGATCTACGGTAGCCGGTATATGGTCCGTATTTCATTAGCAGAGTGGTTGGTTTAGAGGATACCGTGTAAGGCTCCGTCCTCAAGTAACGGGTAGCTGTATTTTTACGGTCTGTACTTACTCCCATACTGGTTGAAAGTGGGTGCAACTAATCGTAAGAATCGGTCCAATCTGTAGGAAAAATACATGCACCTAATAGCTCGTTAATCTTTCAAAGTTCGCATTTATCACCAACTAAAACTAACAAGATAATCGATCGAATCTTTACGACCTTCACGCGTGGAGTTGGCGAATTTGAGATTTTTGCATTACGTTTGTATTGTGTGAGTATTCTCTGCACATTCAAGTGCACCATAGAACTAGCGCCTTATTAAATATCATGTTCTAATCGGTTCTTTTGCCAAAGAAGATGAGTGATTAGGGGGATATTTATTCAAACTTCGCGAATCTCTCGTTGAATCCTCCAGGAAGTACGTCTTCAGAGGTCCAATCACAACTTGGGCTAACCTAGACTCATGATCATCTTGAGTTCAGGATCACTCACTCTCAGGATGGTCACTCTTAAACCATTTCCTTTCTCTCCTCCCACCTCATCGAGGAAGACCTTCACCTCGATGAGAATATATTCATTTCTAAATCCTCTTCTAATCAAGACCACATTGTTGATTCAAGCCCTAAAGAAGATTCGAGTAAAATGCCTCCTAAAAAGAAAGAAGAGGAAGAAGAACACCAAGAGGACCCCATGAGGATGATACTAGCCAGACTAGATGCATCTGAGCAGCGACAAGCCTTACTTTGAGCTCAGCTAGGACAACTCAATGCTGGGATCGAACCACCAATGGATGCGGCTACAACCCCAGATTGTACAGATTCAGAATTAATTATTTGAGTCCTGCCGAACCTGAAGTCAATTTTGAGTTTTAAGCCACAATTCCTGAACCTGCTGCCGTATTTTTGATGGGAATGCTTCTGAGGAGCCATATGCATTCCTAAGGGACTTTGAGCTCGTCTGTGCTAACCTTAGACACCCTAATGTTAGGCAGGATTATATTAGGCTCATTCTTACATTTGCCTTGGGTGGCAAAGCTGACTACTGGGTGAAGAATCTGGGAATTACAGTCAACATCTATGCCCAATTCACGGACAATTTTAAAAGAAGTTCTACCCTCTAAGTAGGACTAACATGATGAGGACACAAATCACTAGCTTTTCCCAACTACCCATGAAACCTTTTGTGATGCATGGGAGAGGTATAAGGACATCCTGCAGAAATGTCCTTGTCATAGTCTAGATGATAACATCTTGGTCTAGTCATTTTTCACTGTAAACATATATTAGTTTCCTTTGTATTTCTCTGTTATTTTTCTTTTCTGCCGTATGCTTTATGTAATTTACCCATAGGCTACTCTCCTATATAAGAGAGCCTAGGGCTGATGGAATAAACACTTCTTCGATTTTTCCCAACATGGTATCAGAGCGACGGTCCTAGACCGGAGTTCCTGAAACCCTAACCCTATCCCTACCCCCACCCGCGTGCCTCTCTCCCCGCTGCCGGCGCCTACTCCGCGCCTCCACGCCTCCGCGCTTGCGCCTCTCGTGCGTTGCACGCTCCTGTGTCTGCGCACCCCTGCGCGCCCTCCAGCGCGTCCTCCAGCGCACCCTCCAGCGCACCCTCGCGCTCCTGTGCCTGCGCACCCCTGCGCGCTCTTGTGCCATCCAATGCGCTCCAGCGCGCTCCAGCGCTCTGTGTGCCCTTTCAGCGCGCACCTTCGTACCCCTCCAGTGCGCATCTTAGCGCCCTGTGCGCGCCTCACGTGCGTGCGCCCCTGAAAGTGCATGTGCATGTGCCCCTGAATTCTGCACGTCTCTAGAGTGCACAATGTCAACCATATGGGTTTGGTTGCTTGAAGTCTACACATGCAACTAAACCCGTCTATGTCCGTGTAGACGAATCTTATCTTCAAGTCCATCGCTCCAGTCTTCGGTTTCCAGTATGTCAGAATGCAAGGCGGATATTCCATCTATTGGCGCCTTTCGTGGTCCAGCACCTATCGTCAAGATGGATGGTACGAACTATGAACTGTGGGCGATGCAGTTCATGAGCATGATGAAGTCAACTGGTAGGAAGCACATTCTTACCGAAGAAGAGCCTGTTGAGAAGACTGGATCCATGCCTCATGGGAGGCCGATGATGCATACGCCAAAGTCTGGTTATCTAGAACTTTGGCGATCGAGATTGCCAATGATATTCTTCATCAGCCCACGACCAAAGACATGTGGGATATTCTGGCAGCCACATACTTCAAGCGAAGAATGAGACAAAGATTCTGCCACTCCAGCATGATATATTCACTATAAAGCAGAATGGTCGCCCTCTACACTCACTCTACACATCCTTGCGAGGGATGTTCGAGAAGCTATACAGCTTCATGCCCCTGACAGCCACGCCAGAGCAACAGAAGACCTACCGGAATGCAACTATGGTGGGCGTTTTCCTTGCTGCACTTGATCCCGAGTATGAGGTGGCACGATCCCAGATCTTGGCCGATTCTACTATTCCTCCCATGGAGGAAGCCTTTCAGGCTTTCACAGACTGAGCCGCATCACAGTCCCTTCTACGGCCACGAATCAGAATGCTTCAGCCATGTCTGCCAACAGGGGCCGTGGATTTCATCATCAGACCCGTGGACATGGACCTCGTGGCAGAGGAGGTCGTACTCGGCCAACATGTACCTACTGCCATCGCGTCGGACACAATGAAGACACATGCTACTCTAAGCATGGATTTCATGCATCTGCACGAGTAGCCGAGCAGATAGAGCCTCCATCTGCTGCCTCTTTGGATCAGCGGTTCGATGATCTAGTTGCCCGTCTAAGGGGCATTATTCCCCCATCTGGCCCAGCACCCACTACTGAAAATTAATCTGATGCTGCATCTGCCTCTGCGTCTACCAGTGCATCAGGTAGCATACTTGCATTTACCAGTAGTAGATCCGATACTTTACTTTGGATTATGGACTCGGGAGCCACACATCATCTATGTGGCGATCAGAGTTTACTTACATGATACACTCAGATCCCTCCAGGCCGAACAGTGGTCATTGCCAATGGTACACATTCCCCAATTACTGGTCAGGGGGAGATTAGACTGACATCTTCTATGCAGCTCAAGAATGTGTTACATGCGTCAGATTTTTTAATGAATTTATTATCAATCAGTCAGATTACAAAGGATTTACAATGTCGGGCAATTTTTGATCCATCTTCTCTTGTTTTTCAGGACATCCTTACGGGCAACGTGATTGGTCGTGGCTATGAGCAAGGAGGCCTCTATCGCCTCAATCAGACTCCTTTTGCTGGAACCTCATCCCTACCTATTGGACCCGTATCTCCTCTGCTGTGGCATCTGCGCTTTGGACATCTACCGCTTCAGAAGTTGCGTCGTGTGTTACCCCAGGGTCTGCCTCACACATCTATCCAATGTGAGGCTTGTCAGTTGGGAAAGCATCACCGGTCTACCTTTCCCAGTCGTCCGGGTCGGAGTAGTACCTCCAAGTTTGAGTTTATATTGATATCTGGGGGTTCGAGTCGTGTCCTGATCATCAGGGACACATATTTTATATAGTTATTGTAGATGACTTCTCTCGTGTGTCATGGGTATTTTTAATGAAAAATAAATCTGAAGCATGGAATATTATTATCCATTTTCTTAATGAGATTCGTAATGTTTCTCCACATCTGTCAAAATGTGAGAAGTGATAATGCCCTGAATTGTGTACGCATGTCCTAGCCAATTACTACTCATCCCAAGGAATTATCCATAAAACATCCTGTGCCTATACCTCCCAACAAAATGGGATCGCTGAAAGGAAACATCGCCACCTACTAGATGTCACCAGGTTACTTCTTATACAGAGTCTTGCTCCTTATTCTTACTGGGGTGACGCGGTTCTCACAGCATGCTACCTAATTAATCGTATGCCGTCATCTGTTCTAGGTGAACAGATTCCTTTCTCTCTTATCTTTCCTGATAAGGATCTGTTTTCCCTTACTCCTCGTGTATTTGGTTCGATTGCCTTTGTCCACCAGTTGTCTCCCGGTACTGACAAGCTCTCTCCTAGGGCTGTCAAGTGTGTGTTTGTTAGGTACTCCAGAACTCAAAAGGGGTACAAGTGCTTTGATCCATTGCGCATGCGGTATCTTGTTAGTGTAGATGTTACATTTTTTGAATCCGTAATGTACTTTTCATCCTCAGGTGATCAGCTGCTACCTCCAGTTACTACCGATGCCATCTATGTAACACCACCACCACCACCACCACCAGCTCCTTTACCATCATCCACACCTCCTATTACTATCCCTGTTTCACCACTACCATTTCATTATACCCGCAGGCCTACACCAGCTCATGGTCATGACTCATCACCTAGCTCGCCTAAGGTATGTCCTGAAGATATTACTCTTGATGGATCTAATGATGTTTCTGAGCATGATATGTTGCAGAGGACAGATGAGGACACAACTGATTTAGACGTTCCTATTGCTATACGCAAATCGAAGAGGAGCTGCGCCACATATCCTTTAGCAGCTTCTGTGTCATTGGACGACTATCTGGGGATTTCAGAGACTTTGTGGTTGCCTTGTCAGCTGTAGATATTCCACGGAATTACCAAGACGCTCTGAAGGATAGTAGATGGCGTCTAGCAATGGAGGAAGAAATGGCAGCGCTTCAATCTAGGGGAACTTGGAGTCTAGTTCCTATACCTGCAGATGTTTCCCCAGTGAGCTGCAAGTGGGTATTTACAGTCAAGCAGAATGCAGATGGCAGTATTGACAGATACAAAGCTCGCCTTGTTGCTCGTGGCTTTACACAGACATACAGGGTGGATTATCTTGATACGTTCTCGCCAGTAGCCCGTCATTCTACCCTACGGATCTTGCTGTCAGTTGCGGTTACTCGAGAGTGGCCGCTATATCAGTTGGATGTGAAGAATGCGTTCTTATATGGTGACTTACAGGAGGAAGTCTACATGCAACAACCACCCGGTTTTGCTGTTGAGGGGGAGTGTTCCACGGTGTGCAGACTTCATAAGGCTATCTGTGGCCTTAAGCAGAGCCCCAGAGCATGGTTTCAGAAGCTCTCAGATCTCTTTGAAAAATAGGGATACAAACGCTCTAATGTTGATCATTCATTGTTTGTACAGAAGACTTCAAGAGGTATTATTGCAATCATGGTTTATGTAGATGACATCTTGATTACATGAGATGATGAACAAGGAATAAAGAAGGCGAAAGAAAAGCTGGGTAGCGAATTTGTCACCAAGGACCTTGGAGTCCTTAGATATTTTCTGGGGCTGGAGTTTTCCAGAAATCCGTATGGGCTAGTAATGTCGCAGAGAAAATATGTTACGGACCTGTTGAGTGAAACATGTATGCTTGGGTGCCGGCCTGCTACAACACCAATGGACCCTAGCATGAAGCTATATGATGATGATACAGAGGAGGTGGACATGAGAAGATACAGAGAACTGGTAGGCAAATTGTTGTATGTCACGATCACTATGCCCGATATATCCTTTGCGGTGAGTCGTGTGAGCCAGTTCATGGAGCAACCACGTCAGGTTCATATGGATGCTGTACATATGATACTCAGGTACCTCAAATCATCTCCAGGTGCAGGATTGCTATTCAAGAAAGGCAAGGGGATCTCTATCTCAGCATGTGCAGATGCAGACTATGCAGGTTGTCCTAAGGACAGGAAGTCCACCTCTGGGTTTGCAGTTTACGTTGGAGATTCTCTAATCTCATGGAGGAGCAAGAAACAAACTGTGGTAGCCAGGTCTAGTGCTGAATCTGAATATAGGGCTATGGCTCAGGTTAGCACAGAAATGATGTGGGTAAAGGCTATGCTTACAGATCTATGTATAGAAGTACCACTTCCTATGACCTTAGAATGTGACAATCAGGCGGCCTTGTTCATTGCAAACAATCCAGCATTCCATGAGCGAACCAAGCACATTGAAGTTGACTGTCACTTCATATGTGACATGATTCAGAAGGGATTCATTGCTACATCCCATGTTAGTTCAGAGAATCAAACTGCAGATATATTCACCAAGGCATTACTACGAGGCCCATTTCAGAAGTGTGTGTCCAAGCTGAGCATGATTGATATCTATGCTCCATCTTGAGGGGGAGTGTAAACATATATTAGTTTCCTTTGTATTTCTCTGTTATTTTTCTTTTCTGCCGTATGCTTTATGTAATTTACCCATAGGCTACTCTCCTATATAAGAGAGCCTAAGGCTGATGGAATAAACACTTCTTCGATTTTTTCCAACATTCACCGGTCTCAACCCTGAGATGCATGCTTTAGTGAGTGCTGCCTGTGGAGGCAGCTACACTTCACATGAAGCGGATATCGTCTGGAGGGTATTCGAGCACATGGCTGAGACTAGCCGCTCACAGACAACCAGCAGGGTGTACACACAGTCCCTCAGTTCACTCTCATCTGGAGGGGGAAAGTTAGCTGTAGTCGATCTCTCTCAGGACGTGATCCCTAGCATGGGACTCCTTGCGGATAAGCTTACATTAGTCAAGAGGATTGACAGGAGGATTGATGAGTTAGATCGGAGCGTCTTCACAATTCCTAGACAGATGGAGGAGTTGGCTGAGAAGGTATCTAAGATAAAGATACCCGTCGTGACTGCACCCGCTGCTCCCGTATACCGAGTTCACCATGTTCAGGAGCAACTGGTGTTAGGGCAACCCCAACCGTGGGAGCATGTGATCAATCCTACACCCATTCGTACCAGCAGCAACCCCCATCCATAGAGACAGTTCAGGAGGAGCCTCCACCGGTTTGGGAGGTGAATGGAGTATGTTATACTCAGGTTCCTGCCAGGCACGGAAGTACGGGGGACCGAGAAACTTACTAGCATCCCCCGACCTTTCACAACACTGCATTCACCTCCGCACCACCTCCTTCACAACAGAGCCCTAGATTTCAGCCACCCTAGCAGCATCGGCAACAGTACCATCAGTATTACCGACAGGATCAATACCAGGCGGGCCAACATGGCCTACAGTTTCAGCAGATGCCCAACACCAACAAAAGTAGTACCCCGGTCAACAGGGCCAATCTTCCCATTCTTATTCTCAGTCTTTTCCCCTTCCTTCTTCATCTGGTCCCATGGACTCACATTTTCAGCAGATACTCGACACACTTCGTTCCTATCGGAACGAAATTCATAACTTACAGGTGGATGTCAACCGCCTGTCCAGATGGAGAGACGAACAGTCTGCACCCTCTACCTCGATCCCAACCTAAGTTCAGGCTAACCTTAATAACCTGAACCGTTCTAGTTCTTATCAACACCTTGGTCAGGTATACTATTCATCATCTCTTAGATCTGAATATGGGATTCTTTCATGTGGCGAGACTAACCATATATCACTTAGGAGCGGAAGGACCGTGACCGTACCTGATGGGGCAAGAGACACGAGGAGGGGCCTCTCTAGAGCTCTACTTGAGGAGTCTTCAGAGGACATAAAAGAGATGCATCACATTCAAAGGCCCCATCAACAACATCTGAGGATCCTTTCTCAAGGAGCTGAGAAGAGAAGGAAAGTACGAATGCAACATCAATAATATGGAGATATCTCGGATTCTATGGAGGACCTTGCACCTCCAATTGTGGCAGATACCACTGCAGTTTCTTTTCCACAACCTTTAGTAGATAGTTTCGATTTTGATCCCATGTTGCATCAAAAAGATTCATATATGAAGAACTCTGTTTCCGTTAATTCCAAGAATGATCTTTCAGTTCATGATTCAGATTTTTCATCCTCTGTTTCCATTGCCTCAATCCCTTTCTCCCGTGCTCTTACGGGAGGAAAGCACATCAAAAAAGGTGAAGAAAGATGACCCAGATATGACACGGTTTTGTAAGGAGAATATCATCGTTAAGGTGCCATTCGATGAGTATGTGGCTATCCATCCTGCATTTCAGAAATACCTTAAGGTGAGATGCACACCTACTAGGGTCAGCAGGAAGAAACCGAACCAATTTGTGAAGACTCATGTCTTATTACTAGCCACAACCTATTGTCTCAAGAATCAACAATTATCAAGGAAAAAGGGAGACACGGGTGCTCACTACGTGGAGAGTCGTATTGATGACATTGCGTTTACACACACTCTCCTAGATAACGGTTCTTCAATCAACTTACTTCCCTTAGTGTTATATCAGAAATTGGAGTTGGGACCACTTCGCAAATCTAGAGCTTTACTCCAATTCGTAGATCGTTCCATGAAAAGACCTAAGGGAGAGGTGAAGAACGTCGTTATCTCGATTGAGGGACATGGCTATAAGGTTGACTTCACAGTCTTGGACATGAAGACCCCTGATCATTGAAGAGAATCTCAGATCATTCTCGGGCGGCCCTTCCTTAGGACCACATGCGCATCATTCGGCTATGGTACGCGTATGATGAAGTTTTGTTTTTCGAACGAAGAGGTGAACCTTGAGATGGATCAGACAAAATGGCAGCGATCCGATTCCGAGAGTAGTACAGAGTACTCATCTTCAGAGGCAGATTGCTGAATGATCAGCACCGTTGGGATTTGGCGATAGGTTCCTTCAGGACAGAGTAAACCCTTTCATCTGGAAAGAACATAATGCATGATGCAGTTTGCCAGGTGTTGTCTGATCATGTGAGAAATGCATCTCTACCTATTCCCATGATGACATAGAGATCCATCAGGATCTGTAAGTTCCATCCCCTTCGGAACAATCATGGGACATAGATGAAGAGTCGGACGCGACTTTGGTCGAATTACCGCATTTCTTTGACGATCCGACTCTCAATACTTCTGAGTTGGTGACGAGTACTACATAGCTTAGCCCACCTTCATGCAACACACAACCATATTTAGATTCACTTCAGCCAGATCTGCTTGATGACACCACATTGTCAGAACTGAAGTCGCTTCCTCCTAAACTGAAGTATGCCTTTCTTGCGGGACCCAAAGAGAGATATCCTGTTATCATTAGCTTAGATTTGACTTTAGAACATGAATCTAGATTGTTAGAGGTCTTAAAGAGGAACCGCAAAGCAATAGGCTGGACGGTATCAGATCTCATGGGGATCAACCCCGCTCTCTGCTCGCACCACATTTTTACCGAAGATAATGCAGGACCTTCCCGTGAGTTCCATAGGAGACTTAACCCCAATCTACGGGAAGTAGTGAAGAATGTGATTGAGAAATTGTGCAAGGCATGGTTTATATACCTTATTTCTGACTCTAAGTAGGTGGTCCCGCTTCATGTTGTCCTGAAGAAGTCGGGAATCCAGATGATCATCAACGAGGAGGGGGTAGAATTGGCGACACGAGTACCCACGTCGTGGCACGTCTGTGTCGACTACAGGTGCCTTAATGTCGCGATCAAGAAAGACCACTTTCCCTTGCCATTTATCAATCAGATCTTGGAGAGACTCACAGGGAAAGCATTCTTCTGTTTTCTTGCCGGGTACTCAGGCTACAACCAAGTAGCCATAGCCCCTAAGGACCAGGAAAAGATCACATTCACATGTCCATTCGACAGGTATGCGTTCAGGTGCATGCCACGGGCTCTGCAATGCCCCAGGTACTTTTCAGCGGTGCATGATCGCCGTATTTGCCGAGATGGTGGGAGATTTCCTAGAAGTGTTTATGGATGACTTCTCGGTGCATGATGATTCCTTTGATACATGTTTAGCGCACTTGGACCGAGTCCTCATGCGATGTAGAGAGGTCTATCTGGTACTCTCCTGGGAAAAGAGTCACTTTATGGTGACAGAGGATATCGTATTGGGGTATGTCATCTCCAAAAAGGGAATGGATGTTGACCCTGCCAAGGTGGAGGTGATCAAGAAACTCGATCCACCTAACAACGTGAAGTCAGTGAGGTCATTTTTAGGGTTTGTTGGATTTTATCATAGATTTATTCAGGATTTTTCAAAAATTGCCCGTCCACTGACTGAGCTCTTAGGGAAAGACAGAGTTCGTTGTAGATCACAAGTGTCTAGAGGCCTTTGAGTTCTTGAAGATGAAGATTTGTTCCTCGCCTATCATACAAGCTCCTGACTAGTCTCTCTCCTTTGAGATCATGATTGACGCTTTAGATTTTGCTATAAGAACCGTGTTAGGACAAGCAAGATCCTATACAGAACAACTACACCGTGTCTGAAAAGGAAATGCTCGCTGTAGTATGGGCCCTCGAGAAGTTTATGCCGCATGTTTTGGGCTCTAAGGTGACAATCTACATTGATCATACATCCATTAGATACTTAATGGAAAAGGAGGACGTGAAGGCTCGTCTTCTTAGGTGGATTTTGCTCCTCCAGGAGTTTGATCTGGAGATAAAAGATAAACATGGAGTGAAGAATGTTGTGGCCGATCACCTTTCTCGGATTGAGCTTAAGGATTCTCCTGATTTTGATCACATTAGAGAGATCTTTCCAGACGAGTAAATTTGTGTTATTTACTCACTCCCGTGATATGCCAACATGGTGAACTTTCTTATTTCCAAACAAGTTCCCCAAGGTTGGAGTAGGAGCAACATTGATTGACTGAAGTCGGATTCGAGGAGATACCACTGGGACGATTCGTTCCTTTTCTTTGAAGGTCCGGATTGTGGTTGGAGGATATGTATTCCTCAGGATGAATACCAGAGTGTCCTCACGTATTGTTCTTCTTTTGAAGCTGGAGGACACCATTCGGGAAAGAGAACCACTCACAAGGTACTCCAATGCGGATTGTATTGGCCGACCCTATTCAGAGATGCTATTGATTTTGCACAATCGTGCCCTATTTGTCAGAGGATGAGAGGGATTGTTACTCAGAGAGATGAGATGCCCATGCAATGTGTGATCATTTACGATGTTTTTGATGCATAGGGCATAGATTTTATGGGTCCCATTCCCAATAGCCAAGGACACAAGTACATCTTGTTGGCGGTTGACTATTTGTCTAGGTGGATGGAGGTTATCTCAACCCTAACCGCAGACAACAAGGCTGTCTGTAAGTGTGTGAGAGATTATATTATTGCCAGGTTTGAGGTACCAAAAATTTTGATATCAGATGGGGGTAGCCACTTCGTGAACAAAATATGAGATCTTTGGCCAAGGACTATGGGTTTGAGCACATAGTCACTAGTCCTTACCACCCACTTCGAACAGAGATGTGAAGAGTATTTTGCAAAAGTTGATTCGTCCTGATAGGAAGAAATTGTCCCAGCTATTGGATCAAGTTCTATGGGCTTATAAGACAACCTACAAGACACCATTGGGCACTTCACATTCAAAATGATCTATGGCAAGCAATGCCATTTGCCCCAGAGTTGATTCACAAATTCGAATGGGCAATTTAGCAAATTAATTGAAGTTGTCACCTAAGGAAGCTTTGTCGAGACTTGAACTTGAACGAGCTCGTGGAAATCCGAAACAGGGCATATGACAACAATTTGATTTATAGGAACAAAGTAAAGAGATGACATGATCGACACATTAGGTTCAAAGACTTTGTCGCTGAGCAAAAGGTATGATTGTTTAATACCAGGTTGAAGATGTTCCACGGGAAGCTCAAATCTAAGTGGATGGATTCCTTTGTTGTTAAGAAAGTGCACGGTAATGGAAGTGTAGAGATAACTAATCTCACAGATGGTGCATAATCCCATGTGGTGAATGGACAACTGTTGAAGCATTTTGTAGATTCTAAGGAGCAGTTAGTCCAAGTCGAGGTCATCAACTTCATGCAGAGTGAGCATAGAGTAGATACATCATATTACTCTTCATGAAGATGCATCATCAAGATTCACCAACTTCGAAGATTTACTCACTTTTGTATATTCTACCTTCTCTGTATATTCTCCAGATCTCATCGGTTCTCACACTCACTCCTGTCCTAGACTTAGGTTGACCAGAGCCTAAGTATCGGGGGGACTGATGCCCGTCCTGTGTATATACTCGTCAATTTCTGTTGTTGACCTTGTCTGCCCTATTTTTGCTTGTCTTCTACACTTAGGCTGACCAGAGCCTAATTAAAGGGGGGCGTGTTGACTTCTATACTTTTTATTATTTTAACTCTCCTACGCTTAGCACAAGCTATGCCTTTTCTTCGCTTCTAGTGCTATGAGGACATAGCACATGCTAAGTATAGGGGGTTATGTATATATTACATATATACTTTACTCATAGCTCGTATTTTCGTGTATTTTTGTATATATTATGCAATAATTACGGAGTGGGTAAAATTGAAAAAAATTGAAAAAAACTTTTTGTAAAATATATGTATAAAAGATGTACAATTTGTATAATACTTGTAAAATTCTTGTAAATAATACTATTGTAAAATTTATTGTAAAATAGGAGGTATACCAAAATAATTGAAAAAAAATAAAAAATAAAGCTCCTTATTTATTCTTGCATATCATCCTTGTCTTAAAAAAATGTCTTGCACTACATTCATCTACATTGCATGTCATCTACATTTCAGTTGCATATCTAGCATATGCAAAGTGAAAAGTTAGTGGGTTTTGAACCAAGTTATGAATAGAAGTAGATGATGGGTTTGATTTGACCTTAATCTACCTAATTTCAGAGGAACCTTATAGCAACTGGAGTTAAGATTTTTTCAGGTTGAGCGGCTTAACTCTTTGAGTCCACAAGACTATATTCACATGTCGTTTTGATTGGTTTAAGTAGAATATTTTATGCACATGCACGATTTTTTTAAACAGTGACCTAATTTGGACAAGCACCATGCACATAGCTCTTTATTGATGAGGTGGTGAGGAGGTAGAATCATTTGGCTTGGAATAGCACACGGGTTGAAACATTCGGAAACATCCGACCTCCTCTAGGGAGGGCAGTGCATCTCAACCTAGTCTAGGGGTCTAACGACGGGATGTTGTAGGTTGCAATAAAGCTTCAAAAGATGGCTAGTCTACTGGATTAAGAAGAAAAATTCCTATTGTACATGTTGCACCTTGTTTATAGTTAAAAAAGGAAAAAAAAGAAAAAGAAATAGCCTTAAAAATGGGACATACCTGATTGAGAATAAAGTTCCTGTCGGAGTGTGAATAAGCAAGGCATATGGTTCAAAGTCTCATACTAAGGAAGCCTGCAGCTGGAGACATGACTACACTGGTCAAGCTCCACGGATATGTGATTACACTGGTCACAGTCCATTCTCTTCTCTACCCTCTCTTCTTGAGCTGGTTGTACTTGAACTTAGAAGGGAATACCTTGCTCCTCGAGGAAAGAGTTGTTAGATCGGGGAATTAGAGTTACCTTGTTAGAGGAGGTTGTTTCTTTGTCATTTCTGATTTAAAGAGAAATATTTCACTTACACAGTACAAGTAATATTCATATTCATCAGAATTTGCGTATAAAGATTTGTTCTGACCTGACTGTTGACGCGACCTAAATAAGAGACTTGTGGAACTTAAAGGTTGTTACGTCTTAAATTCAATTGCCAATAAGGTTCCGCCACATTATTAACCCAAAGGTCGAGTCAAGCTCTATTTTCACCTTTTATTCATGACCTTGGTATGGAACCCAAAATCATTTCACTTTTCCATTTTAGTTGCTCGGGGATGAGCAAGGTCCATTTGAGGCAATATGTGATTCATCACTTTAAAAGTTGAAAATAAAGCATTGTTCCCGAGTAGTTAGCTGCATTTCCTCTGTTCTTTTGCATTATTCTCATTTATGCATTTAGAATTAGTGTCTGCGTTTTAACATGCATATTTGCATTAAATAAGAAGCCAAATTCACTTGTAAATATCACATGTATATTCACCTTATTTTCCCTATTTTTATTTATTTTTCTCTAACTCAGAAATGAATAAAATCAACTCTAGAGTGCATATATTACTAAGAATAATAGAGGAAAAATATAAAAAAAATCACTTGAAGATTGACCAATAAAACCCTAAGCCTAATTTGAGACTAAGAATCTTAAAACGTGAATATCTTTCTCATATAGTCTCCTATGGACCGTTACTCGTTTTTTAATTAATGTACGCTCAATTACCTTCAATACAAGACCAAACTCAAAAGAATCGGAGTCCGTATGTAAAACTTGGATTTTGAGCCCCTATTGTATATTGTACATATTGAACGAACTACCCCTTTATTTTTATCTTTTTATTTTCTTAATTATTAAAAATAAAAAAATTTAGATTAAGTTGTAAATATTTCTTTCATATTTTATCTAATTTAAAAATACCAAAAAATCTGCAAAAGATAAAAATGCGGTATTGTATACATATAGGATACCTCCAAAAACACTTTTTGTATATATGACTTCTTTTGATTTCCGGTTCTTTACGAAAGTTGTGGATCTCATCGAGACGAGCAACTGGCCACTTTTTGATTTGGCCCCTTTTGTTATTTGTTAGAGTATTTGGAGCATGCGTCACTTATGTATTAGGTGGGTAAATGGATCCCTCCAAGATCCATTTACCCCACCACTGAGTTTAGTCCCATACCGCCTAGTGGTGGGACTTGGAGGCCCTGTGCAAGCTATATAAGGACCCCCAGGCCTCCTGTAACAGATGAGAAAAGTTCAATAGAATATCCGCCCCTTAGAGGGCTTCTCCCGTGGTTTCATCCCGCTCCTCACGGAGTAGGGTTCCACGTAAAAAATCCCGCGTTCTTATTTTATTTTTTATTATCTTTTCCATGTTTACGCTTCCGCTTCCGATTTTCTAACATGGTATCAGAGCGGGTTCGTTTCTCGGGGTTTTTTTTATGTTCGTTATCTTTTCCGAGATTCGAGAGTTCTTCTTGAGAGTGTTTCTGCAACCCTAGATCTGGAGAAATATTTTTTTTCATTCGAGATTCGTTTTTGTGTTCTCCATGTTCGAGACTTGTTCCAGTTCGAGATTGTTAAGGGTTTCTATCGAAACACCAAGGATCTCCTGTGCACGCACACGCATCTCCAGTCAACTGCGGCATCTATGGAGAATTTGTTAGGGTTGATAAAACCCTAGCTCCAGATCGGTGCCATCAGCCGCACGAACACCCCGCACGAGAATCTCCAGCAGCCAACAAGCGGCGCGTTCTCAGCCGCACCCTGTTCTCAGGCGCTCTCCCCAGGCGCAGACCCCCTGCGCGCGCGTGAGCACATATGCGCGCGAGCCCCTACAAGCAGGCGAGGCGGCTCAGCCCCTTACGCCCTGCAGCGCGCGCCCTCCAACCTCGCATCTCAGTAGTCCATGCGGCATTAGAGGCTCCTCTCCTCCAGATCTTTCACGCGACGCCCATGTGATGCTCCCGATCGCCTGTTTATCCTCTAACTGCGCGCGCGAATCTCCGGCATCGGCTTCAAGTGGTGGTGGCGCATGGACCACCCGGCGATCTTCCATCGATGTGCGTGCTCAACCCTCCAGGCGTGCAACCGCGCGAGCCCCAGATGCTCTTTCCAATCTAAGGGGGCGGCGGCATCGAGCAAAGAGGGTTCCCGATGGGAACCCTAACGACGTGATAAGCGGGGGGGCCCGACAGCCCTCTTATTTAAAATTGCTGAAAGCCCAACAATGGGCTTGGAAAAGGAGAGGAAGAGTTGGGCCTAGACTTTAGGCCGAAAGTTGGTAAAAAAAATGATTGAGGCATATGAAAGGCCAGTCAAGTGGGCTGAGAATATTTTTTTAAGGAGGGTTGATCTGATCTATTCAAAAAAAAAGAGAGAGAAAAGGAAAAAAAATGTTGCAAAAGCCGAGAAAAAAAGAGAGTTGGAACGGCTTATAAAAAAAAATATATGTTTAAAAAAAAATGGACGGCTTATTACAAAAAAAAAATGAAGAAAAGCCGCGAGAAAATTTTTTTAGACTATTCATCTTTTCCCCATATTTATGTATCATCTTATCTTCTCCCAACGTGGTCAACAATGTCATTCAGACCAGTATGGGAGAAAGGGGGAGTATATGTAGAGTTACAGGTCTTGTTCTAAAATTCAGATATCAGATTTTGCAGACCGGTCAGATATTCAAACTCTACAAATTTCAGATTCAGACTCGACGATGACGCATGCCAATCATTTGTCATTCCTGTTGGTCGGCCAGAGCTTTCATGTGAGCCATAGGGACTCCAGAGCAGAGGACTATTCCCTATGCCATTAAGGGCAAGGGTTTTCATGTGGTATCATAGGGACTCCACAGTAGAGTACCATTCTTTGAGCCAGATAGACACTCCAGCCCCGTTCGTCCTCCTCACATGCACGCCATGAGAAGCAACGTCCTCGACTGCAGCAGCTGTGCGCGTTGGGTTGATATTGTCTGTAGTGTCATGTATTGTGAGTTGAGTTTCTTCCTGTTTGTCCAAGCTGAGCATTGCATGCTCCAGCTTGAGGGGGAGTGTTAGAGTATTTGGAGCATGCGTCACTTATGTATTAGGTGGGTAAATGGATCCCTCCAAGATCCATTTACCCCACCACTGAGTTTAGTCCCATACCGCCTAGTGGTGGGACTTGGAGGCCCTGTGCAAGCTATATAAGGACCCCCAGGCCTCCTGTAACAGATGAGAAAAGTTCAATAGAATATCCGCCCCTTAGAGGGCTTCTCCCGTGGTTTCATCCCGCTCCTCACGGAGTAGGGTTCCACGTAAAAAATCCCGCGTTCTTATTTTATTTTTTATTATCTTTTCCATGTTTACGCTTCCGCTTCTGATTTTCTAACATTATTTCTTTTTTATTTTTCTTTCAATTTAATTTTCGATTTTCTGGGAGCGACACGTGGTAGCTCCTGGAGCCGCCACGTGTCACCCACATTTTTATTTTATTTATTTATTTTTGCAAATAGATCACTCTCGTTTTGTAAAGCTCTCAGAATTAATTGAACAACCGTGGTTATTAGATCTACTGCAGATCACTCTCTTTTTGTAAAGAGATCACAGAGAGGTACTGTTGCTATATTGGTCTATGTGGATGACATCATTGTTACAAGTGATGATGAGCATGGGATTCAGTCAGCTAAGGATTTCCTTGGACAACAATTTGTGACCATGGACCTTGGCAATCTTCATTATTTTCTTGGTCTTGAATATGCAAGGAATCAACAGGGCATGCTAATAACGCAACGGAAATATGTTACTGGTCTCCTAATTGAGAAGGGCATGACAGGATGTAGGACTGCTACTACTCCTATGGATCATAATACTAAGCTCTATGATGATGATTCTGAAGAAGTTAACAAGAGAAGCTGCTATGTCACAATCACCAGGCCTAATATATCATTTGCAGTTAGTAGAATCAACTAGTTTATGGAGAAACCTATGCAGGTCCATATGAATGCAGTAAATATGATCTTGAGATATCTGAAGTCCTCTCCAGGTGCAGGACTCTTGTTCAAAAGAGATACATCTCTTACAATAACATGGTGTGCTGATGCAGGCTATGCATGGTGCAATAAGGACAAGAAGTCCACATCAGGTTTCACTGTGTTTGTAGGAGCTCACTGGTTTCATGGAAGAGTAAGAAACAGATAGTGGTGGCAGGATCTAGTGCTGAATCAGATATAGAGCTATGACACAAGAGAGCACGGAGATGATGTGGGTCAGATCCGTCCTAACTGACCTAACTATTAAGATGCCTCTTCCCATGCATCTCCAATGCGATAACCAAGTTGCTTTATTTATAGCCAATAATCCAGCATTCCATGAAAGAACCAAGCACATCGAGGTAGGTTGTTATTATACCCGAGATCTAATTCAGAGGGGACTCATTTCCACGTCTCATGTTGTGTCAGGTGACCAGATTGTATATATGTTCACCAACACCCTTGCTAGGGGTTCTTTTCATCGCTGCTGTTCCAAGCTGAGCACGATAGTATATATGCTACAGCTTGAGGGAGAGTGTTGAGATATTTGTATGTCTCTGAGGTTTATTTATATTTGTTGGGAAAATAGAAAGAGTTGTTTTATTACTTGGGCCCTAGGCTCTCTTATATAGGGAGAGCCCTATGGGCAAATTACATAAAGTGGACAAAAGAACAGAACATATATAAACGACACATAAATATGAAATATATCTCTACATTTCCCCTCAAGATGGGGTATAGATATCTATCATGCTCAGCTTGGATGAACACTTCTGGAAGGACCCTCTAAGTAGGGTCTTAGTGAAAATATCTACCGTTTGGTCCCCTGAGCTAGCATGAGATGTAACAATGAAACCCTTTTGGATCATGTCACGTATATAATGACAATCAACCTCAATGTGCTTTGTCCTCTCATGGAATGCGTGATTATTATCAATAAATAAGGCAGCCTGATGGTCGCATTCCAACGACATGGGAAGAGGCACATCTATATGTAAATCAATTAGGACTGCTCGAACCCACATCATCTCTGTACATGCTTGTGCCATAGCTCTATACTCAGATTCAACACTAGATCTAGCAACAACAACTTGCTTCTTACTTTTCCACGAGACTAGTGAGTCTCCAACAAATATAGCAAATCCAGATGTGGACCTCCTGTCCTTGGGGCACCCTACATAGTCTGCATCTGCGCATGCTGAAATAGTAATAGAGCTACCCTTTTTGAATAGTAGCCATGCACCTGGAGATGATTTAATATACCTTAGTATCATTTGTATTGCATCCATATGAACCCGACGAGGTTGTTCTATGAATTGGCTTACCCGACTGACTGCAAATGAAATATCGGGTCTCGTAATGGTAACATAAAGAAACTTTTCAACCAGCTCCCAGTATCTTCTCCTATCTACCTCATCAGCATCATTTCACGGTTCGGGGTACCTAGAGTCTTGATGTCTGACGGGGAGACTCATTTTATCAACGACAAGGTAAGGGCTCTTGTTAACGAGTTCAACATCGACCATAGAGTTTCCACGCCATACCATCCACATACGAATGATCTTGCTGAGGTTTCAAATAGGGAGATTAAGACTATTTTGCAGAAGGTTGTCCGCCTAGACCGAAAGGATTGGTCACAACTTTTGGACTCGGTTTTGTGGGCTTATAGGACTTCCTTCAAGATACCTTTGGGCACATCTCCTTTTCGACTCGTTTATCGCAAGCCATGCCACTTACCTATGGAGATCAAGCATAAGTCACTTTGGGAAATCACTGAGTTATTATTGTATCCGGAGAGTATAGGAGATCAGAATTGGCAGCCCTGGAGGAGTTGAGAGATACAACCTTCTCAAGTAGCCTACAATATAAGGGTAAAGTGAAGATATGTCCACATCAACCATAAACAGCTTGAGCCCGACCAGAGAGTATGGCTATTTGATGCTGGGTTGAGATTATTTTCAAGCAAATTACAGAGTAAATGGAAGGGACCATACTTGATCAGAAAGGTGCACGACAACAGTAGCATGGACATATCTGAGTTGTCTTCTGAGTCTACCTTTCGAGTCAACGGTTAGCGTGCCTAACGACATATCTTGATCATGATCTTGTGACCGTTGATGTTACCCTATTCATTTTGTATGAGATGTGCTCCTTGACTCACATCATTTGCATCTCATACTTGATTTTCACTTCTATTTTGTCTCTGTATAGATCCATATTGTCTATATAACTCATTCATTTGGTTTAATACCCCAAATCCATCTTATGATTTTGCTATACTCATGATGCACTTTATTCTAAGTATAAGGGGGTATTAGACTTGTGATTATTCATTTCTCCATTCCCTCTATTATTGCTGCCTATACTTAGGGACATTTTACCCTAAGTATAGGGGAGGTAATGATGGTACATCCTACTCGGTTTTCCTCTTTGGTGTACATTCCTCTATATGTAGGATTATTGATCCTAAGTATAAGGAGGATCTCTAACCTCTATTGGTTTTATTCTTTCATTCTTTTGAGTCGTTGTAGTATAGGATTCTTTTCACTTCTCTATACTCAGTACGAGTTATATCTTCCTTCATCGCTCTCCGGTTACTCTGAGGACATCGTTCGAGCTAAGTATAGGGGGAGTGTCGTATATATTGTATACATACTTTAGCCATAACTCGTATTTTGTGTGGCTATTATTTATAAAACAGGAATAAAAAATTTTTGGAAAATATTTTCAAAAATGTTTTCAAAAAAATTTTGTAAAAATCTTTGCAAAAATTATTTTTATATAAATTTTGTAAAAATATTTGTAAAAATGTTTTGTTTGCAAAAAAGATTTATTTTCTGTATCAAAATTAGGTATACTGTATAAAATTTTTGAAGATTGCGTGGAAATAAAATCTTTGTAAAAATAGTTTGTAAAATTGTTTGTAAAAATAGTTTTGAAAAATCTTTTGAAAATATTTGCAAAATGGTTTTGTCACATGAGAAATGGGGTATAAGAACCACTTGTATATATGTGTACGTTTAAAAGCATAATTTACCCCTAAAATTCTTTGTATATAAGTAACCTTAATAAAGTCGGTACAAGATCTTGTAAATGAAATCCATTTGTACATAAAACCTGTAACATAAACCTTTTTGTAAATATGTATATACTTTTCTTCCTTTTACTTCTTTTTCAAAAATACCTAAAAAATTGAAAATTGAAAATTCCATAAAAATTTCATAAGTTTGAAAAAATTTCCACTGAAAAGAGTTTTTGTAAATATTTGCATGAGCATTCTTTAGAATCGTGGTTGTCATTTAAACTAGTCTGGAATAAAATTGAAGAATGGAGCTTGGTTAAAACCTTAATCCACTTAACTTCAGAGGAACCTTATAGGATTTGGGGTTAAGACTTTTCATGTCCATAGCGACTTAATTCTTTGAGTCCACTAGGCTATGTTCACATGTCTTGATTAGCCTATGTTGAACACTTAACAATGTACGCATGACTCTCAGGGACAATGGCTTGATTTGGACACACACTTTACACGTATCTCAACATGGATGAGGTGGTAAACATGCAGAATCCTTTGGCTTGGAGTAGCATACGGGGGTAGTACTGCTAGCCAGAACCTCTGTCCTCCTCTTGGAGGGATGTGCACGTCAACCTGGTTTAGGAGGATTGAGGTCTAACGACAGGATGCTGTGGGTTGCAATAATGCTTCAACAGATGGATAGTCTACTGGCTTAAGAAGAAAAACTCCTTACGTATATGTTGCACCTTGTAGATATGTTGTATATATGCACATAAGAAAGTGCAAAATGCAAAAACTCCAAAAAAAGGGACAAGCCTGATTGAAAATAAATTGCCTGCCAGAGTATATATAGTGAATAAGAAAAGCTTATGTATTTCACTGTCTCATCTTAAGGAAGCTTGCAGCTGGAGACTTAGCTACACTGGTTAAGCTCCAAGGGATACGTGGCTATACTGGTCACGGTCCAGTCTCTCCTTTTCCTCTCTTCTTGAGTTGGTTGTACTTGAACTTAGAAGGGAATACCCTGCTCCTCGAGGAAAAAGTTTCTAGACTGGGGGATTAGAGTTACCTTGTTGAGGGAAGTTGTTTCTTTGCCATTTTTGAGGTGGGGAGCTACATATCAGTTACACAGTACAAGGAAAGATTCATAATCATTAGAGTTTGCGTATGTAGACTTGTTCTGACCTGGTTGTTGAGGAGATCTGACCATAGAACTATGGAACTTGAAGGCTGTTGAGCCTTAAACCCGCTTCCCAATAAGGTTCCTCCAAACTAATAATCCAAAAGTCTGATTGAGCCCCATACTCTAATTTTATGAAGATAAGTTTAATAATCAACTTTGATTTTCCCTTTTCTTTTCATTTCTTTTTTTCTTTCACTTCTTTTTCAAATTAGTGTTTGCTAAGGGAATGACAAAGGTAAAGTATAAGGGGATGACGAATCTCTGATTCTCATTCTTTATTCTTTTATTTTAGCTTTATCTTTTAGCAAAAACAATTTTAAATAGGTGTAAATATAATAAGTTAACATTGTGCATGTCATTGTTAATATTCCATAATTTACACATATTTTCCAAAATAAAAGAATAAAGAGAAAAGAAAAAGAAAATAAGGAGATAATTATATAATAAATATCGACTGATCCAAATCCCGACTGAAGGTCAATAATGATCGGCAAGGAATAAAAGTAGGGGAAGATAGTGTACCTTGTACATGATACCTATACTTGTAGATATTTACATATTTCAATTTACACTTTATGCATATCATATTTTTAAACACGTGTACATAAACACACAATAAAAATAAAATAAAAATCCATTGAATACACTACCTATTTATTTAATATATTTATTTAATTTATAAAAATCAACTAAAAATTATTTATATTCCTCAAATTATTTTGTGAATAAATAAAAAATAAAAGATATTTGTATAAAATTAAAAGAATAAAATATACAAGTATATTATACCTATACATAGTACACTATAATGTATATATAATGTATATATTCTCATAAAAATAAATAAAAATCAAAGAAAAATAGTTTGAAAAATAATAAACATTTTTTATTTTTACCATTTTCTATTTTTAATCCATTTACTATTTTATTTTGGTTATTCTTTAATTTCTCATCCTCAATTTTTTTAATTGGCTGTCCCGGGTCCGTTGTCCTGGGTCAACCCTTTCTCCATGAGACCGACCCGACTGCCCTTCTCGCCGGATCGATTTCGTAGCATTTTCCCGGTCAGGTCCGACCACCATTTGCCTCGCTTTGCACCGACTCCTCTCCTAGGATCCGTGATCCTCACGGATCCCTAGGCGAGGTCGGATCTTCTTAGGGTTTTGCTCCCTTGTCCGATTTTTCCAGACCCTATAGGAGTCCTATAAATACGTCACTTCACCTCCCTTGGTTCGTAGCTCGTTCCTCGCCTCCTTCCTGCTCCCTAGCCACCTCTAGCTGAGTGACAGGCTTCTGGAGCGTCCTTTGGAGTTCAATTTGATGGTCGATTGAACGTTGCTCGAGACGTGGACAGAGTTCTCCGCCGTGTGTAGCTTCCCAGGTCTTCCGCAGCCCAGTCGAGGCCAGGACCGAGACTTCCCCTCCGTCGCTCATCGCTGTTCATCGTAGAACCCCAGGTACCTTCTTTTCCTTTCTCATTCCGTTGTTTCATCCGATTTAGCATATCACCTCCGCCGCCACTCCACTCGTTCAAACCAGCTAGTTGGGGCTCCATCTCACACCCCTATCCGCTTCGATCGACTTCTTGACTCACCCCCCTTCTTCCAGCGCGACCTGATCCCCTTGGATCCTGCTCTCCGGAGTAGGATTAGGTTAGGTTTCCTCCCCCGCCTTCGCCAGAAATCGGAGCTCCATCTCCCTCGTCGCTTCTCTTCACTATAACATGCAATAACTTGACCGCGCAAAGCTTTTGAATCCTTTTCTCCTTTGCAGGCGCAATCTGAGCTCCAGTTGAGTGGCAAAGCACCTCCAAGTGCATCACCCCTGCCAGGACCATCCGATCGTCTTCAGTTCCATTAGAGCCATCCATTAGACGCGGAGTGGCCCTACGAAGATGTTGGACCTCTTCACGACTTCATCGGACGAGTCGATCGTCCGTCCACGACCAACGGTAGCTCGAAGGGCTTCAGTTCTTCCAGCATCCTTCCCCGTCGTTGGATCACCCCCTTCTTCTGGATGTAATCCGGGCCGTTCTACCAAGCCAACTGATGATGGTTGGATCAGAGCCTCAGTACATCTGAGCCATGCGTAAGCGCCATCTTTTCAGCCGTCAGATCCGTACTGGCATGTCAGATCTGACGGTCACGTCCTCGACATCCTCCGACTATTAGATCCCTTTCAGAGCTCATTAGAACCGTCTGTCGTCTCACGCGTTGACCACTTGCCTCCCTGGGTATATTTCCTCTTTTTCCCTGACATGTCTGTTATTTCGATTGGTTTAGTCCAATAAATATGAGTAGTTAAAAACTTTTTGCAGTAAGGACCCGATGATTTTGGTATTTGCATTTTAGTCCATTTGAGTTGTAGTCACGTGCACCCGTACGCGTTTTTTGGGATATTTGCAGTCTTTGTCCTGAACTTGTTACTAGTTATGGAATGAAGTAATGTTTTGAAAATTGCATATATACCCTTGTGTGTTTGGTTCATGTGCTGCGGGTGACTATTGTGGAGAAATTACATAAGTGGCCCCTGGACTTTCCTTGCTTGTTATCTGCAAGGTCCTAGGACTTAAAATATTTTCAATTTGGTCCCTGTGAACTGTTTTTAACTACTAATTTTTTATTCATTGCAATAATATTAAATTAACTCCAAAAATTGCCTAAAAAATTTACGTGACTCCTGCTAGCATGTATTATATGTGGTGATTTTTGCTGTTGATTTTCGTGAATTTTCGATTATTAAAAATTCAAAAATACCGTAAATAGTCCTTGTTTGTTTTGAAAAATACATAAAAAATTCGAAAAATCCTTTAAAAATTCTATAAAAATTCATGTAGTTGTGTTTCATTGCCCTTTAGCTTAAATATAATTTTTGTTGAAAAATACCATATAAAAATCTAAAAATTTGCAAAACATCTAAAAACTTATAAAAATCATATAAAATCATAGAAAAAAAATTCAAAAATAGTGATTTCGATTCCTAATTGTAGGTATTTGATTCTAGTTCATCTTAAAAATAATCTCCAGGAATTTTGAGCTAGTTACTTATTTTTAATTTGTAAAACTTTCCTAGCTATGCAATATTTTCTTATTTTATCACAGTTTGATTTCTAGAAAATTACAACAACATCTGGAAAATACTTAAACATCACCAAAAATATTATAAAATATTTAAAATTCAAAAATATTTTTACTTTAATTTTCTGATCATTTTTGGTTTATTTGAAAAATTAAAAAAGATTGTGTGTGCTTGCTTTTATCTCTTGTTCATATTCCCTCCTTATTGAAAAATTAAAAATTTGAAAAATTTAAAACCACTAAAAAAGAATAAAAATCTCTTGATTTCTCAAATCGATTACTTAGTGTATAATTTTGCAAAACCGCTTGTTTTCTCTGTTTAATCTCTTAGTGGTTTGTTTTCTCGTTGATTTGTTGATTGATTAGGGTCACAACGACACTTGCTTAAGTAATACCTTAACCCCAGTCGATCTTCGCGCTCATCACCGACCTTCTCCCGAGGCCACATTTCAGCCACCACTGTATGGCATGGTCTCTGTCGTCGGCGTCGGTTCCTCCGTTTATTTGATGGATTTGGATGCATAAGTATACATATGCATTCAAATCCATGTATGTTTGTGTAAACATTCACTCTTTAGTCTACAAAACCCTAATGTTCTACATTCGACAATATGTCAGAGAACAAAGGCGATGTACCTGCCACATGCACCTTCAGAGATCCAGCATCTATTGTCAAAATAGACGGGACAAACTATAAGCTCTGGGCTATGGAGTTCATGAGCCTTATGAAGTCGAATGGTAAGAAGCACATTCTTACCGAGGAAGAGCTTGTGGAGACTTGGGGTAAACTCCTCGTGGGACGCAGACAATGCATATGCTAAAGTTTGGCTTTCAGATACTTTGGCGATAGAGATCGCCAATGATGTGTTACGTCAGCCCACAACCAAGGCTATGTGGGATATTCTCGTTGCTACTTATTCATGGCCAAGGAATGAGACATATTGTGCAACTTCAACATGATATTTTTACTATCAAGCAGAATGGACAACCCCTTCATTCGTTATATTCATCCTTACGCGGGATGTTTGGGAAGCTCCACAATTTCATGCCACTCATAGCTACTCCCGAGCAATATAAGACTTATAGGAACTCTATCATGGTCGGTGTATTCCTGTTAGCCCTTGATCCTGAGTATGAGGCTGCTCGTTACCGGATTCTGGCAGACGTCAGGAAGCTTTCTGCAGGCTCAGTAGGATCACTGTCCCATCGACTACTGCCAGTCAGACTTCTTCACCGATGGCTGCCTTCCGAGGTCGAGGAGGCTCTTCTCAGTTTTGTGGATGCGGACCTCGTGGCAGAGGAGGTCGTATCATCAGCCTTGTACTTATTGCCATCATCCTGGACATATAGAGGATACATGCTACTCCAAGCATGGATTTCCTGCTTCTGCTCGAGTAGCTGAGCAGAATGAGCCCCCGGCTGCTTCTTCTTTAGATCATCGATTTGATGACCTTATAGCACAATTGGCGGGCATTATACTTCCTGCTAGTCCCATTACTTCTTCATCCGCCTCCGGGAGTCATTCTGATGTGGCAGCTTCAGCTTTCTCCAGTACCTCAGGTAGTACTTATGCACTTACTAGCTGTAGTGGATCTGATGCTATATAATGGATTATGGACTCCGGTGCTACACATCACTTGTGTGGAGACAGAGGTCAACTTACAGCATACAGACAGGTTCCCCCAGGACGAACTATGGTTATAACATATGAGACTTATTCCCCCATCACTGGACAGTGGAAGATTAGCTTGGCACCCTCTATGCGTCTATAGAATATGTTGCATGCATATGACTTTTCTATGAATTTGTTACCTATTAGTCAATTTACGAAGGATCTACATTGTCGAGCTATTTTTGACCCATCTTCTCTTGTATTTTAGGACATCCTTACGGGTAAGTTGATTGGGTATGGCCGTGAGAAAGCGGTCTCTATCTCTTGATCCAAACTCCTTATGCTGGCATTTCCTCTCATTCTGCTGGACCCGTCCTCCCCTTTACGTGGCACCTGTGCTTTGGTCATTGCGCTTTAGAAAATGTATCGTGTTCTGCCTCATATCTCTCCTGACTCGTCCTTTCAATGTGAGGCCTGTCAATTGGGAAAGCATCATCAGTCTGCCTTCTCCAGTCGTCAATGTCGGAGCAGTAACTCTATTTTTGAGTTATTTCATATAAATATTTGGGGTCCCAGTCGTGTTCCCGATCATCAGGGACACATGTTTTATCTTATTGCTTTTGATGATTTCTCTCGTCTATGGGTCTTTTTATTAAAGAATAATTCTGAAGCCGGAGATGTTATCAAGAACTTTCTTAATGAAGTCCAGAATGTATTTTCTTCTTCTATGAAATTTGTGAGAACTGATAATGCTTTGGAATTCTGTACTCATACTCTTTCCAATTATTTTTCAATCGGAGGTATTATTCATCTAACATCATGTGCCTATACTTTCCAGCAAAATGGTGTTGCAGAGAGGAAGCATCATCATTTGCTTGATGTTACAAGAACTCTTCTTATTCAGAGTCATGCTCCACATTCTTTTTGGGGTGATGCTGTTCTTACGGCATGCTATCTTATTAATGGCATGCCTTCGTCGATCTTGGGTGAGAAAATTCCCTTTTCTCTTGCTTTCCTCGAGAATGAATTGTTCTCACTTTCTCCTCATGTGTTTGACTCGATCGCTTTTGTCCACCAATTGTCTCCAGGTATTGACAAGCTATCTCCTAGAGCAACCAAGTGTGTCTTTGTTGGGCACTCCAGGACACAAAAAGGGTATAGATATTATGACCCAATGTGCATGAAGTATTATGTTAGTGCTGATGTCATCTTTTTTGAGTCTGTGATGTACTTTTCTCCTACAGGTGATCGGTTGACTTCCCCAGACTTCGATGATGAAATCTACATGCCACCACCACCACCATCACATCCTTCACCACCACCATCATCACCTCCTTCACCACCATCGCCACCACCACCACCCCCTCCACCCCCTCCTATGGTCCTAATCCCACCGTTGCCGCATCACTATACCCGCTGGCCTGCTTCTGCTCATGTTCATCGCTCATCATCTAGCACGCATGAGGTATGTTCTGAATACATAGTTTCTAATGATGGGTCTGATGGTCTGCCTGAGCAGTGTTCTTTACAGGGGATATGCATGGAGGTTGCTGATCCGGACTTACATATTGCGCTTCGAAAGCAGAAGCATAGCTATACATCATATCCTCTAGCATCCATGGTCTCCTTTGATCGCTTGACTGGGGAATTCAAGAAATTTGCAGTTGCATTGTCTGCCGTGGACATTCCACGGAATTATCAGGAGGCTTTAAAGGATAGTCGGTGGTGATTAGCTATGGAAGAAGAGATGGCTGGTCACGTGGCACCTGGAGCTTGGTTCATGCTCCTGATGAAGTATCTGTCGTCAGTTGCAAGTAGGTGTTTACTGTTAAACACCGTGCAGATGGGATTCTGGATCGGTACAAAGCCAGACTGGTTGCTCGTGGATTTACTCAAACATATGGCGTCGATTACCTAGAAACATTCTCACCAGTGGCTCGTCATTCTACTCCACGGATTCTTCTTTCTGTTGCATTGATATGTGACTGGCCTCTCTTCTAGCTTGATGTTAAAAATGTCTTTTTGTATAGGGACCTCCAGCAAGAAGTCTATATGCAGCAACCTCCTGGGTTTGCTACCATGGAAGGAAATTTCACGATATATCGCGATATATCGCCGATATATCGATATCGAGATGCGACCGATATGGGTACCGATATGTCGATATATCCTAGTATTCAGACATTTCCTTCACAAAAGATCGTCGACATGGGCGATATTTCGGCGATATATCACCGATATATTATCGAAATTGTATCGATACGATATCGATACGACTTTCCATGTTTGCTGCCGAGAGGGAATATCCGCAGGCTTCATAAGGCAATATAAACATAGTCCTAAGGCATGGTTTCAGAAGTTCTCGAATTTAATTGAGAAGTACGGATTTCAGAGGTTGAATACGGACCATTCATTGTTTATACAGAGAACTTCTAAAGGCACGCTGGTTATTATGGTATATGTTGATAACATATTAGTCATAGGTGATGATGTGCAGGGTATAAAAAGGGCTAACAAATTTCTGGGCCGACAATTTTATACTAAGGATCTCGACACCTTACGATATTTCTTGATATTAGAATTTGCTAGAAATCAGCAGGGTCTTGTGATGACCCAGCGGAAGTATGTGACAGATATGCTAGTTGAGACAGGAATGATTGGATGTCAGTTAGCTACCACTCCTATGGATTCTAGTATGAAGTTATATGATGATGATACAGAGGAGGTGAACAGGAGACGATACAGGGAAATAGTGGGGAAGCTTCTTTATGTTACTATAATGCAGTCAGCCGGGCGAACCCGTTCATGGAACAACCCCGACATGTACAGATGGATGGTGTATATATGATTTTGAGATACCTAAAGTCTTCTCTAGGTACATGATTATTATTCAAAAAGGGGGCATCACTTACCATTTCTGCATGCGCTGATGCTGATTATGCAGGATGTCCAAAGGATAGAAAGTCCACTTCGGACTTTACAGTTTTTATTGGTAGCACTCTTATCTCCTGGAAGAGTAAGAAGCAAACCGTGGTTGCCAGGTCCAGTGTTGAGTCTAAATATAGGGCTATGGCACAAGTTAGTACTGAAATGATGTGGGTTCGAGCTGTACTAGCATATTTACATATGGATGTACCTATTCCTATGCAGCTACAATGCGATAACCAAGCAGCCCTGTTTATTGCAAACAATCCTGCATTTCATGAGAGAACCAACATATTGAAGTGGACTGCCACTACACGAGGGATATGATTCGGAAAAGGTTCATCTCTACTTCTCATGTCAGCTCATGGGATCAAATTGCAGATATTTTCACTAAGGCTTTGCTCAGAGGGCTGTTTCAGAAATGTTCATCCAAGCTAAGCATGATTGACATCTATGCTCCATCTTGAAGGGGAGCGTAGAGTTATATTTATGTCTTTGTACTGTTTTCTTATTTTTCTGTTCTTCTTCTGTTTATCATATGTAATTAATCCATAGGTCTCTCCCCTATATAAAAGAGCATAGGGTTTAAGGAATAGCCAACTCTCTTATTTTTCCCAACAATATAGCTCGTAAGATATTTTAAAATTGTGTTCCAGCTTAAGAGAGACTGGGGGAATGAGGCACACAGTGCTAAGACTTTGTATTTGTGTTAGAGTATTTGGTTGTGCGCCCTTTATGTTGTAGCAGGGTAAATGGATCCTGGAGAAGATCCATTTACCCCCATCCAGTGTTTAGTCCCACACCGCCTGTGGGTGGGACTTGGAGGCTCTGGAGAGGCTATATAAGGAGCCCCAGACCTCCTGTACTCATTGAGAAAAAAGCAATGAAGCATATGCCCCTTTGAGGGCTTCTCCCGTGGTTTCATCCCGCTCCTCACGGAGTAGGGTTCCACGTAAAATCCCGCTGTTCTTTCTTCTTTATTTATCTTTTCCATGTTACGCTTCCGCTTCCGATTTTCTAACATGGTATCAGAGCGGGTTCGATTCTCGAGGAGTTCATGTTTTTTGTTTATTTGAGAATCGATTGTTTCTTATATGTTCAAGTTTTGTAAGTCCTAGGGTTTGTATTGAAACCCTAATTTTTTTTGGAGCTTTGTTCATGGTCAAGCTTGTTCAAGATTCATCGGCTGCATCAGCGTGTTCTCCTGCGCACGAGCAGCAGGCGGAGCCCAGGTTGATTCTCGAGGGTTTCTTCAAACCCTACTTTCTGCGGTCATCGTCAACGCCGCGCGTTGTTTCTCCGGTGGCATCAGGCCACCGCCCTTGTTGCTCCTCCGCTCCTATCTCCTGGCGGCAACAGCACCTTCTGCGGCGACATCAGCCCCATTAAGCTTCAGGCGAAATCGCCACTAGCGGCGCCCCTCCCGATGGGATCAACAGGCCGCTAGCGCCCCTTCTACCCAGCGACCGTAAAGAGCGGCAATCCCCAGAGGCCCGATGTGAGAGACCTCCAGCCGCATGCCAGAGCCCTACTTCATCTCCAGACTCCAGGCGGCAATCACCGCTCCAATTCCACGCTGCGCGACCCAGGCGGCATCGTCGACCCAGGCTCCTTTCCCCCCATCGCGGCATCTCTTCCAGGCGGCGCCCCGATGCTCCAGGCGGCGCCGCTCAACATCATCGGGCCCCCAGCAGGCGCGCGCGCAAAGTCCCACCGTTCAGCCCCTTTGGTCCAGGCTTCATTACGAGCCCCACAAGCGTAGCAACAGTGCACCCTCGTGCACCTCCTTCCAGATGCAGCCCTCGGAGCCTCATTGGCGGCAGCTGCTGCCTGTTCCTGCACGCAACCCTCCTGCGACACAGCAGGCGGCCCCGCCGCACTCCATCCTCCAGCGCGAGGCGACCCCCCGTGCCTGCGCAACTTCCAGGCGCGGAAACTCCTTCAACCCTTGGCGGCGCTCCTCCCTCCCGATGCCTCGTGCGCGATGGCGGCGCTCCTCTCCAGAGGCCCCACTGGGGGCGGCGGGGTTTCTCTTGGGGTTCCAGTTGTGAACCCTAAGTGCGAGCCCTGTTATATTAAAAAAAAAAATTTATCGGCCAGTTGGGCCGTGTGTTAAAAAAAATGTTAGGGGGAGTGTTGGGCCAAGAGGGCCACGGTTGTTACGCAAAAAAAAAGAGAAGGGGACTCTATGGGCCCAAGTGTATGGGCCGTGAGTTGAAAAAAAAAGAGAGAGAGAAGAGTTTACAAAAAAAAATCGAAAAAAGAGGGGATGCGTACATTAAAAAAAAATCGTACGCAAAAATGATGAAAAAAAAGGAGAAAGCCGCAATATTTCAAAAAAAAAAGAACGGCATATGTTTGTACCCTATTTGGGTCAAGTTTCAAAAAAAAATGTGACGGCTTACAAAAAAAAAATTTGAAAAGTCTCAAGTATGTTTTGTTTTCCCCTTCTATCATGTCTTCTCCCAACTTTGTCGATGTTCATTTTCCGACAAGTATGGGAGAAAGGGGGAGTATATATGTGTAGAGTCACCGGTCTGTTCCATAATCCAGATTCAGATGTCAGATTCCAGGCCAATCAGTTGTTCAGACTCTACAGTTTTCCAGATGAAGATTATCCATGCGCAAGATTCAGACTCGATATTCAGATTCAGAGTCCACAGGTGTGATGCGCAGTTGTTCAGACTCGACGATTGTCTTCCGAGTCCAGTTTCAGACACGCACAAGTGTGCGGTCATTGTCAGATGAGCATAAGTTGCCATCTTTTGTTTCGCGGTCCCCATCATTCTTCTTGTTGTCAGGCCAGAGTTTTCATGTGAGCCATAGGGACTCCAGAGCAGAGGACCATTCCCTATGCCATTGAGGGCAAGGGTTTTCATGTGGTATCATAGGTACACCAGAGCAGTGCACCATTCTCTGTGCCAGATGGGAGAGACCCAGTTCTCCGACGAGGAGACTTCAGGCGCAAGTTCAGACTCGACGATCAGATTCCGAGTCTTCAGTTGACTCACACTCCAGCCCGTTCGTCCTCCTCACCTGCACGGCATGAGAAGCAACGTCCTCGACTGCAGCAATGTGCGCGTTGGGTTGATATTGTCCGTAGTGTCCTGTAGCGTTGAGTTGAGTTTCTTTCTGTTTGTCCAAGCTGAGCATTGCATGCTCCAGCTTGAGGGGGAGTGTTAGAGTATTTGGTTGTGCGCCCTTTATGTTGTAGCAGGGTAAATGGATCCTGGAGAAGATCCATTTACCCCCATCCAGTGTTTAGTCCCACACCGCCTGTGGGTGGGACTTGGAGGCTCTGGAAAGGCTATATAAGGAGCCCCAGACCTCCTGTACTCATTGAGAAAAAAGCAATGAAGCATATGCCCCTTTGAGGGCTTCTCCCGTGGTTTCATCCCGCTCCTCACGGAGTAGGGTTCCACGTAAAATCCCGCTGTTCTTTCTTCTTTATTTATCTTTTCCATGTTACGCTTCCGCTTCCGATTTTCTAACAATTTGGTGTGGGTGTGCATCATATTCAGTGGGTGGTAATCGTGCTTTTGTATAATCTTTTCTGGGTTATTGGTTGAATGAGTAGTTAGTGCCTATCCTTAGAAGTCATTGTTTGGCGTTTAAAAAGGGTGGTGATTGTGAGAGTTCTGTATCTGTAATTTGATGTTTGTATTTGGTAAATTTCAGTTGCTAGATATATTCTGACAAAATTATATATGCTTTCCTTTGTAGCCTGTGCTTCTTGTCATGTACTTGGTGCAGTACATGCCCAGCGTCGGCTATTGGCTTATGGACAAGGTACACACATCAATTAATCTCGGAGACTTGTGTCAATTGCAATTTATAATATTTTCACTTAAGGATACTTTTTCGAGATAGCTTCAGCTGAGGGTTTAGCCATTCTCTGCTTTCCACCTTCCAATATCTTCTCCTGGAAACAACTAATAGTTGTTTGGACAAGCTTCACAAAAGATTGCTGCCCCGAGCTTGACATGCTCTAACCCCATCTGGATTGAACGGAGAAAAAAATAGGAAACAACAACTTGCTTTGAATTTTTTATTTACTGATATTTGTTGTCCCTTTGGCTTGTTTTTTGCATTGGTTATTTTGTATTTTTCACTTTCACCCATTAAAAAGCGGCTGATCATTTGCATGTGTCAATTGGACCCTCAAGCAGTGTTTGTACATAATAGATCTTTGTGCGTATCCTAGCATACACAGTTTACAAAGTAAATATTGATGTTCTTAATCACATTTCCACCCTTAACATTCATTCCATGTCAAAAGTGGAATCTTAAACGAGGAAGGGCTCTTGTCATACAAGTTAATATGGCATGTCCACTTGTGGAGCCTAATTGTTCAACAACTAAATCCTTCAAGTAGGTTTCTTTTGTTCATGGGACATCTGTTCCTTTGGCAAAACAAGGATATACGGGTCTGAAAAGCTGAACTCATGTGAGCAGTGAATAGTTTCCATTTTAAAAGGGATTATACTAGACAACCAGTTTTATTAAAGGTAAAATTTGAAGTTTGATCTCTGGGTAGAAGGGCCTACTACTACTAAACAACATGAATGTTAAAGTAGGTTTTGGAAGATTGGGCTTCACTTATGTTCTCATTCCAAAATTTTATGTTTCTTTTTCATCTCATTCAAACACGTTGACCAACTCATGCTATCTATATAGATTTTTCCCAATAAAGTCATTATGGTAAATCGATTTTTATCACAGTTGGTTGAAATTTTATGTTTCAGATTGGCCCGCACAGGATAAAAGCTGCTGCTACCAAGAAAAGCACGTATAGTTGGAAGTTATTGTTTGGCTCAAATAAGGAGTCGTGAGCTTCTGATTACTACTTTCACATGGTACTCTTCATGTAATAGGAAATTATTTAGCAAATGCATGACACATTCTTCTCTGTCTTTGTATTTACAATCTTATCTCATGAATTGTAATAACGAACTTGAGCTTGATAGCTTGCTTTTTGGCAGGCTTTGTTCTCATTGACACTGCATGGAGTAGAAAGCAATGCTCTTATACTCTAACAAACTTTCTGCACTTTTAAAATTTTGTGCACTTTTTCCTACTTGCCAGTCAATTTGGTCGGATACATACTTTGTGAGGCTTTTTAGGCACATACTTTTGATGTGAATTAGCATGTTTCTTGCTGGGGGAAGGGTTCCATCAGGGGAATGAGTGGTGTGCATAACGGTATATTTCTTTCGTCTTATGGTGGTGAAACGGTGGTTGAAATCATGAAGTTAGAAGCCATAACCCCAGCGGTTTACATAACATCCTATATAGATGGAATTCCCTAATCTGGTGGATCCACTAAACTGAATACACAAGTCACCAGAAGACTGGATGTTTTGGAGGCATTGATCTCAAGCCCCAACCTGGGGAGGGGAAACCTATTCCTCTCTAGGCTCCCATGCTTGCGAAGAAGGCAACAAGGTCTCCATTGTTGAAGTAGGTAATAGATGGGTAATTGGATCTCTCCAAGATCTATTTATCCCCCACTCATGTTTAGTCCCACATACTATAAGTGAGACTCCCGTATGTCTGTGGGGTTATATAAGAAGTCTAGCACCTTCTGTAACCATTGAAAGTTTGCAATAGATGATCCCGCCCAAGGTTGTAGAAATCGGTAGTTGGTACTCGGTCGGCGGGGTCATTGACTAAGGATTAATCGATAGTCGGACGACTAATCGGATTTAGTCGGTCATTAGTCGATTTTGAATTTTTTTAATTATTTTAAATATATAAATCATTTTTATATATAGATTGTACATTTTCTACTTTCATAATGAAACAAAAGAAGTAATTGACTTTAAATATAATATTAATGCATATTTGAATAAGTTTGCTTATATATTAACATAGATTTGTACATTTTCTATACATTCATAATGAAACAAAAAAATAATTGACATTAAATATAATATGAAGTATATTAGAATAAGTTTGCTTTAAAAAAGTAAAAAAACTAAAAAATATAAAACCTTTATGTAGAAGTCGGTCGATTAGTCAGCTGATTAGGCCGACTAGTTGGGCTCACCGACTAATGGCCAACTAGGCCTAGTCGATGGCCACACCCCGACTCGACTAGTCGGCCTAGTTGACCGACTTTTATAAGCTTGATCCGGTCCTTTGAGGCATTCTCCCATGATTTCATTCCGTGAGGCCTTCTCCCATGATTTCATTCTGTTCCCTCATGGAGTAGGGTTCCACGTAAATCCCTAGTGTCAATATTTAGTTCTTTCTTATTTATTGATTTGCTTCTGCATTTCTAGATTTCAACATGATATCAGAGTAGTTTGATCCTGCGGCTTAATTTTGAGTTTATTTTTCAAAAATTTTTGTTTGATTTTCATTAGAGATATTTACACACATAACCCTGAGTAGTTTCGTAATTACCCCAGTAACCATCGATAATTCGTAATTACCCCATAGACCCCGAATAGTTACTCCATCTTACACCCATAACCCTCTGTTACTTTAAACCATTAACTCAACCACAACTATGAGTTAATCTAACCCATATTCAATCCAATGGCTATAATTTCAATTCAAAAAAAAAAATAAAGAAAAATAACCCCCATCCCTTCTCATTCGTCCACCACACCCCCTCCAGCGTCCCCCATCCCCCGACCAACCCCCTCCGGCACCATCCATTCCCCTACCAACCTTCTCCTCCATCCCCTCTGTCGTCGCCCCACCACCCACTTCCATCCCCCTCTGTCGCCGCCCCGCTGTCCACCTCCATTCTCCTCCACCACCACCACTCCAGCCCCTGCCACCCCCTCTGCAGTCCACCTCCATCGCCCTCCTCGCACCCCAACCCCTTTCACCCGTCCAACACCCCCTCCATCGTCCACCTCCATCCTCCTCAACAACCCCCTCCAACCCCTTTCTCCTCTCCTGCACCTCCTCCATCGTCTACAACCATCCTCCTCCTCAACCCCCACCCTCCAACCCCTGTCGCCCACGAAAATCGTGCGCGGGATCTAGCGCCCAACGCAGGCTCCAACGCGGGCTCCAGATGAGGATCGACTGGATTCGGCCGATGCCCAACGCGAGCTCCAGCATCGCACCCTCTGATGGGGTGAGGGAAACCAATGACATCATGTCCCCTGCAGGTGGGACGACAGACAACGGTTTAGGGTTTCGGCAGGAAGATGGATTGCCGGTTGGGAAGGTTGACAAGGTTAGATGAGTAGGGGGGGGGGGGAGATCGGCGGAGGAATGGCGATGAGGTTGGAGGAGGAAGGGGGAGGAGGAAGGTGGTCGATGGAGGAAGGGAAGCGTAATTTTGTCTTTTTTACGGGAACCGTCAAATGTAACTGATAAAACAAATGGAACATAACACAAGGTTATGACATGCAAGAGTTAGGCATTATTCGAGGTGTCTAGGGTAATTATGAATTATCGAGGGTTCCTGGGGTAATTAAAAAACTACCCAGGATTATGAGTGCAAATATCCCTTGTCATTATTCTTCGAGATCTGTTCCTGTTCATGATTTGTTCGAACTGGAAGGAGGATATAGGGTTTCAAATGGAAACCCTAATTCTACACGGCAACAACAACCAGGGTTTATCAGCCTCCATAGGCCGCTCACCTCCAAACCACGTCTCCAGGCGATGCTTCCTCTAAACGACACCAATAGTCACAACGAAGAAAAGAAAACCCAGATGACATCATCACTCAGATCGGCCTGCCCTGAATTTCCTGTTGTAGCATCACGATTCACGAAGAACACATCTTCTAATACTCCATGCCATGGAAGTCTCGATTTGGCTGTTGGGAACATCCAGAGTTGATTCACGCACGAAGATTCTATGGTTGATGAGTCATCCACCGGCACCACCTCACTCTTCAATCAACGACTGGACTCCAATCACCCTCCAAGCGGCGACACCTGACCCACGGTTTCTTCTTCTCCATCCATAATGACGACACTCCAAACTCGATTATCTCAGATCAAATAGGGTTCCGTCTCCAGCGCCTTCCAGCACAAGCTCCAGGCCCTCGCGCGAACTCCAGTCACTCTAAATTCCAGGTTATTCTTCAATGACATCCTCGTGCAATGCCATGCTGTGGTGATGGTGACGGCTAACTCACGCGATCGGGACCTAGGTTTCTTGCCCCTCCTTCTTCGAGAATTAGGGCATTGACGCTCCACCCTAAGCCTCGTAGGAGAAAGGAAGGACTCGATTAGGGCTTTGCTATGTTATTTAAAAAAAGGGAATGGAGGGCCCAATTGGGTCAAGGCTTAAAAGAGGGAGAGAGTAAAAAATGGGGGAACCTGGTTTCTTTTAAAGGTGGCTGTTTTTTGAAAAAGGGATTTTTACACCCATAATGTTGAGTAATTTCGTAATTACATTCATAACCCTATATAATCGCAAATTACGTCTAGGATCCTAAATAAATGTACCGTCTTACACCCATAACTCTAAGTTACTTTAGATCGTTAAGTCAATTAGATGCTTGAATTAATCTAATCAATCTGCGGTCGGACAGCTAGAATTAACCAAGAGAAGGAAAAAAATCCTCCCTCCTTCCTCCTCTAGCAGCTTCCCCTCCAACTGCATCACCTCTTCCATCTCTCCTTCCTCGACGGGGGCATTGGCCTGGGCTGGGTTGGAGGAGGTGGGCGCGAAGGGTCGGGCTTCCACAAGCGGAGGGGAGGGGCTTCTCTGCCTGAGATGGGAGGTCTTTGGCGGGTGGGTTGGCTTCCACGTGGGGTGGGGGGGCTTCTCTGGGCTCGAGGCGATCAACTTCTAGGGGGAGGGGGGCTCGATTGGAGGAGGTTGGCGGTGGGGGTCGGGCCAGGGGGGCTTCTTTGGGCTGGAGACGATCGGCTTCTAGGGGGAGGGGGCTCGATTGGAGGAGGATGGCAGTGGGGGTCGGGCTCGGGGAGGGGGGCTTTGAACAAGGGAGGAGGGGGAGCTGGGCGCGGGGCTCCTCGACAGCGGGGGTGGGCTCTTCGAGGAGGAGCTGGGTGCGGGGCTCCTCGGTGGAGAGGCTCAGGGGAGGGGGGCTTCGAGTAGGGGAGACGGTCGGGTGCGAGGGGGGGCTTCTTTGAGGAGCAGGAGCTGGGCACAGGGCTTGTTTTGTAAATAAGAATGAGTTTTAGGGGTAGTTTTGCCTTTTTTAGCGGAAACCGTCAAATATAACGAGTATCCCAAATGGAATATGACACATGGTTATGTCATGTAAGAATTAACCATTACTCAAGGTTTCTCATGTAATTCATGATTATGCTGGTTAATGATTGTAATTGCGAAATTACTCAGGGTTATGGGTGAAAAAATCCCTTTGAAAAAAATGGAGGAGGCTGATTTAAGAAAAAAATGGAGGTTGTATTGGACCTAAGTGGCCTGTAAGTTGACCAAAAAAAGGAGTGTTTTCTTAGAAAAAAGATGAAAGTACAAAAAGGAGTCGTACAAAAAAAAGAGAGAATAACAGAAAAAAGGAGTCGTCAACAAAAAAAATTTGAGCTGTGTAAAAAAGGAGCACATAAAAAAGGAAAAAATCGTTGTTTTGGTTTGGTTTCTTCCAACTTGATGATCCATGCTCTTATTCTATCAAGTTTGGGAGAAAGGGGGAGTTAGAGATGGTACATTCTTCTACTTGAGTTGTATCTACATGATTGCTTCTGTTCATCAACGACTGATAGACTGACAACACTCCGGACTATTACTGCTATCAACTGTCTTCACCGAGCATCGACTACTTCGTCGGGGTGTCTCTATCTCGACTACTACTCCATGCTGAACTTTCTTCTTCTATAGGGACTCTACTCTAGGTGGCATGCATGACCTGGTGTCGTAACGACTACTACAAGCATGATTGAGGCTCTTTCCTGGTGACCTGAAAGGCGCAGACCTGTCCTCGAATGAGGTCTTCTACCCGCAACGGTTCTTCAAATGGGGTGTCTCTATACTCGTCGAGCAATGTGTCTCTATCCCTGACTCTCTTAGATTTATCGAGTGAAGATGTGTTGTATATTTTTCTTTTATTGCAAGCTATAGCTTTCTCAACTCCAACTTGATGGGGAGTATTGAAGTATGTAATAGATGGGTAATTGGATCTCTCCAAAACCCAATTACCTCACACTCATATTTAGTCCACATCACCTATAAGTGAGACTCCCATATGTCTGTGTGGTTATATAAGAAGCCCCACACCCCCTGTAACCATTGAGAGATTGCAATAGACGATCTGGCTCTTTGAGGCCTTCTCTCGTGGTTTCATCCCGCTTCCTTACGGAGTAGGATTCCACGTAAATCCCTAGTGTCCTATGTTTTATTCTTTCTTGTTTATTAATTTGCTTTTGCTTTTCTAGATTTCAACACCCATATTAAAACGGTGGACAAACATCAACAATGCGAGGAGGTTACACTATGGGCTCTACAATGTATTGTGTTAAGTAGATGAGTTGGGATTCTAAGGCATCTCAACACAACTATTAAAGTGTGTTATCATTTAACTTTTTTTTTCATGCGTACCTAATTCTTGTAGCATGTGTTGAGCATTAAATGGACTTTTTCAATTAATTTTCTTTCTAGCACATGTTATGCACATGCATGCAAATCTTAGGATGCATGTCTTGGATGTGAGTTAGTTGCTTCTATGTTGGTTTGGTTGTATCTTGCATCTGAATTTCAATCTCTTGTGCAAATCATCTTTGCCTGATACAAAATAATTCCAATTATGATTTTACATTTAAATGTAAAAATGCCAAATTTAAAATGCTGAAACAAGAACAAGAATAAAACATTGATTTACGTAGAATATACCCCCAAAGGACTGGGATATAACCAAGAGAGAAGTGTCACAATAGGTTTAATATTTCATTATGCCTCACAAGATGTCCAAGTGGTGTGGGGCTCTTATGTAGCCCCAGAAACGCATCAAAGTCCCATTAATAAGCAATATAGGACTGAAAGAATAGTAGCATAATTAGATCTTATAGAGATTCAGTTACTTGTCTAAATATTACAACACTCCTCAATTTAGAGTTGGAAAAGATGCAAGCTTGTTACAAAAGAAAGTACCTAACTGGAGCGCCTTCGTCAAGCCTCTTGTTTGGGACTTGTCGTTCGGAATCTGAAGGGCAGGATGTTGAAGGGTAATCGACTTGTGGCTCAAGGTCAGGTTCGAGGTGCTTCGCTGGGGGTTGCACAATCCCGGATTGCCACTGGTGTTTCCTTCTTGGATGTAATGAAAGGGACTCTCTTCGATCCAAAGGTATTGGTTCGAGGTTTGCTTGTCGGATGAGTTATAGAAGGCGTCTTGGTCTAAGAGGTGGTTTCAGTGGAGGTTTGTGCTGCTCTAGGCTAATCATTCTCAGGGGATGTGGTGAATATTTGAGAGGGTCTCTGTTGTGCCAGGGGTTTGTCTACTGCTCAGATTGACTTGTTGTCGAGTCATCCCGCCTTTGAGGGGAGGATCCTCTAGAGGAATCCTCGGTTCACTGATGGTAAGAGGCCGTTGAAGATGCATGTGGTTTTTGTTGAGGGGGTACCTCTGCTCTCTTGGTCAATTGCAGTTCTTAGACCGGTGTTCGGTGATTTGGCTTGGTGAGGTTCTATTTGATGGCCTTTCTCCATGTTTCGATGTGAGGGATGTCGTACTTAAGATATCAGGGAAGAAGGAGCTCTTGTATGGGGGGTGTGTTTCTCTTCGTGTGGGGCATGTGGAATTCACTCTGTGTTGTGGAATTGGTGCCTCCTGCACCGTGCACTCTTTTGATTGGTTTCTACTCTCCGGCAACGGAAGCTCCGGAGATGTCGGCATCTATGGTCGGTGCCCCATTGGTGTGGAGCCGGAATTCACGGGGAAGGTTGCTGGATTTTCAAATCCCAATTGCTGATCTGGAGAACCTTCTCAGTCTCCCTCGATTGGCTCGGACCCCCTTGTCGGATTTGATCCGACATGTGTTTGCGTTGACCAAACCTGACCCGATTCAACCATACTTGTGGATCAGGTTGTGAATGTCTTAGATCCGATTTCTATTCTTGGTCAACCTCTAAAGCTCGTACTTCTGCAGCTGTATTTGATGGGGCAAAGTCTCTAGTTTTGTTGGTGGGTTCGAAGTTGCCGGTTCTGAAGGCCTTCCAATATCTATGAACTTGACTTCTGGGAGTCTTCCCCTGCCTCAACCCCACCTCGATGTGGTTGTTGCATTAGAGCTGAAGTCTGCAGCCAATGCGGAGGGTGAGGGGGTTTTTGAGGGAAGGCCAAGAGATATCGACTGGTGAAAAGAGCACGTCTGGAGAAGGGGAAGATATGCGTGCGGAAGTTTTGTTCTATGGACGCAAAGACATGTGAAGAAGCCTCTGCGTTTGGATCTGATGCGTGCATGAGAGAGGCTTATATCTTTCTACTGGAAAGCCTTATTCGTGAGGAGGGGTGAAATGTTGAAATGATGCGCTTAAAATTGGATATAGCCCGTAATGTCGGCATGGTGCGTATCACCACCGGGGTCCCTTTTGGTTCCAAATGATGGTTATTAGTGTACATGGTTTTGGTGATCAGGAGAAGAGGTGGACGTTCAAAAGACTTCTTTCTGAGTGGCCGGGCGATGTGATTCTTCTTCAAGAGACAAATTCAAACCTGGAGTAGTGCTTCTTGGAAATCAGTTGGTGGTACCGAATTCCTTGAGTTCAAAAGGTGGATGCACTTGGCAGTTCTGGGGTTTCCTTGTGGCTTGCAACAATGACCTATTTAAGTGCATCTTTAGAGCTAATGTTAATCATATGGTGTCAGTTTTATTGAAGTTTTATTGAAGTATAGACGTAGTAGGGCTCTGACATCTTTCTCAAATGTCGACTGTCCCACAAACTCGGCCCTTCGGTCAAGAATCTGAGATGATCTCCGTGATGCATATCAGTTGTTTTCCTTTAGACCTTGGTTAATAAATGGGGACTTTAATTTCACTCTTTATGGCAGAACATCCTCGTATGCGTGGAGGCCAAGATCAGAAGTCGGCCAAGTTCATTGATGTCATTCATGATCTTTTGATAGATGTTCTAGATGTGGTAGATTGTCAGTACGTATGGACGAACTCTTGTACACGATCGAGAATTGATCACTTTTGTGGCTCGATTCATATGACTTCTTCCTTTCCTTTATCACGAGTTAATGCTTTACCCCGGTCGTAGTCGGATCATACTCCTCTAATTTGGAGTTTTGGAGAAACTATTTACACTCACTCCTTCCGTTTTGAGAAGACTTGGCTGCTCGAAGAAGTACTCAAAGAGCTTATCAGGAACTTTTCGCCTTCTTTTGATTGTGAGGGCACTACGACGATAAGACTTGCTCTTAAGTTGGAGGCATTGAGGAATAAGCTTTGTGGCCTTAAGAAAGAGATCCGGGCGATGAGAAGTGCCCCTCGTGATGTAGCTCAGAATGTGGTGGACTTGTTAGACATGACGACAGATGTGCATGACTTGTCTCCTGTTGAATTGTCAAAGCGATCTGGGTTTCAAAAAATGACACAAGAAGAGGACAAGAAGCAAGAGGTCAAATGGAGACAGAGATCAAACACTGCTAGGTCAGAGGAGGTGATGCAAATACGAAATTCTTCCATGCCATTGCCAATGGTAGGAGACAACGTAACTGATAAACATGAAAATCGAGTGGTATAAAATGAGCCTTACAAGGCGAGGACTCAGTCATTGTGATGACCTTTCAACAATCGTGTTTAATCAGCAATTAACCTACACAATGTATAATTCAAGCAAAGCAAGGAAGTGTAAATCAAAATTTATTATACCCTACAAATAGATATATAGTGACAAGTAAAGTAGGGGTCAAATACAGGAAACAACTGAGGATAGATAATTAAAAATTGGCAAAGAAAGTCAATAAATGATTTTGGGATTTTTTAGGATTTTTGGGGGGTTTTTAATTATTTAATTTTTTGTGGATTTTGTTTTTATAATTTTTTAAGTTTTTAATTTTACAATTTTTATATTTTCTGATTTATAAATAATGATAATAAGAATATAGTAATATATGTATATATAAGTATAAATATACGCTATAGCATAGTATACAGATATAAATACCCTTAAATACTCAAAATTCCCCAAATAATATCATTTTATTTTTTTTTAATTTTCTCTATTTTTGGTGTCTTTCTAATAAATTTAACTTTTTTTATATTTTTAATGGATTAAATAAGGGAAAATAATGAGTAGAATAAATAAGTTGGATTGGTTTGGAAATTAAAAATAGCAAATAAAGACAAAATTTCCCAAAAAATATTTTTAGTTAATAATATAAAATAAATAGAAAATTACATAACAAAAATCATTATTTTTGGATTTTTGGCGATTTTTTATGTTTTTATAAAGATTTTAGAGCTTTTTAATTTTTTGATCCTTTTCTTTTTCTATTTTTAGGGATTTTTGGCCTGGAGTTAGAAAATACAATAATAAGCAAAATATTTTTTTGGAAATTTTTCAAAATGTTTTTAGTAATTTTTAATTCAAACAAAGATAAAATCGTGTTCTCTTGATTTTTTTAATAAATAGATATGCCTAAAATACAAATCTAAAAAGATAGCGTGAATCTACAAGCAAGCAAGCATTTAATCCTATTTTTTTGAGAATTTTTGGAGCACATATGATATTTTTAATAAACAGAAAATGCCAACAAAAATTAATGAACTAATAAGGGCATTTTTGCAATTAAAAATTAACACAAGGTGGATTATGCAAATTACCTAAAATATAATAACTAACATTTAAAGTTACTAGACTAAATCAAAATTACAAAAGCTGTAGGGGCTTTGTTGCAAAATCACCACGTCACGTGGGATCGTGCGTGAGGTGACGTGGACTGGACCCAAAAGCAAATAGCATAAAAGGCATAGGTTCCAATGCAAATTTATCAAAAGTTTTACTCTATTAAAAATATTACAGGATTGAATACAAAATACAAAAAGGTTGGGGCTAAGATCTGCAAATTACCCCTTCCTATGCATGATCCAACAGTGGGAGAGCTTCATTTATCCACATGGCGATCATCTGACGGTGGGTACCGCTTCAAGATCGACGGTTGAGATTAGATCTCCATTTCTGATCTGATGGCTAGAGGTGCGGGAGATCTAACGACAGTGTTGAACCGAGAATCGCAGAGGTCGTGTTGACTCACAAGGCGAATCAACAGTCGCTGATTTGACCTCCAACGAAATCCGAGATTCAAACAACAATTAACCCACGACAGATAAATCAAGCAATGAAAGTAAATGTGCGGAGTTAAAATTTATTATAACTCTACAACAAAGATGTGTATAGGTGCAAGTATTGTAGAGGTCGAACACATGGAGCAGACAGGTAGAACGGGGTACAAAGGTACTCAAAAATGTGTTTGTGTGTGTGTGATCAAGTGCCTATTATGCTATTTTTTTATGGGTTTTTAATTTTATATTTTTTATTTAATTTTTAATTTTATATTTTTGTATTTTGATTTTTAATTTACTGATTTTTATATTTTCTTTTTATATTTTATATTTTTTATATATTCTTTTTTTTAATATTGGAAAATAAGGGCAATGTAATAAAAGGGAAACCAAAGTTTTTATAAAAATAGATAAAAATACTCAAAATTAAGGAAATAAAGTCTTTTTGGTCTTTTTATACTTTTTTACTGTTTTTGTGATTTTTGGGTAATTTTTAGAATGTTTTTGGTATTTTTAATTATCAAAATAAAGAAAACATTAGTAAAAAGCAAGGCTGAAACTTAAAATGGAGAAATAAAATAGAAATCAGTGGCAAAAATTTCCCAACTTAATTTTCAGTGAAAGATAATGAAACCAAGAAAATTCAGGAAAAGAAAACACTATTTTTGGAGTTTTTATGAATTTTATAAATTTTTATGAAGGTTTTTAGAGTTTTGCAATTTTTAAGAGTTTGGTTTTGTATTTTTTAATGATTTTTGGTCTGAAATTAAAACACACTAAAAGGAACAAAATATATTTTTTTTGGGATTTTTCTGGAGTGTTTTTATATTTTTTTGGTATTTTGTAATGCAAACAGTGCTGAAAATGGCTATTTTTGAATTTTTATAAATAATAAAATGCAATAATTACGAAAAATAAAAATATGATGATAAACTACACTATAGCAGGAACTTAAACTGATTTTTGGGGAATTTTTGGGGTCTTATAGAAGCATGCAAAAATACAAGCAACAAAAAGAAAAACCATCAACGCAGGGGCCTTTTCGTAATATTAGGAAAATCCGAGGGCCTGCGTACAAAATGTCCACCAAATTTATACTATAAATAAACTTTTAAGGACTAAGTGCTGAAAGCAAAATCTACCAGGCTATCCCCGCAAAATGACCACCCAAGCACGCGCAATGCACGCGCCCGGGGGGCTGGAATGTAAATGCACAAAAATGTAGGGCTGAATTGCAAATATTACAAAATCAAATTAACAGCAGAAGAATGCTTAAGTGTTGTTTCCGAAATTCAAAAAGTTGCTGGTCGAAATAAGCAAAATACCCAACTTAAGGGGTAGCCACGGACGGTAGATGCCGTGCCACTTAGACACGTGGCGAGCCCAGGGGTTGCGATACCCCTTCAGATTCTATGGTTACGATCAAATCACGAGCCACGATCAGACGACTGGCTATTCCCCTCCGAAGGACGGTCTTGATCAAAAACGGGGGGGGGGCGAGATCGACGGTGGCTGTATGCTGCCCCCTCCCCCGCGTTTTCTCTTGCGCAGGTGCGGCTGCAGTAGGTCCAGGAGCGCGGGCGGCGCGCGAGCGGCGGCGCCCTCCTCCTCCGGCGTCCTTCAACAAAAGTCGAGCCCCAGCGAGGCTCTCCAGCACCTGGACCTGCAAAGAAAACACACGGCCACAAAGAAGGAATCCAGGGCTAGCAAAAAGGTGTGGTGGCGGCTTGGAAAGGTGATGGAAGTTGCCGGAGCTCTTGAGCTCCGGCGAGGGGTTCGGGTGCAAAATATGGGCGAATCACACAGTGAGATAGCAAAGTAAAGGCACGAAATAAAAGCTAGGACTAACAGCTACCTAATGAGCAAGAAAAACAAGAAAGAAATGACCTCGAGGGCTGCGAAGCCCAAGGTGTTGACCTCACGGCCAAGCTTGGTCGGAGATGGGGTTGGACACCACGATCCGCCTAGCCAAACACCTCCTCGAGCTCGCCGGAGAGTAGCTGTCACCTATCTCGATCCAGGGCGCCAAGGGGAAGGGCCTAGCTTAGGGCAAAAAGGGTTCAAAATGGAATGGGGGTTTTTGGGGGGTTTTTGAAACATGGTGGACGAGGCTCCTTCAACGAGGAAAAACGAGCGCGTCAACGGACCTCTGCCCGAGACAAGCATTGGGCGAGCTAGAGGGATCTTAGGTGATCAACTTTGCAGAAGAAATCATCCTCAAATGGTGAAAGACGCGGCCGCGAAAAATCCAAGAAGATGGCCACTCGCACATATCCAGCGGTCTGTGACCTGGGTCACAGAGTTGACCCATGGTCAACGGATGGCGTGGCCTGATTGGGCCACATCATCCGCAAAAAGACAAAAACTTAAATAAATACTTTGTAAATGTAATTAAAAATATTAGATGATGTAATTAATTTAAGGTTATTTAATAAAAAATATTTATTATTTTATATAGTATTTTATTCCGATTTTTAATTATTTTTATGAGATTTATTTTTACAAGTTTGCATTTATACCCCTATAGGTATCTATATCTATGTATTTAAGTATTTTATTTTTATTTAGGTATTTTTAATTTATTTTATTTTGGTTTTTATTTTCTAAAATTATAAAATACTTTTATATACACAAATATATTTTTATTTTAATTTTCTGATATATTTTGTATATTAAATAAAATATAAAGGTATTCTATATAGGTATATACATAAGTAATGTACCTATGTATTGAATATATACAAATATTTTTATTTGAGTTTTAATGATGTTTTTATTCTGATTTTAATATACATAATTATTACAAGTATTATTTACAACATTATAAAAATATAAAATTATAAAAATAATAAATAAATAATAAATTGAATATTTTAATATGTACAAGTATACAATGAGGGTCCAAAAGTCAACTTTCAAACCGTAGCTCCGCCAAATGCGAAACCTCCGCCATTAATTAGATTATTTTCTTCTATATACAATTAAAGGTGAGCACGCTGCATTTGGAGTTTTTATTTGTGAGATACGAGTCTGGGAAGTTGGCATTCTGGATTTTTATTCAGACCATAACTTTTTATCTGTACATTATTTTTCTGTGAAATCAATTTTGTATTTTTCTTTATAAAATTATCTACAACTTTCATGTACAACGTTTCTTTATTTGATGTACAAAAAGTGGAACCAAAAATAGGTCCCAAAATTAATAAAGAATGAATAAAATGAAAGGAATTTTATTGGTACTTTTGGCCCTTATCTCCCCCTACTTTATTCCTTGTCGACCTATTCATCAAGATGCCTAGGTCTCGGGGTTTCGGGTCATAAAATATTTACAATATTTTATTCTTTTTCTTTTCTTTTCTTTATTCTATTATTTTGGCTTTAAAAACCGCATTTTATACAATATTTATACACATATGCATGAATGCTAAAATGCCTATATTAATGCTATTTACACGCATTTACTAGGGTTTTTAAGGCCAAAATGATAGAATAAAGATGATGAAACGTGGATTCATCAGACAGCTGCAGCATTTGGGGTGGCTGGATGATCGGACGGTGTCAAGGGTGGCTAGAAGAACTGGGATGAACATCGGGCATGGGTTGCTTTGATCTGGTCTCCTGGGTGACTTCAACCACCTGGGCGGCTCCAAGATGCACCAAAATGGCACCAAGGGTCCTCCGTGTCACCCGAAGGTCTCAAAATGGCTCGAGGTTTCCGGAGAAGCTCCAGCAAGGCTCGAGACCTGGAAGGTGATCTTATGCTTCGATGGTGCTTGTAAAGAAGTCCTTTTGCTTTCTTTCATGCATGAGTGTGTTAGGAGCAAAAAGGCGAAGCCTTGGGAGGCTTCAGATGACGGAATGGAGGCACATATGGTTTGGATGGGGGTCTCCTGAGCACGGCAGAGGAGGAAGACCCAATCTCTAGATCTAAGTAAGATCTGGGTGGATGCTGATGAGCGGGTCATGAATCTCCATTTCATCATCTTTATCTATCATTTTGGCCTTAAAAATCCTAGCTAATGCATGCAAATAGCATTAATTTATACAAAATAGCATTCATTATTTATTGCATTTATTGTATATAAAATATTATTTTTAATGCCAAAATTATAGAATAAAGAAAAGTAAAGAAAAGGGATAAAATATCGAAGAGATTTTATGACCCTAAACCCCGATACCTAGACATCTTGATGAATAGGTCGACAAGGAATAAAGTAGGGGGAGATAAGGGCCATAAATACAATAAAAATTCCTTTTATTATTTCATGCTTTATTCATTTTTGGGACATATTTTATTTTCCACTTTTTATACATCAAATAAAGAAACTTTGTACATGAAAGTTGTAGATAATAAAATATTTAAAAATACAAAATTGATTTCATATAAAAATAATACACAAAGAAAAACTTATACTTAGAATAAGATTCTAAAATCCCAACTTCCTACACCCATATCTCTCAAATAAAAACTCAAAATATATCAAAATTATCTTTAATTGTATATAACTTTTAATAAACTATTTAATGAAGGTGGTTTCATATTTTTTGGAGTTAAGGTGTGAAAGTTAGGTTTTGGACCCCTATTGTATGGTATATCTGATTAAAATATTCATTTTATTTATTCATTATTATTTTTATAATTTTATATTTTTATAATTTTGTAAATATTATTTATAATTTATATACATATTAAAATAGCAAAGAAAATATTAAAATAAAATATGTAAAGAAAATACATAGAGGAAATACCTATACTTATATCTATGTATTTAATATACTTATTTATTTAAGTGTATATATTATATCAGAAAAATATAATAAAAATATATTTAATATCTAAAAATAAGTAATAAATACTTAAAATAATAAATTAAATTAATAAAATCAAATATACAAAATAAAAATAAAAGACCAAAATACATAGAGGAATATACCTATAATGGAACACTAAAAACTAACTTGTAATTAAATACCTCTAAAAAATAAAAATCATAATAAAATAATATAGAAAATAATAAAAATTTTTATTTTATAACTTTATTTTCATAAAATTATATACTATTTAATATTGAATTTATAATCATTTTTGGGTTGGATTTTCCTAGTTGGCCCACGTGGACCAACCGAGGCTCTTCTTTCGTTGACCTAGGTCAACTGTACAACCTATTTCACCCCCTCTTCTGACAAACATTGTTCTGCCTTACTCTCCAACTTCGACGAATTTTCACGCATGATCCGTTGATCGAGGAGACTCGTTGCCTTCATCGAAACTTTTCATCCTTCGATCTGTCATTTCGCCCACTCTTTGCCATCATCAATCGATGCTCCCTTCACCCGTAATCTCGTGATCTAGAAGCCCTCTTGCTATGTTCTTAAATAATCTCTGGTCACCTATTTTTGCTTTTTGGACCGCTCGGCCAGTGGAACCCTCAGGTTATTGCACCCAGGTTGAGGATGGTGACAACTCCTCCTTGGCTGACTTGCAGTGTGCATGAGGTGACGAATGGCGTGCTACCTTCCGCTTGAAGCTTGCTCCGGCGACGCCATCTTCGATCCTTCTAGAGGCCCGTCAAGGTTTAGTTTAGTTTTAAATTATCGCCTTTCCTTCCTGCATTTAGATCATGTCATTTACTTTGCATTTAATCCATGTCTGTAGTGTAGATTTTAGACTTAGTGTACGCCAGAGCTTAGAGCTCCGGCCATCGTTCCCCCACTTGTAGCCCTTGTTCCACCTCCATATCCATTGCATCACCTTCACCTTCCAGTTCTACATCTTCCCAACCCATCTACCCAACCTGATCTCTCCCAGATCAACGACTCGATGCTACACCTTCCGCCTTCGCCTGAGCATTGTCACCGCACCTCGCCCTTCGACTATTCCACCCAATAAAGACCTGGAGACCCTCACATGTGCTTTATCTTCCTAACCGTGCAGGTCTCTGGTGGAAATGAGCCCTTTTGTAGGCGAATCTTGCCAAGAACTCAGTCCCTGGTGCCCGTTCTTCATCGACCTTCCAAGACCCCACCGATGGGTCCTGGACATATCTGGAGGCACCATCAGCTGCGGACAAGCCATAGGGAGCTCACGAGCATCAGAGCAGATGGGATTGAGCGTGGTGGTGTGTGGAATCGACGAAACAAGGAAGAACACCTTCATGTTCTTCCCTGTTCTTGGGGAATGGAGCAGAACCTTCCGATGGGGTTTTCACCCCAGATTGTAAAGCAGCCCTCAAATCTTGGGCTTCAGCTACGATCAGATAAGAAGCCAGATCTGATCACATGCCTCCGATGGCGAAGCGATATGGTGGAATCTCCACCGTCTGATGCGCCTAAGTGATGCATCTCCAGCTGTTGGATCACACTTAAGAAGGGATAAATTGTACAGACACCCTGCCTTTTTCATTTTACTTATGTAGTCATGTAAATAAAGATGGTAGTGTAAATAAATATGAGAAAATTGCAAACACCCCCTGTCTTTACTGCTTATTATATTCGGGTCTGTGCCAGGTCACCTCACGTGTAGTCCCACATGAGGTGGCCTTTTCGCATCAATAACCTCATGTGTATTTGTATTTTGAATTAGTCCAATAAATGTGAATATTAGTTACATATTTTTGTTAAAATTGTAGAGTAGCCCTTGCATTATGTTTTATTTATAGAAATGCCCCTGCTAGTAATGTAGTTTCTCTTTGTTTCTTATATTTATTTTAAATAGCTATTTTGCTCAGAAAAATCTACAAAATACTTGTATGCTCCTAATTGCACACGCTTTCCACATTTTTTGAAAATTTAGTGCTTCTTAATATTTATTAAAAATAAAAAACAGTCCTTTTTATCCCTATCCATACTAGAAAATACATAAAAAATATAAAGTATTTTTGAAAAATTCCAAAATAATATATTGTGTTTATTTAGTTATTTTACAACTCCAGACCAAAAATCCATAAAAATAAAAGAAAACCTAAAAGACTTAAAAATTATTATAAAATATAAAAAATCCTTAAAAATACCAAAAAACTATTTTTTATTTCTGAATTTTCTTTATATTATTATTATATTAATATTGATTTGGAAAATTTTGGACACCATTTGCTATTTTTAATTTCTATTTCAAATTCAGCCTATTTAATTAAACCTTGATTTAGGGTATTTTTTACTTTAGAAATAAATAGAAATTAGCAAAAATTACTAAAAAAATCAAAAAAATAGTAAAAAATATTTTAAAACACAAAAAGATTTTATTTTTTTGATTTTGAATATATTTACTAATATTTATAGCTATATTGTATATATACGCTTTCTAACTATATTATATATTTTAAAACAAAAAGAAATATCAAAATATAAAAAATATAAAAAGAAAATATACAAACATAAATTAAAATAATCAAATACAAAAATATAAATAAAAAATAAAATAAAAAATTTAAAATTTAAAACCCTCAAAAAGACATATAAACAAATAAGCGCACAATCACTTTTGTGCATTAATTTGCCCGATCTATCCATTGTGCTCCATGTGTTCGACCTCTATATGCTTGCACACTATGCACATCTATTGTAGAGTTATAATAAATTTTAACTCCACGTTTACCTTTCATTGCTTGATTTATTTATTGTGGGTTAATTGTTGTTCGAAGAAGGGTTTCTTGCAGGTCGCCACATCGATTGTGTTTTCGCCTTTTGTTAGACATATTTTAGACCCGTGAAAAACAATCTTCAACAATGGGGCATAGAGAAATTAAAGGGTAAGGGAATGAAGGCGGAAGGCGAGGCAGAATGAGTCGGATATGACCAGAATAGGGCATCGGAACTGAAGCTCCGCCAATCAAAAGATTTGGATTTTACTTGAACTAAGACAAAATTAAACGAAATAAGATGGCTAATCATGCTATTGCTAAGCTAACGGACGAAAAGAACTGGAAGAGAACGAAGCTCACCTGACCTGCACCGACCTGGAGCCAAGCTTCGGGCAGAGGAGGTGGCGGAGCTGGATCCCTCGATTCAACACTCCAGAGGACATGCTAGACCACAGGGAAACTCACTCTAGGTTTAGGGTTCTCTGGCGCGGAAGAGGAATGAAAAAGAATGGAGACGCGAGGCGAAACTATATACATGCGAGGTTTCATTGGGAATGCGCTCGACACAGTGGCCCTCTGATCGACGTGAGATCTTGGCATGAAAGACCATGGATTGAGGTGCTAAAGTGAAAGAGACATCGAGCCAAATGAGTGCAAGGATCAATGTCCAAAAATCAGGGGATCGAGGGATGCAACGGTTCTGACATGCAGGCATGGGGAGTCAACGGAGACTCAACCCCCATTGGGCCACACAAGCCCACTACAGGACAAAATAGGAAAATAAATTATAAATAAATATAAATAAAAAAGTAAATGATTAATTAAATAAAAATTATAAAATAAATTTTTTATTATTTTATGTAGTATTTTAATATAATATTTATTTGTTTTTATGAGCTTATTTATTACAAGTTAATTTTTAGGGTTTATTTATAGGTTTATTTACCTATATTTTGCATTTTTTGTATTTTTGATTTTATTATTTTATTTTCTCAATTTATATGTTTACAACTTATTTTTATACACATAAATATATTTTTTGTATTTTTCTGATATAGTATGTACACTTAAATAAATAGGGGTATATACTATATAGGTATAAGTATTGTATATTCATCAATGTATTTTTGTATATTATTTTATTTTAGTATTTTATTTATGAGTTTATTCTATTATAAATATGTACATATATTATAAATAATATTTACATAATTATAAAAAATAGAACATTATAAAAATTATAAAGAATAAATAAAATGAATATTTTATTCAAGTATATTGTACAATAGGGGCCTAAAACCTAACTTTTGCACCTTAACTCCAAATTAAGTGAAACCACCTTCATTAAATGGCTTATTAAATATTATATACAATTAAAGATGATTTTGGTGCATTTTGAGTTCATATGGAGAAGATATGTGTTTGGGAATTTTAGGTTTTGGCTTTTAATTTAGAGTATAAAAAGTACACTATATATTATTTTTGTGTGAAATCAGTTTATATTTTTATTTGTATTTTTATCTACAACTTTCATGTACAAAGTTTCTTTATTTGAGGTATAAATAATAAAGAGTAAAATATGTCCCATATAGGACATATTGATGAATAAAAGAATCAGATTTTTGGCCCTTATCTTCCATTACTTTATTCTTTGTCGACTCAGTCATGAAGATGCCTATGTCTCGAGATTTAGGGTTATAAAATACCTTTGGTATTTTATTCTTTTTTCTTTTCAATTCTTTATTCTATAATTTTAGCATTAAAAATAGTATTTTATAAACAATAAATAGAATAAATAATTTATGCTAATTTGTACAAAATAATGCTATTTCATGCATTTTGCTAGGGTTTTAGGGCAAAAATGATAGAATAAGGATTATGAACTGGAGATCATCACCCCATACACTTGCCTTTGCTAGTCCCTAACAAACACTTATGCCTAGAAGTGTAGAAAAGAAAATAAGAAAAGAAAAGGAAAGAACATGTAATAATTGTCGACTTTTAAACTTGTCTTAACAAAATCAAAGTTGGGAGCTCAGGGAATGCCTTTGGATTAATTGTGTGTTCGGAACCACATGGAATTCAGAAAGTGTGACACAACTCTTAGGTTCCATACTCCTACCATCCAGTCCAATTCACAACCAGATCATAACCATCCTCCTAGTTGCATACTCTTGCTACCTTGAAGTGATAGAACCTTGTGTGTGAAATTGTCCATCTCTCCCCAAACAAAATCGATGAACTATCGATGCGTATGCTCTTCTGGTGACTCATTCTCGTGAAGACAGATATTATCTTCTAAGGTCATGTACTCCCGGTCTTTACAAGTGAACGGAGAAGAAGTTTAGAATAAGGGGGAAATGAGTGGGAATGGACCAGTGTAGTCTTCATTCTCTTGTGAAGTCGGTCAGTGTAACCGATTCTTCACCTAGAAGCAGGCTTTTTCTGAAGCTCAAATTTTTGTGGAATTTTTGGTTGTCATCTTTTTTGGATATTTTCTTCGACTTTGTATAGCTTCTGCATTCTTGCTTGTGCCCTGATGGATATATCATCTTTTGTTCCACCCATTATTTGGGGGTCTTGGAAAAAGTTATGCTGGTAGACCATTCCTCTGAAGCATTGTCTCAATACATCTCCAGTCTTCAGATATTGTTGTTATCAAAAGAAGTGGGTTAGAGTACCAGTGTCAGCAATCCCCAAGAATGGTTCTTGAGTCACCCTTAACGAAGTGTTCTTGCATCGTCCCGATTTAGACTGCAAAATTTTTCACTAGTCCATCTAGGCTGAGTTAAGTGCTAGGTGCGAGGTTTCCAGTCAAGTTACTATCTCAAGAGTCTTACGGATGATATGAATGGTTTTATTTAGGCACATTGAATAGACTCATGAACATAGTCTTATGGAACCTAAAGAATTAAGTCAAGGTGTCGTGAAATATCTCCACTTGAAGTCCTCAATGGGTTCCTCTAAAATTAAGTGTATTAAGGTCTATTCCAAGCTCTAATCTCCAGACTTTATTTAAGCTTGTTCAATCATCTAGGTTATTCCGAAAAATGTGAATGCTATGCACAATGAAAGGAAATGTTTTTGTGATGCGATTTTCTGCATTTGAACTATTTATGGATTTTTGAAAATGGTTTTTGCAATTTTTGAAAAGATTTTTGCAAATGTTTCGGGATTTTTGATTTTGCAAATTTTTAGGGATTTTTCAAAACAAAAGATTTTTTTTGAAAAGAAGTAGGTATAGATATGTACACAAGAGTGCTTCTTGTTATTTACAAGAGTTGAGTTTTAGGAATTTACAGTTTTGTATAGACACAATTTTGGAATGAGTTTCTATTTACTTGAGTTATGTACATAGTTCTCAAATAATTTGAAAAGAATTTTACAAATATTTTGAAAACTTTATTTCTGTAAATTAGTTTGACAAATAATTTTTACAAACATTTACAAAATATTTTTACAAATCATTTTGCAAAGATTTTTCAAACAATATATATATATATATATTCAAAAATATTTTACAACTATTTTTCAAATCATTTGCAAATAGATTTTCAACATTTTATTACACAAAGAAAAGAAATTTTTACAAATAAGACAATTTTATAAAGTTTGAAAACATTTTACAAAATACTTTCCATGCAGTTTTGAAAATATTTTTCAAAGATATTTTCAACCATTTTTTAAACATTTTGCAAAATATTTTTACCCGATCTATTAATCGGTATATACTAAGAATTTTAATGAATTTTATACAAGTATATTCTTTACATCTAATTATTTGTATTTTAGTCATATTTATTGAAAATATAAAAGTACTAGTTATGTCTAAAGTATATACGAAATAGATACGACCCCCTATACTTAGCTTGAGCTATGCCTATCAGAGAGAAAAACAAGACGCAACTCGTACTGGGTATAGAAAAGCCTATACTACAATGACTAAAGAATGAAAGAATGAGAAGTTGATCGTCCCCCCTATACATAGGATGGAATAATCCTAAGTATAGTTAACTGTACTCAAGGCATGGAGGGTCAAGGGTGGGAATGTATGAAATGATAGGCTTGACCTGTCCCCCCCCATACTTAAGGTAAAATATCTCTAAGTATGGACAAAGTATCAAAAGTTAGGAGGACATGTGAGGGATTAGAAAATGAACAACTTGGGGTATACACCCCCCTATACTTAAGACAAAGTACGTCCTAAGTATAGTAATGATGAAAGGGGTGACACCTTTTCGAAAGAAAAAGATAATAAAGAATGAAAATAAGAAAAGAAGAAAAAAGAAGATCATTCAAAAATATTTTATCTACTTTGTCGCGGGGACTTTTAATTCATCTTCGTATACAACTTAAATAGATTCAACGACAGATAGGAAAGTATCATGCTCCAAGTAAGGCTTCATTAGCTATCCATTAACTAGAAAGGGTTGAGCATCAGATGACAATCCAGATATCATCACACTGCCATTGTCACACAAATTTTTCACTGTAAACAGCCCAATCCATTTCCTCTTTAATTTTCCTGGAAAGATTTTTAACTTAGCATCAAACAACCAAACCCTCTGACATGGCTCGAAAGTCAGTCGGTGGATGTGCTTGTCATGCCACTTCTTGACCTTCTCCTTGTACATCAGGTTGTCGTATGCGTAATCTATAAATTCGAGCAGTCTATTCAGATCCACTTGTCGATTCTTCCCGACTTTCTTGGAGTCCAAATTGCAAACATTGATTTCCCACAAGGATTTATGAATGAGTTTTACGGGTATGTGGCATGACTTGTCGTAGACCAGGCGGTAGGGGGACATTCCCAAAGGTGACTTGTACGTAGTTTTGTAAGTTCAAAGCACTGGGTCAAGCAACTGAGATTAGTTCTTGTTATCCGAACGCACAAGCTTCTAAAGAATTGTTTTAATCTTCCTATTTGTGCATTAAGCCAAGCCATTGGACTGTGGGTGGGAGGGAGAAGCAACACGATGTTCAATGTTGAATTCTTGAGTCAGTTTATTCACCACTCTATTGATAAAGTGGCTACCCCCATCTGATATGAGAATTTTGGGAATTCTAAACCTTGGAATGATGTGATCTTTCAGGAATCGACAGATGGTACGACTGTCGGCGGCTCGAGTTGGGATATCCCCCACCCAATGACTAATGTAATTAACAACAAGCAGAATGTATTCATATTCCTGACTATTTGGAAATGGGTCCATAAAATCAATGTCCTAAGCATCGAATACATCTGAAATCTAGATAAATTTGAAGGGCATTGTGTCTCTCATACTAATGGTTCCACCCATCTTATAGCAATCAGTGTAGTGCTTTACGTAGTCTTCTGCATCTTTTAATAAGGTTGGCCACCAGAGGTCGCTTTGGAGTACTTTTGTTGTCGTTCTTCTGCCTGAGTGATGTCCTTTGACTTCTCTATCGTGACAATGTGCGAGGACACTAAGAACTTCCTCCTGAGGGATACACCTCCTCCAGATACACTCACCCCCCTCAGAAAAGAGATATGGATCTTCCCACTGGTAAAAGTGAATATCAGATACGAACTTGTCTGCTTTTAGCATGGGCCAATCTTGTGGAGTTCTCTTGGACACAACATAATTCACAATATCAGCATACCAGAGGAGCGATGTGACTGACAGTTTTGCCTCATCTGGAAAGGTCTCAGTTGTAGGCTGCAAGTTCGGCTCATGGGCTTCAGCCTCAGGATGTCTGGACAAATGATCGACCGTCACATTCTTAACTGCAGGCTTATCTCGTATTTCAAGGTCAAACTCGCGGAGTAGAAGGATCCACTTAATGAGATGTGGTTTGACGTACTTCTTTTACTGTAAATACCAGATGGTCGAGTGGTTAGTATAAATAATCACTTTGGACCCAAGGAGATAGGATCTGAACTTTTCCAAGGTAAAAACTACCGCTAGCAGCTCTTTCTCTGTAATCGTGTAGTTCTTCTGAGCTTCATCTAAAGTTATGCTAGAATAGTGAATTGCAAATGACACGTTATCTTTCCTCTGCCCAAAAACTGCATCGATGGCGAAATCTGACGCATCTGTCATTATCTCGAACGGAAGTGTCCAATTCGATGGTTGCAAGACAATGGCCTGAGTGATCAAATCTTTCAGTTGATTAAAGGCTTGGAGCACATGGTCATCAACAATGAAATCTGTCTCCTTGCCTAATAATTCAATCAACGATCATGTCAATTTGCTGAAATCTTTGATAAACCGTCGGTAGAAACTGACGTGCCCTAAGGATGACTGGATTTGCTTGATAGTAGTCGGTGGCTCCAGTTTGGAAATCACTTCCACCTTGGATGGGTCAAATTACATGCCACATTTTGATACAACGCGACCTCGCATGATCCCTTCGATTACCATGAAGTTGCTCTTTTCCCACGAGAGCACAAGATTAACTTCGCAACACCTCCGCAGGACTCGATCCAAGTAATCAAGATATTGATCGAACGAATCTTCATAGATCGAGAAATCACCCATGAAAACCTTTAGGAAATTGCCCACCATGTCGACATAAACTGCAAGCATACATCGCTGGAATATAGCTGGGCGTTGCAAAGCCCGAACGACATCTGTCAGAAAGTGTACGTCCTAAATGGACATGTAAACATGGTAATCTCTTGGTCTTCAGGAGTAATAGCCATTTGATTATATTCAGAGTACCCGCCCAAGAAGTAGAAATATTCCTTCGCGGTTAGTATCTCAAGAATCTGGTCAATGAAGGGCATCGAGAAGTAGTTATTCTTGGTGACAAGGTTCAATCTTCTGTAGTCAACGCACACCCGCCAAGAAGTGAGTACTTTGGTCGGAATCTCCTCTCCTTTGTCATTCTTTACGATGGTGATCCTTGATTTCTTCGGCACAATGTACAGGGGACTCACCCATTTGCTGTCAGAGATAGGATATATGAAACCCGCATCACACCATTTCTGAATTTCTTTCATGATGAACTCCCGAAGGTTCGGATTTAGTCTTCTCTGGAATTCATGGAAGGGTTTGCTGTCATCGTCAAGGTAAATGTAATGCGAGCACAATGAAGGATTTATCCCTGGAGATCCAAAATTTTCCAGCCTATCGCCTTGCGATTACGCTCAAGAACCTCCATTAGACGAGATTCTTGATCTTCGGTTAGATGTGCATTGATAATGACCAGGTACATGTTTGGCTCTCTCACAAGGAAGGCGTACTTCATGTTGGAGGTAATGGTTTGGGTTCAGATGGAGTTGGAGCTGCTTCACCGGTAACCTCATAAATAACGGTAGGTGAAGGTTCTCTTATCTGTTCAATGTCCGCCTTTAACAATTTTGCCTTTTCAATCATGGGTTCAGAAACATTTTCAATCAGATCCACTTTATTGCAGAAATCTTCAATAATCAGTTCTTGGTCTTTGAGGCTCATCGGTTCCGCAAGAAACTCATCAAACACATCAATAAAAATCTGTTCATCATTGACAGGAGGGAATTCAACTACCTTCTCCATTCCTTCCTCGAGGCAGAGGAATTCATGGATCTCATTGTCATCCATGAATAAATTTGTATCCTGAATTTCACTAGAAAGTCGCAGTCTTCTTGGCAGTTTGGTGCAAGCACACTCGCTTCAGACGCTCTCTTTACTGGCTTTGATTCGGAGATGGTCTCTATCTGCACTTTATTGCTGCAAGAGCTAAACGTGATTTCTCTAGTGTCGTAGTTTACTACTGCTTTGGCTGTTCGAAGGAATGGTCAGCCAAGTATGATATGGGAATGGAGTAGAGGTGTGGATACGTCCATGTCTAGCATGACAAAATTAACAGGGAACTGGATCCCTTGAATGATTACGATCATGTCCTCCAACATACCCCTAGGTCGCTTGATGGATTTGTCTGCAAACTCCATAATCATCTTTGTTGGCGTGAGCGGTCCTAACCCTAGTTTTATGAATAATGAAGCTGGCATCAAATTGACAGAAGATCCGTTGTCGAGAAATGCACGTTTAAACTCTTGGTTGAACATCTGACAAGGAATGAGTGGCGCTCCCTTATCTTTCTTTTTGTTTGGGAGATTACTGATGGTGTTAACGATGGCCATAGTGAGGATATGCTTTTCTTGTTTGCCACCTTGATTTCTTTTATTGTGAGGACGAGGCGTGCGCCTTGTAGTACATGCATCTTTTAATTCCTTCTTCACAGTTAGCATGTATTAGAGAGCTTTTATTAAAGGTATGTTTAAGATCAAGTTTTGTATAATTTCCTCAATAATAGGATCTTACAAAGCATTTTTCATTTTTTCATTTTTTTTGTATTTTCTCATTGCTTCAGGAAAAGGTATATTTACAGAATCTGAGATTGTATCTTTCAAAATTGTGTCCATATAATTGTTTACAGGTAAATGGTGTGAATATACAAAATCATCTACAAGCTGTGGACCAAAAATAGCAGGCTCGACTTCGAGGGCTGGCTTCGGATCTACTGCCACTGTAGGCGTTTCCTGGGCTGGCTGATCTGCTGCTGCTGCGGGAGTCTCCTGGGCTGGCTGATCTCCACCGAGCCTGGTGATGCTATCTTCTTTTTATATTTTTGAATTTTCTCGATTTTTTCTTCTTTTTGGTTCTGGTGCTGCAAAAATGATGCTTGCCTCCTCTGCTAACTGGGCTAACGACTCGCCATTAGATGCACTGTTCGTCCCTTTCTTCATTGCCAATGGCTGGAGTGTCCTACCGCTCCTTAAAGTAATAACACTAGATAAAAAAATAATTAAGATCATCTGAATATGGTTGGACACTACTGGTTACCTGCTCCTTGCAATGGAAGTTGTTCGGATTTGCCTCGACCTGAGATGGTATGACAGTCTTCGCAATAATCAGGTCGTTGATCTTCTGGCTCATCTCAACCATGTTTTTGATCAGCTGAGCCAGACATCCCAGGGTTGAGTTAACCTACACAACCTCAGACGGGTCAGCCTGTGTAGGCCTCTGGTACTGAGGGGGAGGTTGTTGTTGGTAACCATGATGGTTTTGATAGTGAGGAGGAGGGTATGAGGATTATTGAGTAGGACCAGAGTACTGATTCTGATAATGAGCAGCCGACTGCTGTTGGTGGTAACTTTGATGCCTATAGTTGGACAACTGCTGACCATGTTGGTATGCTTGCCTTCAGTTGTCCTCATAATATGGAGGTTGCTGCTGATGAGAGGCCTAGTAGGGTAAACTAACCTGCTGTTGCTGGTGATAAGGCTTGTTGCCCATGTTCTGACCCTGGGGTTGTCCCTGAGGATGGGTCAGCTGTGCTTCATTGTTCCAGATATTGTTTATTTCTTGGATGAGTGGCGAGTGATGGATCTATGATTCTCATTCTTTATTCTTTTATTTTAGCTTAATCTTTTAGCAAAAACATCTATAAATATATGTAACTACAATAAATTAGCATTGTACATATCCTTGTTAATATTACATAATTAACACATATTTTCCAAAAATAAACGAATAAAGAGAAAAGAAAAAGAAAGAAGGAGGTAATTATGAAATAAATACAGACAATAGCCCAAACCCCGAGTGAAGGTCAATAATTGACCTGATCGACAAGGAATAAGTAGAGGGAGATAGGGCATATTGTATAATACCTATACAGATAAATATTTACACCATGTGAATATTATATTGTTAAACACTTGTAAATACTTTTAATGATAAGATAAAAAATAAAATAATAATTATAAAACATAAAAGAAATAAAAATAAAATCAAAAGTTCTACTGTACATTAGCCACACCTATAATATTGTATATAAAAGTTATTTATTTAACACCTTTATTTAATCTATAAAAATAAAATAAAAATTCTTTTATACTTTTAAAATTATGTTATAAATAAATAAAACATAATATAAAATGTATTTTTGTAAAAATAAAATAAAAATACATGTATATAATACATAGGTATATTATACCTATACATATTACATTATAATATATATATATACCGTAATATATTCATTTATAAAAATAATTAAAAATCATAGAAAAATAGTTTGAAAAATTACAAACACTTTTAATTGTATTTATTTTTATTTTTGAAACCCCTTGCATTTTTATTTAATTATGTAAATCCTAGCATTCTGATTCATCCACATCAAATTGTTGACCTCAGTCAACCCTTCCTCTCTAGGACTCGACCCGACTCCCCCTTCGTCGGACCTAATTTCTCCCATTTTTTCGGTCGGGATCTATCACCAATCACCTCACTTTTTTCACCCGAATATTCTTCTAGGATCCGTGATTCTTGCGGACCCCTAAGTGCAGCCGGATCGCCATAGGGTTTCGAGCACCTCTCCGATCTTTCTAGAACCCTGGGCACCCCTATAAAGCATCTCCTCCACCTCCTAAACTCAGTAGCTCGTTCCTCGCACCTCCCTTCCTCCACCAGTGCTTGTAGGATAGTTATAGTATCCTGTTTGACCTTCTCGGAGCTCGATTCGGTGGACGATACAACATAGCTTAGCTCGTGGCCAAAGCATGCCACCACGATAAGCCTCTTCTGCCTTTCGTTGTAGAATCGAGGCCACAACCTCGCCATCACTATCTCCTTACTCCGCCTTCTGTTCATGCACTCTCAAGTACCTTTGATCACTCTCATTTAGCCATTCATTTTCGAGTCTGTCCATCAGCCACCGTCCGCTATCTTTGCTCTAACCCGAGTGTCGGAGACTCATATCCCACTTCCATCTGCACATATCGACATGCCATTCCATCATTCATCCTCCAGCGCTTCTTGATTATCCTTATACTAGGTTATCAGAGCTGGACTAGGGAAAGACCTCCCTCCATTTCCACTGGAGGTCGAACTCCCCACTCCACCTCGCTTCTCTTCTCAGTTGCAAGCAATAATGTGACTGGAGCAAAGCCTCCGAGTCCACCTTTCCTTTACAGGTACCCACGCGTGCAAGGAGGCGTGGTTTGAGCCTCATTCTAGGTGGCGGAGCAGCTTCAGGTGGAGTGCTACCGTGTCGATCATCCGATCGTTACTTCCTTCATCCGAGCATTCTGCTTGACGCGGAGAGACCTCACGACAGTGCTGGACCTTTTAGCGAAGTCATCAGACCCGTGGATTGCCTTCCACATCCAGTTGAAGTTCGTCTGAGCGGAGTTCTTCCTGCGCCCTCCTTTGTCGTTTGATCTGGAGATGGAGCTCCAGATCAGATCTAGGCCGTCTGATAACGCCCAACCTTTCGTCGTCTGATCAAAGTTGATCCCTCATCTATGCCACCTGACAGATCACACCTGCAAATCGTTGGATTAGACCTGGAGTCTCATATTTGACCGCACATCCCCGACATAATCAGAATCGTCAGATCAGCTTTGCAACGCCTCATCAGAGCCGTACGCTAATGCAGAGACTAGAGTCGTCAGATCGAACTACATATCGTCCCTGTCGGTAAGGGCATATTGCATTTTTCGCCCTGTCTTTTCTGCTATTCTGCTTCAGTCCAATAAACATAATGTGTAGTTGATAATATTTGCAGTTAGAACCCAGTAGTTTCCATATTTGCTTTTTAGTCCATTCGAGTTAGAGTTATGTACACCCGCACGAGTTTTTTTGGATGTAGTTTTTGTCCTAAACTTTGTTTGTTTTATGGAATGAATCTTTAGTTTTGGAAATTGCATATATACCCCTGTGAGTCTGATTCACGTACGACACGAGTATTTTGTGGAAAAATTGCATAAGGCCCCCATAGTTTCTGATTTTGTTATTCCAGAGTCCCATAAACTTAAAGTAATTAGAGCTAGGTTCATGCAAACTGTTTTAGTTACTTGCCTTTTATTTAATGCAATAAATATTAAATTGACCTTAAAAAATGTCTAAAAATTACATGCAGTCCCTACTTGCATGATTGATTTATGGTGATTTTTTCTTGTTGATTTTGTTGTATTTTCTATTATTTTAAAAAAAATTCAAAAATCCCCAAAAAGTATCCTTTGTGCCTTAGAAAAATCATAAAAATTCGGAAAAAACATCCAAAAATTTTAAAAATCTAAAGTTGTATTTTATTATCCTTAAGCTCCAGTATCATTTTTGCTCAAAAATATTGTATACAAACCAAAAAAATTATATAAAATCACAAAAAAATCCAAAAATTGTGACTAGTATCTTTTTATAGATATTTATTTGTATTTTATCCCAAGAATAATTTTTAGAAGTTTTGGGCACCTTTACCTATTTTTATTTTGCAAATTACTCATGGTCGTCGGCTGTTTGTCTATTTTATCATTGCATGATTTTTAAAAAAACATAAAAACATCTGAAAAATACCCAAGAATTACATAAAACACTAAGAAATATATAAAATCCAAAAATATCTTTACTATAATTTTCTAAGTATTTTTGACCCATTAGAAAAAAAGTGTTTGTTTTTATCACTTGTGCATATTTCTCTCATATTAAAAAATTAAAAATTTTAAAATTAAAAATCACTAAAAACAATAAAAAACTTTTGAAATCGATTACTTAGCTCTTAATTGTGCTCCTTGAGTTTGACCCTGGTCGCTATACCAGGTAAATAAAAGTAGCAAACCGCTCACATTCACTGTTTGATCTTTAAAGAGATTTATTTTCTCGTTGATCATTTGGTTGATTAGGGTCACAACAACACTCACTTAATTGGTAACTTAAGCCAAGTTGATCTACCGGTCATCAGAATGGCACCATTGCCGGGGAGCATGACTAGGTAGTTAGATTTTATTTATTTTTTGTCTATTTTTTTCTTCTCTCTTTTATAATTGCTTCTAACCATCTTCTTTTTTGCTTTTCGTGTGAGGTATCGCATGAGAGGGACGATTCGGTCTACTTGAAGGGACCGCACCCGAGGAGGAGTAGAGGAGCAGGAGGAGCAGTTATACCGGATAGAATTTAGATTAGTTTTATTATTTTTGCACATATCTTGTAATAATTTAGACTTTTGGACACTTCTGAACTTGAATCTTATTTGGGGTCTGTTTCGCCGAGTGCCGGTGCACTCGGGGGACCTCACTGAGTTTTCCATGATTTTCGCCTTTTATTTTTATATTTATTTGATTCTCGAGGTTTTAGCCCTTAGACTTAGGTTTTATTGTGGTTGAGCTTGGTAGAACCAAGGTCCAAACACACTAATAGAATATCTATTCCTATAGATCACATTTTGGACATAGTCAAATAAAAAATGAAATTAATTGGATTATAAACCACGCGCTGTGAGAAGTCTCATACAATGCTAATAGGAACCGTTGTGGCGGGCACTGAGCGACTTCCAAGACCGGACTCAGGTCTCTTTTTTGGTTAATTAGAATCAGTTCTTCCCATAATAGAAGCTATCACCTAGGGATGATTTCCTCGTGCATCATATAGACTAGTTTTAATTCAGTCTTTATATTTATGCACGGATCACCCTGTATGTAGAGTGATGGAGCAAGATACACATTTCTTACTTTGCATGCATCATCGTGTTTAATCGCGCTCGGCTTTTTCACTTTCCTCCTCTACTTTTATTGGACTTAAATAAAAAGAAAATTGGAAAATTCGTTAGATGTTTGCCGTATTCAGAAAAATACCTAAAAAGAGATAACGAAATAAAATCTGGTACTGCTAAAGCACACTTGACCTAAAACTAAAACTTCACTCAAAAATTCTTGTTTTGGAGAGAGTAACCCCCTCCTTGTCTGATTTTACTGCTGAGAGTTGAGCGACCCACACACTAGGATATAGCCACACATGAACTTTCTTCAGACTATCGGTTCTAAAAACGATTAGCTATTCTCCAGTGAGGATTTTCGAGTAGCTGATAAACGATATGAACTTCTTTAGCAGAGTGGGTGGTTTAGAGGACCTTGTGTAAGGTTCCGTCCTCAAGTAAAAATGGGTAGCTGGAAACGGTCCGTACTTACACCCATACTGGCTGGAAATAGGCACAACTAGTCGTAAGAACTTGGGCCAGTCTCCAGGGAGAATCGGGCTCCGAATAGCTAGCTAACCCGCTCTGTAAGATTGGATTGTCACCTAATAAAATTTGACAAGATAAATGACCGAGCCTTCATGGCCATCATATTGTGTTGAGTAGGTGAATTGGGCGTTTGTTTCTCATCCTCCTTTCATCTCAGATCTAATCTTCATAAATCCTCACATCACGATGATGGGCAGGAGGTCTCTTAGGCTTCTCTAGCAACACCACTTTCCAGCACTCCTGCCCGTTCATCTAGATCTAGGGCGGCTTCAGAGAGCTCAGACCCACTCTCTGAACCCGAATTCACCTCCACCTTGTTCCCCCTCGACCACCCTTCTTCGGTTCCTGAGGTACAACCAGACAGTCCAGCACAATTATACATTCATTTGACAACACCTGAGATAGGATCCTTTGTCTTTGTAGAGACCGGTGAGATGGCCAATAGTGAAGGAAGAACCGATGAGTAGCCGCAGACATCCTCATTCGTATTAGATCAGGTCGCCATCAACACCACATTGTTACCTTTCCTAGAGACCATGCAACGACAGATCCGAGACCAGGGCAGAAGTGAGGAGGGAATTCACATCAATGCGAGATGGATGAGAAGAGCCAGACAGAGAGGTTGTCGGTGGAGAAATACCAAGAGCTGAGGGTAGAGACAGACACCAGGACGAGACGCAGGTCCCTGCCAGACCAGCCCGCACCATGAGGCAGTTGCACAAGCCTGGTACAACCCTGACACCGATGGATCCAGCTGCCCTCTATCTTGGGCGATTTCGATCTCCGTCTCTAGACCATTTAGTTACTACCCTAATTCCATGAGCTAGCATCGAACAACCCCATCTCCATTTGCAGGAGTTCGAGATGATTTGCAGCATTGTCCACGATAGACTGGTGGACGAGGACACAATCAAGCTGATAGTCTATCCAATATCTTTGGTTGATAGAGCAACCTATTGGCTGAAGCATCTGGGGAAGGTTATCACCACTTGGGTGCAGTTCCAGACCGAGTACTTGAACAAGTACTATCCACTCGGCCGGACCAATGCAGCTAGAGCCATGATATGCAATTTCACCACAATCCCTAATGAACAGTTCCATGAAGCTTGGGATTGTTTAGAGAGCTCATCGACAGGTGTCCCCATCATGAGATCAGCAAACCCAACGTCGTCCAGAGTTTCTCTGTGTGCTGACACCTGAGCTGCAGGGGCTAGTGAACGCCTCGTGTGGAGGTTCTTACTTCGCTAAAGACGAAGACCAGGTCTGGGACATCTATGAAGAGATGGTCGAAAACTATATAGTGATGTCCCAGACCCGTGTTTACACTCAGGGGAAGCCTCTTTCGCAGGTGACTTCATACCGGAGGATTGCACGCATTGAGGTCGATCCTTCTTCTTCTGCGATAGCAACACTTGCAGAATCTTTAGCTGCCGACATGAGTATCATCAACCAGAAGTTGAACCGGATTGAGATCATTGAGAAGAAGGTGTGCCAGGGCCTGGACAAGATCAATAAGATTGATGAGCTGGCCCAAACATTGAGTGACCTGAAGACCTAGATCATGTGTCTCCAAGAGGCACAGACGGCTTCTGAGCCCCATTCCAGGTCACGAGTTGATCTAGGGAATAGTTCTTCTCAGCCTTCCGCCTCATATCGCTAGGTTAACTACATTCAGGCGGAACCGATTCAACCACTCCTGCATTACCAGTTGCCACCACCGCCCTCCTCAAACTCTCAGTTGGTGGTGTATCATCGCGATTAGCCCTTGGCATCCCTTCCCTCAGTCCACGATTAGCATGAGCCTCGTGACCACCCAGGCTTCCGACGGTCCACTGGAGGTGCTTCATCCCAATAGCAGCCTCCGGCACAGGCAGAGCAGGGCGCCCAACAATAGCAGCAGTCCCAGTACTCTCAGCAGCAGCAACACGATCCTCGCCCCCAATATCCAGGCCAACAGTGGAGGCAGCAACAGCCTCACCAGCAGTACTCCAATCTTCCCCTCACTCATATCAACAGCAAACTCAGCCTCATTTCTAGCGAGGCAACTCGTCCAGTTCTCATGCTCACTCATATGAGAACCTAACCCTTGATGATCTCGCCCATATGCTATCTAAGCAGCAGGCTACCTTCCGACGAGAGATGGACGAGTTCCGGTAGGAGATGAGAGAAATAATCAAGGTCAAGGCTGCCATCCCTTCTCATATTGAACCTAACCCGAACAATCTGAAAGGAAAGTATGAGCATGTACAGTCTACAGAGACCGCCTCTCCTAGTGATATTCACGATGACACTTATTCTTTATTTGATGATGATTTCCTGACACTTAGCAGCGATAGGAAGCCAGTCGGTGGTGATTCATCTAGGAGACTGACCACTGTAGATGCTAGTGTGCCAGACGAAGTCAGGAGTAGTCTTGATGCCGCTCACCATGATGATGATGATGGTGTTACTGAAGCCACCAAGTATATTGATCCTGACGACGATACTGAGGCTGTCGAATCTCCAGTTGCACACGGTGGTACTGAAGCCACTCGTATTCAAGTCGATAGGCCAGAGTGCGGTATGGATACCACAACTTCAGATGTTGCTGGTGGTAGTGATGCCACCAAGAGTCCTTCCGTTGTATTGACTTCTTCTGTACCTGAGGATATGTTTAGAAAAATACAAAAAATGGAAAATTTTCAAAAATAAAAAAATATGAATAAAGAAAAGGCTTATGTATCTCCTGTGAGTCCATCTGTGGTGCTTAATGATCTATGCACGGATTCTAGTCTTCTGAGTGCCCATGAACCTACTCCCGACCCTCGTCTTTCTGAAGAGGGTCCCTCTATACCCTTTCCTCAAGCACTCCGCTTAGGGAAGGGCTCTAAATCAGAAAATCCTCAAAAAAGACAACAGTTAGAGTTCAACGAGCAGATGATAGGCATATTTCAGATCCTGCTGACTCTTCAGGAGTTACTTGAGCACATCCCTCTATTTCAGAAAAAGCTTAGAGAAAAGACCACCATTCGTAGGAAGAAGAGGAATCACAATGCAGAAATCCATGTGCTCACTTGTGCCACCTGCTTCGCAATCCAGAACCAATTGCCAGCCAAGAGACCAGATGCAGGAGCTCCTTATATTAGATGCCATATTCATGAGCAGCAATTTGATCAGACTCTATTAGACAACGGTTCCTCGATTAACCTCCTCCCAAATGCCTTACTTGACTGTTTCGAGTTTGGCTCTCTTAAACAGAGTAGGACAGTCCTTTAGTTTGCAGATCGATCTGTTAAGAGGCCGAAGGGGTTATTAAAGGATGTTGTCGTCACAATTCAGGGCCTAAAATTCCCGTGGACTTCGTTATGTTGGACATGGAGATCCCTGAATCTATAACCAATGCCCCCATCATTTTAGGATTATCATTCTTGGCAACATCAAAGGAAATATCCGACCATGATAGCGGGAAGGTATACTTTCACGTCGAGGGAGAGAGAGTACAAATAGAGACGATTGAGGAAACCAGAGCAAGAGATTCAGCTTGCTCCGAGCAGAGTTCCGAGCAGATGATAGATTCAGAGCTAGACATCCACCAAGAGTGTGATTTTGTGATTACAGATGATGAAGTCATTTGGACTGATCCGATTTCACGAGCTCTTGTCACACATTCTAGAGACTGCAGAGTCACTGATAACAATTGGTGAGAGTTCGGAGAGTACACTCATGGCACATGACACTTTAGAGGCTGACGATTGTGATTTTGTGTAGCGAAGCAGAGAACATTTCTTGTGATTCAGATTCAGATCCCTCGGGCTTAGACACCGATTCTATGAAACCTTATTTTTCCCCTGAAACCCTAATTTTGCACAAACAATGCATCTCCAAGCGCACCCAGATTTGAGCACATCTGCCCTGATCCTCCGATTGGTTGATAGAACTCATGGTATTCACCAATCAAGCACCAGGCCCCATCGCAATAGCAAGCAGTGGTGAGCAACTCCACAACACTCCTCTGTGCATTAGCCATCTTCGATCACCATGTAAGATCTCGTAATTACGAAAAGGGACCCCTTCTCCCGTGGTTTGATCCCCTTGCTTATGGAGTAGAGTTCCATGTAAATCATAAGTGTTCTTTGATTCTACTTTTACATTATTTGTTTCAACATGGTATCAGAGCGAGTCACTTTTGGATCTAGATTTCAAAGTTTTTTTAGAAGATTATGGTTCTAAGTTTTGTTCGCGGATATTGTCGGGGTTTGATTCTGCGGTTTGTGCAAGATCTTCACCGAGCATATGGCTGCATAGAATTCCCCAATTGGACACCTACTTCATGTATCATCTTGAGGCATCATCAAAAGATCTGGAACCCTAGAGGCATCATATGGAGCCTATGGTGGAAACTCTCGATATTTGGAATGCTTCAAGCATCATCTCTCCGAGCATCATCTCGAGGCATCATCTCGAGGCTTCCCTGAACCCTCTCTTGAGGCATCATCTTGAGGAAAAGCTGAAGAAGAACCCCAAGGCACATGCCAAGTACCCGAAAGCTAGAGAAGACCCCCTCGACGTGGTCTCTAGTCTTTTGGGAATTCATCGAGCCCTACGCCCATGCTAACTAGAAATAGATCCTTAGCTCTCCTCGCACATTCACCAAACAAGCTCAACCATCACCCTTTGCTATAAGATACCATGTGACAAGATCTCCTAGCGCATGATAAGTCGCAGAGGTGATCTCACAAGGCCAAGCCCCATCAAAGGTCGCGTGGAAAGGGTATGCCAATCGGGAACCCTAAGGCAAAAGAGGGACTCAATGATGTATGACCGCATGGGCTTTAGTAACCAAATTTTCTTTACTTCAAACCCAACAGGTTACTTACCTAATGTAAAAAAAAGTACCGGAAAAAGGAGAGAGAGGCTAAAAAGGGAAGAAAGAAAAATCAAGAAAAAAGTTGTGGCTTCTGGAAGCAAAAAAGAAAAGAAAGGGCCTAGTTCGAAAAAGGGTCGATTGCGCAAAAAGGAAAAGACAGATCGAAAAAATGGGACGATTTTATTAAAAAAGATAGGACTTATGAAAAAGGCAAAATAAGGAAAAAAATGCATGTTCGATGTTATTTCTCCCAATTTGATCATTTGTCTTTATTCTGATAAGTATGAGAGTGAGAGTAGGGCAAATTATTCTACTTGAGATGCATCTACTAGATTTCTGACACATCTGACATCTTCTACTCGTGACTCCTCTGAAAGCAATCTCATCTCCAAGGTCCCAATATAAGTAAACATACATCGGATCACCATAAGATATGGGAGAGGACATTTTCAGGGTTCATGTATGGGAGAGAACCAACTCTAGAGATATGCCTATGAGAGAACACCGCTCAACTTCTGGGATTCTACTTCGACAACAACTACTCCATATGAACTTCTCTACATGGGATATTCTCAAACTTTTATTGCCTATCCACGCCATGAAGACCGACACTCCTTACTACTACTGATATCAGCCATCTTCATCGAGCATCGACTACTTCCACACAGGTCTACTCGTAGTGTGACTACTTTCTGTGCTAGGCTTCTTCTTGGCGACTCTACTCCAAGAACATTTTGGTCGTCGTAATAACTACTTCAAGCTCGTCATGATCACCACAAACAATCCTCGTACGAGGTCTTCTCCCAGCAGCGATTACCCAAGTGGGCCTCCTCCTATATCTCTTAGATGTATTGAATGAAGATGTTTCTTTTGTTGCAAGTTGTAGCTTTCTCAACTCCAACTTGAGGGGGGGGGTATTAAAGTATGTAACATATGGAAAATTTGATCTCTTGTTTAGTCTCATGTCATCTATAAGTGGGACTACAATCCGTCTGTGGGGTATAAGACACCCCACGACCCCTTTATTCATTGAGAGATTCATAATGAAGTATATGGTCCTCTGAGGCCTTCTCTTGTGATTTCATCCCGCACCTTAAGGAGTACGGTTCCACATAAATCTTGAGTGTTCCACATCTATAATTTCATGTGTGTTTTATTCTGCTTCCACATTATTTATCTCAACACTTATAACAATGAGGAGGCCCCTACACCTCTCCAATGCCAGTAACCATGAGGGCCTTGTCGAGTCATGTTATAAGAATAGTCATTTCGACCCTATCCACCTCCATATTCGTCGTAAAATAGTCACCCCCTACCATCAGAGAGCTGATGAGGTTACTGATGAATCTGCAGCTCATAACTTTTATTTTATCATTTTAGCCATAAAAAAACCTAGCTAAATGCATGTAAATAACATTATTTTATACAAATTAACATTCATTATTTATTTTATTTATTGTATATAAAATATTGTTTTTAATGCCAAAATTATAGAATAAAGAAAAGAAAGGAAAAAAATAAAATGCCAAAGGTATTTTATGACCCTAAATCCTGAGACCTGATCATTCTTGATGATTGGGTTGACAAGGAATAAAGTAGGAGGAGATAAGTGCAAAAAAATCCAATTATTTTATTCATCAATAAGTCATATCTGGGACATATTTCACTGTTTATTATTTATACCTCAAATAAAGAAACTTTTACATGAAAGTTGTAGATAAAAATACAAATAAAAATACAAAATTTATTTCACACATAAATAATATACAGTGTATTTTTTATACTCTAAATAAAAAACCAAAACCCAAACTTCCCAGACCCATATCTTATCCATATGTACTCAAAATGCACCAAAATCACCTTTAGTTATATATAACCTTTAATAAGATATTTAATGAAGGTGGTTTAACTTAATTAGGAGTTAAGGTGTGAAAGCTAGGCCTATTGTACAACATACATGAATAAAATATTCATTTTATCAATTCTTTATAATTTTTATAATATTATATTTATAATTCTATAAATATTATTTATAATATATGTACATATTTAGAATAGAATAAATCATAAATACAATGCTAAAATAAAATAATATACAAAACATAGATGAATATACAATACTTATACCTATATAATATATACCCCAATTTATTTAAGTGTGCATACTATATCAGAAAAATACAAAAATTAATTCATGTGTATAAAATAAGTTTTAAATATCAACAACAACAATAACAACAAAGCCTTTTCCCACAATTAAGTAGGGTCGGCTACATGGATTTTTCCGCCTCCATTCAGATCTATCTTGGGTCAATCCCGGGCTTATATCCACAAAACAAAGATCCCTTCGTATGGTCTCTTTCCAACACTTCTTGGGCCGTGCCCGCCCTCTCTTAGCCGTCTCAACATCTCAACACTCGCATCTCCTAACTGGTGCATCACCTGATCTTCTTTGCAAATGACCGAACCATCTTAAGTTGTTTTCTCACATCTTATCCTCGATCGGAGCAACACCAACTTTCTTTCTGATTGCATCATTCCGAATCCAATCTTTACGTGTATGTCCACACATCCACCTTAGCATTTTCATTTCTGCTACAGCCATCTCTGCACATGTCTATGGTTCACAGGCCAACATTCAGATCCATAGAGCATAGCATGTCTCACGGCTGCTTTGTAAAACTTTCCTTTATTTTTTAAAGGAATTTTCTTATCACAGAGAACAGCAGAGGCTCCTCTCCACTTTAGCTAACCTGCATTTATTCTATTAGTAACATCTCCATCAATTCCCCATCTTGTGCAAAATAGATCCTAGATATCTAAAAGAATTCTCTCTTCCGAATGTTATCATCACCAATCTTCACCTCAATTCCTTCACCATTGCTTCCATCAAAGGTGCACTCCATATATTTTGTCTTAGCCCTGCTTATACGAAACTCTTTACTCTCCAACTCATGTCTCCAGACCTCAAGCTTCTCATTTACTCCATCTCTAGTCTCGTCAATCAACACAATATCATCAGCAAATAACATACACCAAGGTAACTCATCCTGAACGTGACTTGTCAACTCGTCATAATCAAAGTAAAAAGAAATGGACTTAAAGCTGAACCTTGATGTAAACCAATGTTGATGTCAAAATAGCCAGTCTTCTCAGACGGGGTCCTTACACAAGAATGAAGCCCTATCATACATGTCCTTTATGAGGTTAATGTATAGGACATGCACTTGTCTCTTCTCCAAAACTCTCCACAATATCTCTCGTGGGACAGAATCATAAGCCTTCTCCAAATCAATAAAGATCATATGGAGGTTCTTCCTTTTAGCTCTATAAATCTCCATTGTTCTCCTCCAGCAAATGGATGGCTTCAATAGTTGAGTGACCTGGCATGAATCCGAATTGATTTTCTTTGACGTTGGAAACTTGCCTCAACCTTCTCTCGATCACACGCTCCCAAATTTTCATATTGTGACTCATTAGCTTGATACCTCTATAATTTGAACAATTTTGAATGTCTCCTTTATTCTTAAATATCAAAATTTGAGAAAATAAAATAATAAATCAAAAATAGAAAATAAAAATAAAATATGCAAAACATAGGTAAATATACGTATAAATAAACCCTAAAAATTAACTTGTAATAAATAAGCCCATAAGTACAATTAAAAATCATATTAAAATACAACATAAAATAATAAACATTTTTTATTTTATCATTTTTATTACTATTGTATTTATATTTATTTATAATTCTTTTCTATTTTGTCCTGTAGTAGGTTGATGTGGCCCAATGGGAGTTGAGTCTTTTTTGACCTCGGTCAACTCTTCATCTCCCTAGGCTTGCATGTCAGAACCGTCGCATCCATTGATTCCACCGATTTTTGGAGGTCGATCCTTGCACACATTCGTCTCGACGTCTCTTTTAATTTGCACTTCGATCCGTGGTCTTTCAAGCCTAATTCTCACATCGATCCGAGGGTCACTATGTCGAGCGCCATTCCCCGATGAAACCTCGTATGTATATAGTTTCGCCTCGCACCTCCATTCTTTTTTTTATCCTCTTCCGCTCCAAAAACCCCTAAACCTAGCTTGGATTAAGTTACTCGGTGACAGCAGCAAGCTTCCGCGTGGTCTAGGGAGTCCTCTAGAGTCTTGAATCGAGAGATACAGCTCCGCCACCTCCTCCGCCCAAAGCTTGGCTCCAGGTCGGTGCAGGTCAGGTGAGCTTCGTTCTTTTCATCCGTTAGCTTAGCAGTAACATAATTAGCCATCTTATTTCGTTTAATTTCATCTTATTTCAAGTAAAATCCAAATCTTTCGATTGATGGAGCTCCAGCTCTTTCTCCCTGTTCCGGCCATATTCGACTCGTTCCGCCTCGCCTCCCGCCTTCATTCCCTTACCCTTTAGTTTCTTTACACCCTGCTCATCATCATCCACCCAGATCTTGCTTAGATTTGGAGATCGGTCTCCCTCATCCGTCGTGTGCCGGAGACCCCTATCCGAAACATCTGTGTCTCCATTCCCCCATCTGAAGCCTCCCAAGGCTTCGCCTTTATGCCCCTAACCCACTCCTTCAGGAAATAAAGTGAAAGGATTTCTTTCCAGGGGACCTCGAAGTAGAAGACCACCTTCCAGGTCTCGAGCCTCGCCAGATCTTCTCCGGGAGCCTCGAGCCATTTTGAGACCTTTGCATGACATGGAGGACCGTTAGAACCATTTTGGTCCATCTGGGAGTCGCCCCAGGTGGTCAGAGTCGCCCAGGAGACCGGATCGAAGCGAGCACTACCGTTGTTCATCCCGATTCTTCTGCCCACCCTTGACACCATCTGATCATCCAGCCACCCCAGATGTTGCAGCTGTCGTTGGATCTCCCCCGCCTCCAGCCGTCAAATCGGAAGTGGAGATCTAATCTCCACCGTCGAGTTTGACACGATACCTGCCGTCAGATGATCGCCATGTGGATAAGTGAAGCTCTCTTGCTGTTGGATAACGCACAGGAAGGGGTAATTTACAGATCTTAGCCTCAACCTTTTTGTATTTTATACTCAGTCCTGTAATATTTTTAATAGAGTAAAACTTCTGCTTAATTTGTATTGGAACCCCTTCCTTTTATGTTATTTGTTTTAGATCCAATCCACATTACCTCATGTGCGGTCCCACGTGAGGTGGTGATTTTGCATCAAAGCCCCTATGGATTTTGTAATTTCAATTTCGTCCAGTAACTTTAAATATTAGTTATAACATTTTAGGTTATTTACATAATTAACCTTGTGTTTTGTTTTAATTGCAAAATGTCCTTACCAGTTCATTAATTTTTTCTGATGTTTTCTATTTATTAAATATATCATATGTGCTCTAAAAATATAAAAAAATAGGATTAGATGTTTGCTTGCTTGTACATTCACGCTATATTTTTAGATTTGTATTTTAGGCACTTATCTACTTATTAAAAATCAAAAGAGCATGTTTTTATCCCTGTTTGAATTAAAAATTACCAAAAAATTATAAAAATATTTTGAAAAATTTCCAAAATAATATATTTTGTTTATTATTGTATTTTCTAACTCCAGCCCATAAATCCCTAAAATAGAAAAAGAAAAAGATCAAAAAAAATAAAAGTTCCAAAATCCTTCATAAAAAGATAAAAAATCATCAAAAATCTAAAATTATTGATTTTTGTTCTATAATTTTCTTTTTATTATATATTATTAATTGAAAAATAGTTTTGGAAAATTTTGGCTTTATTCCTTATTTTTAATTTCTAAAACAATCCAGCCTATTTATTCTGCTCACTATTTTCCCCTATTTTTTCCACTAAAAATACAAAAAAATAGTAAAAATTATCAGAAAAACACCAAAAATAGAGAAAAATAAAATATATATAAAGCTATTATTTGGGGAACTTTGAGTATTTACATGTATTTATATCTATATAGTAACCTATATAGTATATTTATACTTATATATCCCTATATTACTCATATTCTTATTATCATTATTTATAAATCAAAAAATATAAAAATTGCAAAATTAAAAACATAAAAAAATTATAAAAGCAGAAAATCCACAAGCGGAAGATAGCACCTGCTACGGTCGAGATTTCTTGATTTCAAAATGTCTCGAAGCCTGGGGTAGTATAAAAAGCAGGAGAAAAGAAGTTCATGACCCGCGAACCTTCTACCTCTATGCGGCATTGCTCCATCAGGCTTTCGCCCATTGTGGAAAATTCCCACCACAAAAAATCTAAAAATTCTCAAAATTCTCAAAATCATTTATTGACTTTCTTTACCAACTTTTTATTATCTATCCTCAGTTGTTACCTGTGTTCGACCCCTACTTTACTTGTCAATATACATCTATTTGTAGGGTATAATAAATTTTGATTCACACTTGGTTGCTTTGCTTGAATTACACATTGTGTGGGTTGATTGTTGATTAAACACGATTGTTGAGAGGTCATCACATCAACTGAGTCCTCACCTTGTGAGGCTCATTTTATACCACTCGATTTTCGCGTTTATCAAATGGCGCCGTTGTTGAGGAGCAACAATTTTGGGTCATTTTCCTTCATTAGTTTTCTTTATTTATTTCATCTCTTATTTGATATATTTGCTTACTTGTGCTAATACAGTCTCTTTAATTTTTTTGCGAGGGACTTCGAGACGACAACGACTGCCTAGGTTGTTGGAACACGCGAGTCGAGGAGACTTGGTCCTTCTATTTGTGGATCAAGAGGAGAGAGCAAGATAGAGATACTTAGCATAGGATTTTTGTTTATTCTGTGAGCGAGTGATTTATTTTTGCACATAATATGTAATAATATAAGTACTTTAGACTTTAGAAATCTGGGCCCAATTTCCAAGTGTTTGTTAACTTGGGGACTCACTGTATTTTTTGTGATTTCTACCACCTTTATTTTCTTTGTTTCCCATGTTTTGAGTTTTCCGCCTTTCTTTGCTTTGTTATCTATGATTGAGCCCTTAGATCTATGTGTGCTTGCTCGGTAGCTAGGTCCAAATCCCTAAGGCAATTCATGTTCCTATAGATTACTTTACGATTGGACATAGCTCACTTTAATTGTTAAAACTTAGACTGATCACCAAGCGTCAAGAAAGGCAACATACATTGCTTGCAGGATCCGTTGTGGCAGGCATTGATTTGTCTCCAAGACCGGACTTTTAGATGACCGTTTTAGGGATTAACATTTTGGTTCTTCACTCTAATAGCACTGCATGTTCTTAGGATGATTTCAATGTTGCAATTTCATATAGACTAGGTATAAAAATTTCTGCTTTGTATCCTGCATGGCGAGAGCTGGGAATCACTGTGAGTCTTCTATATAAGCATTCATCATTGTTTTCATACTTGCATTGCATTTCTGCTTGCTTGCTTTGATTTTGACAACCTAGGAAAAAAGAAAATCTATAAAAACGTTAGGTGCTTGTATTGAATCTACTCAAAATAAGTAATAACAAAAAAAAAGAGACTTCTAAAAATACTTGGTCTAAATAAAATTGATTAATTGGACTCATTGCATTGGGTGAGAAAATCTCTCATTTGTTTTCAGGTACCATTACAGAAGGTCACCTTCTTGAATGAGAGAGCTCTATCGTAAGGATTAAAGCTAAAAACCTAGTCTGTAACTGCCTTGTGTATCTCTCAGATTTCTGAAGTATTGGCGCTTCTATCGTACGTGGACAAGTAGGACATGGTCAATGATGATGAGGCCATGCCTCCACGGTGGTGTTTGTCTCATCGTCTTGCATCCGAGTAGGTCCTTGCATGCTCACAGATGATTCCATTGCGAGCGAGGTTCGAAATAATGGTTTTATCTATCGGCTTCTTATTTCTTTGGCTGAGTAGAGATCCATGAAGGGTTACAAGGACATCAAAAAGTGCATACTATAGGTTACAAAGGAGGAGGACAAGTACAAGATAATTTTCCGGTAGTACACTCACTCCTATATGATTAGCACTTTAAGGACTCGTTAAAAGATAACTGCCTGATAATCAATTTAAAATCTACGAAGATAATTGTTGAACCTTCACGGCTTCACAGGTTGAGTTGGTGAATTCATTATATTGAGGTTTGATTGATTAGTTTTGTTAAGGTCAAGATCAAAAACACTGTGCCTTTGTGTCATTTTTCATTTCTTTTCTTTTGCATATTTCCTTTTTGACCCCCAATCGCTTCGAGCAATCTATTATTTTACATTCCTTTTATTTCTTGTTCATCTTTGTATCCTTCATCCATCATCTATCTACTATTTACTTTCTCAAGATGTCGACCCACGGATGGCTTAGTCGGGATTCCACTGACACCCACATCGAATCCATGTTGTCGACATCCCCAATAATTCGGGGAGATTCCCAGGTTCATGGACTCTACGATATACCCTTAGGACTCCTCACTTCTCCTTTCTCACCCAGACCGGGAACACTCTCTTCCCGATTTCTACCCATTCTAGATGAAGATTGATTTTACTCCATACTCTTCTCCATCCCTAATAAGATTCAGAATTGACTCCATTTCTGAACTATTTTCTCCATCTGGTGCTTGCATATAGACTGATCAGAGTGTATTTCCCATTACAAATCTTGACCCCGATCTCGAGCCAAAGTCAGAGACAGAACCAGAAATAGCTCCTACAGGAAGAGGAAAGGGACCGCAACCCTAACCAACTAAAAAGCCAGATCAGGGGGAAGGGAAACATGCCAGTCAGAATGAAGTCAATAGCCAGCTCCTCGCATCTAGATAGCAATCCAATAGAAGTTAACTAACCAAGGATTAGCCCAGGATGCTTTCCAAGGCATGTTGAATGATTTGAGGAGGAGGTCGGACGAGAGAGCTGGTAGAAGGAAGGATGAATTTCGCAGAGAAGGAGCTGAACATGGAAGATGCTAAAGAAAACTATCTAGTAGGTGGACCCCATTATGAGGACAGAGAGGCAAGACCATCGCTGCCAAATCCCACGATAAAGCAGACTTACAACCCTAGGGTAGGCCATGTCACAGAGTGGATTCAGGTTCCACCCACCCGCACCCACTTTGAACTGAAGCCATAGTTCTTGTCTCTTTTCCCCTCTTTCCACGGGAATACAACAGAAGAGCCGTACATCCACTTACAGCAATTCGGGTGCATATGTGCAACAATACACTACCTCAATATCCCTTGGGGGTAGTCAAGATGACTACGTTCCCCTTTAGCCTTCAAGACAAGGTCCTTTATTGGGTGAATCATATGGGGAAGGTAGTGACCACATGGGAGGAGCTGAAGTCTGCTTTTTTGCACAAATTTTACCCTATTAGTCGCTTGAATTAGATGCACGTCCGCATCTCCAATTTCATTCAGCGGCCCCATGAGACGATCCATGAAGCGTGGGAGAGATTTAGAGACATGCTAGAGAAGTGTCCTGATGAACATGAAATCTGCCTCTTTAGGAATATGGAATTGTTATAGTATAGGAGGCAGAATTCGGTCATGCAAAGAACCACACTTTCGAGTATGTGGAAATTATTTTTACTTGGCAAGCATACCAATGTCGAACTCAGGAACACGATCCTTTTCATCTATTTATCAAATTTTATCTATTTCATTTATGTGTGATTACTTTCTCATTTTAGGTTTTCATGGAGATGCACAACAAAATGCAGATACAATAATGCCAAATCATGATGCATGTAGTTTTTATGGATTTTTCAATGCAATTAAAAGATAAATATAATGTATGAATAAATGAAAAGGATAGGCATGCAAAAGATGAATTACAAATATGCCTTACAGAATTTGAACACAAATTATGATTCAGATTCAGAGTCAATTTGAGCATAAAAATCAAGAGCAAGTATCTATTAATGGTAAAGGATTATGGAGTAAGAGGAACTATATAACACTAAAATTTATCGTAATTGATTTAGTGTCAAATCATGAATTTAAAAAAGCCATTAGATAGATGATGTAACAAACTTCAAAACAACACAGAAATAATGAAATTTGGATCTAAAATGCTTAAGATATGAAAGAAATAATTCAGGGACCTGTTTGTAATTTAGCAAATCTGACATGGGCATAGAGTAAATTTTCCATTGGTGGATGGGCCTTTTCGTAATTTATAAAGTGGCAAGGTTCTCCATGTAAAATTCCCAGGTGCCCCATGTGAGGCACGTGTCTAGGGACCAAATTGTAATATCAGAGAGTTATAGGGTCTTCGATGCAAATTACCCAACCCCACACGTGCTGGGCACACGCACGGGCTAGGTTGGGGAGGCAGCCTAGGCTCGGGCCACGTGGTGCATTCAAGATGGCTTGGATCTTGGCTCGTGATGCCCGAGCATGTAAGATAGGCATGAGGCTCGTACAGACCATGTGGCATCATCTGGATGGTCTGATCCAGATGGTCGGACAATATCTGCTTTTCGTGCTCCGTCGCATGTTGCCAGAGAAGACAGGGCTCCGGCAACCTTGTTCTTCCTCCATCAGCCTCTAACAGTTGCTTGGAAGGCACGGGCATCTTCGCAATGAGCTGGTGAAGGAATTGGAAGTGCAGCGAGGACTCAGAGGAGATTAGAGTGGCTAGTCGATGAAGCACCATTGGTGGCAGAGCTTGAGATAGGAGATAAGGCGCAACATCCGGCCATTGAGTACCTGCAGGGGATAGAAGGATAGTCGAGCCGTGCACGGTGCAACTTTGGGTGAAGTGAGGTGAATGGAGGGTCGTGGGCGACGGGAGGCGAAGACCCTATTGGAGTTCTTTTCGACGAGGGGAAGAACAGGGGACAGACATGGTAGAGGCTGCGGAGAAGGGAGGAGGGTGATCGGAAGGTGCACCGAAGATGAGGGATGAGTGGTGGATGTCTTCAAGTGGCCAGGTGGCGGCGATGATTGATGTTGACGACTAAAGTAATTCAAGAAACACGATAAAAAATAAAGGGAGAGGGAGGAACCTGATCGGAGAGAAAATTAGTGGAGGAGGTGCCTGTACTGAGCATCAGAAGATACTCAGGGTCATCGCCCGACGTGCGTGGCCATGCACGGAGCTTGGGCTACTGTTGGGTTGGCGGTGCTTACATGGCCAGAGGGGCCATGGATCTCACCGGGGTACCTGAATCGTTGCCTCGATAGCCGCGCTCCGCTATCACCGGAGGGCGGAGGAGGCTGGGCCTAAGCCCCTTAGATGGTGGATGAGCTGACGAGCAAGCGGAAGGGGGGTATTTATGGTGGATGAGTTCGGAGGTTACATGGATAAAGGCATTGATTGTAATGGTCATCGTGAATGCATTGAGCGATGATGGGGGTTCTTGATGGGCTGGCGAGGGTAACAGATGTTGGAGGGGAGGAGCTGTTAGGTTGGTGAAAGGTCAACGGAGGTGCCTTCCAAAATAGGAAGGGGGTGGAGAGAAACGTAGGCGTAACGCATGGGGAAGGGGGTTACGGAGGCAGGAGATGATGCCTGGACCGTTGGATCATGCGATTCAACGACCCAACTGGAGGTGCGGGCGAAGGGCGTGGATCGGATCATATGATCTGATCTAACAGCGGAGAGGGAACAATTGATGAGCGGTGGAGATAGAGCGTGGGTTTCATCGAAGGGTTATGCGAGAAAAGGCAACGTGGAGGATTCGAAGCCACTGGATGGGGGTTGATCACATGGCTGGGATGCAGGCGGGAGCAAGTGGTTAGGATCAGATCTCAGGGGGGATCTGATGGCTGGAAGTGAAGTGGGAATGGATGGAAGAGATTCAGGCGGGAAGGAGAAGATTAGACGACCCCTGGAGAGGCCAGATGGCGAAGAGAGGAGTCGGCCACGTGTGCGGCCCAGAGGGTGCCACATGGCTGCACAAGAAAAATTAATAAATGCAAAAATAAAGAAAAATAAAACGAATTAGTTACAAATTAAATTAGGAAAGATTCAAAACATGAAAGTTGTAGTTCTCGACGAGATCTACAAGTTTCGTGTTGGACAAAAGTCAAAAGAGGTCATTTATACAAAAGAGTATTTTTGGGGGTACTTTTAATGGGATAAAAACACCGCTTTTGGTTTTTGAGATTCTTTTGTAATTTTTATTTCTTTTAAAGGTCAAAAAATATAGACAATTATTAATCTATTTTAGGGGGTTTTTATTAAGATAGAAAATAAAGAAAAGTCAGCAATTAAATATAATATAGTGTTAATTACATAAATAATATATATAATATAATACAGGTTAAGAACAATGAATTATCAGTGATTTTTATTGAATTATTTAAGCAAGGAGATTAGTAATTTAATTTTAATATGATGAATACGAGATTCATCATACCCCTATACTTAAACAATGCTCGTCCTTGAGTATCTAAAGAATGAAGGAGTTGAATTAATTCCTGACAGTGCATGTGAAAATTTCAAGGTTCAATTCTTTGAAGACCCTTAATTTAAGTGATCCAAAAATTTTAGGCTCAACCATGCTCTAGTCAGAAGGAATCCAACTTCTCTAATTATCAGACTCATTGTTTGTACATAAAATATAAGGATATAAAGATTAGTGTACTGCATTCATGAGAGTCGAGTTGAGACATCACCCAAAGTTCCAGTCCAGGAGACTCTTCTCTAGACCTAATCCGCAACACTAGGGAATAAGTCTATTCTTGCTTCAGTCCACCGTCTCATTAGTTTGTCAGACTTGAAAGTGTAGACGGACGTCCAGAAGATGGAGGGCATAGGATTGTGTCTATTTTTCTCTCCCTTACATGGAACAAGGGGCCTCTTGAGTGCCTTATTACTCAACACATGTATATTTTTATTTTGTTGATCAATGTGTCCATCAAGAGAATTCGAAGTCGTATGCACTTGTTTTTCTGGGAGTACACCGTGGTATGTCTCTTTTGAGTATCTAAGATACCTTCGACACTCAGACTTGTATCATTATACGATGCAGAGCCCTTTTATGGTGCTAGCCCGACTCCTTGGTCCTAAGAGCATTTGGTCCAAGTGGACACTTTGAAAATGGCTAGGAGCGCTAGCCATTAGTGGAAGCTCATTATAATTTGACTTTGTAATGATCGAGCTTTTCTTTGAATATATCTATCTTTTCTTTTCTTTTTGGCTAGCTCCATTGCTTTTATCAAAAGATGGCGCACACTAATAAACAATTATTTAGGTTTCATCACACCCTGGCACATAGGTAAATATCAAAGATAGCATGCGAACTTGTTCACATACTGGCTGGGGTTTTGCTGACACTCAGATTTCTTGAAGCCTTCATTAACTTTATCCCATCCTCGAGCATCATTAGATCATGTCTAAACTCAAATCTCTAGTTCCATTTCCTCAAATGATAACTCAACCCATCTCATCATCATGTAGTTGTGAATGTGTTGTGCTGATCATATTCTTTATAAGGTAGAGATGAAGAGTGCAATATAGCGCTCAAATCTTTCAAACTAGAGAAATGTGGATTATTAAGTTTAAAACCCTAATGACTACAGCTGGCTAACTCAGACTCTCAAGATCACAGAAATCAAGTGTCCTCAAAATCCTTAAGCCTTCAGTGAATGTGAATGTGTTAGGAATACACCAACTCCAGATTTAATGAATTTTTGTTATTTTTAACTTTTGCAAAATTTTATATCTTTTAATTTTTCATTTTTTTATTCCTTTGAGAGACAACAACTGCTCAAGCTTATATGAATAGTTGCATACAACCAGTACGAGTGTAAATATGGACCGTTAGACGGACCTGTGTTACTTGAGAACGGAGCCATAAACAATGTCTTCTAAACCACACACTGTGCTAAGGGAGATCGAAGTTTCCTCACTGAAGAGTAGCTACTCATTTTTAAGCCTAGTAGTCAGAGCCTTTACAAAAGAAAATTTTTTAATTTTTCAATTTTTAAGGATTTTTTGAAAAGGTTAATTGAAAAAAATAATACCTTAATTTTTAAGAAAAAGTTTTTACCAGAATTTTTACACAAAACAGTTCCCAAGTCAACCTAAAGCAAGCCCAAAAAGATTTTCAAAAATTTTTAAACACGAGTTATGGCTAAAGTATATATACAGTATAACCCCCTATACTTAAATTTTGCTATATCCTCATAGCACAAATGATATGAAGCGATAGCTCTGGTTAATTATAAGGTGATATAGCGGAACTGAGGAGGAGGTTCCCCCTATACTTAGGTCAAAAATGACCTAAGTATAAGAGGACAGATGGAGGAAATAATGATGGGTCGGATCCCCTATACTTAGGATGAAAATAGCCTAAGTAAAAGATATGGAATTTTGAGGGGGGGGCAGGCTGGTTAGGGTGTGTTTATACACAAAAACTTAAAGGAGATGGGAGGGGGTGTTGAATTTTTACCGATGAAGATGTGGGGAGGGGGGTGTGTGTGTGTGTATATAAATGGTGGTGGTGGTGGTGGGGGGGTGAGTGGATGTTTAAATATGAGGTGTGTGCGTGTGTGAGGGAGGGCGGGTTAGATCATCTAGTGATCTATTTTTTTACACACGCGAGCCCTCGAACGAGGGCCTCTGGAAATGCACATGCTGCATTTTTTACAACATGCTGAATGAAATGTTGATCAATGAATCCTTGAGTTTTTCTTGATTTTCTTTCGTGGCTCCTCGCAACGGGAGCTCCCAATTCCACGCCTTCATGTAGATCAAGCGTCCTCAATCTTCATGGGCACTTCCACAAAAGAATAATGTTAGAGAAATAGTAAGAAAAATAATCAACAAAAATGATGCAAAAATAACATGATGAGAGTACCTACAAATTTTTGAAAATATTTACAACAAAAATTATTTCAAAATTTGACAAATAAATAAAGGTAAGTTGTGCCATTTGATGAACGTGAAATCTGCCTCTTTAAGGATATGAAATTGTCGTAGTACAGGAGGCAGATTTCGATCATGCAAAGAACCACACTTTCAAATATGTGGACATTATTTTTACTTGGCAAGCATACCAAGGTCGAACTCAGGGACACAAGCCTCTCCATCTATTTATCAATATTTGTCAATATAATTTATGTGCGATTACTTTCTCATTTTAGATCTTCATGGAGATGCACAACAAAATGCAGATACAACAATGTCAAATCATGATGCATGTAATTTTTATGTATTTTTCAGCGCAATTAAAAGATGAACATAATACATGAATAAATGCAAAGGATAAGCATGCAAAAGATGAATTACAAATATGCCCTATAGAATTTGAGCACAAATTATGATTCAGATTCAGAGTCAATTTGAACATAAAAATCAAGAGCAAGTACCTATTAATGGCAAAGAACATAGAGGAAGAGACACTATATAACATTAAAATTCATCATAATTTATTTAGTACCAAATCAATAATTTAAACACGTCATTAGATAGATGATGGAACAAGCTTCAAAATAATACTGAAATCATGAAATTTGGATCTAAAATGCTCATGATATGAAAGAAATAATGCATAGGCATAAATGCAATAAAAATGCGGAGAAATAAAAGATAAATAATCACAAATAGGTCCTTGGAGGGACCTATTTGTAATTTAACAAATCGATAGGGGTTAGAGTAAATTTTTCATTGCGTAGAGGGGCCTTTTTGTAATTTTATAAAGTGGCAAGGTCTTCCCTATAAAGTACCCAAGTGCACACGTGAGGCACACGCCTGGGGACCAAATTATAATATCAGAGAGTTGCAGGGTCTTCGATGTAAATTACCCAGACCCACACATGCTAGGCATGTGTGGGGGCTAGGTTCGGGAGGCGGCCTAGGCTTGGGCCACGTGGCACATTCACGAAGGCTCGGCTCTTGGCTCGTGATGCCCGGGCTTGTAGGATAGGCGTGAGGCTCGTACAGACTACATGGCATCATTTGGAACGTCCAATCCATATGATCAGACAGTAGCTGCTTTTCGTGCTCCGCCGCATGTCACCGGAGAAGGCGGGGCTCCGACGACCTTTTTCTTCCTCCATCGACCTATAGCAGTAGCTTGGAAGGCACAAGCATATTCGTAATGAGCTGGCGAAGGATCTGGAAGTGCGACGGAACCCGGGGAGATTAGACTTGCTGGTCGATGAAGCGCCACAGGTGGCGGAGCTTGAGATCAGAGATAAGGCGCGACGTTCGGCCATTGAGTACCTGCAGGAGTTAGAAGGATAACCGAGGTGTGCAAGGTGCAAGTATGGGTGAAGTGAGGTGAATGGAGGGGAGTGGAGCAACAGGAGGTAGAGACACTAGTGGTGTTCTTTTCCGGCGAGGGGAAGAACAAGGGACGGACATGATAGAGGCAGCGTAGAAGGGAGAAGGGTGATGAAAGGTGCAACGAAGATGAGGGATGAGTGGTGGATGACTTCGAGTGGTCAGGTGGCGGCGGGGATTGATGTAGGAGACTGAAGTAATTTGAGAAACACGATAAAAAAATCAAAGGAGAGGGAGGAACCTGATCGGAGAGAAAATTGGCGGAGGAGGTGCATGTGTTGAGCATCAGAAGATGCTCGAGGTCATCGCCCGGCGTGCGCAGCCGTGTACGGAGCTTGGGCTACTACTGGGATAGCGGAGCTTACATGGCCGGAGGGGCCATGGATCTCACCGGGGTACCTGGGTTGTCATTGCCTCGACAGCCGCCCTCCGTTGTCACCGGAGGGCGGAGGAGGCTGGGCTTAAGCCCCTTGGATGGTGGATGAGTTGACGAGGAGGCGGAAGGGGGGTACTTATGGTGGAGGAGGTCAGAGGTTACAGGGGTGAAGGCGCTGATTGTAATGGTCGTCGTGAATGCATGGAGCGATGGTGGGGGTTGTTAATGGGCTTACGAGGGTAATGGATGTCGGATCTACGGGGAGGAGCCGTTAGGTTGGTGAAAGGTGAACAGAGGTGCCTTCCAAAATAGGAAGGGGGTGGAGAGAAACTTAGGCGCAACGCCTGGGGAAGGGGGGTTACGGAGGTAGGAGATGATGCATGGATTGTTGGATCATGCGATTCAACGACCCAACTAGAGGCGCGAGCAGAGGGCGTGGATCGGATCATATGATCTGATCTAACGACAGAGAGGAAACGAATGATGAGCGGTGGAGATGGAGCGTGGGTTTTATCAAAGGGTTGTGCGAGAAAAGGCGACAGAGAGGAGTCGAAGTCGCTGGGTGGGGGTTGATCACATGGCTGGGATGCAGGCGGGAGCAGATGGTTGAGATCAGATCTTAGGGGGGATCTGATGGCTGGAAGTGAAGCGGGAATGGACGACAGAGATTTAGGCAGGAAGGAGATGATCAGACGACTCCTGGAGAGGACGGGTGGCAAAGAGAGGAGGCAGCCACGTGGGCGGCCCAGAGGGCGCCACATGGATGCACTAGAAAAATCAATAAATGCGAAAATAAAGAAAAATAAAAAGAATTAGTTAAAGATTGAATTAGGAAAGAGTCAAAACATGAAGGTTGTAGTTCTCCATAAGATTTACAAGTTTCATATTGGATAAAAAGTCAAAAGAGGTCATTTGTAAAAAAAAGAGTATTTTTGGGTTTATTTTTAATGGGATAAAAACACCGCTTTTGATTTTTGAGTATTTTTTTTGCAATTTTTATGTCTTTAAATATCAAAACAAATATAGACAATTATTAATCTAATTTTTAGGGGTTTTAATAAGATAGAAAATAAAGAAAAGTCATCAATTAAAAACAATATAGTGTTAATTATACACATAATATATAAAATATAATACATGTTAAGAACAATGAATTAGCAGTGATTTTTATTGAAATATTTAAGAAAAAAGATTAATAATTTGATTTTTAATATGATGAATATGAGATTCATCGTGTCACCACCATGAAATTCTGAAGACTAGTCTGGTCCAGCACTTCTTTGGCGGGTTGATGCTTGAGAGCCAGAAGCTAATAAACGTCGCTTGTGGTGGTTCACATTTCAATAAAGATTTGGATGTTGTCTGGGACATTTTTAAGGACATGGCCAAAGGAGATGTTGCTCAAGCCTCATCTTGTTTATCCATGAAGATGCCCGTCACCAGCCACAAGCCTGTTAACATGAAAGCTCACGTCGAAGACAAAGATGAGAGCTCCAACCTTAGCATCATCGGGAGCCATTTGTCTAGGGTCGATATCATTGAGAAGAGGTCACAGGACACCACAAAATTTTCACTTATCGAAAAGAAGACCTAGGGCTTGGAGAAGCTCGATTTTATTTCCTAACAACTGAAGCAGCTCGTTCAGGCATTGAATGCCAATGCATGCAATTCTGTATTTGCCACTGCTAAAACTTCCGCTGAGCAGAAGGAGCCAATGCCGACATAACCTCCTCATCCTAGTCTCCCGCCACCCCAATCTGTCCAGCATGTATATTACATGCAGACCCCAGAGCAGCCCCACAGTCCCAGATACAGATGGTTATTTACCATCTAGAGTCCCAACCTTCCTATCACGAGTAGTTCTGTTCACCCCCGCTTATGACCGGTAGATCGACTTGGGTTAAGTTACTAATTAAGCGAGTGTCATTGTGACCCTAATCAACAAAATGATCAACGACAAAATAAACCACTTTAAAGATTGAACAATGAATGTGAGCGGTTTACTACTTTTATTACTGGTATAGCGACCAGAGTCAAACTCAGGGAGCACAATTAATAGCTAAGTAATCGATTTCAAAAGATATTTATTGTTTTTAGTGGTTTTTATTTTTCAAATTTTTAATTTTTCAATATGAGAGAACTATGCACAAGCGATAAAAACAAACACTCTTTTTGTATTTTTCTAACGGGTCAAAATTACTCAGAAAATTACAATAAAATTATTTTTGGATTTTGTATATTTCTTAGTGTTTTTGGTAATTTTGGGTATTTTTCAGATATTTTTATGATTTTCTAAAAATCAAACAGTGATAGAATAGATAAATAGTGGATGGCTAGGAGTAATTTGCAAACTAAAAATAGTTGAAGGTCCAAAACTCTTAAAAGTTATTTTTATGATAAAACACAAGCAAATATCTACAAACAGAGACTACAATCACAATTTTTTGGATTTTTTTCTGTGATTTTTTATAAGTTTTCTAAGATTTCAAGTGTTTTGTATTTTTTTTGGTTTTTAAAAAATATTTTTGAGCAAAAATGATACTGGAGCTTAAGGATAATAAAGACAACTCCTTTAATATTTTTAGAATTTTTGGTATTTTTTAAAGTTTTTATGATTTTTCTAATGCACGCAAGACACTTTTTAGGGGTTTTTGAGTTTTTAATAATAGAAAATACAACAAAATCAACAAGCAAAAATCACCATAAATTAATCATGCAATCATGGACTATAGGTAATTTTTAGACAATTTTTTAGGTCGATTTAATATTTATCGCATTAAATAAAAGGCAAGTAATTAAAAATAGTTTGCAGGGACCTAACTGTAATTACTTTAAGTTTATGGGCCTCTGGAATAATAAAATCAGAAACTGTGGGGGACTTTGTGCAATTTTGTCCACAAAAATACTCTTGTCGCACATGAATCAGACTCGTAGGGATATATATGCAATTTCTAAAACTAAAGATTCATTCCATAACACAAGCTAGGACAGAAACTGCAAATAATCCAGAAAACTCATGCGGGTGCACGTGACTCTAACTTAGATGGACTAAAAAGCAAATCTGGAAATTATAGGGGTCTAACTGCAAATATTCTCAACTACAAATTATAATTATTGGACTCAAGCAAAATAGAAGAAAAGACAAGGCGGAAAATGCAATATACCCTTACCGACAGGATGGCACATGGCTCGATCTGACGACTTTGGTCTCTGCACTGGCGTACATCTCTGATGAGGCACTGCAAAGCTGATTTGATGGTTCTGATTATGTCGGGGATGTGCGGTCAGATCTGACACTCCAGGTCTGATCCTACGGTCTGCAGGTGTGATCTATCGGGCGACATAGATGAGGGAGCAGCTTTGATCAGACGACAAAAGATTGGGTGTTATCAAACGACCCAGATCTGATCTGGAGCTCCATATCCATATCAAACGACAAACGTGGGCGCAAAAAGAACTTCGCTCAGGCAAACTTCAAGCGGATGTGGAAGGCGATCCACGGGTGATGACTTCGCTAAAAGGTCCACACCATCTTGAGGTCTCTCCGCATTGACCAGAATGCTTGGACAAAGGAAGTAATGACCGGATGGTCGCGACGGTGGTGCTCCACCTAGAGCTTCTCCGCCACCTGGAATGAGGCTCAAACCGCACCTCCTCGCGTGTGTGGGTACCTACAAAGGAAAGGCGGGCTCGGAGGATTTTCTTCGGTCACGTCATTACTTGCAACTGAGAAGAGAAGCAAGGTGGAGTGGGGTGTTCGACCTTCGACGGAAATGGAGGAGGGAGGTCTTGCTCTAATCCAACTCCAATGAGTTAGTCTAAGGATGGTCAGGATGCATTAGAAGATGAATGATGGAATGGTGTGTCGATCTGTGCGGATGGAAGTGGGATATGGGTCTCCGACACTCAGGTTGGGGCAAAGATGGTGGACGATGGCAGATGGATGGACTCGAAAATGAACAGCTAAAGGAGAGTGATCAAAGGTACCTGAGAGTATGTGAACGGAAGGCGGAGTAAGGCGAAGGTGATGGCGAGGTTGTGGCCTTGATTCTGTAGCGGAAGGTAGAAGAGGCTTATCGTGGCGGCGTGCTCCGGCCATGAGTTGAGCTACGATGTATCGTCCACCCAATCAAGCTCCGAGAAGGCCAAATAGGATACTGACACTATCCTACAGGCAGTGGTGGAGGAAGGGAGGCGCGAGGAACAAGCTACGAGCTCGGGAGGTGGAGAAGATGCTTTATAGGGGTGCCCAGGGTTCCGGAAAGATCGGAGAGGTGATCGAAACCCTAAGGTGATCCGGTTGCGCCTAGTGGTCTGTGAGGGTCACGGATCCTAGGAGAATATTCGGATGCAAAAAGTGAGGCGATTGGTGATCAGACTTGATCGAAAAAAATGGAGAAATTGGGTCTGACGAAGGGGGAGTCGGGTCGGGTCTTGGAGAGGAAGGGTTGATTGAGGTCAACAATCTGATGTGGATGAATAAGAATGCTAGGACTTACATAATTAAATAAAAATAGCAAAGGGTTTCAGAATAAAAAAATGAATAAAATAAAAAATGTTCGAAATTATTCAAACTATTTTTCTATGATTTTTTATTAGTTTTATAAATGAATATATTGTGGTATATATAGTATAATGTAATATGTACAGGTATTGTACACTTATGTATTATATACACGTATTTTTATTTTATTATTTTTACAAAAAAAGATTTTTTTTATATTTTATCTATTTATAACATAATTGAAAGTATAAAAGAATTTTTATTTGATTTTTACAGATTAAATAAAGGTGCTAAATTATATACAGTATTTACAGGTGTGGCTAATGTACAATAGAACTTTTGATTTTATTTTTATTTCTTTTATTTTCTATAATTTTTGTTTTATTTTTTATCTTATCATTTAAAGTTTTTACAAGTGTTTAACAATATAATATTTACAAGGTGGAAAATATTTATATGTATAGGTATTATACAATATGCCTTATCTCCCTCTACTTATTCTTGTCAATCAGGTCAATTATTGACCTTCACTCGGAGTTTGGGCTAGTATGTATTTATTTCATAATTGCATCATTCTTTCTTTTTCTTTTCTATTTATTCTTTTATTTTTGGAAAATATATGTTAATTATGCAATACTAATAAGGATATGTACAATGCTAATTTATTGTTTTTACATAATTTATAAATGCTTTTGCTAAAAGATATAGCTAAAATAAAACAATAAAGAATGATAATCATAGATTTATCATCCCCTATATTTTACCTTTGTTAGTCCCTTACTAAACACTTATTTGAAAAAGAAGTGAAAACAAGAAGAAAAAGAAAGAGACAAAGTTGATTATTAAACTTATCTTCGTTAAATTGGAGTATGGAGCTCAGTCAGACCTTTGGATTATTCATGTGGCGTAACCTTATTGGGAAATAGATTTAAGGCTCAACAACCTGCAAGTTCTATAGTTCTATGGTCATGACTCCTTAATAACCAGATCAGAACAAGTCTACATACGCAAACTCTAATGATTATGAATCTTTCCTTGTACTGTGTATGTGATACGTAGCTCCCCACCTCAAAAATAGCAAAGAAACAACCTTCCTCAACAAGGTAACTCTAATCCCCTAATCTAGCAACTCTTTCCTCGAGGAGCGGGGTATTCCATTCTCAGTTCAAGTATAACCATCTCAAGAAGAGGGGAAAGAAGAGAATGAATTGTGACCGGTGTAGCCATGTATCCCTTGGAACTTAACCAGTGTAGCCACGTTTCCCTTGGAGCTTAACCAGTGTAGCTAGGCCTCCAGCTACAAGCTTCCATGAGATGAGATGGTGGAATACATAAGCTTTGCTTATTCACTATATACACTCCAACAGGAATTTTATTTTCAATCAGACATGTCCCCCTTTTTTGGAGTTTTTGTAATTTTGCACATTTTTTGACATATATACAACATATCTACAAGGTGCAGCATAAACATAAGGAGTTTTTCTTATTGATCCAGTAGACTATCCCTCTTTTGAAGCATTATTGCAACCCATAGCATCTTGTTGTTAGACCTCAATGCTACTAGACCAGGTTGAGGCGCACATCCCTCCCTAGAGGAGGATGGGAGGTTTTGGCTAGTTGCACTACCCTTGTATGCTACTCCAAGCCAAAGGATTCTGCCTCCTCACCACCTCATCCGTGTTGATCTAGGTGTAAGGTGTGTGTCCAAGTCAAGCCATTGTCTCTGAGAGTCATGCGTGTGTTGTTAAGTGTTCTACTTAGGCTTATTGATGAATATGTGATTCATCACTCTAAAAGTTGAAAATAGAGCTTTGTTCCCGAGTAATTAGATGCATATTTCCACTTATATTGCATAATTAGCATTCACACATGCACAAATAATACCTGCATTTTAGCATTCATATTAGCATTAAATAAGAAGCCCAATGCACTTGTAAAAATCACCTGTAAATACCATATTTGTATCTATTTTATATTAACTCAAAATCCAATAAATCAACTCCATAGTGTATATATTATTAACACTAATAAAGGAAAAATATCAAAAAATACTAACTTATAAAATTGTCCAATAAAACCCAAATCCAAGCTTGAGACCAAGAACCTTAAAATGTGCATCTCTCTCTCATATGGTACCCGATTTAGGCCTTCTCGCTTTTAAAGTAATATACATTCAAAGACCTTCAAAACAAGACCAATTTCATTAGAATCGGAGATCGTATGTGAAACTTGGGTTTTGGGCCCCTATTCTATATTAGTACATATTGACCTTTTTGCCCTTTATTTTGTCTTTTTGTTTTCTTAATTATTAAAATCCCAAAATATTAGATTAATCTGTAAATATTCCTTCCATATTTTCTCTATTTTATTTTGATTTTTTCTTATTTAAAAATGACAAAAAAATTGTAAAAAATAAAAATACAGTATTTTATATCTATAAGGTACCCGTCACGTGTAGGTCGTTCCGAAGCAACCACCGAACCAATGATTCACGTGACCTGCATGTGCAGACGGTGGTGAATTTGCAGCTGTGCCCCTTAAAATTCTGGAAATTACGTTCACGTCCCCTCCAGTCAAATTCATGTGATGTGCACGTGACGCCCTGGTCATTTGCATTGAAGTCCATGACAGTTCAAGCAATTACACTTTCGTCCTGTCAGCATGTTTCTTTTTAATCAATTTTATTTTTTGTATTGCATCCATACCCCTGTGTTCGCATATTTATTTAAACATCCATTTAGCATCATTGTGTCATTCCAAAAATTGCATATTGTAGAAGAACTCATATTTTATCACTATGAATGTTGATTATATTTTTATGATCAATGTTTTATTTAAATAATTATTTTTGTGGAAAATAGTATATTTTGCCCACTGTCTACTATTAATTGATTATTAAATTGACCGTGGCTCTGAAAATTACCAAAAATTTACAGGAGAGAGAGTTAAAGTAGTTCTATATTGTGCCCAAAAATCACATCATTTGCACACATATCTAGGTTGCAATAAATTAATTGGTGATTTGTGTAATTTATTTTTAATTAATTTCTAACTTGGTATTTTTAGAAATTAAAAATTGTTCTGGATGTTTCTCACATAGACCTATCTAGGATAAATTAGTTTCTGAAAAATATTTACGTTGGTATTTGTCAAAATTAAATTTGCACAAATCACTCTACATTCATGTTTAATTTATGGTTAATTCATACAGAGTTGAAAATTCCAAAAAAAATAGGGTATCTTAATTACATCGTATTTAACATTCTGGCCAAGTTTCATAATTTTTTGACTTAATTTGATTACACTTTACTTTTTAACCTTCGAATTTGATCTGAATTGCATTTGTATTTTCAATTGCATAAAAAAAATTCCTGAAAACCTAACGTCTAGATTGACTTTAAATTAATCTAAGGAAAAAGTTGCCTCCCTGAGTTCGACCTTGGGCTTGCCCAAGTAAAAAAAAATTGATGCTCGATATTAATTGAGAAATTAATTAAAGTGGTTTTTGAATAATCCGATTTTTGCTTGGCTACAACGAACACATCACACTTAATCGTTAATTCGGTTGAATTAAGAAGGGTAATCTAGGGTTTTTCAAATGGCACCGTTGCCGGGAGTCACGGCTTAGGTTAATTTTTAGAAAATTTAGATCTTAGGTTTTCCATCCCTAGGTAGTCTGATTCTTGGTTCTTCTTGTGAATATTTTTCTGTTATTCCAATATTTGCTTATTTTGTGTCGTCCTCTCTCTAACCATCAATTATTTTTGTGCAAGTAACACGAGGCATCGAAGGCGGTTTGCCAGGCGAGCCGAAGACCTGCATCGATTTGAACTAAGTGGTTTTTGAGAGAACTTGTAAAAAAAAGTTTGCATTTCCAGCGGTTCTCGTTTGGGTTCTCGCGCATGTAAGTGAATAATAAAAAGAGTCTCTGTGTGTTGTATCGTTGCATGATGTTGGATAGGACATGCACTCGCGGCTCTTAGAGCTTTCTTAGGATTGCTTTTGCTCGTAATATCTAAGACCACTTCACTATTAAAAGACACACTTAGACCGCAGGACTGTATCCAAATCTAACTTGTTCTTCACTCGCTAATAGAACTACTTTTCTAGGAGCGGCTTTTCTCGCTTGCATTCATTTAGATAAAATTTCAATTCTGTTTTGTAACCTGCATTTAGAGCGCAGGAATCACTGTAAGTCTTCTGAACTTGGCATACACCATCGTTTTATCGTGCATCGGCTTTTCTCGACTCCTTCTCCCTTGATTTTCTAACTTAGGATTAAACGAAATTGGGACTAGACGATAGGCGTGCCTTGTGTGTTGGACTAATCAAGTGGTCATCTAACTTAAAATCGGGCTGCTAAACAAATTGACCAAAAAATCAAAATAAAATCAGAAATTCTGTTTACGGGAGAATAACCCCGACCTTGATTTTAGGCTGAGTGAGGGTACTGAATGTGTGTGCACACCCTAAGGCAGAGCCAAAATCCCCGCCTTCCATATCACGTACCCCGATCCTAGCAAATATCACATGCTGAACTATTTGGGGTTCGACTGACCAGCGACAAGTAGCCTCCGCCTGCTTCGGTAGGTAGATAGGGGTGAAATAGCGGTGTACCGTGACAAGTTGCTAGTAACCCTCCGGGATGAAGTTATAAACATTGTCAGCCTCCCCCTACTTCAATATGTAGATAGGGGCAGGTCCTTGAACTTCTCAGCTTGTGATATGAGCGAAGAAAGGAAGGGCGTTGGTATCTTAGGTGACAAGTTAAACAGGGGAGATGCATCCGTCTTTGAGCTGACTTCCCTATAGGCTGCGTAATCCTTGCTATTTGCATGAAAAATCACACTTAAAATCAACCAGATTAATCAGACCCGGCTTCAGGTCCTTCATCATGTTGAGTGTGAATTTAGGGTTTGTGATTCATTTGCTTGTTTTAGGTAGGAGTCAAATCCTATCTTTACACACTTGTGCTCTCGGTTCTTCTTTCTGCCATCAAAGATGACTGAATGGGGGGATATTTACTCAAGCTTCGGAAATCTCTCATTGAACCCTCACGAAGTTTGTCTTCATCGGCCCAAGCGCAACTTGGGACAACCCGAGCTCATGACCCTCTTGAGTTCGAGATCCACCACTCTCAGGATGGTTACCATCACATCCCTTTCCTCTCCTCTCATCTCATCGAGGAAAACCTTCGCCTCGATGAGAATGTCTTCATTACTACATCCTCTAACCTAGACCACATTCTTTACCAAGGTGAAGAGGACGAACCAAAAATCAAGATGCCTAAGAAAAATCTAGACGAAGAGGAACATATAGATGATCCTATGCACCAAGTCCTTTCCCATTTAGCTAGAGTCGAGCAGCTGAATGCAGATCTTACGGCTAGGATGGGACAGGTGATTGAGGCAGGTGGAATAGATAGACCGATGGTAGATGCCTACAATCCAGCCGAGAATGAGATGCATAGTTGGCTCATACCTGAGGTACCCCCAGAGGCATTTGAGCTGAAGCCACATTTCCTTAGTCTTCTATGAAGTTCAATGGAAATGTTGTAGAAGAACCATATGCTTTCTTGCGAGACTTCGAGTTGGTGTGTAACAACCTTAGCCATCCTAGGGTTGGACAAGATTACATCAGGCTGAAGGCTACCCCGTTTGCTTTAGGAGATAAGGCTGCCATTGGCTGAAGAATCTCGGGGTTAGATGCATAACTTGGAAGCAATTCAAAGATTTATTTTTGAAGAAGTTCTACCCACTCAGCAGAACTAACCAGATGAGTATGAAGATCGCTAGCTTTTCTCAGGACACACACGAACCATTCCATGAAGCATGGGATAGATTCAATGACTTGACACAAAAATGCCCATGACATGGCATTACCAAGGCAATTTTAGTCCAAACCTTGTTCTATGGTATGACCCTGGAAATGCAGAGGTTGGTGAGTGCAGCCTGTGGAGGTAGCTATCTGAATAAGAATGAAGATGTCGTATGGAAGATCCTAGAGTAAATGACGAAAACAGTCAGATCTCAAACCAACAAGGCCTATCAGGTGTCTCCCTCAAGCCTATCTAATGAGACATCTAGGAGGACTGTAGTGGATCTAACAGATGACCTAATCCCTAGCATGAGGATAATAGCTCTTAAGCTCACCATGGTAGAACAGATCCACAAGAGGGTCACTGACCTTGAGGCGCTTTCACGATTATCGAAACAAGTGGAGGAATTGACTGAGAAGGTAGCCAAGATACGACTACATGCCCCTTCTGCACCACCTGTATCTGTACATCGAGTTCATCTTGTACAGGAGCAAGTACAGGGGCCTCAAAGCAACTGGGTTGAGGAGCAGCAATACACTCAGCAGGAGTAGTATGCACCCCCACAGGTGGAGTCAGTCTACGAGGAGCCTCCACAGGTGTTCGAGATCAACAAGCTTTGGTACATCCATGACCCCGTCGGCAGACAGTAGGGGACAGGGAATGGTCAGCCACACCGACTGACCCTAGCTTACTAAGAAACCAGCTCCGTCCCTGCACCGCGCTTTGTACAGTCCCATCCAGGACATGGATACCAACCTCAGCAACACCATCAACAGTGCACATTCCACTCAGTCCAGCAGTCCCCTCCACCATCTTACACCGCACTATCCCACCCACAGCAGTACCGGTAAGGCCAGCAGGGCCAGTATAGACAGTCGAATCACTCATCCTCTAGTTAGCAGCAGCAAGCTCCGCCCACTAGTGAATTGGAGTTCCTCTCCTTGGCCATCCAAACTCTGATTGATAGGGACCAACAGATACAGAACGATTACCTGGATATCAGAACAGATCTGAACCGTGTCTCACGCCACCAGGATCAGCAGATGGCACCAAAGACCCCAATTCCCGCCCAGCTTCAGGCCAACCTAAATAGCCTGAATCAGGGTCAGCACCGAACACGCAATCAGGTATACTATTCAGATCATTCTCTATCTGAACATGAGATCCTTTCATACGATAATGGTAATCATGTATCCCTCAGGAGTGGAAGGATCATGATCGTACATGATCGAGTGCGGGTACATGATTAAGATGCTGCCAAGTCTCTACCTGAGGAGAACTTGGAGGTAGAGGAGCAACATCACTACCACCATCACCAGCGGAATAAGAGGATTTCCAGGTCCTCATAGCACCATGGCAAGAAGAAGGAGAGGAGCACTAGCTATGAAGCGAAACAAATGAGGAGCCCGCACCTCAATCTGAGAAGGACACACCAGGAGTAGTGGTAGATGCATCACCTGTTTTGTTTCATGAATTTCTTTCCAGTCAGTGTCAGAGTCGGAGTCAGAGTCCCAGTCCTGTACAGAACTCAGTTCCCCCGAGCCCTTAAGGTGGAAAGAAGAAAAAGATCAAAAAAATCTAAAAAGATGACCCTGAGATGGCTGAATTTTGCAACAAATATATCAAGGTCACAATCTTCTTTGATAAGTATGTCGATATGACACCTGCATTTCAGAAGTACCTTAAGGTTAGATGCACACCTACCAGGGTAAGCTGGAAACCCGAAGCCATGTTGAGAAGCAAGTTTTGTCAGTAGCCACTATGTGCGCCATCAAAAATGCGTTTCCAAGGAAGCGAAGAGACATGGGTGCCCATTATGTGGTGAGTCATGTCGATGACATTGCGTTTCCACGCACTCTCCTAGACAATGGATCCTTAATTAACCTGATGCCCACAACCCTCTATGAGCGGCTAAATCTAGGACCTCTTAGGAAATCCAAAGCCTTACTCAAGTTTGCAGACAAATCAACCAAGAGGTCCAAGGGAGAATTGAGGAACATTATCATCAAAGTCGAGGGTCGGGATTACAGTCCTTGATATGGAGACCCCTCGAAATTGGAGAGATTCCTAGATCATTCTCGGAAGGCCCTTCCTGAGAACAGTATGGGCCTTATTTGATTATAAAATCAGGAAAATTCAGTTCCAAACTTCAGGTGGAGATGAGGAACTTGAGATGAAGCAGACAAGGTGGTAGAGGCCATATTCCGAATCAAGCATCAAGTACACTTTGTCAGAAGCATATTGTGTTCATGTAGACACTGTTGGGCCATGGAGATAGAACCCAGCTAGCATCAATGAGTCCCTCTCCTCTGGAGAGAATCTTGTACATGAGACAGTTTGTGAGAACCTTAGGAGCGAATACATCGCAGACCTACAGAGAATGCATCCCCCTACATCTTCGATGACACAGAGGCCCATCTGGGCCTATCAGTCCTTCCCTCTTTAGGACAATCAAAATATGAGGATGATGAGTCGGACGTGGCTTTCGCCGATTGTTTGGATACTTTTGACGATTCGACTCCATAGCTGAATGAGTTGGTGGCGGTTACTTCAGAGACAGATCCAACCATTACCAGCACAGAGCCATAATTGATTGAGCCAGATTTCCTCGATGACCACACCTTACCTGAGCTCAAACAATTACCCACAACCCTTAAGTATGCCTTCCTTGTGGGACAAGAGAGGAAATTTCTGGTCATCATCAGTTCGCGATTGACCGAGGAGCAGAAATCTCGCTTGCTAGAGATCCTGGAGAAAAACCGCAAGGCAATAAGCTGGAGCATCTCCGATCTCCATGACATAAATCCCGCTCTGTGTTCGCATGATATCTACCTTGAGAATGAAGCTAAATCCTCTCGTGAATTCCAACGCAGGTTGAATCCAAATTTACGAGAGGTCGTGAAGGAGATTGAGAAATGGTGTGATGCAGGTTTTATTTACCCCATCTCCGATTCCAAGTGGGTGCCACCTATCCATGTTGTCCCGAAAAGTCAGGAATTCATACAACCACCAATGAGGACGGAGAGGAGATCGTGACACGAGAACCCACATTGTGGCATGTTTGTGTGGATTACAGATGCTTGAATGCCGCGTCGAAGAAGGATAATTTTCCCTTACCCTTTATTGATCAGATCTTAGAAAGATTAGCAGGGAAAGAATTCTTCTTCTTCTTAGATGGGTTCTCGGGCTACAATCAAGTAGCTATCTCTCCCGAGGACCAAGAGAAAACCACATTCGCATGCCCCTTTGGTACCTATACTTTCAGGCGCATGCCCTTTGGGTTATGTAATGCTCCCGGTACATTCCAAAAGTGCATGATTGCAGTATTCACCGAGATGGTCGGTGAATTCCTGGAAGTCTTCATGGATGACTTCTCGGTCCACGGTGATTCCTTCGATTTATGTCTTAGAAATCTGGACCGAGTCCTCAAAAGATGTTGTGAGGTTAATCTGGTGCTCTCCTAGGAGAAAAGTCACTTCATGGTGACGGAGGGCATTGTATTGGGGCATGTCATCTCCAAGAGAGGAATGGAGGTTGACCCTGCCAAGGTGGACGTGATCAGACAACTCCAGCCACCAACCAACGTAAAATAGTTGCGGTCATTTCCTCAGGTATGTTGGATTTTATAGGAGATTTATCAAAGATTTTTCAAAGATCGCCCGACCGCTAACTGAGCTTTTAGGCAAAGACATGGAGTTTATTGTCGATCATAAATGTCTTGAGGCCTTTAAGCTACTTCAAGGGATGATCATGGACGCCCCGATCCCACAAGCCTTAGATTGGTCTCTTCCTTTTGAGATAATGACGGACGCCTCATATTTTGCTGCTGGGGTCGTATTAGGACAGAGGTGGACTGTATCCCGTTTGCTATACACTACGCAAGCAAAGTGCTTGACACCGCTTAGCGTAATTATACAGTTACCGAAAAGGAGATGCTTGCAGTAGTGTTCTCCTTGAACAAGTTCAGATCCCATCTCATCGGATCTAAGGTGATTGTGTTCACAGATCATACAACATTACGCTACCTAATGGAAAATAAGGACGCGAAGGCATATCTTCTTAGGTGGATTTTACTCATCCAGGAGTTTAACTTGGATATTAGAGATAAACCTGGAAAGAAGAACGTAGTAGCTGATCACCTCTCCCGTCTTGAAATTCTCGATACTTCTGATGATACACCTATTCGAGACTCCTTTTCAGACGAGTCGGTTTTTTTATTGACTCGCTCATATGGTATGCCAATATAGTGAACTATCTTGTCTCCAAGAAAGTTCCCGAAGATTGGCCCGAGAGCAACATAGACCGACTCAAGTCGGATGCAAGACATTACCATTGGGAGGATCCGATCCTTTTCTTTGAAGGATCAGATTGTGTCTGGTGGAGGTGTATTCCTCAGAAGGAATATCATAGTTTCCTTACTTTTTGCCATAGTCTGGAGGCAATAGGACACCATTCCGAGAAGAGGGCCGCATGGAAGGTTTTACAATGTGTCTTATACTGGCCGACTCTGTTTCGCGACGCTCTCACCTTTGCGAAGTCGTGCCTAGTATGCTAGTGAATGGGAGGAACCGTTGGTTCCAAGGATGAGATGCCAATGCAGCATGTCATCATTTGTGATGTCTTTGACGCTTGGGGCATCGATTTGATGAGCCCATTCCCGGTTATCCATGGTTTTGAATATATCCTTCTTGCGGTGGATTATCTATCAAGGTGGGTGGAGGCTATTCCGACCCGAGCCGCAGAGAGCATGACTGTCTGTAAAATTATCAGAGATCATATCATTTCTAGGTTCGGGATCCCCAAAGTGTTGATATCCGATGGGGGTAGCCACTTTATGAATAGAGACGTGAAGAAACTGGTAAAGGATTATGGCATCGAACATCGTGTCGCTAGTCCTTACCACCCACAAACCAATGGCATGGCAGAGGTGTCGAATAGGGAGGTTAAGACCATATTGCAGAAGCTTGTCCACCCAGACATGAAGGACTGGTCTCAGATTTTGGATCAGGTCTTTTGAGCTTATAGGACAGCTTACAAGACACCCTTAGGAACCTCCCCATTCAGAATTATGTTTGGGAAGCCGTACCATTTGCCCGCAGAGTTAGTGCATAAATCTGAATGGGCAAGCAAGAAGGTTAATTGGAACACACACCTAGGGCAGAAACAGAGAGAAATGGATGTGAATGAACTTGTGGAGATCAGAAACCGAGCATATGACAACAGTTTGGTGTACAAGGACAAGATAAAGCGTTGGCACAATAGATTTATCAGATGAAAGACCTTTGTTCCTGGACAGAAGGTATGGTTGTTCAATGCGAGGCTGAAAGTTTTCCAAGGTAAGCTTAATCCAAGTGGATGGATCCGTTCATAGTTCGTGTTCTGCATGATAGTGGATGTGTAGAGATCTCAGATCTTACAAATGGAGCACAGACATCCCTAGTTAATGGACAACAACTGAAAAACTTTATCGAGCCTAATGAACAGTTAGTCAGTGTTGAGGAGATTGTTTTCATGCGTGAGGTAGACTCAGAAGACACACATAAAGTCGCGCATAAGACCTTGCAACATTGAGCTCTCGCCATCAGCAGCATCGAAAAGATTCTACTCACCTCCTCTTGTACATACTTTGTATCCCTCCCTCTCCACTGATTCGAATCACTCGCCTTGGTTCCATATCATTTCATTTTATGGCTATACTTAGGATGACCAGATCCTAAGTATAGGGGGAGAGTGACCCGAGTCTCTTCACCATTCTATGTACATTCTCCAGATCTCATCAGTTCTTACACTCACTCATGGCCTAGACTTATTAGGCTGACCAGAGCCTAAGTATAGGGGGGACCGATGCCCACCATGTATATATACTCATCCATTTCCCCTCTTGACCTCGTCCGTCCCATTTTTGATATTCTTCTACACTTAGGCTGCTAGAGCCTAAGTATAGGAGGGTGGGTCAACTTCTATACTTTTTGTAATATAAGCTCTCCTACGCTTAGCACGAGATATGTCTTTTTCCTCGCTTTTCACGCTCTAAGGACATAACACACGCTAAGTATGGGGGGGCATATATATATTATATGTATACTTTACCCATAGCTCGTACTTTCGCGTATTTTTTATATATTATGCAATAATTATGGGGTGGGTAAAAATTAAAAAAAATGTTTTTTGTGTGTAAAATACATGTATATTTGTAATACTTATAAAACTCTTGTAAAATTTGTAAAAAAATTGTAAACTGCATGTACACTTGTATAACTTGTATAATTTGTATAATACTTATAAAACTCTTGTAAAATTGTTGTAACATAGGAGGTATACCAAATTTTTTAAAAAAAGAAAAAAAATCACAAAAATATAGGCTTCTTATTTAATCTTGCATATAATCCTCGCATTTAAAAAGAAAAAAAGCGTCTTGCATGTCATTCATCTCTATAACATGTCATCAGCATCTCATCTACATATCTAGCATATGCAAAGTGGAAATCTAGTGGGTTCTGAACTAAGTTATGAATAGATGTTGAGGATGAATTTGATTTGACCTTAATCTTCCTAATTTCATAGGAACCTTATAGGAACTGGAGTTAAGATTTTTCAGGTCAAGTGACTTAATTCTTTGAGTCCGCAAGTCTATGTTCACATGTCATCTTGATTAGTCTAAGTAGAATATTTCATGCACATGCACGATTCTTTTAGACATTGACCTAACTTGGACAAGCACCATGTACGTAGCTCTTCATTGATGAGGTGGTGAGGAGGTAGAATCCTTTGGCTTGGAGTAGCACACGGGTGGAAACATCCGTCCTCCTCTAGGGAGGGTAGTGCATCTCAACGTAGTCTGGTGGTGTTGACGTCTAAGGACGGGATGCTGTGGGTTGCAATAAATCTTCAAACGAGGGATAGTATACTGGCTCAAGAGGAAAAACTCTTTATGCACATGCTGCACCTTCTATATATGTCAAAAAAAAGAAAAAAAGAAAAAAAATGCAAGAACTCCAAAAAACGTGGACATGCCTGATTGAAAATAAAATGCCTGTCAGGGTCTGTATATTTGCAAGGCATATGCTTCAAAGCCTCATACCATAGAAGCCTGCAGCTGGATGACTTGGCTACATTGGGCAAGCATCATGGGATAGGTAGCTACACTGGCTACCATCCATTCTTCTCTCCACCCCCTCTTCTTGAGCCGGTTGCACTTGAACTTAGAAGGGAATACCCCGCTCCTCGAGGAAAGAGTTACTGGACCGGGAAACTAGAGTTACCTTGTTAGAGGAGGCTGGTTATTTGTCATTTCTGATGTGGAGAGCTATATTTCGCTTACACAGTACAAGTAATAATCATAGTCATCAAAAATTTACGTATGAGGATTTGTTCTGACCTGACAATTGAGGCGTCTTGAATAGAAGACTTGTAGAGGTTAAGGTCTGTTAGGTCTTAAATTCAGAACCCAATAAAGTTCGTCACACAATTAATACAAAGTTTGAGTCAAGCGCTGTTTCACCTTTTGTTCATGACCTTGGTATGGAACCTAATCTCATTTCACTCTTGCATATCATTTTAGTTGCTCGGGGACGAGCAAGGTTTAAGTATAGGGGGTTGATGAATCTGTGGTTCATCACTCTAAAAGTTGAAAGTAGAGCTTTGTTCCCGAGTAATTAGATGCATATTTCCACTTATATTGCATAATTAGCATTCACGCATGCACAAATAATACCTGCATTTTAGCATTCATATTAGCATTAAATAAGAAGCCCAATGCACTTGTAAAAATCACCAGTAAATACCATATTTGTATCTATTTTATACTAACTCCAAATCCAATAAAATCAACTCCATAATGTATATATTATTAACACTAATAAAAGAAAAATATCAAAAAAATACTAACTTATAAAATTGTCCAATAAAACCCAAATCCAAGTTTGAGACCAAGAACCTTAAAATGTGCATATCTCTCTCATATGGTACCCGATTTAGGTCTACTCACTTTTAAAGTAACATGCATTCAAAGATCTTCAAAACAAGACCAATTTTATTAGAATTGGAGATCGTATGTGAAACTTAGGTTTTGGGCCCCTTGTACATATTGACCTTTTTGCCCTTTATTTTGTCTTTTTATTTCTTAATTATTAAAAATAAAATGATAGGTTAATTTGTAAATATTTCTTCTATATTTTCTCTATTTTTATTTTCATTTTTCTCCTACTTAAAAATGATAAAAAAATTGTAAAAGATAAAAATACGGTATTTTATGTATAAGGTACCCGCCACGTGTAGGTCCATTCCAAAGCAACCACCGAACCAACGGTTCACGTGACCTGCACATGTAGACGGTGGGGAATTTATAGCCGTGCCCCTTGGAATTTTGGAAATTACGTTTATGTCCCCACTAGTCAACATCACATGACGCCTTGGGTCATTTGCATTGAAGTCCACGCCAGTTTAGGTAATTGCACTTTCATCCTGTCAGCACGTTTCTTTTTGATCAATTTTATTTTTTGTATTGCATCCATACCCCTGTGTTCGCATATTTATTTAAACGTCCATTTAGCATCATTGTGTCATTTCAAAAATTGCATATTATAGAAGAACTCATATTTTATCTCTTGAATGTTGATTATATTTTTATGAGCAATATTTTATTTAATATAAATATTTTTGTGCAAAATAGCATATTTTGCCCACTCTCTGCTATTAATTGATTATGAAATCGATTGTTGCTCTGAAAATTACCAAAAATTCACAGGAGAGAGTTAAAGTAGTTCTACATTGTGCCCAAAAATCACATCATTTGCACGCATATCTAGGTCGCAATAAATTAATTGGTGGTTTGTGTAATTCATTTTTAATTAATTCCTCACTTGGTATTTTTAGAAATTAAAAATTGTTCTGGATATCTCTCACATAGACCTATCTAGGATAAATTAGTTTTTGAAAAATATTGATGTCTGCTATTTATCAAAGTAAATTTGCGCAAAGCACCCTCCATTCATGTTTAATTAATAGTTAATTCATACAGGGTTGAAAAATTCCAAAAACAATTAAGGTAGCTTAATTACATCGCATTTAACATTTTCACAATTGTTGGACTTAATTTGATTACACTTTACTTTTTAACCTTCGAATTTGGTCTGAATTGCATTTGCATTTTCAACTGCATAAAAAAACATAAAAAATATTCTCCTGAAAACCTAACGTCTAGATTGACTTTAAATTAATCTAAGGAAAAAGCTGCCTCCCTGAATTTGATATTGAGCTTTCTCAAGTAAAATAAAAAATTACTGCTCGATATTAATTGAGAAATTAATAAAAGTAGTTTTTGAATAATCCGATTTTTGCCCGATTACAACGAACACATCACACTTGATTGTTAATTCGGTTGAATTAAGAAGGGTAATCTAGGGTTTTTCACTTACCAAGATGACATGTGAACATAGCCCAAGGATCTCAAAGAATTAAGTCGCTATGGACCTGAAAAGTCTTAACCCGAAATCCTATAAGGTTCCTCTGAAGTTAAGTGAATTAAGATTTTAACCAAGCTCCATTTTCAATTTTATTACATACTAGTTTAAATGCCAACCATGATTCTGAAGAATGCATATGCAGGTAATTACAAAAATCTTTCTGTAGAAAATTTTTGAAAATATGCATTTTTTATGAATTTTTTGGATTTTCAAACTTTTAGGTATTTTGAAGAATAAGGAAAGATTATTACAAAGATATATATTATTTAGAAAAGGGTTTATATTACAGGTTTTATGTACAAAATGGATTTTATTTACATGGTACTTTTATACAAAGAATTTAGGGGTAGATTATGTTTTTTTAATGTACATACATATACAAGTAGTTTTCATACCCCATGTGACAAAATACTTTGAAAAAAAGGATTTTTCAAAACTATTTAAAAAATATTTTTGCAAACTTTTTATTTTTAAATAATTTTCGAAAATTTTATACAATGTACCTACTTTTTATACATAAAATTATTTTACGAATATTTTGAAAACAAAATATTTTTACAAACATATTTACAAAATTTATACAAAAATAATTTTTGTAAATTTTCTTGAAAATGTTTTCAAAGCATTTTTATTCCCAATTTTATAAGTAATAGTCATGTTATTAACACACAAAGTACGAGTTATGACTAAAGTATATATACAATATATATGACACCCCCCATATATTTAGCTCGGACGATGTCCTCGGAGTGATCAGAGAGCGATGAAGGAAGGCATAGCTCGTGTTGCATATTGGGAAGTGAAAAGAATGCAAGTAATCCTAAATATAGAAGACTATACGAAAAGGGGAAAACCGAAGAATAGAATGTACAGATATTACCTCCCCTATACCTAGGGTAAAATCTCCCTATGTATAGGCATCAAAAATAGAGGTAATAGAGTCAGATGAGCAATCATAGGTTCAACACCCCCAATACTTAGGGTAAAGTGCACCCTAAGGCCCCATTTGTTTGGTTGGAAAGGAATTACAATTGAATGGAAACAAGACAAGAATGAAACTAATGATGGAATGGAAAGGAATAAGTTTTTCCATTCCATTGTTTTGTTAATATTAGGAATTGAAACATTTGTTATGAGACACATTCCTTTCTTATGTTTGGAAAGGAAAAAGAATAGAAAGAAAATAACATTCCTTTGATATATTTCGCTAAGTAGAAAAACTAATCGGTATCCTCCAATTTATTTTTCATATAATTGATACATTTCATATAAGGAATGAATAGTCAAATTTAAATGTAAACTACTTTGATTTTTCTCCATACAATTTATATATTTGATATATCAGTATCCGTATCCTCCAGAATATTTTATAACCATATCCGTAGCCATATCCTAAAAAATGAAAATATTATGGTTATCATATTCGCAAAAAAATAAAAATACATATCCATGTCTATATATGTATCCACTAAAATATAACCCATATCCATATCCTAGAAAACTAAAGATGTTATCTGTATCCATATTTATAGTTGCAAAAAAAATAAAAATCCATTTCCATGGTTTACGAAAAAAGTCCTCATCCATGTCCATATCTGTATACACAAAAACATTAAAATCCATATCCAAATCTGTATATGTATCCGTTAGAATATAATTAGTATCCATTTTTTATAAAAAAAAATTTACATCCGTATCCATATCCATATTAGAAAAAATCTCATATCAATGTCCATGTCCGAAAAAATAAAAAAAATTACACACATCCATGTTTGCATCCGTATCCTCAAAAAAAATATATCTGAAACATTTTATACATAACAATAGATATATTTAATATATATGCATTTGTATCCGCTGGAGTATCTTGTAACCATGTTTATATCCATATTCAAAAAATTGAATCATATCTATATCCATATCTGCAAAAAAACTCATATCCATGTCAGTATCTATATACACATATATTTATAACTTGTCCGATCTTTTACACCCATATATTTGTATCCATATCAGTGTCCATATGTCCATGTCCAAAAAAACATATCCATGTCGATGCCGAAAAAATAGTCAAAAAAGAAAAACACATATCCATGCTGATAACCATATATTTGTAACAATGATATATTAATTAAAAATATTAAAGAAGAATACATTCATTAGCATTTTCAAGGAATGGGATCCCAATTCCTAGGGGGATACCTAGGAATGACGATTCCCATGTATGAGGGAATCAGGTTTCTTTTGCAATCGTTATTCCTGTCGTAATATGATCTAACAAACACGGGAATGGAATCAACAGGAATGATGATTCCGTTCTCCCCTCTATTTCTGCATAACAAATGGTGTCTTAAGTATAGCATGATTATAAGATGAGGATGGGGTGTTGAACAAAAAGAATGAATAATATAGAAACAATGGATCTATACAGCTATGGAGTAGAAGTGAAAATCAAGTATGAGATACAGGTGATGTGAGTCAAAGATCACATCTCATACAAAATGAATAGGGGCAACATCAATGATCAGTGGATCATGATCAAGATATGGCTTCAGGCGCTGATCGTTGACTCGAAAGATGGAATCAAAAGATAATTCAGATATATCAATGTTGCCATTGTTGTGCACCTTTCTGACCAAGTATGGCCCGTTCCATTTACTATGTAATTTCCCTGAAAATAATCTCAACCTGGCATCAAATAGACATATTCTCTGGTTCGGCTCAAACTGTTTATGACTGATGTACGAATCATGACATATCTTCATTTTATCCTTATATTATAGGCTACTTGAGAAGGTTGTGTCTCTCAATTCCTACAGGGCTGCCAATTCAGCTCTCCTTTGGTCTCCTACACTCTTGGGATCCAATAATATCTCAGTAACTGCCTAAAGTGACTTGTGCTTGATCTCAAATGGTAAGTGGCATGGCTTTTTATAAATGAGTCTGAATGGAGATGTGCCCAAAGGGGTTTTGAAGGAAGTCCTATAAGCCCACAAGATCGAATACAAAAGCTATGACCAATCCTTTCGGTCTGGATAGACAACCTTCTGCAAAATAGGCTTAATCTCCTTATTTGAAACCTCAGCAAGACCATTAGTTTGTGGGAGATATGGTGTAGCAACTCCATGGTCAATGCTGAACTCGTTAGCAGGTGCCCTTACCTTGTCGTTGATAAAATGAGTCCCCCCGTCAGAAATTAAGACTCTAGATACCCCGAACCATGAAATGATATTTTTCCTCAAAAAATTATAAACAGTCTTGCATCTGGGACTCGGGCAGGGATGGCATCAACCCAACGATTAACATAATCTACAACAAGCGGAATGTACTCAAATCCCTGACTCTTAGGGAACGGATCCATGAAATCGATGCCACATACGTCAAAAACCTCACAGAAGTGAATGGGCTACATCGGCATCATATCTCTTTGTCCATAAGTGCCCATCCTCTGATAGTCAGTACATCTCTTCACGAATTCATTTGAATCTTTGAAGAGGGTAGGCCACCAAAGATCGAATTGGAGAACTTTCTGTGATACACATCTCTCAGAGTGATGTCCTCCTGACTCAAGCTTGTGGCAATAGGTGAGGACACTATGGTGCTCCTCCTGAGGAATACACTGCTGCCAGACACTATCCCCTCCTTCGTGGTAAAGGGTGGCATCCTCCCAATGGTACGACTTGGCCTTCACGAGGAAGGTCTCGAGTCGCTGCATGGACCAACCTTGTGGAACTTTCTTCCAACAAGATAGTTCACAATGTCAGCGTACCATGGAAGCGAGGTGATAGCAAGAATCGCCTCTTCTGGGAATGTCTATGTAATAGGTTTGGTCTCATCACAATCCTCAAGGTTCTCTAATTGGGAGAGGTGATCCGCCACCACATTCTTAACTCCAGGTTTATCCTTAATCTCTATATCAAACTCCTGGAGTAGAAGGATCCATCTGGTCAATTTCGCTTTGACATCCTTCTTTGCCATGAGGTATCTGATGGTGGTGTGGTCTGTGTAAATAGTCACTTTGGATCCCGTAATGTATGATATGAACTTATCAAGAGAGAATATTACGGCTAGCATCTCCCTCTCTGTCACAGTTTAATTCCGCTGTGCAGCATCCAAAGTCCGACTAGCGTCGTGAATGGCAAACGACAAGTTATCCCTCATCTATCCAAGCACAACCCCTACGGTAAAATCAGAGGCATCTATCATGATCTCGAATGGGAGAGACCAATCGGGTGGCTGAAGGATAGGAGCCTGCACAACTAATCCCTTGAAACTCAAATGACAAAAGACACTTATCATCGACAAGGAACTCAGTGTCTTTTGTCAGCAGATCAGTAAGCAGTCGGGAAATTTGGCTAAAGTCATGTATGAACCGTCAGTAGAAACCGACATGCCTCAGAAAAGACCGCAACTATCGCAAATTAGATGGTAAATTATGCGGAAGCGTAATTAGAAAAGAAATTTAAAACATGGAACAAGAACGCTCAAGATTTTACGTGAAACCCTATTCTATAAAGAGCGGGATGAAAGCACAGGAGAAGGCCTCTAGGGCATGATCTTCTATTGTGGATCTCTAAATGAATATAGGGTGTGAGGCTTCTTATATAACACCACAGATAGATCGGAGCCCTACTTATAATTGATGTGGGACTAAACAGGAGTGCATGCTAATTGTATCTTGGAGAGAATTACACATCTATTACAGAGAGATCCAATTACACATCTATTACATACTCTAATACTCCCTCTAAAGCTGGAGATGAGAAAGCTGTAGCTTGTAAAAAACACAACACATCTTGAATCCCGATAAATGTAAGGTTTTTTTCAACTATGATTCGATTTATAATTGCGATCCCTACCTTTAATCGAAATTTGAAAAAGAGTTTATTTCCTCTTACAATATAAAAGATCATATTTCACATTAATTTACCTTTAAGAAAGGGTATTTCTATATGTTGTAATCCTTTAAAACAAAAGGTTTCTTATGTGAATCTTTGATTGGAAATCCAAGGACGTACGTGGATATGTTTGTGATGATCAAGACACGCTTGTAGTAGAGTCGTTGTAACGACCAAGACATGCCTAGAGTAGATCCGCTATAGAAGAAAACCAGTGCAGAGAGTACTCACACGAGGAGGATACCTCTGTCGAGAGTAGCCGATGCTCGGTGAAGATGGTTGGTATATAGTAGTAGTCTGAAGTATCGGTTTTCACATTGTTGATGGACAGTAGAAGTCTGTAATTATTCCAGGTAGAGAATTGGACTCTTTGATGTTGATGTCAAACACGAGAAGTAGAGCGGTCATCTCTCATATGCAGATCTTGAGAGTTGGGCCTCTCCTATACGTGAACGTTGAGAGTGGTCTCTCCAATATATTATTGGGACATGAAATCAGTTCTCTTATATAGGATCCTAGATGTGAGATCATTTTCTAAGGAGTCACAAGTAGAAATGATGGATACAAAGAAATTTTGTAGATAACTCTCAACTAGAAAAAAATATGTGCTTTCCCTTCCCTTTCTCACATATTTGTTAGAATAGGAATATAGATCATCGAGTTGGGAGAAACAACATAAAACATACTCTTGTTTGACTTCCTCCCTTTACTATATTTTTTCCGCGCCTCACCCTTTTTTGTTCTTTCCCTTTTGTTCGATCACCCCTTATTTCAACCAAGGCCAATTTTTACTTAAGCCACTGAAGTGGGCGATCATCCCTTTTTTCAATCAAGGCCATGTTTTTTCCTCCTTTAGCCACTGGAGTGGGCTCGTTGAGCCTGGAAATAACAGCTGTGCAGGCCCCCTTAGGCCTAAAGCAAATATCCTCCTCCCATCCATTACATCTATTTAAAGTGCGTCAAATCCATTAATTTTTGCCTGAAAAAAAAATCCGATTTTACCCTTCGATCCACCCGTCTCCTACCATCATTCCGAAAATGCCCCCGGCGTTTCACCAATGTCAGATAGATCCCAAACGGAAGAGATCTCAGTCGCCGCCTCAATGTCAGACTCGAGAGAGTCCGCTGCCTCTTCCGCTGCAGCCACCCACAACCCTCTTCCCTCTATCTCTCTCCGATCCCCTCCCAATGACGGTCTACCCTCCCTTTTGTCGCTCCACTACCCGTCACACAGTCCTATCTATCCCTCACCTTCGTCGACATCGCCAATCTTGTAAGAGAGGAAATCCTGCAAGTCCTCTCCAGCCCTACCATTTGTCTCTCCCCTCTTTGCTGCCTCATGGGAGCCCTCTGTCTTCTCCAAAGTTTCTGGCTTCCCATGGCCGCCACCAGTAGCAGCAACCACTCCCACCCCCTTCCCCTCCTGGAGGCATGTCTCTCCGGCTCCTCCCCTGCTTGCCGTAATCCCTTTGATGACGACTCCTTTCTGGCTACTTCTCTCCATTCTGCTTTGCCGTCAACGGATCTACAGCTCCACATCTAGGGATGAACACAAATGCGTCAGACCCAAGGACGAGGACTTCGAAGCCAAATGTGCAGAAGAAACGTCTTTTCAGTTGTGAGCATAATGGTTTTATTCATGTTAAAGTCACTAGACTCACTACTCATGCACTAAGATGCATTGGCAATGCTGGAGGCATTGAAGAGTACTTGATGAAGACACTGTATAATAAATTGGACTTGAACAGTGAGATGAGCGGCCTCCTGAAGGCAAATATTGCCAAGAGGGAGGAGTTGAAAGCTTCGTGTTGGGATATCCTCTCAGCTGTAGACATACAAAAGGTAACCAATGCAGAGGCTAGCTGAATCGGAAGCAGAGGGTTCCAAAGATGATGAAGAAGGAGCAAACAAAACAAATCAGGATGGATGCTCTCAAAGTGCTAGAAGTGGGTAGCATATCTAAAGACTCACAACAAGGGATTTTTTTTCACGAATTTAAAAAAAAAAAAGCATGGATGACTTGCAAAAAAATGTGATCTTAATAATTATCTGGAAAAGAGCTTATCAACAACCAAACACACCCTTTAGGGTACAGTATAACAAAAGATTTTTCAAATGCAAAAAAATTAGGTTGACCACCAAACAATTACCTTAAAGAGGAATATGAGTGCAATGGATTTGATTTAAAATTGAATGATGATGCAGGTTCCAAATTGTGATTTAGAATGATTTATCCAAAGTTTCTATACGATCCGGCTCATGATTTGACAATGATAGAATTGGTGTGTTTCGTATTAGGACTAAAACCTATGAAATCCTTTTTTGGTAACAACAACCGAATTAATGAAAAAAACGGATGTGGCCACCCATGGGCAAGGATACAAATCTGTGTACCCATTCAGATGTATTAATGCAAATATACGCCCAAATGTATATGCAGTACATAGAACTGCCAGCAAATGGCCTCATTCATTACTAATTGTCATGCACCATTATGGGGATGAGTATGTAGTTCTGGCATTGTTGAGTAACCAGACAATGTTGAGTGCTCCTCATCTGTTCAAACAACTAAATATATTGTGAATCATCATTGCTCCATAGACAACTATTATGAATGTAGGATTCGTTTGATAGCTTTTTCTTATATACAATCTTTATGGGGAGAGTTAATTTCCCTCCATTACCTATTATCAGTTGCTTGAAACTATAATTTTAAGAACACCGATTCCCTTTTTAATATGCGATTACATTTTTCGAAAAAGCAAACTTGGTTACATGATCTTTGGCAGAAAGATATAATTTTTTCAAGGAAAAAATCTCTTCACAGAAAAAATTGCCCGATAGGCATAAGCTTATTCTTTGGTGACCATGTTGGCTCATGTGGACATTTTTACAAAATATATCAATAGCGAGTGTTTTGACATCAGTATACTATGGAGGTCAGCTTTGCCCTTAGGTTTTGTTTTTCTGGCAAGAAATTTAGTAGTTAAGATATTATGTGAAGTATCAGTTTGTCTTTGTGATTATATCATGATATTGTTACATTCCATCTTTGGCATTATATCACGATATTTGTCGCCATATTTACACTCGAAATTACGATTGTTTCCTTACTTTTTATTGGATGAACGATTCTCTGTCGTTACTTAGGTTCAAAGATGCAATCTTCTCCTTTTAATCGAATGAACGATTCGTTAGTATGTTTTGCATATACCTTAATTTGCAATTTTGTGTTGTTGTGGAATGCTTCTGGTCATTGACGACGACCTTAGTCTATACCTTCTCATTCATCTTCATATGATGCCGAACTCAAGTCTGACAATATCAACGTCAAATACTTTGATGGTAGGATAATATGAAACGAAATCATCACCGATGTTGTGCAAAATTTCATGACGTGGGTGATATATTAGTCCTTATAATTTAGGCTATATATACATTGAGTGTTAATTATTCTTTATATGTAAATGAATAACATGTTAGCTTTCCATATATGTAAAAGAATAGCATGTTGACATTATGATAAAAGACACGGACTTGAGAATACGTATAAGAATAATATTACTACATTATTCATTTACATAAAAGATATAATTCATAACTAATTATCTATTTCGAACTCAAAGAACAATCACTTCACATTCGTTTCAGCGCACGGGTAGTATATGCTTTGGATGGATGGAGTGGCACTATCTCAAATTGATTGAAATCCAAATGAGTAAATGCCCTGACACTTTTGTATGAGATATGTCTGATCTTTTAACTTAAAATCAAATTATTCCTCGGCATTGCCTGAAAAAACTAATCTTCTAGGGTCCATTAGGAGCGTGGAATAAGGAGGTAGGATAAGAAATAATGAAGTTTAGTCCTTAATCTCGCCATATCTTGATATTCCCACTCTGCTTCAATTGTTTTAATTGCAACTCTTTTCTCTTAATTGCCTGAAGATACGCCTGCTTCTGTGATGGCGGTGGGGATGCAGTCTACTACGGGGCTGCGGACGATCGAGAAGGGATCCCTTCTGGTAGATCTTGCGTGGTGCTCGAAGATGGCTGGGGCATGCAGGGGCACCGCATGGAGATGCCAGCACCGCTTTTTTGCCTAACTTTGGGGCCGCTTAGATGGGGCCTAGTGCTTGATTGGCAGATATTATGAGTTGCAACAACCCTTCGGAGGATAAGGCAGAGGTGATTGGATCTCGGTGCACCTGGAGATGCACTTCCTGTGCTAAATTAGGGTTTCGGGAAAAATTAGGATTTCATAAGGAACCCTAAATTTTCTTGAACTCGCTGATGATCTGATCTTCAGAATTTGAACACCAATTGAGAACGGTCTTTCAGAATCACGATAAAGATGATAATTAAAATAAAAGTTGAATAATCGATCTGCAGAATTAAATTGTTCTTATATCATGTTAAATAAATAATGCGGAAGCATAACCATAACAAGAACAACAAATATGCAACAAGAACGTTAATGATTTTACGTGTAACCGTAATCCGTAAGTAGTGAGATGAAACCACGCGAGAAGGCCTCAAAGGGCATGATATTTCATTATGAATCTCTCAATGGATATATGAAGTATGGCCTTTTTATATAACCTTACAAACAGATCGCAGTCCCACTTATAGATGATGTGAGACTAAACAAGAGCATGATAATTGGATCTTGGAGAAATCAAATTACCTATCTATTACATACTCTAACAAGAACATAGGATTATTCTTGTGAAGGATTTCTCAGCAGATGATGTGTACTATGCTGTGTGAATAGAATGATGATGGATCCCCTGTGCTCAATGGATTCCTAGTCTTTTTCTTCAAAAAATTTTGATCCTTGGTGCGTAATGATATCATGGACGTGCTAAAGGAGTTCTCCCATGTCAATCATAGTTTTGATAAACTCAACCTGGATCTCCTTTTCCTCCTCTCAAAGAAAGAGACTTCCCTTAGGGTAGAATATTTCGTGGAGATTGACACATCCAATGCAGTGTATATGTTGGTGGCCAAGATTTTGTCTCACTGCTTGCGATGTTATGGATGGAGTTATTGATAAAGTTCAAACTGCTTTCATACCAGATAGATTACTGATGGAATCATTGTGGCGGCATCAGAGATTACTGGTGATGGGAAATGATAGAAGGTGCGGGGTTTACTTTGGAAGATTAGTTTTTTTGAAGGCTTATGATTGTGTGGATTGATGCTTCTGGATCTCTGGGATGAGGAAGTGTGTGGTATCATGTCGTTGTTGTCTGTACTGGTGAATGATAAACTAGAAGTGTTCTTTTCTTGCTACATAGGTGGATTCAGTGGAGTTGCATGTTGGCTCCTTTACTCTTTGTTCTTGCAGCAAATGTTCCGACAATTATGGTGCAATGAGTGATTTAGAGAAATGATACCTTGGGCTACTCCAATAGGGATATATCCATTCCGTTGTTGCAGTATGAGGATGACACCATTTTGTTTGTTCGGAGGCGGGGGAGTACAAAAGATGTTAGAAGTATGCGCGCGGTGCATGACATCTTTGGAGAACTCTCTGTCATGGCAATCCACTTTTGTACCTTTTGGACTTTGATGATGAGGTTATGGAATGTGCTTTGATAATCTCCACCTCGTGTGGTTGCCTACCTCTTTGTTATTTGGTGTTGCCCCTTTCTGCTGGCAGATTGAGACACATAGATTGGCCACATATTGTTGAGAGGCTTGAACGGAAACTGTCTATATGGAAAGCGTCATGTCTTTCTCGTGTTTTGGCAGCGATCCAATGTTCTTCATGTCTACTTTATTGCTTCCAGTTGGTATCCACAAACACCTCGAGGCTTGTATGAGAAGATATTTCTGGAGCCCTTTCGATAATGGATCTCGAGGTGTGAATATGATGAGTTGGGATGTTGTCACTCTTCCTCTAGATCAAGGGAGTCTTGGTGCTTGGATGTTGGAAGACATGATTATGAATAGAGTGCTCCTTCTCAAGTGGGATACAGATCTTGTCTGTCGTCTTTTTAGGAAGATTTATATTATTCTACCTTGCCCATCCATTGATTCCCTCATCTGTTTGCCATGGCAAGAAATCGAAATGCTTTATTGAAAGGCATTTGGGTGGATAGTCAATGGTCACTGTCATTTATCTCTTATTTCTCATATTAACGTATCTAGGAGTTTATGAATATGTTGGCCTCTTTGGCAGGTTTCTCTGGTCCAACTACGCAGAGGTCATTGGGTTTGTATGAATGGCTTTTTCTCAGTTAAGAAGGCTTATGTTGCTTTTATAACCTCATGTGGCTTACTTGTGGGTGTAAAATACATGATTGCAAATTTATCTGGACCCTATACATACCTACAAATCAAGGTCTTCTTATGGACCCAACGACGGGAGTGAACTTTAACTATGGTCTGATGGGTGTCTTTTCACCCCGAAGCGAATGATGCATGTCCAATTTGAATAGCATTTTGGCGAATCAGTTCAAACCAGCATCAGAAATTTGGAGATCTTTTGTTGCATTTTGGGTCATCTGGCTCTTGCACAATGGTGTTGTTTTCAGGGAAGACCGGTAGTATGTGGAAAATGTAACTCATCTTGCCAGATTTCTTCTCGAGACGGTTTTTATTGTTTGTTTGCATATTATTATTAATATATTCTAGGGTGGGCATCAACCAAGGGCGTTTCCCCCTTTTTTGGTTAAAAAACCATTTAATGAACAACCTCACAATATTGTAAAGAATGAACAATCAAGTATAAGCATATAATGATTTATAGAAGAAATCCACCTGGGTAAAAGCCTTTCACCTAGATTTTTCTATCCAGGATTTCCAAATTCTTACATGCGTAGGTTGTACTAACCATACTACTTCAATGGGAACAGTGTAATCCCTATTGCAATCCCTACCTTATGGCTTTGACAATCCACAAGGCAGTTCTCTTTCTTTTTATAGAAAGAAATTACAATAAATCAAAATCTATAGAAATAAGATTACAAATTTCGTATAAAGCCAGTGCTTTCCTTTTTTGTAAAGATAATTTTATGTAGTTGTCTTCTTAGAAATCCCTTTTTATAGCATGTTTAGGAAAATATATCCAAAATAACTTATGTGTTTTTAAGGAGACAGTAGTTCTTTTAAGTTTCTTTTAGATAGTAGGTTGATGTCACTTGTAAATTCGGCTCTTTAAGATCAATTATAACAAGTAAGAATAAAGCTCTATTATCAAAAATTACCTTAAAAGTGTAGAAAGATTTATGCAAATTGGTAAATAAATATACAAAAGCAACCAATGGAGTAGGTGTACTAGTCAAGTTACGACTAGTAATAATCTCATTGGAATAGAGGTAGTGACAAATAGTCTCCAAAAGGAGCAGAAATGTCCCCCTTAGTCTACTAGTTGCAAATATTTTTTTATACTAGTATATATGAATACCACTAGAACTAACTTATATAAAAATGATGATCTCTAAGAAAATAGAAGTAAAATGAATAGAGATCAAAATAAGTTTAGATCTTACAAGATTATGGCCAAAATGAAAGTTGAACGAGGAAAAGTGCGACCTATCAACAAACTTTAGAAGGCATGAACCCAACAGTAATGAAGACTTTATTTTCACAAGTATTTGAATGGAAGTAGTAGTGCAAACTAAAAAGTGAGAAAGGAAAATCCTCCTATTTATACTTGAAAATTAGGATTTTACGGATTTAAAAAATATAACCTCAAGGCTATTTTTACCACAGGATTAATATTTAAAGGTTATTTTGATATTAAGGAGTAGTTAGGAAGTTGTTATATACAAAAACAACAACAAAGCCTTTTCGCACAATTAAGTAGGGCGGCTACATATTGTTTTTTTATGAAACTGCTGAATCGATGGAAAAAATAAGAACATTTAAATTTAGAATGAAATTCTTAAGATAGATTATGCTTGTGAATACTACGCAATTTCTTGGTGTTAATTGATTAATTTGTGTCTTGTATAACATATATTTTACGATCACAAGTTATACAATGCATCTATTAGACATACATGTTAGAAAGATTTGTGTTTGTGTGTGTATGTGTGTCTTATTTTATTTCTAAAATTAAATAGATTTCCAAGTTGACAGTATTTTCGTTATATACAAGTTCTAAGGTATCATTTCATTATTCAATTTCTTAGATAAGATATAATTTTGCCAGTAGTATTTGTTGATTTATGTTTTTCTCTGTTATTATTATTGCATGCATCACTATTCTTTTAATGTTCAAGAGATGAAATTAATAGGTTTTAATTTCGGTTCCAAATCTGGTTCTAGTTTTAAGCTGCATACTACTTTTTTTGATTGTTGGAACGAATGGATGGAAAATTAATAAAACATATCATTTTAATATCTTATTATTAGCAACAAAATCATGTTTTTCTAACTCATTTATTGAGTTAAAGAATATTATAAATCTTAATTTTAAACAAATAATTTTTAAAGTAATTTCCCAAATTTCCATCCATTTCATCGAAATTCCACTAAATTTCTCTTTCTAGACAACCCGAAATGAAACTAAAATCCAACATTTAAGGCCTTTCTTGATCGTTGTTTAAGCACATACAACTACCATCTTATTCGTGAGAGCCGACCCTGTACTCCTCTCAATCACACAAATGTCTATTGTGCATGTGCTATCTCTATCCCATGTTTCTACCCAACAGAGCCACTAATACAACAACTGTTGGACATGCGAGCCCACAGCGAGCCATTATGCAATAAATGTTATTGCGAATATCATTCCCTGATCTGAAATGAAGAATAAATAATTTGCATAATAGGTCCCTTAGTACAGTTAGGGTTATGTACCATGGCCATCTTGATGATCATACAGCTGTTGATTCAATTATTGAATTATAGAGGCTGGTGATATAATGAATATCTAAAGGGTTAGATTGAGGACTCATTAGGAACCGTCAAATGATTATTAAGAGATGATCTCCAGCCTGAGTAGGAGATGGCAATCCTTTCTCACATAAGTTGATATCTGACCGACCTCTTGATGCGTGTCCTCTGTATATGAATAGAGATTCAGAGGTGTCGGATTAGTTAGGTCAAAGAGTTTACTTAACGATATCGAGATAACCAAAGTCCTATGTCATATGTTGTCACAATATAGGCATGCATCCTCTGACCGGAGACAGATGTGTTACTACATGTCTGAGTATGTACATTTGGCAGACCAATAGGTTGATGACCTAATCAAGGTCTATACACCGATGCACTGGTGTGCATGCAATGACATATGAGTAATACGATCTCTCAAAGGGATCATACAAGTTCATTTCTTGGACCGGAAGACATGAGCTCACTCATGAGATATTGGGAAGAATCAAATTCCGTGCCTGGTCATCTCGCTTTGAAAGCTTGACTGAATTTGTAGGTTTGATATATACTTTTGGAAAGTATACGATCAACACCTAGGTATGATATATGCTTTTGGAAAGCATATGATCGATACCGACTCCCAATGATCGAATGAGAAACTTGATGATAAAACTCTGAAGTAGACAGTGTAAAATTGATCTTATACTTCTGGTTTGTTCTAGGTCTTCCAATATGCATGATGTACAGGTGAAGAATAAGATTTTGCGAGGGTCTAAAGTAGTCCACACAAGGCAGGACCACAGTGTCGCTGAGCAACCACTCACGAAACCTCAATCAGTTAACAATTAACCCACAAGTAATATCAAGCAATCAAAGTGTGGAGTTAAACTTTATTATAACTCTACAAAAGATGTGTATAGTTAAAGTAGTGTAGAGGTCGAACACATGGAGCAAACAGTTAGATCGGGCAAAAATGCTCAAAATGCGATTGTGATGTATTTGCCAATAAATGTTATTTTTTGTGGGTTTTTAATTTTATATTTTTAATTTATTTTTAATTTTATATTTTTATATTTTCTTTTTTTATTTTCTGATTTTATATTTCCTTTTATATTTTATATTTTATATTTTTTCTTTTTCTTTTAATATTATATATATACAATATAAGAAAAAAGAGGGATAAAGTATTTACAAAAATAGGTAAAAATAAGAGAAATTCAGGAAATAAAATATTTTTTGGATTTTTATAATTATCTAATGTTTTTATGATTTTTTATATTTTTCCTAATATTTTGGTATTTTTAAAGTCAAAAAGACTGAAAATAGTGAATATACTAAAAATACGAAATTAAAATGAGGATGGAAAATAGTAAATAGTGACAAAAATTCCCTAAATTAATTTTAAAATAAAGTAAATAAAATAAAGAAAATTCAGAAACAGAGATTGGATTTTTAGGATTTTTAGGATTTTTTAATATTTTTATAAAGATTTTAGGGATTTTGTAATTTTTAGGAGTTTTCTTTTATATTTTTTAGAGATTTTTATAATGAATATGAAACAGACTTACATACACAAAATATAATTTTTTTTGTAATTTTTCAAAAACTTTTTATGTTTTTTATGTATTTTCTAATGCAAACAGAGATAAAAATGACTCTTTTTTATTTTTTATAAATATGAAAATCATCAAAAATGCAAAATAAAAATATGGAGTAATAGAGGAATGCAAAAGGAACCTAAGGTAATTTTTTGGGATTTTTTTAGGAATTTATAGATGCATGAAAAAAAATAAAAGAAATAAAAAGAAATTACATTCTAATAGGGGTATTTTTGTAATTAATAGAAAGTCCAGGGGCCACAATGCAATTTTTCCAGAAAATATATAACTTATTATAGGATTTAAAGGACTAATCGTAAATATGCAAAGCTGCCAGGGTATAGCTGCAAAATCGCCCAGGCACACGTACGTGAATTCGTGACCAGTCAAGGACTAAATCGTGATTTCTAAAAACCCAAGGGCTGGAGCTCAAAATTACCATAAGTATTATAACATTACAGCAATGTTTTAGGACTAATTAGAAATACAAGAAATGACAGATCCTTGCCTGTAAAATAGCCAAGAGCACGTACTCGCGCACGTGCGCCTCGTTGGCAAGGGTACGATCACAATTATAGAAAGGCTGGGGACTAAAATGCAAAATGTCCAAAAACTATATAATGACCAAGGAAAGTTTCTGGACTACTAATTAAATAACAAAAATCGTAGGGTAATTAGTACAAAATACCCACACAGGCATATCTAACGACTGATAATGGTCCACTTGTACCACGTGTCATGAATCCGACGGCTGGAAACGGTTCACTGATGACGGCCCCGATTAGATCGCTGGGGAAGATTGGACGACGGGAAGCGTAGCGAATCCAACGACACTGCTGTAATCTGGAAGAGCAAGATCCATCCAACGACTGGTAATGGGGCTGTAAGAACACGAAGGAACTCGCCCGATGCAAGTTTAATTCTGATGCAGTTCTTTCCTCCGAACACCTGGAAGCTTGCCGAAGGTTGCTCTTCTCTCCTGACATGATTCCACGACTAGGAAGCCCCGCAAAATGGCCAGGCTACACCGAAGGAAGGTCGGCGACGCACGGCACCTGGGCTCCCGCACGACCTTCAAAAGCTCCTGCAAATGCGTATTTATTGTATGTTTCCTGCAGGGGAGCGGTTAGGGAAACAACGTGGATCTCCAGAGGGATCTTGGGAGTGGAATGTGGTACACTGGAACTAGATCGAAGATTGTCGGAGCGATATCCGACGAGCAGCGGGTGGGGGGGATCTATGTCTAATGGATGAAATTAGAAGCTTAAAACAACTTGGGAAACGAATCAAACAACTAAATGGAGTGAATAAAGCAAATAAAAATTGGACCTCACTGGCCTAAACCAGGAAGTGGGTACCTCGACAGCCACTTGTCCTGAGATGGGTGGAACGCGCCCAAGAATCACCTCCTCGATCAACCTGATGGCATGAGGAAGGAGTTGTCACCTCCTTCCTTCTTTCTCATGCAAGAGGAGGAGAGGGCAGCGGTCCAAAGGGGTTCGAACTTCAAATGGAAGCTCGGGTCGTTTTTGAAAGAGTGGTCGAGGTGCTCCAAAGATCGAGATGCAGTTGTCGATTCATTGATTCAATCCCCAAGAAAAACCATAGGCGTGTATCATGGATAAATGGAGAGAAAAATTACAGAAGGAAGCATCATGAAAGGAGGAAAGGATGCCCCTCGATAAATCCGTGAAGTTGGCGAAAAATTACAGTCTGACACAAATCAGACCTCGGTCAGAGAGTTGACCGAGGTCAGCCAACAGAGGTTTCTGGTAGGTCCACGTTGACCAACCAGAAAATTCCTTGGGAAAAAGTCTTATTAATTCGATAAAAATAAATAAACGATTTAATTAATTTTTGAGTCTAAAATAGAAAATATTTATTATTTTATAAATTATTTTATTACGACATTTATTTATTTTTTCACAGTATAAAATTACAAGTTACCTTTTTTGAGCTATATAGGTATATTTACCTATATATCTTAATATTTTCTTTTAATTTGTATATTTATTTTTGTTTTATTTTATTTATTATTTTTATATTTATAACTTATTTTTATACACTTAAAAATATTTTTATTTTATTTTCTGATTTATTTTATACACATAAATAAATAGAAGTATTAATCATATAAGTATATTTGCAGGTATTATACCTATGTATTTTATACAAGTATTTCATTTTTGTATTTTCTTTATGTTTTTGTTCCTGTTTTAATATACACATATTATAAATAGTATTTACAAAATTATAAAAATATAAAAGTATAAAAATAATGAATAATAAATACAATGAATATTTTAATCAGGTGAAGTTTACAATAGGGGTCCAAAACCTAACTTTCACATCGTAACTACGAAAAATATGAAACCACCTTCATTAAATAGCTTATTTAAAATTATATACAATTAAAGTGATTTTGATACATTTTGAATTTTTATTTGAGAGATACATGTCTGGGAAGTTGGGATTCTAGAATCTTATTCAAATCATAACTTTTTATCTGCATATTATTTTTGTGTGAATCAATTCTGTATTTTTCTATATTTAATTATCTACAACTTTCATGTACAAAATTTATTTTTTTGAAGTATAAAAAGTGGAATAAAAAATAGGGCCTAAAATGAATAAAGAATGAATTAAATAAAAGGGATTTTTACTGTATTTCGGCCCTTATCTCCCCCTACTTTATTCCTTGTCGACCTATTCATCTCGATGCCTAGGACTCGGGATTTCAGGTCATAAAATATTTACAATATTTTATTCGTTTTCTTTTCTTTTCTTAATTCTTTTATTTTAGCTTTAAAATTATATTTTATACACTATTGACACATACATGCATGAATGCTAAAATACATGAATTAAGCCTATTTACACGCCTTTACTAGGGTTTTTAAGACCAAAATGATAGAATAAAGATGATGAAATGTGGATTCATCATCCCCCTATACTTGCTTTTGCTAGTCCCTAGCAAACACTTATGCAATAAGTGCAGAAAAGAAAAATGAAGAAAAGAAAAAGAAGAAAATTAGATTTAGTTTAATTATCAAACTTGTCTTCACAAAAACAAAGTTTTAAGCTCAAGTCGGACCCTTGGAATTTTAGTGCGGGCGGAACCTTAATGAAAATCGGATTTGAAATCCAACAGCCTTCGAGAATCCCAAAACTCTGCTCAAGTCTCCTCAATAACCAGGTCAGAAATATTTCAACTCATACGCAAACCCTTACGACTATGAATCTGACTCGTACAACGTAAGTGATAGTGGTCCTCCCTAACTAGAATGACAAAGAGAATGACTTCTCCAATACGACAACCCAATGATTCCCCAATACAACAACTCCTTCCTCGAGGATTGGGGTATTCCCTTCTAAGTTCAAGTGGCAACCAACTCAAGAGGAGGGGGTCAAGAGAAGAATGGATGATAGCCAATTTAGCTACCTATCCTAGGATGCAAGACCAGTGTAGTCAAGTCATCCAGTGATGAATACCCATTCATCACTCTTTATTCTTATATTTTAGCTACAAAAACCTATGCAAATGCATGTAGATACTTGTAAATAGGAATAATTAGCAAAAGCATGCATTGTGTAAAAACTTATAATTAGCATGTTTTTGTGCAAAAATAAAAGAATAAAGATGAAAAAGAAAAAGAGGGAAATATTTAGAATAAATATTGAGCAACCTAACCCAAGGGAGGGCTCAGCATGGGCCTGACCGCATAAAAGCCAAAGTAGAGGGAGATAGGGGCTCTAGTGTAAATATCTATAAAAATAAATAAAATTATATTTTCCTCACCCAAAAATATGCTTGTACATATTTGTATATATTTAGAAAATATTAAAAACAAAATAAAAATTTGAAAATCAAAAGGATCAAAAATACCCTTTCACCATGTACATAGACCACACCTCTATATTTATTTAACCTTGTAAATAAATAAAATTATTTTCTAAACTTTTTGTAAATATTCTATGTTATATATTGTAAATAAATAAAATGAAAAGAATCAAAACAAAAATCAAATAAAAATTACAAAATTCAAAATATAAAAATACATTGTATATATACCATGTATATAAATGTATATATCTATTTATTTCACCTATGTATATAAATAATAAAAACCAAATAAAAATACCCTTTTATTCCTCATTTTATTCTATAAATAAATAAAATATAAAATGGGAATAAAATTGTACAAAAATAATAATTAAAAATCAAAAATAAAAAATCTACCTATGGTACATATACCTATATATAGCTATATATTGTAAATACCTTATTTTTATTTCCAAAAATTAATTAAAAATCACAAAAAAATAGAGAAAAATAAAATAAAAATATTTTATGTTTTAAGTTTTTGCTAATTAGGTCATTTTCTAGGCTAAAATAAAGAAACAAAATCTCAATAAATGGCGGCTCCTGATTGGTCCACGGGGGTTTGTTGACCCCGGTCAACTTCCCCCGCGGACCTTCTTCTTTCGCGGGTCAGGCAACCGACCCGTTTTCTCGATCTTTTACACGCCTGACCCGACAGCCATCGACCCAAACCCCGGGCTCCGATTGCACTCCGATCATCCAGGATCCTCGCCCGGGGTGGGTTTGGTGGATCCGAACCGCATGCAGCTCGCCCGACCTCCTTCTTCTCGGATCACCCACCATACTTATAGTCGTAACCAGCGACCTAGTTCAAGCCATCTTTGATCTTCCCCTCGGCGCCTGTGAGCTCCTCCATCGTCCCTGAGTGACAGCCGTGGTCCCTTGGAGTTGCAGCGAGGCCCGGGCAGCCGGGAGTCACTGATCCGGTGGAGAACACCACCGTGCGCCGCCACAAGCGCGCTCAGCCTCGGGGAAGCGACGCCCCCTTGCAGGCAATGACCAGAAGCTCGCCGAGCTTCAGCCCAGTCGACAACATCCATCAGGTAGCGTAGTTAGGCCGTAGATTAGCTTAGGTTGCGAGTTTTCGATTTTCAGTAGTTTAGCTCCGCCGCCTCCGCCAGCCGTCTCCGTCCATGCACTCGACCATCCGACACCACCACCACTTTCGCCTGACTCCTATCCACCTTCTCCGCCCCTTCACTCCCCCTGTCTCGCCCCGGAGCAGGGTACCAGCTCTCCCCCTTCCGCCGCTCGCTGGAGAGCCCCCATCTCACCGCACCAGTCATCTTCCGCCCGCTCTGACGGGACGAGGCAGTTTGCCCTCGACCCCCTCTTTCTTTCTGTGCAGGTTTCCAGGCTAATCGACCTCATCTGGAGGTCGGAACTTCTGGGCACAGCAGCTCCAGTTCTTTGACGTCGCCGGAGCTCTCTGGAGCTCTTCGCCTCCATCGGAGCAGTGCATCAGGTGCGGGGCTTCACGGCGAAGCTTCCCCGCACCTCAGGAGCATCAGACGAGGACACCTGCGCGCACAGAGGGCCGGCGAAGCTCGCCGGCCGCCAGTTCTTCCAGATCCTTCGTCCACCGTCAGATCGACCTCGACGCTCCAGTTTAGATCTCGCCCGTTCATCCACGGAGCAGCACTGACCATCGGATCCTCCTGGGGTCGATCTTCACCGTTGAGCAGCGAGGTTGAGCCACGACACCTCTCAGCCGTCGGATCTAGCACGTGGCTGCACCTCGTCCATCCGATCCGAGCCCGGCCTTCTTCGCAGACCCACGTTGCAGCACCACCGTCTGATCTTCCACGTGGACGCGTTCCAGCCGCCGGATCGACTCGAGGGTTCTCCTTTGGTGGGCGACGCACCATCTCTGCCATCCAACCTGCCACGCGTCGTGCATCCGACCCTCGACATTAATAAAAGGGGTAATTTATCCTTAGGCCCCCTTTCTTTTATGCATTTAGTTTCAGTCCTGTAACTATTTAGCGTAGTTCTTTTATTTCTGTGGAAATTGCATAGAGGACCCTGAGCTTAATTTTGTTTGCATTTATGCCCCTGCCTGTGTGAGTCATGTGCTTCGCCACGTGTGTTATTGGTGTAAATGCAACCTTAGCCCCTGTAGTTCTGGATGTTCATTAATGAATGAAAACTTTTTAGTATTTGAAAATATGCCCCTGTGAATGTTTGAATTGCGCATGTGCTTTTATTCGTGGGTAAATTGCAACTGAGGTCCTCAGACTTTTGGTACGAGTTACCAATTAGTCCCAGAACCTTGTTTTTATTACAAAGAGGTCCCTGAGTGCCCCAGGCACGCGCCACGCGCGTGCGTTGCTGGGTATTTTACACCTGGACCCCCAGAACTTAGGGTATTTGCACTTTAGTCCCTATGCACAGTGCCCTCTTTTGATTTTTGAATAAAATATCAAATCACCTCCAAATTCGATGAAAATTTGACACATGGCTCCTGCCATGTTGTAGGATTTTTGAGAATTTTTGAGGACATTTTTGAGTTTATTTGTTATTTTTAAAAATTCAAAAACCTCTATTTCAGCCACTGTCTAGTTTTAAAAATCCCAAAAAAAATATAAAAACCCCCTCAAAAATTCTATAAAAATTAGGTACTGTTTCTTTCGTGTTCCTTGATTTTCTAGCCAATTTTGGCTATTTTTCACTGCTTAAAATCCATAAAAACTTAAAAACACCTAAAAACTCATAAAAATCATATTAAATAATCTAAAAACCCAAAAACAATAATTTTGGTGCTCAACTTTTCCTTGTTTTCTCGAGTATACAGGAAAATTACCTCCAGGCCCTCTTGAGATTTTTAGATATTTTATCTAGGGATTTTGGACCTGGCTGGACAGTACCCAGTCTTTTTGTTACTGTTTGATTTTTAGTAAATAAACTATACATCAGAAAATTATCAAAAATTAACCAAAAACATTAAAAAACCTAAAAAAACATAAAAACATTTTTGTTTGAATTTTGCTTGATTTTTGACACATTTAATAATTAGCTAAAGCTTGCTTGCTTTTGTGTTTCCTTTGTTTTCTTCACATTTAAAAATCCAAAAAAATATAAAAATCACTAAAAATCATTAAAAATACTTGTCTTTTATTTTATTTTATTTTTACTACTTCGTAGGCCTTTGGCCAACCCGTGCTCCTTGAGTTCGACCCTGGGTGCTATACCAGGTTAATCTCATAGCTGGACCGCTATCCGTTGTTTTGATCGATCTTTGATTTATTGAGTGGTCCGATTTTTTTCTTGATACACAACCGAGTGATTGAGGTCGCAACGACCGTCTCAGTTACCTGATTACCTTAGTCGCTCGGGTTTTCGTGTCATCAGAATGGCGCCGTTGCCGGGGAGCATGGCTTAGTAGTTCTTTTTGTTTTTATTTTCGTTTTTGTTTTCGCGGCTTTTCGCGGCTCTTCGGAGCTCGCGGCTTTTCGTGGCTTTTGTTTCTATTTTATTTTTGTTTTATTTTTATTTATTTTTCATTTTCTTTTTGTTTTATTTTGTGTGTTTATTTTATTTTCCATTTTTTGCATATATACCCTTACCTTTATTTTCATTTCTTTTTCCTTATTATTTGATTATTCTTGCTGGTCTGACCACTCTTCTCTTTTTCTTGCGAGGGCCCGAGGACCGCGGAGGCAACTTTCGAGGAGCCGGTGCAGCCGAGGAACTTGGAGGCGGCTTCCTTCTTTACGAAGCCGCAGGAGAGAGCGAGAGGGAGAGAGTTGAGTGGGTGAGGTTAGATTAGGATTTTATTCTATTATTATTGTAATAATACAGGGACAGGACTTGGACATTCTTGGACTTGTGACCGTAGCGGGTCTGTTTCGCCGAGCACCGGTGTGCTCGGGGGACCCTTTAGGACCTTCGCGGTTTTTCGCGGCTTTTTTGCGGTTTTATTTTTCCTTTATTTCTGTCTTTTCCGGTTTTTCGCGGTTTTTGCTCGAGCCCCTAGATTTAGGATTTTCTGGTGATTGTGCCGTAATTAGTAGGATCCATACACCTAATTGCATATCTGCACCTATAGATCGATAATTGGACCTACTTAAAATAAATAATAAAAATAACCGATTCATTTGCCTCCGTAGCCTACGTGCCGTAGCCCGTCCTGTAAAGCGCTTACTCCTACCCCCGATTTGTCGGACAGAGGAGGGACGGGCCAAGACCGGACTCTTTGGCTTCGAGGTCAGTGACCGGTTAGACGGCTCTTCGCTAGACTTGCTCGTCTAGGACTCGGCTTTTCCCGCTGCATCATTTAGGTTAGTTTATTTTCTGTCTTTACTTTTATGCGCGGATCATATTGCATGTAGAGTGCTGGAGACAGGTACGCATTTCTAACTTTGCATGCATCATTGATTTATTGTGCATCGGCTTTTTCGTCTTCTCCCCCCTGTTTTGGACTTAATAATCAGGAGAACCGAAAAATTCGTTAGGCGTTTCTTTTTATCGAAAAATATCTAAAAAACAAAAACAATAAAATCGGGACTGCTAAGCATACTTGACCTAAAAGGCACCTCACTAAAAATCTGTCTTGGGGAGAGTAACCCCCTCCTTGTCTGGTTTGGATGAGCGAGAGAGTGATCCGCACATTAGGATAGAGCCTCCGATCCTTTCTTGACTGATTACCGGCTTTCAGTACGGGACAGTCGGTTGAGAGAGATTTGGATACCTATTTACCTCACGTAATCGCTCTGATAGACTGGATGATCACCTAAAATAAAATCGACAAGATAATTGACCGGTCCCTTCGGTCTTCAGCTCTGCGTGCGTAGGTGAATTGGGGGTTTGCTTGTTCATCTTGTTTGATTGCCAGATCCCTTCGATCCTTTCTCATCTTCCTTCTATTCCCCTCCCTCTCCTCCCTTCATTTCTTCTTCTTCTTCTTCTTTACCCCTGGATGATGGATCCCACTCACTGTGAGCCGACCCTTACGGCTTCTTCTTCGTCTTCTGACCATCACTCCAGTCCACCTTCTAGGGAGGCCGGATCTCCGACCAACCCCCCGCTTCCTCCCTCCCTTTCATCTCATTACTCTGGGCATGCTGTGCGAGACGTCCGAGGATACCCGATAGAACAGATGCGAGACCCGGACGATGTTAATGCTGAGTTGAGAGCGCACTCCGTTGGCGACCCGAGAGAGCGGTGGAGATCAGCAGACATATCCTATTCCAGAAGGATGGAGGAGCAGATAGCACATGGAGCTCAGTCAGCTTCTACATTAGGTCCATTCGTCTTGGATTTGGGTTACGTTCAGCGACTGCCGACGTTTTCAGGAGAGGCGCACGAGGAGCCTTATCTTCACCTGTCAGCTTTCGAGGAGTTTTGCAGAGCACAGAGATATTCAAACGTCACTGCCGAGGAGCTGATGAGCATGACCTTCCCATTTACGCTTCACGACAGAGCCATGAGGTGGCACCGACGATTGGGAAGGACATTCGAGACGTGGGGAGAGCTACGCCGAGAGTTCTTGCAGAGATACTTCCCCCCACGTAGAGTAGAGTTTATGCGGTCTTTGATCATGGACTTTTCAGTTGACCCCCAGGAACCATTGCACGAGGCATGGCCGAGGTTTCTTGACCTCTTGAGGAGATTCCCTGAGCACGGACTTCCACTGACAGACTTGATAGAGATCTCCATGCGGGGGATGACCGCGGAGCAGATAGCACTGGTGATTACCACATGTGGCAGTTCACACCGCAGTTCCGACATTCACCTACTGGAGACCATCTCGAGGCTACTTTCACAGAGTTCTTCTACACGAGATGCTTTAGTCGGAACAACACATGCGGACGATGCAGTACCAGTACGGTGTGTCACTTTACATGGTGATTCAACTTCTACACACCAGCCCGAGGATTTGGATGATGCCGCACCATTGACAGAGGAGATGACTGCGATAGCAGAGGTTCGGACCCAGAGTCTACTTGAGTTCCCGTTGGCCTTCCAGTCGGAGTTCGAGTCAGTTCCAGAGATCCCAGTCGACGAGTCTTGGATATCAGATCTTCTGATACTCCAGGAGCCGGAGGAGCCCCAGCTTTTGCAGCCGTTGATTCATACACTTTAGATTCCAGTCCCGGAGGAGTCAGTTCCCTTTCTGCAGAGACACTTCTTGGATGCAGACAGCTACCAGGACTCAGCCCAGCAGCCACAGCACGAGGAGGGACAGCACTTTGAGAGTACAGACACAGTGAGTCCCGTCCTCGAGCATTTTGTCCTCCACTTTGTTGAGATAGATACATTTCCTGAGGACCAGTTGGCAGCCAGCATAGCCGCAGAGCGAGGATCAGCTGCAGACACTTTGCCAGCTTCCGCGGTGTTGACTAGTACCTTCTCCTGTTTCCAGATTGCCGAGACTGACACTTCCGATGATGATGCAGCCTGGTGCACTGAGTGGATATTTGATAGCAGCGCAGATGCCCATCTAGATCTTGATCCTCTTCTAGTCGCTTCTGATCTTGCATCTCTCCCCGAGGGTTATCTGCGGGAGGATGCCGCACTCGATGAGTACTCGGTTTCACCTGCTGAGAGTGTTTCCGATCTGGCGGAACACGGAACCGAGTCCTTAGATCTTTCTGATCCTGATTCTTCTCACCTCGACGACCCTCGCGAGGATGAGCCCATCCTGGAGATATTCGATGATCTGCCTGATCTTCTTCCATTCTATTCATCGGATATCAGTCTGTTTAGAGAGTCTCCTGATCTTGATTGTCCATACCTGTTTGAGACACTGATTGACGTGGAGGATTCTATTACTGATCCATCCTTCTCCACGTTTGATTTCTTCGGCTCTATACTCTCACTCCAGTCTGATCCAGAGCCGACGATTTCTTTTGTGCTACCGGATCCCGATCATTTATTTCCATATCTTTGGCCGGTAGCAGACACCCGCCTGATTGTATACATGGGTGTCTTACTTTACACTGCTGAGTTCGTCGTTGTTCTCACACCGAGACTACGACGACAGTACGGCATTCGCCTTACTGATGCCGTCCTGAACCTTGATACTGCATTATCCTAGCCTTTGCGCCCAGCTAGGGGCGTAAAATCTAGCGCTTGTTGAGAGGCACCTCAACATTGTATTCTTTTGTATATACGTGTTTCGTCTTATTTTGATCCTTCTTTCTTCCGTTCTTGTTTTCACCCCAGGTCTCTCTTAGGATTATCTTTGCTATACTTAGGATATTGCTCATCCTAATTATAGGGGGGTGAAAACACCGGGTTGTTCTTCGTTCTGTTCCATCACTCCTGTTGTTGCCTATACTTAAGGTTCTCCACCTTAAGTATAGGGGGGGTGATGCCCTCCATCTTGTAGATATTCGTCACTTTCTTTGTGTTTTGCTACCCCTGTTTTGTTGCCTATACTTAGGGATATTTCGCCCTAAGTATAGGGGGGGTAGACCCGGTACATTCTGCACTCAGGTTTTCCCTTAGTATACAGCCTGCTTTACTTAGGATTATTTGATCCTATGTATAGGGGGGAGACCTGAGTCCCTCTTGACTTTTCATTTCCCTTTTGTATAGCCTTTTCTTCTCACTTCCCTATACCTAGCACGAGTTATGTCTTCTTCATCGCTCTTGACTCTGAGGACATTGTTCGAGCTAAGTATAGGGGGTGTGTATATATTTCATATATACTTTAGCCATAACTCGTACTTTGTGTGAGTGTGTTAATAAATAAAATGGCTAAAAACCACAAAAAATAAAAAATTTTCATGTACATAATCTTCTTTTATTTGCACATACATAGCTAGTGTACAAATTATTTTTGTAAAAATGATTTCAAAAATCTTTTGTGTAAAGCTTGTGTAAATATTTTTGTATCAAAATTATGTATATAGTACAAAATTTTTCCAAAATGTTTTGAAAATCAAAAGTTTGCAAAAATCTTGTGTAAATGTGTGTAAATATCTTTTTGCAAAACTTGCACTTCATGCATCATCCATTCATGATTTCAAAACATTTTTTCAAAAATTTTGCATGATTGTAAAATATTGTGTAAATAAGCATCTTTTTGTACATATGTATATAGTTTTTCTGGATGATAGTTGACATTTAAACCAGCTTGGAATCAAATTGAGAAATGGAGCTTGATTAAGATCTTAATCCACTTAATCTCTAAGAGGAACCTTATAGGGCTTAGGTTTAAGGCTTTTCAGGTCCATGGTGACTTAATTCTTTGAGTCCACTAGGCTGTGATCACATGTCATCTCAATGAGCCTAAGTAGAGCACTTAACAACAACACATGACTCATATAGATTATGGCTTTACTTGGACACCAGCACTATGCACCGAGCTCTCTACGGATGAGGTGGTGAGGAGGCAGTCTTCCTTGACTTGGGGTAGCATATGAGGGTAGTACTTCTAGGCGGAACCTCTCTTCTTCTTATAGTGAAGGAAGTGCGTCTCAACTTGGTCTGGTTGCCATGAGGTCTAACGACGGGAGTTGTGGGTTGCAATAAAGCTTCAAAAGAGGGATAGTCTACTGGCTCAAGAGGAAAAACTCCTTGTATATATGCTGCACATGTATATGTTGTATAGATGCACTCGAAAAAAAAATGTGCAAAAAGAAAAGAACTCCAAAAAAGTGGTGGGTCTGAGAGAAAATGATAATCCCACCGGAGTATGTATATAAGTGCAATAAGCAAAGCTTGGTTTCATGATCCACCTGTTGTAGCTTGCAGCAGGGAGACTTGGCTACACTGGTCAAGCTCCCAAGGGTACTTGGCTACACTAGCCTTGACCCATTCTCTTCTTCCCCCTCTTCTTGAGCCGGTTGTACTTGAACTTAGAAGGGAATACCCCGCTCCTCGAGGAAAGAGTGGCCAGATTGAGGTCATAGAGTTACCTTGTTAGGGAGGGTTGTCAAGTTGCCATTTCTGAGGTGGAGAGCTTAGACTTCACATTCACAGGACAAGAAAAGATTCATGGTCTTCAGGGTTTGTGCTTGATGACTTGTTCTGATCTGGAGCATTGAGGAGTCTTGATTATAGATTAGTGGAACTTAGAGACTGTTAGGTTTTAAGCTTAAGTCTAAATAAGGTTCCGACACATTAATAATCCAAAGATCTGATTAAGCTCCATACCTCAATTTAATGAAGGCAAGTTTAATAATCAACCTTGATCCATGTACATTCTCTTTTTCTTTTTCTTTTTCTTTCTTTTTCACTTCTTTTTCAAATAATCAACCTCATCCAGCTGCATGCTCACATGATTTGACTTTGATGCTCAAGCTTTCTTATTGACTATACAACATATATACACTCTCCGACAAGTATTTTTATTTTTGTACAGGCCTATCCATTTTTTTGGAATTTTTCTTTCTCTTTTTTTTGAAATACTATTTACAACAGCATATACATAGGGAGTTTTTCCTCTTGAGCCAGTAGACTTTTCCTCTTTTGAAGCTTTATCACAACCCACACTCTCTTGTCTTTAGAATTCCTCATCACTGGACGGGTTGGGGTGTACTTCCCTCCCTAGAGGAGGATAAATGTTTCCACTTGTGTGCGTCTCATACCGACAAATCTAACCCCCTCACCACTCCAACTGAGTCGAGCCAAGTGAAAGGTGCATGTGTCCAAGTTAGGTCATTATCAACAAGAGTCGCGTGTGTGCTCCGAAATACTCTACTTAGGCAGTCAAGAATCCATTGAACCAAGTCTCGTGATCCTCAAAGAATTAAGTCAACTAGACCTGAAGTACCTCAATTCCAGTTCCTATAAAGTTCCTGTTATTAGGTAGATTTTAAAGTCCAACCAATCTCCAATCTTCGGATTTTATTTAGACTTGTTCAACTATCAAACTTAATCCGAAAAAGCTCATTCTATGCAAATGATATGCAGAATGCAGAAAATATTTTTGTGATGCAATTTTCAAATATTTTGAACTTTTTATGGATTTTTGAAAAGATGATACATATGCATTTTTTGTAATTTCAAAAGGATTTTTCAAATGTCTTTTGGATTTTATTTTGCAACTGTTTTTGGGCTTTTTGAAAAGAAACAATTTTGGCTAAAAACTAGGTTAAAAATATTTACACGGGCATGCATTTTATATATACAAGAAATAGATTTTAAAAGTTTACAAGGGTAAGTGATCAATTTGGTACGTATACATATGATGAATTTTAGTGTGATGTATATATTCCTCAAACTTATTTGAAAATAACTTTACAACGACTTTTGAAAACTAAAGTCCAAAATAATTTTTACAAATAATTTTTACAAACATGTATACACATTTGAAAATCATTTTGTAAAGGTTTTTCAAACAGTATAGATAGGTTTTTCAAAATATTTTGCAACCATTTCAAACCATTTGCAAATATTTTTTCAAACATGTTATTTCACACAAAGAAAATAAATTTTCAAAACAAAATATTTTCACAAAGGTTGAAAATATTGAACAAAATGTTTTCCAAATAGTTTTCAAAATATTTTTCAAACAGATTTTCAAACTATTTTTCAAACATTTTGCAAAAAAATATTTTCACCTTATTTATTTGTCAGTAAATACAAAAAGAAATTGAGGAATAATCAACATCTTTTTTATTAAGATTTTTAATGAATTTTATAGGTGTAATTACGCATAATTATTAGTAAAAATATGAAAGTATGAGTTATGGCTAAAGTATATACGTAGTATATACGATCCCCTTTACTTAGCTTGAGCTATGTCCTCATAGATCAGAGAGAAAAAGAGAAGACATAACTCATACTGAGCATAGAAAAGTCTAAAGAATACGAAACGAAGAAATGAACGAATGAATAAGAAGTTGACCGTCCCCCCTATACTTAGGATCAAATAATCCTAAGTATAGTAGACTGTACACAAAGCAGGGAGGATCAAGTGTGGCAATGAACAGATCGTACTCAGTCTGTCTCCCCTTATACTTAGGGTAAGATATCCCTAAGTATAGACAGGAAGAGGAGACAGTGGAGAGGACCAAAGAATAGAAATACTCGGGGTGCACCCCCCTATACTTAGGACAAAGTACGTCCTAAGTATAGAAGACTGACAAAAAGAGGCGACACCTTTTTGATAGAAAAAGAAGATAGAAAAGGATAAGAAGAAAAGAAGAAAAGAAGAAAAAGAGAAGTAAAAATGGAAATAGATAGGCAAGGATGTACGCATCACTCCCCCATACTTTTGGTAAAAGAAGCCCTAAGTATAGCCAACAATAGGAGTAATGAAACGGAATGAAGACTGAACACTCGGCTCGTCCACCCCCCCTACTTAGGACAAAGTACGTCGTAAGCAAGGCAAATACGAGAATGGGTGGATGAGCAATACGGGAGATAGACAGAGATACACGAGAGATAATATACAACAAAGATGGATATACATAGGAACAAGATGGTAGAAAGTGAACCTTCTTGCGAGACCGTTGAGGAATGGATCGAGTATGGTGCAGTCGACATCGAGGTCCTCAGATGACGCTAACCGATCAAGGTCGACAGAAGAAGATGCTCAGTGGTCCTATGGTGTAAAGGTACAGACGGGTTAGTGGAAGAAGTACGACTAGGTCCAGCCTTGGGAGTCTCGCTGATATCAAAGTGAGAAGGGACGAACTCATCATCATCGGAAGTAGTGTAATCAGTGTCGTCCTGTGTGGTCTCGTCCAGGTCAAAACCAAAAGGAACAAAATCATCAATGGAAGTAGTCGAACTCTTTTCGTCCTCTATAATCTCAATCGGATCATCTTTTTCATCAAAAGTTCCGAATTCCTGAATAAAAGCAACCAAATCAAATTTGGCCTTTATCTCATTTGAATCTAAGTGAACATAAGCGGAGTCATCAGTGAAAGTAGTTGAGTCATGTCTGTCCTGTCTAGTCTCCAAATCTGCCCTCTGCTCAACGATATCGATCGTGTAAATACCGCGGATGTCATCAACACAACGCCAAGTCCCAGAAGAAGGAACTCTAAGGTCCATGCTTTCCAAGTCTTCCTCCATGGGGAGGAATTCTCGGGTCTCAGTGGAGTCCAACATGCAACAAACTTCTCTAATGGTCTCATGAAGGTCATGGTCCTCAGGGTCAGCAAGAATAGGTGTGGTCACATCAGATGCGGGTCACTGGTCAACTGTGGGTGCAGTGATCAATACTTCGCTCTCATCAAAAGAACGGAAGCGAATCTCTCTTGATCCATAATCGATAACGACCCTTGCAGAGGAGAGGAATGGTCGTCCCAGGATGATTGGAGAGTGCTCTCCTGTGGAGGTCTTCATGGGCAACACGACAAAGTCAACATAGTAGCTCGTTCCCTGAATCGATATGACAACATTTTCAAGGATACCCTTCAGCCTCTTAATCGATCCATCAACAAACTGAACTATCATCCTGGTTTTCTTTAGAGGCCCTAAGTAAAGAGACTATATCAACGAGAAGGGTATGATGCTAATCGAAGCACTGCCGTCTAGGAGAGTGCGATCACAGGTATGGTCAGAGATGGTTCAACTAATGAAAGGTGTGGCAGTGTTCCTCTTCCTAGGAATGGGACAGTGAGTGATGACATGGGCAGTGGCCATGGTTAAGATGTGATGCTCAGATCTGCTCCTCCGCTTTCTCTTCTTGGGAAGAGGAGCAGATAAATCGGTCATGGCCTGCTGAAGTGGGGCACAGATGATCTCATGAATGGTGGCCACCACTTTAGGTTCAGTCAATATTTTTTTTGAATTTTTGAACCTCCCCCGTACAAGGGAGAAGGTTAGAATCAACATCTACACGAGGCATGCCAAGAGTAGTCTGTACAGCGGCATCCTCGGGGCCAAAGGTGGGACAAGATGTGAATGGATGTGTGGTCAAGGAATCTAACAGGTGGGCCCTCTCCTCATAGTCTGACTGAACCAAAGGTCCCCCGAATTATTTTTGTATTTTTAAAATTTTCTCATTTTTTTGTGTTTTGGGCGATTGCAAGCTCTCATGACAATCCTCAAATGAATCCAAATCCTCAAAGAATGGAGCGTCATTCTGGTTCTTATTCAAACTAGTAAGATCATTGATCCTCAACTTCATATGCTCCATCATCTGATTCAAGGTCTCAAATGTGGATATCATGAAAGGTGACTCCAAAATCTCAGGATCGGGTGTGTCGAATGTGGGTGGTGGATGTGGACAAAAATCACAGTCTGAATCTGGATATTCTATGAAGAGTGGGTTGTCGAACTGTGAAGGAGATGGTGGTGGAAATGATTGGTGAAGGTCAAAGTCCGAATCCTGAAATAGTGGATTGTTCGGATATGTACAAACATCAGAAAAAATAAGAGAATCCTCTTGATAAAAGGGAGGTGGACCGACTGGAGTGAACGAGGGATCCGCAAAGACTAGATAAAATACGCTCCAGGGATCCATCTCGAAAACAAAAGGAAAATGATCAGGAGAGCACAAAGGTCAAGTCAAGAGAAGTGAAGGAAAATGCACAAATGCGCAGAGGCGATCTAGAACACACACAAGCAAGCACAAATAAACTCACACAAGACAAACCCTCAATTCACCTACTCAACTCGGTAGAGGTCGCAAGTGCGGTCTTTTATCTTATCTATTTTAGAGTTAGGTGAGAAGTCAAGAAGTTGCGCAAACACTTAGGGGTTGAATGGGATTTGGGCACTAATCCTTAGTGTGTGCGCGAGCAAGTAAAACGAAGACAATGAGGGGATTACTCGCTCCAAGAAAAAATTTTCTTTTAAATTGATTTTAAGGTCGAGTAATATTAATAGTCCCAATTTTATTGGTTATCACTTTTTTTGAATTTTTAATGAGAATGCACGAGCCTATCAAGGAACCGATTCCTTTAAGCACCTAGGTGATCAAAATCAGAGGTAGAGGCGGAAAAGTAATGCAAACGGCAAACGATGATGAATGCTAAACTGTAAATGCTCACCATGCCTCCAACACTCTACATGCAAGGATGCTCAGCAGAATTGAAACCTAAACTATATGCATATGCAACCGATGAAATCGCCCTAGGATGAGAAACTGCTATTATCGGGAAGCACGATTTTCAAAATTTGTCTAGACCCAAACATAGACTATAGACACATATAAGTATATTAGGTGTTTGGACCTAATGCTAGCGGCAAGCAAATCCTAAATCTAAGGGCTCAATCACACAAAATAATTAAAACCAAAATCGACAAAATAAAAAATAAAATAATGCGATGAACAACCGACAAAAACCGCGGTGAGCCCCCAAGTGAACAATCACTTGGAAATTGGGCAAGAGAGTCCAAAGTCTGAGTACCTGTATTATTACAATAACAGAGGGTCTCTCACTCACTTCAAATTACAAAAATAAATACAGAAAATAAAAAGGAGCTCGGTCTTCAAAAATCCCTCTACGTCTCCTTGGTGCTAGGATGGCGGACGTCGGCTTCACGTGGGTGCACAGACACCTAGGATAGAGCGCCTCCCTCGATCCACGATACCTCACACGAAATCAACAAGAGAGGAGGTTAGAGAGCTCAACAAGATATATCAAAAATAAATAAATAAATAAACAAATAAAGTCGCAAAAATTGATAAACAATCACAAGCACAAATAATCCAAATCTAAGCGTTGTTGCTCCGCGGCAACGACACCATTTGATGAATAAGATTTTGCGAAGGTCTAAAGTAGTCCACACTAGGCGGGACCACAGTGTCGCTGAGCAACCACTCACGCAACCTCAATCAGTCAACAATTAACAATAAATCTAAGGGCTCAATCACACAAAATAATGAAAACCAAAATCGAGAAAACAAAAAAATAAAATAATGCGATGAACAACCGACAAAAACCACGGTGAGCCCCCAAGTGAACAATCACTTGGAAATTGGGCATGAGAGTCCAAAGTCTGAGTACCTGTATTATTACAATAATAGAGGGTCTCTCACTCATTTCAAATTACAAAAATAAATACAGAAAATAAAAAGGAGCTCGGTCTTCAAAAATCCCTCTACGTCTCCTTGGTGCTAGGATGGCGGACGCCGGCTTCACGTGGGTGCACATGCGCCTAGGATAGAGCGCCTCCCTCGATCCACTGTACCTCACACGAAATCAACAAGAGAGGATGTTAGAGAGCTCAACAAGATATATCAAAAATAAATAAATAAATAAATAAATAAACAAATAAAGCCGCAAAAATTGATAAACAATCACAAGCACAAATAATCCAAATCTAAGCGTTGTTGCTCCGTGGCAATGGCGTCGTTTGATGAATAAGATTTTGCGAAGGTCTAAAGTAGTCCACACTAGGCGGGACCACAGTGTCGCTGAGCAACCACTCACACAACCTCAATCAGTCAACAATTAACCCACAAGTAATATCAAGCAATCAAAGTGTGGAGTTAAAATTTATTATAACTCTATAAAAGATGTGTATAGTGCAAGTAGTGTAGAGGTCGAACACTGGGAGCAAATAGGTAGATCGGGCAAAATGCTCAAAATGCGATTGTGATGTAATTGCCTATAAATGCTATTTTTTGTGGGTTTTTAGTTTTATATTTTTAAATTTTATTTTTAATTTTATATTTTCATACTTTATTTTTTATTTTATGATTTTATATTTTCTTTTTATATTTTATATTTTTATATTTTATTTTTCTTTTAATAATATATATATACAATATAAGAAAAAAGAGGGATAAAGTATTTATAAAAATAGGTAAAAATAAGTGAAATTCAGGAAATGAAATATTTTTGGCTTTTTATAATTATCTATTTGGTGACGTTTCTATATTTTTCCTAATTTTTTGGTATTTGTAAAGTAAAAAATAATGAAAACAGTGAATAAACTAAAATCCTAAATTAAAATGAGGATGAAAAATAGTAAACAATGACAAAAATTCCCTAAATTAAATTTAAAATAAAGATAATAAAATATAGAAAATTCAGAAATAGAGATTGGATTTTTAGGATTTTTTAGAAATTTTTAATATTTTTATAAAGATTTTAGGGGTTTTATATTTTTTAGGAGTCTTCTTTTATATTTTTTAGTGATTTTTGTAGTGAATATGAAACACACTTACATACACAAAATATATTTTTTTTTGGAATTTTTAAAATTTTTTTTGTATTTTTATATATTTTGTAATGCAAACAGAGATGAAAATGATTATTTTTGATTTTTTATAAATATTTAAATGCAACAAAAATACAAAATAAAATATGGCATGATAGAGGAATACAACAGGAACCTAAGGTAATTTTTTGGAATTTTTTAGGAATTTATAGATGCATGAAATAAATAAAAGAAATAAAAAGGAATTACATTCTGGTAGGGGTATTTTTGTAATTAGCAGAAAGTCCAGGGGCCACAATGCAATTTTTCTAGAAAATATATAACTAATTACATGATTTAAAGGACTAATCCTAAATATGCAAAGCCGTCAGGGTATAGCTGCAAAATCGCCCAGACACACATGTGCGAACACGTGACCAGTCAAGGACTAAATCGTGATTTCTAAAAACCCAAGGGTTGAAGCTCAAAATTACCAAAAGTATTATAATATTACAGCAATGTTTTAGGACTAATTAGAAATACAAGAAATAACAGGCCCTTACCTGCAAAATAGCCAAGAGCATGTACTCGCGCACGTGCGCCTTGCTGGCAAGGGCACGATTGCAATAATGGAAAGGTCGGGGACTAAAATGCAAAATATCCAAAAACTATATAACGACGCAGGAAAGTTTTCGGGTTGCTAATTAAATAACAAAAACCGCAGGGTAATTAGTACAAAATACCCACACAGGCGGATCTGACGACTGATAATGGTCCACTTGTGCCACTTGTCATGAATCCGACGGCTGGAAACGGTTCGCTGATGACGGCCCCGATTAGATCGATGGGGAAGATCAGACGGTAGGAAGGTAGCGAATCCAATGGCACTGCTGTAATCTGGAAGAGCAAGATCCATCCAACGACTGGTAATGGGGCTGGTAGAAAATGAAGGAACTCGCCCGATGCGAGTTTAATTCTGATGCAGTTCTTTCCTCCGAACACCTGGAAGCTTGCCAAAGGTTGCTCTTCGCTCCTGACGTGATTCCGCGACTAGGAAGCCCCGCAAAATGGCCAGGCTCCACCGGAGGAAAGCCGGCGACGCACGACACCTGGGTTCCCTCACGACCTTCAAAAGCTCCTGCTAATGCGTATTTTCTATATGTTTTCTGCAGGGGAGCGGTTAAGGAAACAACGCAGGGCTCGAGAGGGCTCCTGAGAGTGGAATGTGGTACGATGGAACCAGATCGAAGCTTAAAACAACTTGGGAAATGAATCTAACAACTAAATGGAGTGACTAAAGCAAATAAAAATTGGACCTCACTGGCCTAAACCAGGAAGTGGGTACCTCGACGACACTTGTCCTGAGATGGGTGGAACGCGCCCAAGAATCACCTCCTCGATCAACCTCATGGCATGAGGAAGGAGATGTCACCTCCTTCCTTCTTTCTCGCGCAAGAGGAGGAGAGGACAGTGGTCCAAAGGGTTTCGAACTTCAGATGGAAGCTTGGGACATTTTTGAAAGAGTGGTTGAGGCGCTCCAAAGATCAAGATGTAGCTGTCAATTCAGTGATTCAATCCCCAAGAAAAACCATAGGCGTGTATCATGGATAAATGGGGAGAAAAATTACAGAAGGAAGCATCATGAAAGGAGGAAAGGATGTGTCTCGATAAATCCGTGAAGTTGGCAAAAAATCACAGTATGACACAAATCAGACCTCGGTCAGAGAGTTGACCGAGGTCAGCCAACAGAGGTTTCTGGTTGGTCCATGTGGACCAACCAGAAAATTCCTTGGGAAAAGTCTTATTAATTTGATAAAAAATAATAAACGATTTAATTAATTTTTGGTTATAAAATAGAAAATATTTATTATTTTATAAATTATTTTATTACGATTTTTATTTATTTATTCGAGGTATAAAATTACAAGTTACCTTTTGTGAGCTATATAGGTATCTTTACCTATACATTTTAATATTTTATTTTTAATTTGTATATTTATTTTTGTTTTATTTTATTTATTATTTTTCATATTTATAACTTATTTTTATATACTTAAATATATTTTTATTTTATTTTCTGATTTATTTTATACACTTAAATAAATAGAAGTATTAATCATATAGGAAAATTTGCAGGTATTATACCTATGTATTTTATACAAGTATTTTATTTTTGTATTTTCTGCATGTTTTTATTCCTATTTTAATATACACATATATTATAAATAGTATTTACAAAATTATTTAAAATATAAAAGTATAAAACTAATGAATAATAAATACAATGAATATTTTAATCAGGTGAAGCATACGATAGGGGTCCAAAACCTAACTTTCACACCATAACTACGAAAAATATGAAACCACCTTCATTAAATAGCTTATTTAAAATTATATACAATTAAAGGTGATTTTGATACATTTCAAGTTTTTATTTGAGAGATACAGGTCTGGGAAGTTGGGATTCTGGAATCTTATTCAGATCATAACTTTTTATCTGCATATTATTTTTGTGTGAAATCAATTTTGTATTTGTTCTATATTTAATTATCTACAACTTTCATGTACAAAGTTTATTTATTTGAAATATAAAAAGTGGAATAAAAAATAGAGCCCAAAATGAATAAAGAGTTAATTATATAAAAGGGATTTTTACTGTATTTCAGCACTTATCTCCCCCTACTTTATTCCTTATCGACCTATTCATCTCGATGCCTAGGTCTCGAGGTTTATAGTCATAAAGTATTTACAATATTTTATTCTTTTTCTTTTATTTTCATTATTCTTTTATTTTGGCTTTAAAAACTGTATTTTATACACTATTTACACATAAATGCATGAATGCTAAAATACAGGAATTAAGTCTATTTACCCGAATTTACTAGGGTTTTTAAGGCCAAAATGATAGAATAAAGATAATGAAATGTGGATTCATCAACATGTATTGGGAATACTTGAGGGTAATGTGATCATAAACGATTGTATAACCATGACGCTTCCAATCCCAGGGAGTGATAAAATGGGTCTGGATTTTAGTGACTCCTCTCAGCAGAGAAGTAATATGATCTTGGTCCAAATATTAGACATTGATCTGAATGTGATTCGGATGCAATGAGAAGATCGGATCTACGACCTTGATTTGATAAGGCATCTATGGAAGGTTCGCAAGATCTGGATTTGAGATGTGATCTCAATATCCAAGTCATTATACGTGGAAAAAAACAATCACCATGTCCTTATCTCCAAGTGTCCACGGAGAAAGCGCATTATCCTTGAAAGAGTTAAGGATAATTTCATTGTTGATATAAGTATCCGAGCATTGACAAAATGGATAATTGAATGTGATTTAATTATCATGAATAATATGAATTTTATTCATATTATATGGAGAGTTATCTAATATAATTAAATATGATTTGATTATCAAAGATGTAACTAATATGAATGTGATTCATTTTATTTGGGCACATGAGAATAGAGATCCAAGATGATTAAATGTGATTTAATTATCATGGATATTGAATAATGTGGATAGCACTATCCATATTAATCATATACATAATAAATGTGATTTATAATGTATAAGAGAGAGCTATTTGTAATTTACATTTGTTAGTTAAGTGTTGATGTGAATTGGATTCACATTGGACAATTAATTGAAAATGTAATTCATATTTTATTTTGGGTTGTGAATGTGATTCACAATTTTCCAATGGCAGGATTGCAATATTCACAAAAAATAAAATTATTGTTGTTGAGTTATTTACAACAAGTGTTGTTGTAAAATAATGGAGATTTGCAAGGAATAATGCAATCTCACTAGATTGCAAGAGATATCCAAGATTGCATGAGATTTCCAAGATTGCATGAAATCTCCATCCAAATATCTCCATGTATGCTTGATTGATTTAATTTGGGATTAAATCATATTAATTTATCAATATATATTTAATCTAAATTAAATTAATTGTTGTTGGTTTTTACTAACAAAATCTTAGTCATTGAAAGAAACACAAATCAATGAGAGCCACTGGATTTGTGTTACCCATAGATTGAGATCTATGGATCCCAAAATATTATAAATAGAAGGGCACCCCTTGCTCTTCATATGCTAATGAGAAACACAAGGCTCTCTCTCTCTCTCTCTTTCTACATGCCATCCCTCTCTCTCTCTCTCATGTGGCCATCCACCATGGATGCCCTAGAGAGAGTCTCCATCGCCGCAACGTCATTGTTATGATGCCCGATCATTTGCTCGAGGATCTCTGTCTCCTTCGGTGCGCCTCACTCGTGAAGAATACGTCGGATCTCGAGTGTCAAGATCAAAAGATCCACCGCTTGGATCATCAACATGGATTGCGATGAGCACGTGTTTCATAAACACACTCGCAAGCGTCTCCTCCGTCGGATGGGACTTGAGACAGGAGGTCTCTTCGTTTAGAGACTCGATCACAACCACGCTTCTAGAGGTAACCCTAATACTTGTTCATGGTTTAGAGGAAACGATCCGAGAAGTGTTCTTGGTTCATCTGGTTTCATCGCACGAATTTTTTTTTAAATTCTGCTGCCTCGATCAACTAGTGCGACTTGTCGCTCTCGATCACATACGATGCGATCCTCACGCTTCCGTGATGCGCTTAAGGATATACCCTTATCCTTCAAGTGGTATCAGAGCCAGGTTGAATGTTTTGGATGCGATCCATAAACCAAGGATGACTTAGGTTCATTAGGGTTTGCGAAAGTTTTCTCGTATTTCATTTTCGCATCTCTATTTAGTGATTATTTTCGTCGCTGTTTAATTTTTTTAAACACGGAAATAAAACTTGTATTTTGTTTCCCATTAAATAAGAAAACAGTAGGATCTGAGTTTGCGTGATTTCGAATCCGTTTGCTCAAGTTATGATCAAATTAGTGAACATGTATCCACTGTTTCAGGGACTGCGAATCTTAACGTAATTAAGGATTTAATTACTATTTAGAAATGCCTTGAAATACGTGCAAATCACTTAGGTTCTGTTGTAAATCAAATTAGAAAACTTTAGAAACTTACTTTGCTTAATTTGGATTTAAATTGATTGAGATATGCTAATTTTAGTGAGGGTCACTGCTGGAAATTACTTTCCTAATCAAGAACCTTGTGATTTTCATTTAATCAATTATTGAAATTAAATGGTTTAATTTCCTGGAATAATTAAAGATTAATATTTGTGAAATATTTGATGATAATTATTTCCTTAAATGACATTACCTTAAACAATAATTTATTAAATATGATGTAGATCACAATTGGTTACACAATCCACTTTCCAACAAACATGTTGCTTGAATAGGATTTGGGATTTGTTTAGCAAATATCATTATAATGTTAATAAAAAATGTTTTGATTATTATTATATATGGTATAACTTTGGTTGATGAACCGATTATCATCTCAAGTACACAATGATCAATTTGGCATTATCCTTTTCTAAGGTGAATATGGTGTCTAGTTGGGGGGTGTTGGGGTAGCAGGTTGCAACGTGTGTGGTTTGTCCCACTCCCGTCGGTATTGTCCATGACAGCGGGTAGGAACTCGATAATGCATGAGAGATCACGGTGTATTTTTCTAATTATTAAAATTAAGAAGTAATATGTATTTGAGATAATACCATATTTCAAGTAACAATAAAAGAATGTTTGTTGGATATTAATTGGATCATTAATTTAATATGATTAGATTAATTGGAATCCAATTTAAACTAAAACACTATATAATTAATAGAGTTATTATTTCCCTTGGAAGAATTAATTATGTGAATATGATTCATGATAATTAATTAGAATTTGAATATGATATGGAGGATCACATAAGTGACATCCATGGTCCCCTGTTAAGGCGAAGGGTTTTGTCGCCAAGGATTATATGTAGGAGACGATTGTCCGAAGTGATAGTTCCTGTATGCAAGCACATCTGGATCGGGATCTTCGCTTCTCAAAAGAGTAAGGATGTATGCATAGTGACCCCAGTATCTGGTCCTCATATTATTGGGGTGATATTGGATTACGTATAGCGAGTTGTATTCTTGTTGACGGTTGGTTCAATTAATGACAGGTCAACATCACCTTAGGGGTGGTGGGCCCAGGTATTAAAGACCGAATTGGGAGTGCAAGTTGGACTTGCAAGGCGGAATGCGTTCGCGCTTCTTTTTATCGAAGTTACATGTTCTCATATTATTGGGATGTAACAAAGATAAGGAAGGAGATCCCAGATCTTGCTTGAGATATAAAGGTAAGTATATCTCTTACATTGAAAGTGATTAAGGGAATGAACTTTCGATGTAGACAAGGCAAGACAACATTGATATAAAAATTCCTAAATCAAAGTAAAGTATATATTTATATATATTTACGCAAATTTCTTATTTCAGATATTCCTTCAATAATATCACTCAATATTATACTCAATGATAACCAGTAAATTATCATGGATTAGATCCATGAATAAGATATTGTACTTGCGGTTGGACACATAATGTATGTGGTTGCAATGTGCAAGTATTCCTCATAATAATGAGGAATGCCAATTAAATAGACAATAGAACTACAACCCAAGGGTTTGTATGTCTCTACTGTCTTGATCTCTCATCGAATGTACTTTGGAAGTGACATGTCGATGATGATCATAATTGTTGAATAATCCTTATAAAAATCTAAGAAGATGTTTTGGCATGCATATGTGCTCTTGACATTTTATCATGAATGCCATGGTTCTCTGCATCATTCAGAATGGTGGCTCTATAAGATATGATGTACTCAAAATATCAGAGTGCCTACCTGAACCAATGTTTTAAAAGTTTAGATGGATGTAGATACGATGAGTGTCGTCATTCTACTATCTATACTCTAGCCATTCATGAAGCTTCAAAATATTCATATTGTATGAATTGAATGAAGCATGTATAAATGTTTAAATGCTCTTATATTGAAATCTTTTGAATTCAGCATAATAGATCCTTCGTCTTAAGAAATGGTTGTTTATAGATAAAAGGAGGGTAGTGGAAGCATGGGTTGGGCCCAAGTAAGAAGGAAAGTCAAAGAGTTGACTGTACTTCTGTGACTTCCATATGACATCCAAATAGTTGGATGAATGCCAATACTGCGATAAGCCAATGTATTGATAGTGTGGCTATCTTATCTAGGATCCTTAGAGAAGGATCCAGATAGTGCATCGGAATAATCTACATCTACATATAATCATTGAAATTGACTTTCTTATTGCATAAGATTAAAAGCCTAATAATAGTATCTATTTTTCTAATAATACTTGCAATTGGATGCATATGTTTTAGAAGACTAGAAATTTGATCTTAAGGTTTAATGGTCATCCACATAGATTTTTATGTAATTATTGCAACAATCCCTATTGGATAGATAGACTTCATAATTTCAGTAGGAGAGCCCTTAGTCTTAGAGAATGTCTCTATGACCTAGATATTAGAATACACTCATTGTTTATTTTTAAATGTTGGAATAAATATTAATTATGGAATGTACCTATCATAAAGAGTTATGATGGAGATATTTCAGATAGTAGTCTAAAATCTTGTGTACTCTACTAAATTAGAAAATTAATGAATGGTTCATTAACATTTCTAATACTGAAATTAAAGCCTTAAAAGATCAATAGGAGAATGAAGATCATTTGATAATGATCCGGCATCAAGCCTTGGACATTTGTCTGTTGATGTGATCGATAGACTAGTAAGAGATGAAACTTTAGATTGTATAAAGGTTCAAATCTTACATACTTGTGAATATTGTATTCAACAACAACAACAAAGCCTTTTCCCACAATTAAGTAGGGTCGGCTACATGGATTCTTCACCTCCATTCATATCTATCTTGGGTCAATCCTGGGCTTATATCCAAAAAACTAATATCCCTTCGTATAGTCTCTTTCCAACACTTCTTGGGCCGTCCTCACCCTTTCTTAGTCAACTCAACATCCCAACACTCACATCTCCTAACTGGTGCATACGTTGATCTTCTTTGCAAATAACCAAACCATCTTAAGCGGTTTTCTCGCATCTTATCCTCGATCGGAGCACCAACTTTCTTTGTAATTGCATCATTCTGAATATTGTATTCAAAAGTAAAAAATGTCCAATACACCCTTACTTGGAATGGTGTAAGATGTCAAGGTATTCAGGATTTCATACATATTGATGTATGTGAATCATCTATATCAGAATAAACATTATGGATATGTGATATCTATTGATGATTATTTGTGATATGAGATTTCTTCTCTTCACTTAAAAACCTTTGAAATGTTCAAAGATTTCATAATTTTGATTTAGAGCCAATGTTTGAATGAAGATTAAATGAATTTAATCTAACTAGGTAGCTTGTACATATTCGATGAATTCAAAGGAATACCTTCCAGGGATATGAATATCATTCCTATCTCAATCCTCCTAATACACCTAAACTCAATAGAGTTGTAGGGAGATACAATTGGATCATATGGCATGATTTGTTCAATGATGAATATTAGAATAATTACCTCTTAGTTTCCAAGGTATATACGCAGTAGATACTACATTATATATATATATATATATATATATATATATATATATATAAGGTTCCATGCATGTAAGCTGGAATCTAGCACTAGAGAATGCTACTTCATTAGGAAAATAAAGGATGGTATTGGATACCTACTTTATGACCTTGACATTCTTAAAAGATCTCATCTCTGAGAATATGATTCTTAGAGGATGACTCTCTTGAGAATCAAGATGGAAATGAAGTGAAGGAACTCATTTAATCGATAATGAGGCTCCTAAAATCGGAAACTAAAAGAAAAATTAAAGATGAAACACTAAAACCTATTCAAATTGGTTTGAGGATGGTTTTCATGTGTTAGAGAAATCTGACAATGATCGGACTTCATATGATGAAGCTCTTGAGGATCATGACATGGAAAGATGGATGTTAGCAATAAAGTCTAAAGTAGACTTCATATACAAATGTTGTATATGGACCCTCGAGGATCCACATATATGGGTAAGACCCATTAAGGTGTAAACGGATCTTCAATAGAAAGAGGGAACCTGGTGAGAAGGTAGAGACCTACAAAGCACGGTTCGTAGCCATGAGCTACAAATCGAAGAGAAGACATCGCTTGCGATGAGACTTTCTCTTCAGTGATCATGCTTGAACCCATCAGAATATTGCTAACTATAGCTACACAACTTGACTTTGACATCTTCAAGATGGAAGTCAAGATTGCATTCCTCTATGAATACCTCTCCGAGGATATTCACATGAAGTAGCCCCAGGGCTTCATGGTTGAGTAAAGCAAGGTGTACAAGCTGAAGAACTCCATCTATGAACTCAAATAAGCTTCTTGTAGTTGGAACATAAGATTTGATGAAATTATTAATGTTATGATTTCAGATAGAATCTTGATGAACCATGTGAAGCTTAGTGGGAGTGCCATTGTGTTCATCGTGCTAAATGTAGATAATATCCTAATCATTTGTAATGATATAAGGATAATAATACGTGTTTTATAGACTGTCCATTCCATACCTTGAGATATGGTGTCAAAGATACCTCTTAGATATTGGTTCTCAAGTTGTTCAGAAGCAAAGATAAGAGGGTATTGGGACTTTCATATTAGTAGTACAACTTGGACATATTCCATTTTCTGAAAAAAAAATCCAAGAAAGGATTCTTTCCCTTAAGATATGGTACTGACCTATCTAAAGGGATAGCGCCTCAAAGGGTTGAGGAAGTGAGTGCTAAAACTGGTTACCCTTATGCATCAGTTAAAAGAAGCCGAGTATATGCTAGATGTGTACAAAAGCCAGATGTCTGCCATGCAGTGGGAGTAGTAAACTGTTACTAATCCTACTATGGAAATGAGACACTTGGTTGCAGTAATAACAATATCTTGAAAGATGACAAGACTTTAGAGATAGTGATCTCTAAGTCTTATCTTCAAGTAATTAAGACTGTATAGATGGAGATCTAAAAGGTCTTAACTACGAATACCTTATGAGATAGAGATCTCCAGGAATAAGGGTATTCTGATAAGGATAATACAAACTACATACTGGTTATAATAATTATTGAGGTGTAGTGTCAAGGACACTATGACTGACATGATTGAGTATTAGTTGCATAAGATGCAACATTCGCATTGGATGCGAACACTGTCACTAGGAGATATGCAAGTGCCGTGAAAGGACTTGGCATAGTCTCTTGGGAACAGAATGACTGATCAGCTTACCTAGCTATTTTTCTAAATAGCCTATGATTGTCACATGAGTGTGGGTTTAAATGATTAGCCCATTAATGGCTCTTTGGGCTAGTGGAAGATTGTTGGACATGCGAGCCCACGACGAGCCATTATGCAATAAATGTTATTGTGAATATCATTCAATGATCTGAAATGAAGAATAAATAATTTGCATAATAGGTCCCTTAATACAGTTAGGGTTATGTACCATGGCCATCTTGATGATCATACAACTGTTGATTCAATTATTGAATCATAGAGGCTGGTGCAATGATGAATATCTAAAGGGTTATATTGAGGACTCATCAGGCACCATCAAATGATTATTAAGAGATGATCTCCCGCCTGAGTAGGAGATGGCAATCCTTTCTCACATAGGTTCATATCTGACCGACCTCTTGATGAAGTTCCTCTACATAGGAATAGAGATTCAGAGGTGTCAGATTAGTTAGGTCAAAGAGTTTGAAGGATATGAGATTATCCTCAAGTGCATCACGGAAGCTTGAGAGTCGTATCAAATACGACGAAGAACGACTAGTCGAACTAGTTGTTCTATGCAGCGGAATTTAAAATTTTTCATATGATGAAACCACATGATCCAAAAATGATTGTTGGATCATTTAATCTAGAAGCACAACAAGTATAAAGGAACACCTCTTGAAGCGTGGTTGATCGAGTCTCTACGAAAAGGAGACCTCCTATCTTAAGTCCGATCGTCGGAGAAGACGCTTGCGAGCGCGGGGATGAGTCGCGTGATCCTCGCAGTCCAATGAGTTGATCCAAGCACGGTGAACTCCTGATCTCATCGTACGAGATCGAACACCTTCTTCACAAGTGTAGCATTCCAAAGAAGATGAAGAATCGAAGAACATTGAAGCGGCGGTGCGGTGGCGAAGCGACGACGACTTCTCTCCACTAGGGTTTGGTGGACGCCCACTAAGAAGGAGAGAAGAGAGTAGGCATGTAGAAAGAGAGAGAGAGAGAGAAGAGTGATGTGCTTCAAAAGCATAACTCAAGAGAGCATGGTATGCCTCTCTATTTATAGGATTTTAGGATCCATGGATCTCAATCCATGGGACACATAAAATCAATGGATGAGATTGATTTAAGTTTAATCCAATGGTCAAGATTGTTGTTGGTAAAAAGCCAACAACTAATAATTTAATTTAGATCAAATATATTTGATAAATCAAATACAATTCAATCCTAAATTAAATCAATCAAATAAAGGAGATAATCATAATGGAGATTGCATCTCCTATGGAATATGGTGGACGACCACAAATACATATTGGACTTGGTAACCGTCCACTTGTTTCCAAGTGGAGGTAATCTCATGAAATCTCATGAGATTGCATATCTTCATGGAAATCTCCATTATTTATTCCAACAACTTTTGTTGTGATTTATTCTTCAAAAAATAATTCATAATTAATTTTGAGAATATTGCAATCTTACCATTGGAAATTTGTAAATCACATTCACAACCGAAAACAAAATATAATTTACATTTTCAATTAATTACACAATGTGTATCTAATACACATCAATAATTAATTAACAAATATAAATTATAATTATCTCTCTCTAATACATTATAAATCTCATTTATAATATATTATGAATAATTGGATATTGCTATCCACATTATTCTTATCTACAACAATTAAATCACATTTAATTATATTGGATAATTTCCACATACACCAAGATAATTAAATCACATTTAATTATCAATTTCTCAATGCTTAGATATAATTCAACTATGGAATTATTCTTTAACACTTTCAAGAATAATGCGATTTCTCTGCAGATACTTGGAATAAGGAAAGGGCGATTGTATTGTTCCACGTATAGTGACTTGGATATTGAGATCACATCTCAAATCTAGATCTCATGGACCTCCCACATATGCTTGATTAAATCAATGCCGTAGACATCTCATTGCATCTGAATCTCATTCAGATCAATGTCCAATACATGGACTAAGATTAGGTCACTTCTCTACTGAGAGGAGTCACTTAAATCCAAACCTGTTTCATCACTCCCTCGGAATGGGAGCGTCATGGTTATACAATCGTTTATGATCAAATCACCCTCAGGTATTCCTAACATCTGTACATCCTACATACTGGAAGACATATGATCAACCTGAAGATATAGGTCAATTTTACACTGTCATCTTCAGGGTTTCACCAAGTTTCTTAATCTAAATCATTGGGAATCGGTATCGATCATATGCTTTCTCAAAGCATATATCATACCTTCAAATTCTTGTCATGCTTCCAAAGCACGACGACCATGCATGGAATTTGATCGGTCCCAATACCTCATGAGTGAGCTCATGTCTCCCGGTTCACATGTGAACCTGTATGATCCCTTTGAGAGATTGTATTACTCATATTCCCTTATATGCACACCAGCTCGTCAGTGTATAGACCTTGGTTAGGTCATCAACCTATTGGTCTGCCAAATGTACACACTCAGACATATAGTAAGTAACACATCTGTCTCTGGTCAGAGGATGTGTGACTATGTTGTGACAGTATTCAACATAGGTCTTTGGTTATCTCGATCTCGTTAAGTCAACTCTTTGACTCAATTAATCTGACACCTCCAAATCACTATTCTCATGCAGAGGACCTGCATCAAGAGGTCGATCAGATATCATCCAAATGAGAAAGGATTGCCATCTCCTACTTAGGCTAGAGATCTTTGATTAACCCAAAAATCGGCAGTCTAAATATGTCTCACACAAGGCGGAGACAAAGTCGTTGTGGCGACCGCACGAATCCTGGATTAAATCAACAATTAACCCACGACAATATAAATCAAGCAATGAAAATAGAAGTGGAGTTAAAATTTATTATTAACTCTACAGAAATGTGTATAGTGCAAGTATGTCTAGAGTGTCGAACACAGGGAGCAAGCAGGATAAATCAAGCAAAATGTGCAAAAATGAGTGTGATTCAATTGCCTACTAACATGCAAAATTTTGTGGGTTTTTAATTTTTTAAAATTTTATTTTCTTATTTTTTTAATTTTATATTTTTGTATTTTCTTTTTCAATAATAGAATATATATACAATATAAGAAAAGAGAAGATTAAGGATTTATAAAAATAAGGAAAAATACTCAAAATTAGGAAATAAAATGTTTTTGTCTTTTTTATATTTTTCTAATGTTTTTATGATTTTTCCATATTTTTCTTAATTTTTTGGCATTTTTAAAGTAAAAAATACTGAAAACAGTGAACAAAATTGTTGGCTGGAATTAAAATGAGGATTAAAATTAACAAACACTATCCGAAATTCCTCAAATTAATTTTAAATCAAAGAGAATAAATCAAAGTAAACACAGAAACTGAGTTTGTATTTTTAAGATTTTTCTAGAATTTTTAGTTTTTTAAGAAGATTTTTGGGGTTTTCTAATTTTTAAGGTTTCTGTTTTGAAATTTTTAATGATTTTTGGACTGAAACTAAAAGACACTAAAATAGACCTAAGGTAACTTTTTTGAATTTTTCAAGGAGTTTTGATATTTTTTGGTATTTTCTAATGCAAACAGTAGTAAAAATGCATGTTTTTTATTTTTAATAATTATGAAAATGCAACAAATGCAAAAAATATGGCGTGAATGAGAAATAAACAGGAGCTTACAATATTTTTTTGGTAATTTTTAGGACTTTAGAGATGCATGAAATGAATAAAAACAACAAATAAAAATCTCACAACTGGTAGGGGTATAAGTGCAAATAACAGGAAATACAGGGGCCAAAGTGTATTTTTTCACAAAACTCATAACCTATTAAACAAGTTCCATGACCGTATACAAATAACACAATCCATAAGGGTACGCCTGCGAAATTCCCAACCCCGCACGTGTTATGCATGCGCCTGGGAAGGACCTAACTGCAATATATAAAAACTTCCAGGGGCTATAATGCAATTTACCCAAAAATAATACACGTGATATAAAATTTCCTGGACTAAAGCTAAATAACTAAACCGCGAGGAGTCCAGTACAAAATCACCACCACCCCACGTGCACAGATCACGTGAGGTGACATGGACTGGACTTAAATGCAAATAACCAAAGCTCAGGGGCCTAGATGCAAATATTACAAAAGTTTTTACACTACCGACAAAAGTTTATGAACTAAAATTAAATACAAAAATGGGCGAGGGGTGAGATGGAAAATACCCACACCTAAAGCCTCGTGCGCGATCCGACGGCTGATGAGCTTCCACTTGCCAAGTGTCGAAGATCGGGCGGTCGACGACGCTTCGTGGATGGACGACTGTGATAAGATCCCACGAGTTGATCTGATGGTGGTTGCGGTGGAAGATCCAACGGTCGATGTGCGAACTGGAGGTGCGGCCCGATCCGACGGTGGAGAGGCGCGGAGGAAGAACAGGGGAGGAGCGCCGGCGAGGCGAACTTCCCCGAGCTCCAATTCCGTCCTCCGGCGTTCTTTGATGAATCTGTGATTCATCACTCTAAAAGTTGAAAATAGAGCTTTGTTCCCTAGTAAATAGTAGCATATTTCCCCTTATCTTGCATAATTAGCATTCATGTATGCATTGATAACATCTGCATTTTAGCATTCATATTGCATAAAATAAGAAGCCAATTTCACTTGTAAATATTCACCTGTATACTAGCTAAAATACTATATTTGTATATATTTTATATTAACTCCGAATCCAATAAAAATCAACTCTATAGTGTATATATTACTAACACTAATTAAAGAAAAATATCAAAAAAATACTAACTTGTAAAATTGACCAATAAAACCCGAATACAAGTTTGAGATCATGAACCTTAAAATGCACATACCTCTCTCATACAACCTCTGAATTGTGTCTACTCACTTTTAAAGTAATATACATTCAAAGACCTTCGAAACAAGACCGATTTCATCAACATCGGAGCTCGTATGCTAAACTTGGGTTTTGGCCCCTTTTGTATATTGTACATATTGACCATTTTACCCCTGTATTTTATCATTTTATTTTCTTCATTATTAAAAATCCAAAAAAATAGATTAAGTTGTAAATATTCTTCTCATATTTTCTCTATCTTTATTTTGATTTTTTTCTCTTTTAAAAATGACAAAAAAAATGCAAAAGGAAAAATGTGGTATTTTATATCTATTAGGTACCACCCAAAATACAGTTTGTACATATGACTTTTTTTTTATTTTTGGCTCTTCACGAAAGTTGTAGATCTCGTCGAGACGAGCAACTTTCATGTTGACCACTTTTTGATTTAATCCCTTTTGTTATTTCTTTTGATTTTTCTTTATATTTAATTCTTGAATTTTTAGGAGCGACATGTAGCAGCTCCTGGAGCCGCCACATGTCACCCCAATTTTTTTATTTTCGGATTTATTTTTTTATTATTTTTGGATTTTATTATTTTAATTATTATTATTATAATTAATGTTATTTTCAGTAGCCTACTTATTATACTTATATTATATTATTATATTATTATTTATCTCCCTTTTACCACTTATTTACTTGCCTTCCACTCCAAGCCTCCACCTTCTCCACCACTCCACTCTCTCCATCCTTCTTCAACTTTCCTTTCCTCCTCTTTATATTCACCTCCCCTCCTCCATTGTTCATCATCCACCGTTCTTGAGAGATAGAGAGCCCCGAGCCCCCTTTCATGTGTCATTGGTGACAGCTTTGGCGTAGTAGGTCGAGCGACGACAAGGCTGAGGAGAGATCCGTGGAGCACCGCCCACGTAGCAGCAGCTTCTCCAAACCCGCTGCCAAGCTTCAGAGACCGCCATCTCCTCGAGGCCACCACGACGGAATCCGCACACCGTGGCACCCTTTCGGTGAATCGCAGGTAAGTGTCCCTCAACTTTTCCTTGTCATTTCTTTTATCTAATATTCGCATTGTTGTCATTTTAAATCGTAAAAAAAACACAAAATCACAATCATCCATCACCACCACAATCACCATCACAAAACAACAACCCATAACCATTATTTTTTACATCGTCATCATCACCACACCACCACCACTTCATTGCTTTTTTTTGCATTTTTATTTGTTGTTTACACAAAATACAACCAAAAAAACAAAAAAAACAACAACAAAAGAGTTGCAGGTCCTTGACTATGTTCCGCCGACCACCAGCAACATCTCCGACCGAGCCGCCAGCGGCTGCAGCGCCGCCGCACCGCCCACGGCTGTCCTTTAGTGGCGGCGCCGCTGCCCCAGCGCTTAGACCTCCAGGCCGCGCACAACCGCCTCCAACCAACCCGTGCGCGCCCGCGTACCTTCTCCCAGCCGCTTCCGACCTCCGCGGCACCATCAGGTCGCCGCGCCCTACCGCCATCACCGCTCAGCTCCATCACGCAGCCATGTTCTCCTCGTGTCAGCGGCGGCGCCGCCCTACGCTCCTCCCGCCGACCCGGCCTTCCTGCCACCATCAGCGCCGCCCTTGACGCCGCCTCTGCTGCCATCCCCACGCACTCCTCCTTGACCGCGTCGACCAGCGCGTCACATCCGCTCGCCAGAGCCGACGCCTTGGACCATCGTGCGGCGCCGTGCACCGCCCGCGCCATGCTCCCTCGCCGTCACCGCCTTGCACCTCCGCGCCTCCCGTCGCGCGCCCCCCCACTGGCCCGTGGCCGCCGCCCGCATCCCCTTGCCTTCATGTGCCGTGTGCCCTAGCATACAAGAAGGTTCATTTTTTATTTAATATTGTGAAATTTACATTTTTCTTCCTGCAAGTTTTTGTAATCATAAAAGTGTCCTTAGGCATAATTTGAGTTGGTTTATTTCTTTTAAGTATTGCATTTATATCCTTGACTTCGCATGTTAATTTGGACAGTATTTTTACCTTATTTTTAATCAAAAAAATTGCATATTGTAGAGCAATTAATTCTTTATCTCCTGGCTATTTATTTACATTTTTGTGGCTATCAAATTATTTATAAAAAATCAGAGATTGAAAATCACATATATTTTGCCCAGTTAAGATCTGAAATTCGCACAGACTTATTTATTGCTCTAAAAATTGTGGAAAATTGTAGATGATGCCTCTATGAGTGCTTTAATTATTGTTAAAGTTTCATCGAAATCGAAGTTGTCGTTTGTACAAAATAAATTATAGGGTGATTTTTGTAATTGATTTTAATTAAATTCACGAATAAGTTTTTAAAAATTTCAAGTCTCCTGGATTTCACATTAATATATCTATTTGAGATAAATAGATCTTTAGAAAATTTTATTTCGTGGATTTATTAGGAATTAAATACCCGCAGTCGGTCTGTCTTCAATAAAAAATTCATAAAAAATCATAAAGTGTCAAAAAATTCCAAAAATACTAATGTAGCTTCATTTCATCATTTTTAACTTCCAGTAAAGTTTTTTATAATTTTTGCATATCATTTGCATGAAAAATAGCATAAAAATGCTAAAAAAGTTTGTACTTTTCATGTGTGCATTTTAAATCCAAAAATTTCAAAAAATACATTTGCATTCATCATTGGATTAGGTTTACAGAAAAAATATAACTTGGTCAATTTGATCTAATTTCACATTAAAATTAAATTTGGCTAGGTCGCTTATTTTCTTATTAACCTAGTTCACCCGCATCGGTGCATCTGCATTTTTATTGCATTAAAAATACTAAAAAAATCCCACTTAGAAAATCACAATTTAATTCATCTATTCTGATCCTTAGTTGTTCCTTTGCCTCTTTGAGTCGACCCTGGGGCTTGCCCAGGCTAAATAAACATATAACCGCGCTTAATTTCATTAGACGATTAATTGATTTGTGCGGTTATTTTTGACCGACTGCGGATCTATCCGACTACAAAGAAATAGTCCATTATACCATTAGAAAGGGTAGGTCCGCGGCTCGTCAAATGGCGCCGTTGCCGGGGAGGCAAACGACTTAGGATCGCTTTAGAAATTAGATTTACGTTTTTCCAGTCACTCGGGTAGTCTGATCCCCGAACCACCTTGTAATTATTCCATTTTTTCAATTATTTTTATTGATTTATTTTTCTCTCTCTGACATTTTTGTATCTTTTTGTACGATGGTCCGGTGGACTTGGAGCGGCTTTCTTGAAGTCGACGCATCTCGAAGTGCATCGGAGGCCGACGATTCATGGATCAAGTCGGCTGTTGAGACGCTAGAAAGATTTTTTTTAACTTGTAAAAAGGTGTCTGCATTTCCAGTGGTTCCCGTTTGGGTTCTCGCGTGTGTAAACATAGGGGAACCGTGTCCCCTGTGTGCTGTGTGGATTGAATTTTAGACTAGGCTTGCACTAGCGGCTCCTTGAGCCACTCTAGGATTTGCTTGTGCTCGTAATTCTGTAGGACCACACATTGTACTTAAAATATGCACTTAGACCGCAGATCTAGTCAAATCAAATCTGTTCTTCACTCGCTAATAGAACTGCCTGTCTAGGAGCGGTTTTTTATCGCTTGCATTCCATTTAGTATAAAATTTCAATTCAGTCTTGCATCCCACATTGTAGAGAGCTGGAGACACTGTAAGTATTCTTACTCAAGCATTCATCATCATTTTCTTGATTGCATCGGCTTTTTCTGATTCTCTCTCTCTCTCTCTCTCGGTATTCTAACCTAGGATAAAGGAATTGGGACTGGACGGTAGACGTGATTACTTGTGTGGATTAATATCAGTGATAACTAATCTCCAAAATCGAGATTGCTAATAGAATTGGACCAAGAAATTGACTAAAATTAACCCTTGTTTGCGGGAGATTAACCCCGACCTTGTTTTCAGGCTGAGTGAGGGTACTTGAGTGTGTGTGAACACCTTAAGGTAGAGCCCAAATCCCCGCCTTCCATATCACATGCCAACTGATCCTAGCAAATATCACAAGTTGAATTATTCAGGTTCACTGACTAGTACCAAGTAGCCTCCGCCTGTTCATAGATAGATAGGGGCGAAATTGCGGTACTTCACGATAAGTTGCTAGTAACCCCTCGGGGTGAAGTTCCAAGCCTTGTAAGCCTCCGCCTGCTTGCAGGTAGATAGGGGCAGGTCTTTGAATCCATCAACTTGGGATAGGAGCGAAGAAAGGAAGGACACGGGTATCTTAGGCGACAGGTTAAACATGGGAGACACATCCAACTATGAGCCGACTCCCCTACAGGCCGCGTAACCTTTGCTACTTGTCTGAAAATTCACACTTAAAATCAACCGGACTAATCGGACTCAGTTTGGGTCCTTCACCGTGTTGAGTGTGAACTCGGGGTTTGCTCTTCCGCTTGTCTTTGTGTCTATCCGTGTGTGTTATCCTGTGTAATTGCACATTTTCTACCTCCATCTGCTTACAATCATCCTTTCCTCTTCAAAGATGTCAGGATATTGGTCCCCATACCCTGTGACCTCTAGTCAATCCTCCTCGACCATATACCGTTCATCTTCACCTTCACCTTTTTCCATATATCCTCCGCCACCCACGGGAGACCCTTACCCGTGGTCGGCTCCACCTCAACCCGATTATGAAGTCAGAACTCCGACTGACTTCTCCACTTCTTCGTATTTCTCATCTACTTCATAGTCTAATACTCTGGATCCACTTCCACCTTGGGCTGACTGTCCTTATTCTCGAGAGCTTGCAGGAATCAAAGAATCGAATGAAGAGCAAGCCACTGCTGAGACAGATGATTGGCAAAACTATATGCCCCCACATACTTCATTCTCACCTCAAGTAGGGACCATACAACAATTAGCATATACACATCCCAACTTGACCTTAGGGCATAACTTGGTCGATCAAACAACCCGAATGGAGAGGCTTGTACATCATGATTTCCCAGACTTGATTGACTTTAGTGATCAAGCTTCCATTAACCAGCCTTCATTCGGAGATCCTATACATTCACAAGATTGGATTCATGATCTAGACTTATCAGTCCATGTTTAATCATATGAGGCTCCAACCAATATTTGCCATTTGGATAGTCCATACTCGACCCAGCATTACATGCCATAGTCTAGGTATGTTGAGTACGAGACTCCAATATCTTAGCAGTATCCTCCAATTGAGCAGAACTCTCCCATGATTTGTAATGAGAATTTTTTGGAGATGACATTTCTCGACTTATCGCGAAACATAAATTTTTTGGTGCCAGGTTGAGCGATGTCACTGACATATTACACTCAATTTCTGCCAGCCTAGGTATGAAAGTGGAGAAGGAAGTAAGTAGATCTGATGTTGAAAATAGAGCAAATATTAGGGAACCCACACAAAGTGTACAGCTGGAGTCCATTCTATCTCCCTCTTCTACTAACCCCCTGCCTTCCAATCCAGAGTCTGATCATTCATCCACCAAAAATACCAAAAAAATTAAAAAATCAAAAAACCTCATAAAAATCAAAATGAAAATGATTTAAAAAATTTGGATCCTACCCAAAGTGAAGCACTCGATGAAGAATTGATTTTCAAACTTCCCTTGATTAAGGCCATAGATCACTTTCCCGACCTCAAACGATTTGTGAAAAGTAAATTGATGCCCAAGAGGTCGGGCAATAAGAGGACAAGGACTGAAAGACACATAGTGTCTATGGCCACCTCCTTGGTGATGGGGAGAAAGACCAAAAGCCGTAGAGTAAAGCGGTTACCCCGAGTTGAATGTGAAATCAAAGACACCATCTTTACCCATACAAGAGTCGATGATGACTCACCGATAAATATCCTCCCGACCTCTGTGTTTGACAAGCTCAAACTCAGGCCACTTAGGAAGTCAAGAGAGATCGTTCAGCTGGCTGATCGATCCATCAAACGGTCGAGAGGAAATATTTCAGTCATCGTTACTTTCCAAGGTGCTCTACTCCAGGTGGACTTCACGATCATTGACATTGAGCACCGAGGAGAGTTTACCCAGTCTCTGATTATTCTCGGGAAGCCGTTCTTAGCCTTGTCTAAGGCGACTATAGATTGCGAGACTCGGGAAATCGATTTTTCAGCATTGGGAGCGCTTCGACCTCACCCATTCTTTGATAGACTTTACTCCAAGGTGACCCGCACATCCGCTGACAGTCATGATCGTCGAGAGGTAGATGAGTCCCACCTCTTTGCTACACCTGAGAGACCGACTGTCTGGACGATCGTTGGATCAGAGATCCCTACACCTCCACTTCATCAACTGCTTGCACCACCACCGTGACAGCTTCTAAGGAGGACTCGCGACCAGAAGCTATCATTGAGTCGGACATGACCTTTGTGGATTGCCTTGATCATTTTGATGATCCGACACAAGAGCCCAATAATGTCAAGCCAACTGAGATCATTGGCACATTCTCGAGAAGCGTGCTGACCCTTCAGGAATATGCTAATCTATATGGTGACTCGTCTGATGAGGAACCCATGGTCAGCACCGCACCACATCCTGGACCTTCAAAGGAAACAACCAAGACTAAATTGACTCCACATAAAAACACGGTTGCTCCCTCTTCTAGTTGGCTATCTAGTGAGAGGAAGTCAAGAATTGATTCCTCGAGATGTTCCCCTGAACCTCTCAAGGCACGTCGCTCTCATCTCCCTCTCAATGATTCAGGTCTAGAAAACCGACTAAGAAAATTTCCTTCAACATTCCGGAGAAGGAAGTTTCAGAGGAATCCTCATCGGGTCCGGACAAGGTGATTTATATGAGTGAGCTCAGTTCTGCTGTCCTTAAGCCTTATCTAAGCAAGCAGCCGTGTGTCGACCCTCGTTGGACGATCCCTACACCTCACTATTATTCATCTGAGGACGATTCTGACAGCGACACATATGTATATTATCCACCTCCTCGCGTCCGCAAGAATAGGTTTAGTATTTCTGCTTTTATTTGATTCAATTTTGTATCTTTTTTACATTTTTAAGGCTGGTATATTATGTCCAATATCTCAATTCAGATATAAAGGAAAAAGACTAAATCAAATAATGATAGGTGTACAAAAAAGATTCTTTAACTTAATCAACTTAATTATGATTATGATTTGGTCTAAAGGGCGGATGTAGCCAAGTGGATTAAGGCGGTGGATTGTGAATCCACTACGCGCGGGTTCAATTCCCGCACAAACCTTCTTAATCCTTGTATATTCTCTCTCCTCCTTGTACATATTTCTCCTCCCTCCCCAGTGATTCGAATCACTCGCCCCGGCTCCGTATCATTTCATTTTATGGCTATACTTAGGATGATTAGATCCTAAGTATAGGGGGGTGAGTCACCCGAGTCTCTTCACCATTTGTTGTATATTCTTTAGATCTCATCGGTTCTCATACTCACTCTTGTCCTATACTTAGGCTGACCGGAGCCTAAGTATAGGGGGGACCGATGCCCGTCGTGTATATACTCCTCCATTTCCTCTCTTAACCTCGCCCGCCCCATTCTTTTGATCCTCTTCTACACTTAGGCTACCAAAGCCTAAGTATAGGGGGCAGTGCGACTTCTATACTTTTTTTTGTTATTTTTGCTCTCCTACGCTTATCACAAGCTATGTCTTTTTCCTCGCTTTTCGTGCTCTGAGGACATATCACACGCTAAGTATATGGGGGAGTGTATATATTACATATATACTTTACCCATAGCTTGTACTTTCACGTATTTTCACGTATTTTTGTATATATTTTGTAATAATTATGGGTGGGTAAAAAATTGATAAAAAATTTTTGTATACTTGTTGTATAATACTTGTAAAACTTTTATAGAAAAATGAAAAAAAAACTTCTTGTAAAATACATGTATACTTGTATAATCTGTATAATACTTATAAACTCTTGTAAATTGTTGTAACATAGGAGGTATACCAAAGTTTTGAAAAAAAACAAAACAAAAACAAAACAAAAAAATATAGGCTTCTTATTTACTCTTGCATATCATCCTTGCATTGAAAAAAAAAGAAGAAGTCTTGCATTTCATTCATCTACATAGCATGTCATCTACATCTCATCTGCTTATCTTGCATATGCAAGGTGAAAAGCTAGTGGGTTCTGAACCAAGTTATGAGTAGATATTGAGGATGGACCTGATTTGACTTTAATCCACCTACTTTCAGAGGAATCTTATAGGAACTGGAGTTAAGATTTCTCAGGTCAATTGACTTAATTCTTCGAGTCCGCAAGTCTATGTTCACATGTCATCTTGATTAGTCTAAGTAGAATATCTCGTGCACACATATGATTCTTTTAGATAATGACGTAACTTGGACAAGCACAATGCACATAGCTCTTCATTGATGAGGTGGTGAGGAGGTAGAATCCTTTAGCTTGGAGTAGCACACGGATGGAAACATCCGTACTCCTCTAGGGAGGGTAGTCCATCTCAACCTAGTATGGTAGTGTTGACGTCTAAGGATGGGATGCTGTGGGTTGCAATAATGCTTCAAAAGAGGGATAGTCTACTGGCTCAAGAGGAAAAACTCCTGATGTACATGCTGCACCTTGTATATAGTTCAAAAAAAAGAGAAAAAAAGGAGAAAAAAAATGCAAAACTCCAAAAAATCAGACACGCCCAAGTGAAAATAAAATACCTGTCGGAGTATGTATATTAGCAAAGAAATGCAGCTGGATGACTTGGCTACATTGGTCAGGCATCCCGGGATAGGTAGCTACACTGGCTACCATCCATTCTTCTCTCTACCCCCTCCTCTTGAGCTGGTCGCACTTGAAATTTGAAGGGAATACCCTGCTCCTCAAGGAAAGAGTTACTGGACCGGGTTATTTGAGTTACCTTGTTAGAGGAGGCTGTTTCTGAGTCATTTCTGATGTGGAGAGTTACATTTCACTAACACCGTACAAGTAAGAATCATAGTCATCAGAAATTTGCGTCTGAGGATTTGTTCTGACATGACTATTAACGCATCTAGAACAGAAGACTTGTGGAACTTGAAGTCTGTTAGGTCTTAAGTTCAGATCCCAATAAGGTTCCGCCACATAATTAATCCAAAGGTCGAGTCAAACTCCATTTTCAACTTTTGTTCATGACCTTGGTATGGAACCCAAAATCATTTCACTCTTGCATTTCATTTTAGTTGCTCGGGGACGAGCAAGGTTTAAGTATAGGGGGCAGATGAATCTGTGATTCATCACTCTAAAAGTTGAAAATCGAGCTTTGTTCCCAAGTAAATTGTAGCATATTTCCCCTTATCTTGCATAATTAGCATTCATGCATGCATTGATAACATCTGCATTTTAGCATTCATATTGCATAAAATAAGAAGCCAATTTCACTTGTAAATATTCACCTGCATATTAGCTAAAATACCTTATTTGTATATATTTTATATTAACTCCGAATCCAATAAAAATCTACTCTATAGTGTATATATTACTAACACTAATTAAAGAAAAATATCAAAAAAATACTAACTTGTAAAATTGACCAATAAAACCCGAATACTAGTTTGAGATCATGAACCTTAAAATGCACATATCTCTCTCATACAACCTCCAAATTAGGTCTACTCACTTTTAAATAATATACATTTAAAGACCTTCGAAACAAGATCAATTTCATTAAAATCGGAGCTTGTATGCAAAACTTGGGTTTTGGGCCCCTTTTGTATATTGTACAAATTGACCATTTTAACCCTTGTATTTTATCCTTTTATTTTCTTCATTATTAGAAATCCAAAAAATAGATTAAGTTGTAAATTTCTCATATTTTCTCTATCTTTATTTTGATTTTTCTCTCTTTTAAAAATGACAAAAAAATTGCTAAAGGAAAAATGTGTTACTTTTTATCTAAAGGTACCACCCAAAAATACAGTTTGTACATATGACTTCTTTTGATTTTTGTTTCTTCACAAAAGTTTTAGATCTCGTCGAGACGAGCAACTTTCGTGTTGACCACTTTTTGATTTAATCCCTTTTGTTATTTCTTTTGATTTTTCTTTATATTTAATTCTTGAATTTTTTAGGAGCGACATGTGGTGCTCCTGTAGCCGCCACATGTCACCCCAATTTTTTTATTTTCGGATTTTTTTTATTATTTTCGGATTTTATTATTTTAATTATTATTATTTTAATTATTGTTATTTTTAGTAGCCTACTTATTATACTTATATTATATTATTATTTTATTATTATTTATCTCCCTTTTACCACTTCTTTACTTGCCTTCCACTCCAAGTCTCCGCCTTCTCCACCACTCCACTCTCTCCATCCTTCTTCAACTTCCCTTTCCTCCTCTTTATATTCACCTCCCGTCCTCCATTGTTCATCATCCACCGTTCTTGAGAGATAGAGAGCCACGAGCCCCCTTTGATGTGTCATTGGTGACAACTTTGGCGTAGTAGGTCGAGCGACGACAAGGCTTAGGTGAGATCTGTGGAGCACCACACACACAGCAGCAGCTTCTCCAAACCCACTGCCAAGCTTCAGAGACCGCCATCTCCTCGAGGCCACCACGACGGAAGCCGCACACCGTGGCACCCTTTCGGCGAATCGCGGGTAAGTGTCCCTCAACTTTTCCTTGTCATTTCTTTTATCTAATATTCTCATTGTTGTCATTCTAAATCGTAAAAAAACACAATATCACAATCATCCATCACCACCACAATCATCCATCACCACCACAATCACCATCATAAAACACCAACCCATAACCATTATTTTGTGCATCATCATCATCACCACACCACCACTTCATTGCTTTTTTTTTTGCATTTTTATTTGCTGGTTACACAAAATACAATCAAAAAAAAACAAAAAAAAACCACAACAAAAGAGTTGCAAGTCCTGACTGTGTTCCGCCGACCACCAGTAACATCTCCGGCCGAGCCGCCGCACCGCCCACGGCTGTTCTCCAACGGCGGTGCCGCCGCCCCAGTGCCCAGCCCTCCAGGCCGTGCACAGCCGCCTCCAACCACCCCGTGCGCGCCCGCGCACCTTCTCCCAGCTGCTGCTGACCTCCGCGGCACCCTCAGGTCGCCGTGCCCTACCGCCATCACCGCCCAGCTCCATCGCGCAGCCGTGTGCTCCTCGCGTCAGCGGCGGCGCCGCCCCGTGCTCCTCCCGCCGACCCGGCCTTCCCGCCACCATCAGCGCCGCCCTGGACGCCGCCTCCGCTGCCATCCCCACGCGCTCCTCCTCGACTGCATCGCTCAACGTGTCACCTCCGCTCGCCACAGCCGACGCCTTGGACCATCGAGCGGCGCCGCGCGCCGTGCGCGCCGTGCTCCCTCGCCGCCGCCGCCTTGTGCCTCCGCGCCTCCCGCCGTGCGCGCCCCCCCGTCCCGTGGCCGCCGCCCACGTCCCCTTGCCTTCATGTGCCGTGTATAAATAATGTGAAATTTACATTTTTCTTCCTGCAAGTTTTTGTAATCACAAAAGTGCCCTTAGGCATAATTTGAGTTGGTTTATATCTTTTAAGTATTGCATTTATATCCCTGACTTCGTATGTTAATTTGGACAGTATTTTTACCTTATTTTTAATCAAAAAAATTGCATATTGTAGATCAATTAATTCTTTATCTCGTGGCTATTTATTTTCATTTTTGTGGCTATCAAATTATTTATAAAAAATCAGAGATTGAAAATCACATATATTTTGCCCAGTTAAGATCTGAAATTCGCACAGACTTATTTATTGCTTTAAAAATTGTGGAAAAATTGTAAATGATGCCTCTATGAGTGCTTTAATTACTGTTCAAGTTTCATCGAAATCGAAGTTGTCGTTTGCATAAAATAAATTTTAGGGTGATTTTTGTAATTGATTTTTATTTAAATTCACGAATAAGATTTTTATAAAATTTCAAGTGTCTTGGATTTCACTTAATATATCTATTTGAGATAAATAGTTCTTTAGAAAATTCTATTTAGTGGATTTATTAGGAATTAAATACCCGCAGTCGCTCTATTTTCAATAAAAAGTTCTTAAAACATCATAAAGTGTCAAAAAATTCCAAAAATATTAATGTAGCTTCATTTCATCATTTTTAACTTCCAATAAATTTTTCATAATTTTTGCATATCATTTGCGTGAAAAATTGCATAAAAATCCCAAAAAAGTTTGTATTTTTCATGTGTGCATTTTAAATCCAAAAATTTCAAAAAAAATACATTTGCATTCATCATTGGATTAGGTTTACAGAAAAAATATAATTGGTCAATTTGGTCTAATTTCACATTAAAATTAAATTTGGCTAGGTCGCTTATTTTCTTATTAACCTAGTTTACTCGCATCGGTGCATCTGCATTTTTATTACATTAAAAATACCAAAAAAATCCCACTTGGGAAACCACAATTAGTTCATCTAATCTGATCCTTAGTTGTTCCTTTGCCTCCTTGAGTCGACCCTGGGGCTTGCCTAGGCTAAATAAACATAAAACCGCGCTTAATTTCATTAGACGATTAATTGATTTGTGCGGTTATTTTTGATCGATCGCGGATCTATCCGACTGCAATCAAATAGTCCATTACACAATAGAAAGGGTAGGTCCGTGGCACGTCATTCTTCAAGCTTCAAAATTGCGCTGCAAGCTCCTGGGAGTGTCCTCTATGTGCTGGCGGGTCCAAAATACCTCGTCGACGGCCGAGGGTCGCTGGAGACGAGGGCGGAGCTGGTGAAGCTTTGGGGGTCTCCGATGAAGGTCAAAATGGCCCTCAAGTAGTCTTCTAAGCTCGTTGACCTGCAAGAAAGGGTGAGAGGGTCCAGGGCAAAGTGCTTGGACCCCACGGAGGTGGAAACGAGGTATGGAGCGGCATGAAATGGGCTCGGCCGGAGGTGCACTCCGGCGAGGGGGGTACGTGTGGTGATTTGATGGACGAAACTTGAAATTTCTTTGGGGGTTCTACTCCTAAGGATAAGGCAAAGAAAATGCGAGAGAAATAAATGGGGAGCGTGCTGCCTCTATGATCGGAGTCAGAGGGAGGGGGTACCTCAACGCCGGTGAAAGGCGGAGGTGGTGGAGCCACCTCAGGCGTCGCTCGACCTGCCCGAAGATCAGATGAGGAAGCTGTCACCTTCCTCTGTCGATTGGGCACGGAGGGGGAGCTTGGCTTGCGGAGGAGGGGTTCAAACTTGGCTCGAAACTCGGAGGGTCAATATATATCGTTTGACAATGTGGTTTTGACGCCCCAAAGGCCGAGGAAGATGGCTCGAATCGCCGCTCCTCGGCCCTAGGAGAGACTAGGGCGTGAAAGAGGATTCAACGAGGAACAAAAGTCCTTCAGGGGTTGACACGAATAGAGGCAAGTTTTGTCCTCGAAAAAATCGAGAAAGAGGGGGTGCAACGAGATCTGACACGAGCGCAGAGGTGAGGGACGACCATTGACCCATCGGTCAACGTAGACTGGCGCCTGGTTGGTCCACGTGGACCAACCAGGAAAAATCCCTGGAAAAAGATTTATTAAATCATTTAAAAATAGAAAATGATTTCATTGATTTTAGGTTATAAAATGAAAAATATTTGTTATTTTCTAAATTATTTTATGGTGGTTTTTAATTATTTTTATGAGGTATAATTTTACAAGTTACCCTTTTAGGCTACATAGGTATATTCTTCTATATATTTTATTATTTTATTTTTATTTTGTGAATTTAATTTATTTATTTATGTTTATTATTTTATAAATTTATAAAATATTTTTATACACTTAAATATATTTTTATTTTATTTTTCTGATGTATTTTGTACACTTAATAAAATAAAAGTGTGGATTATACAAGTGTACTTATAGGTCTTATACCTATGTATTATATATATACAAGTATTTATTTTGTGTTTCTTTTGTATTTTTAATCTGATTTTAATGTAAAAATATATTATAAGTAATATTTACAAAATTATAAAAATATAAAATTATAAAAATAATGAATAAATAATAAAATGAATATTTTAATCTGTATAAGTATACTACAAGGGTCCAAAACTCAACTTTCAAACCGTAGCTCCTCCAAATGTGAAACCACTGCCATTAAATAGCTTATTTTTTATTATATACAGTTAAAGATGAGTTTACTGCATTTGGAGTTTTTATTTGGGAGATACAGGTCTGGGAAGTTGGGATTCTGGATTTTTATTCTGACCATAACTTTTTATCTGTACATTATTTTTGAGTGAAATCAATTTTGTATTTTTATTTATTTAATTATCTACAACTTTCATGTTCAAAGTTTCTTTATTTGAAGCATAAAGAGTGGAACCAAAAATAGGTCCAAAAATGAATAAAGAATGAATTAAAAATAAAGGTATTTTTATTATATTCTGGCCCTTATCTCCCCCTACTTTATTCCTTGTCGATCTATTCATCAAGATGCCTATGTCTCGGGGTTTCGGGTCATAACATATTTACAATGTTTTATTCTTTTTCTTTTCTTTTATTTATTATATAATTTTGTCTTTAAAAGAGGTATTTTATACACTATTTACATGCACATGCATGAATGCTAAGATGCGGGAATTAAGAGTATTTACACGTATTTGCCAGTGTTTTTGAGGCCAAAATGATAGAATAAAGATGATGAAATGTGGATTCATCATCCCCCTATACTTTGCATTTGCTAGTCCCTAGCAAACACTTATGCAATGAGTGCAGAAAAGAAAACAAAGAAAAGAAAATGAAGAAGTTGGATTAAATTTAAGTATCAAACTTGTCTTCACAAAATCAAAGTTTGGAGCTTAAGTAGGACCTTTGGAATTTTAGTGCGGGCGGAACCTTAATGAGAACCATATTTGAAATCTGACAGTCCCTGAGGATCCTAAAATTCTGTTCAAGTCTCCTCAATAGCCAGGTCAGAAATATCTCAAGTCATACGCAAACTCTTACGACTATGAAGTTGACTCGTACAGTGTAAGTGATAGTGGCTCTCCCCAACTAGAATGACAAAGAGACTGACTTCTCCCAGTATGATGACCTAATGATTCCCCAATCCAATAACTCCTTCCTCGAGGAGCGGGGTATTCCCCTCTAAGTTCAAGTGACAACTAGCTCAAGAGGAGGGGGTGAAGAGAAGAATGAACGGTAGCCAGTGTAGCTACCTATCCTAGGATGCAAGACCAGTGTAGTCAAGTCATCCAGCTGCAGGCTCACATATTTGACTTTACAACATATGTACATACTTTGCATGCATTTTATTTTTGTACAAGCATGTCCATTTTTTTATAAAATACTATATACAACAACATTTACATAGGGAGTTTTTCCTCTTGAGCCAGTAGACTATCCCTCTTTTGAAGCTTTATTGCAACCCACACTCTTCTATCTTTAGAATTCCTCATCACTGGACGGGTTGGGGTGCACTTCCCTCCCTAGAGGAGGACAAGTGTTTCCACTTGTGTGTGTCTCATACCGGCAAATCCAATCCCCTCACCACTCCAACTGAGTCGAGCCATGTGAAAGGTGCAGGTGTCCAAGTTAGGTCATTATCAACAAGAGTCGTGTGTGTGCTCCGAAACACTCTACTTAGGCAGTCAAGAATCCATTGAACCAAATCTCGTGTCCCTCAAAGAATTAAGTCAACTAGACCTGAAGTACCTCAAACCCAGTTCCTATAAGGTTCATGTCATTAGGTAGATTTTAAGGTCCAATCAAGCTCCAATCTCCAGATTTTATTTAGACTCGTTCAACTATCAAACTCAATCCGAAAAATGCTCATGCTATGCAGAATGCTGAAAATATTTTTGTGATGCAATTTTCAATATATTGAACTTTTTATGGATTTTTTAAAAGATGATGATGCATATGCAAATTTTTTGTATTTTTCAAAATGTTTTTGGTATTTTAGTTTTGCAAATGTTTTTGGGATTTTTGAAAACAAAAAGATTTTGGATAAAAACTAGGTGAAAAATATTTACACGGGAGTGCTTCTTATATTTACAAGAAGTGGATTTTAAGAATTTACAAGGGTAAGTGGTCAATTTTATAGGTATATATAATGAATTCTGGTGTGATGTATGTATTCCTCAAACTTATTTGAAAAGGTTTTTACAAACAATTTTGACAAACTATAGTCCAAAATAATTTGACAAACATTTTACAAACATGAACACACATTTGAAAATTATTTTGCAAAGGTTTTCAAACAGTATAGATAGATTTTTCAAGATATTTTTACAACTATTTTTCAAACCATTTGCAATTCATTTTTCAAACATTTTATTTCACACAAAGAAAATGAATTTTCAAAACAAACATTTTTACAAAGGTTGAAAACATGTAACAAAACGTTTTCAAAATAGTTTTCAAAAGATATTTCATAAAGATTTTCAAACTATTTTTCAAATATTTTGCAAAAAAACATTTTCACCTGATTTATTAATTAGTAGATACACAAAGAATTTGAGGAATAATCACATCTTTTTATTAAGGTTTTTAATAAATTTTAAATAATTATTAGCCATATTATTAAGAAAATACGAAAGTACGAGTTATGGCTAAAGTATATACGTAGTATATACGACCCCCTATACTTAGCTTGAGCTATGTCTTCATAGATCGGAGAGAAAAGAGCAGACATAACTCGTACTAAGTATAGGCAAGTCTAAAGAATGAATAAATGAATTAATGAGAAGTTGACCGTCCCCCCTATACCTAGGATCAAATAAGCCTAAGTATAGCAGACTGTACACAAAGCAGGGAGGGTCAAGGGTGGGAATGAACAGATCGTACTCAGATTGTCTCCCCCTATACTTAGGGTAAGATATCCCTAAGTATAGACAAGAAGAGGAGACAATGGAGAGGATCGAAGAATGAAAAACTCGGGGTGCACACCCCCTATACTTAGGAAAAAGTGTGTCCTAAGTATAGAAAACTTTCTACAAGGGGCGACACCTTTTCGGTAGATAAAGAGGATAGAAGAGGAAAAGAAGAAAAGAAGAAAAGATATTTATAGATGAAAGAATGATATGGACAGATGGATCTATACAACGGAAGATGGAAGTGATAACCATGTATGAGATGCAAATGATATGAGTCAAAGAGTACATCTCATACCAGAAGAATGGGGGCAATGTCAATGGTCGGCGGGTCGTGATCTAGATATAGCTTCAGGCGCACGAAATGTAGAGGAAGATGACGGCTCGGATATATCAATACTACCATTGTCATGTACCTCCCTGACCACATACGGACCTTTCCACTTGCTCTGTAATTTCCCTGGAAATAATTTCAGCCTGGAATCAAACAGCCATACGCGTTGATCGGTCTCAAACTGTTTATGGCTGATGTGAGAATCGTGACATGTCTTCACTTTTTCCTTATATTGTAGGCTGCTAGAAAAGGTTGTATCTCTCAACTCCTCCAGGGCTGCCAACTCTGCCTTCCTCTGTTCTCCTATACTCTCGGGATCTAATAATAACTCAGTAACTGCCCAAAGTGACTTGTGCTTGATCTCCACTGGTAGATGGCACGGCTTGCCATAGACGAGATGAAAGGGAGATGTCCCTAATGGATTTTTGAAGGAAGTCCGATAGGCCCACAAGACCGAGTCCAAAAGCTGTGACCAATCCTTTCGGTTTGGGCGGACAACCTTCTGTAGGATAGTCTCTCCCTATTCGAACCTTCGGCAAGACCACTAGTCTGAGGGTGATACAACGTGGCAACATGATGGTCAATGCCGAACTCGTCTGCAAGGTCCCTAACCTTGTCATTAATGAAATGAGACCCCCCGTCTGAAATCAGAACTCTATGTACCCCGAACCGTGAAATGATATTTTTCCTCAAAAAGTGACACACGGTCTTAGCATCTGTAGCTCAGGCAGGAATGGCCTCAACCCATCGACTGACATAATCCACAACGATCAAAATGTGCTCAAATCCCTGACTCTTAGGAAATGAGCCCATGAAATTGATACCCCATGCGTCAAAAACCTCACAAAAGTGAATGGGCTGCATGGGCATCATGTCTCTCTGTATGCAAGTACCCATCTTCTGACAGTCAGTACATCTCTTCACGAACTCATCTGAATCCTTGAAGAGAGTAGGCCACCAAAGGCCAGATTGGAGCACCTTCTGTGCTCTCCGTCTCTCGAAATGATGTCCTCCTGCCTCAAGCTTGTGGCAGTATGTGAGGACGCTATGCTGCTCATCTTGAGGAATGTACCTCCTCCAGATGCTATCCCCTCCTTCATGATAAAGGACAGGATCCTCCTAATGATAAAACTTGGCCTTCACCAGGAAGGTCTCAAGTTTCTGCCTGGGCCAACCTTGTGGAACCGTCTTGGCAACAAGATAGTTCACAATGTCTGCGTACCATGGGAGCGAGGTGATAGCCAAGATCGCCTCATTTGGAAACGTCTCTGTAATAGGTGCGCTGGGCTCAGATTCCTCAAGGTTCTCTAAGCGGGAGAGGTGATCTGCCACCACATTCTTAACTTCAGGCTTATCCTTAATCTCGATATCAAACTCCTGGAGCAGAAGGATCCATCTGGTAAGGCGAGCTTTGGCATCCTTCTTAGCCATTAGGTATCGGATGACGGTGTGATCGGTAAAGATAGTCACTCTAGATCTGAGAATATACGATCGATACTTATCCAAAGCAAAGACTACGGCCAGCATTTCCTTCTCTGTCACAGTATAATTCTGCTGAGCGGCATCCAAAGTCCAGCTGGCGTAGTGAATGGCAAACGACAATCCATCCCTCCTTTGTCCAAGCACAGCCCCAACGGTAAAATCAGAAGCGTCCATCATGATCTCGAATGGGAGAGACCAATCGGGTGGCTGAAGGACAGGAGCCGTGACAACCATACTCTTGAGAGTCTCAAAGGACGCAAGACACTTATCATCTACAATGAACTCAGTGTCTTTCGTCAGCAAATCAGTAAGCGGTCGGGCAATACGACTGAAGTCCTGAATGAACCGTCGGTAGAAACCAACATGCCCTCGAAAAGACCGCAATTGACGCAGATTAGATGGTGGATTGAGTTTTTCAATGATATCCACCTTGGCCGGATCGACCTACATGCCCCTGATGGAGATGATATGACCAAGGACCGTCCCTTGAGTCACCATAAAGTGACTCTTCTCCCAAGACAAGACAAGATTGACCTCTATGCAGCGCTGAAGCACACGGTCTAGGCAGTCAAGACAAGCATCAAACCCATCACCATCGACCGAGAAGTCATCCATGAAGACCTCTAAACAGTCACCCACCATATCTGAGAAAATGGACAACATGCACCTTTGGAATGTCGCCGGGGCGTTATATAAACCAAAGGGCATCTGTCTAAAAGCATAAATCCCAAACGGACAGGTGAATGTCGTTTTCTCCTGGTCTTCGGGCGCAATGGCCACTTGATTGTAACCGGAGTACCCATCAAGAAAATAGTAGTGACTCTTCCCAGCTAGCCTCTCGATAATCTAATCAATGAATGGCAGTGGGAAATGATCCTTCTTGGTGGCCTGATTCAATCGTCTGTAGTCCATACAAACCCTCCAAGAAGTGGGTACCCAGGTAGCTATCTCCTCTCCAAACTCACTCACAACTGTAGTGATACCCGTCTTCTTGGGTACCACATGTAACGGACTAACCCACTTGGAGGTGGAGATGGGGTAGATAAAATCGGTGCTCCACTACTTCAATATTTCTTTCATGACCACATCTCGAAGATCTGGGTTTAACCGTCACTGGAACTCAAGCGAAGGTCTAGCATCCTCCTCAAGATAGATGTGGTGGGAGCATAGAGCCGTGATAATCCCCTGGAGATCAGCTATACTCCATCCTATCACCTTGCGGTTTCTTTCGAGAACCTCCATCAGACGAGATTCTTGCTCTCCAGTCAAACCTGCTGAGATAATGACTAGGTGCATATCTAGCTCACCCGCAAGGAATCTATACTTTAGCGACTGCAGCAAGGGCTTTAGTTCTGGACAACTGGGAGGTGGCAGATCTGGCTTCTGATATGTCTGTGTGAAGGCTACCAGGTCTGCATGTGAGAACTCTCACTGCGAATGAACATCTGACGAAGCAAACCTTGCTGAATTATCTATGAACTATACTGGCTCGTACTCCGTCCTAGCTGTCGGCTCAGAAGGAATCAGACACGGCAAATATTCATCAAAATCATCCCAATCAATGTCTGAATCCGAGGGATCTGAACTAGATGAACAAGAATGAAAATCGACATCACCGCTCATCCCACAACTGTCAGCCTCAAAGGTATCCTCGTCCAGGGGTGTGCTCTCCAGACTCTTAACTGCCATAAGCTGTAAATATGGTGAATCTGTAGGCAAGATGAGGGTTCGTGCTACGGGATCTGTCCAAATGGATTCATCATCTGTCATCACAAAATCACACTCCTGGTGGATGTCTAGCTCATCCTCTGTCATCTGTGCGGCATCACTGGACTGCTCTGAGCACGCATATTCTCTCGCTCTGGTCTCCTCGATCGTCTCTATTTGTATGCTCTCACCCTCTATACGAAAGCATACCTTCCCACTATCATGATCGGTCACCGCCTTGGCTGTGGCCAAGAATGGGCATCCAAGTATGATGGGGGCATCGGTTACCGACTCAGGGATCTCCATGTCCAATACAACAAAGTCCACGGGGAATTTCAGGCCCTGAATGGTAACGACCAAGTCTCTCAGCAAGCTCTTCGGCCTCTTAGTCAACCTATCAGCAAACTGAAGGACTGTCCTGCTCTGAAGAAGAGTACCAAACTCGAATCAGTCGAGTAAGGCTGCCGGAAGAAGGTTAATAGAAGAGCCGCTGTCTAATAGAGTACGGTCGAAAAGCTGCTCTTTAATCTCACATCTGACACAGGGAGCTCCTGCATCAGGTCTCTTGGCTGGTAATCGGTTCTGAATGGTGCAGCAAGTAGAATGGGTGAGCACATGGATCTGATCTCTATGGTTCCTCCTCTTCCTACGGACTGTAGTTTTCTCCTTCAAACTCTTTTGGAAGAGTGGGATGTGCTCAAGTGCTTCTTGTAGAGTCAGCTGGATCTGGAATCTCTCAATCATCTTGTTGCTGAACTCTACCTATTGAGTCTTTTTGGGATTTTCTCTTTTATTCGCCAAGCGGAGTGCTTGAGGGAAGGGGATGATAGGGGCCTCCTTAGATGGAGGACTAGGACGAGGTTCCTACGCCTGTGAAGGAATAGAATCCATACAATGACCATCATGCAACACATATTGGTCTGAAGTGTATAAAGAAACCTTTCCTTTATTCATTTTTTTGTTCTTTTTGTTACCACAGTCCTGAGATACAAAAGGTGGCAACACAACATGTGAGAGCTCAACAAAAGTAGAAGTGGTGGCGTCAGTACCACCAACGGCATCTGTCTTTGCGGCATCAGCACCGCGCTCTGGCTCTGCATCAAAAATGGTGGCTTCAGCACCACCGTCTGCATCCGGTATCACGACGGCCTCAGTACCGTCATCTGGATCTCCATCATTGGTGGCATCAACACCACTGTCATCAACATCATCAGCGGTATCAGCACCGCTTCTCTGCTCATCTGGCGCTCCTGATTCTTTGTGTGGTTGTCGCTCAGATGAGGCACCGCCGACTGGCATTCTACCGCTCCTAGTAGTCACCAAATCAGCATCATATAAAGAAAACATGTTACTCAAATAATCACTAGGAGAAGTATCCTCTGTGAACTGTACCTTCTCAGACTTCCTCTTCAGATTGTTAGGACTAGGCTCGATCTGTGCAGGTATGACGGCCTTGCCCTTGATGATATCCCTCATCTCATGCCGGAACTCATCCATTTCCCGCCGGAAGGATGCCTACTGGTCTGAAAGTAAGCGGGCAATGTCATCTAGAGCTAGGTTCTCAAAGGTGGGTGTCTGAGAACCGGAAGTGTTCACCTACTGGAAATGAGGTTGTTGTTGCTGCTTGTAGTGGGGAGGATAGGAGTACGCCTGTTGAGGATGCTGACGCTGCCTCCACTGCTGTCCCTGATAGTTGGGACGAGGACCATGCTGCTACTGTTGGTAGGCATACTAGGGCTGGTGCTGTTGTTGGCTGTTCTACTGTCCCTGAGCCAAAGACTGCTGCTGGGATGAGGTGCCACCAGTGGTCCAACGGAATCCGGGGTGATCACCTCAAATCCCGACTAGCTGAGGGTACCGGTCGTACCATATCCCATTGACTTCCATCAATGGCTCCTGCTCGAAGGATGGTGGAGGTAGAACTGCCAGTGGCTGATCAGGCTGATATACCACCATCTGAGTGTCCTGAGATGGTACCTGTGACGGGTAATATTGTAGCTGCTGGACCGGCTCTGCCTGAATGTGGTTGACCTGACGGTGTGAGGCAGAGGGCTGGGTTGAGCTGCTACTGCTGGGATCAGACCGCGATCTAGGGGGCTGTGCGGATGTCTGTGCTTCCTGAATACACAAGATTTGTGTCTTCAGGTCACTCATGGTTTTCGATGCTGGTCCATCTGGGCCAGCCCCTGACTCTGCTTCTTCTCAAGGATCTCGAGGCGGTCCAACTTCTCGCTAATGATTCCCATGTCGGCTGCTGCGGATTCGGCTTGGGATGCGGCTGCCGACGGAGTGTGGGGACCAGCGTCGATGCGGGCAATCCTCTGAAATGATCCTGCTCCTTGGGGGGGCTTTTGTTGTGTGTAGACTCGGGCTTGGGCCATAACTGTTGAGTTCTCTGCCATTCCTTCATAGATGGCCCAAACGTCGTCTTCACCCTTGGAAAAATATGACCCACCACAAGAGGCATTTACAAGCCCCTACAGCTCCGGTGTCAGCCCACAAAAGAAACTCTGAACCAAGTTGGGCTTTGATATGTTATGATGAGGACACCGGTCGATGAGCTCTCTAAAGCGATCCCAAGCCTTGTGGAACTGTTCATTTGAGATCATTGTGAAGTTGTTGATCACTGCTCGTGCTGCATTGGTCCGACCGAGAGGATAATACTTATTCAAGTATGTGGTCCGAAGTTGTGCCCATGATGTAACGTACCTCCCAAGGTGCTTCATCTAGTAGGCTACTCTATCAGCTAATGAGAATGTGAAGGCAATCATTTTGATAGTGTCCTCGTCCACTAATCTGTCGTGGACAGCGCTGCAAATCATCTCAAACTCCTGCAGATGGAGATGAGGCTCTTCGGTGGCTAGCCCTTGAAACTTAGGCAACAACTGTATGGTTTGCGGGCGAAGATCAAAGTTCCCAACAATGGGAGGTAGCTGGATCCATCAATGAGTGAGGGTTGCAGCTGGGTTGTACAATTGCCTCATGGTCATCGGCGGTGGCCTCTCCTGGTTAGGTTCTCTTCCTTCGCCATCCACTTCTTGTATGTCGCCTCCACCGCCCTCAGGTCTGTCATCTCTTCCTTATCGCATCTGCGCAATCTCCCTCATGAGGTCACCCATGAACACTCCTTGGTCTCTGATTTGTCTCTGCATGGTTTCCAAGGAGGCTAGTAATGAGTTGTTGATGGCAGCTTGGTCATATAGAAATGGAGGATGCTCCTGCTCATCTGGGTGTTCTCTTCTGTCTGCCATCTCTAGATTTTATGAAAAGGCAAAAGAACCCATATCAGGTATGATCTGAGCTCTGTGATGCACTAAACTCTGACACTCTTGGACTGATGGAAGGAGAAGGGTGGTCGAGGGGGAACAGGGTGGAAGTGAACTCAGGCTCGGAGAGTGGGTCTGGACTCCCCGAGGTTGTCCTAGATGAATAGGGAGGAGTGATGGATAGCGGTACCGCCAAAGACGACCTAAGAGATCTCCGTCCCATCATCGTGATTATTGAGAAGAGTAAGGTTGAGAAATGAAGGAGGGGGGGGGGCAAAATTGTGCACAATTGTGCGGTGTTTTTGATCTTGACCTAGATCTAACTAATCAATCAAACACAATACAAGGGGTTCACCAACTCAACGCGTGAAGCCGTGAAGGTTTGGCTATTATCTTTGTAGTTTTTAGATTGAATTCGGATAATTATCTTTGAACGAGTCCTTAGAGCGCTACGCCTATAAGAGAGAGACTACTGCCAGAAAAGAATTCCGTACTTGTCCTCCTTCTGTGTAACCTGTAGTCTGCGCTTTTTAAGGTCCTTGTAACCCTTCCTGGATCCCTACTCAGCCAAAGAAAAGAGGGAGGAAGCCGATGGGCGAAAACGATACTTCGGATCTCGCTCGCGACGGAATCAACTGTGAGCGTACAAGATCCTACTCGGACGTAAGACGATGAGACAGACACCCCCGTGAAGGCATGGCCTATGCTCGATACTTCGGACAAGGTCAATAATCTACACAATAGAGAGTCATCAATGGCGACCAAGCCCTACTCGTCTACATACGATAGTAGAGCCAATACTTCGGAAATCCAGGCGATACACAAGGCAGCCACAGTGTGGATTTTGGGCTCTAATCCTTAAGAAGCTGCTCTGCTCACTTGGAAGGAGACCTTCCCATGCAACCTGAATACAACTGAGGGCTTTGCTCACCCCAAGTAATGAGTCCAATTAACCAATTTTATTTAGGTCAAGTTTTCCTTAACAGTCTCTTTTTTAATTTTTTTTGGTGTTATCACTTGCTTTGAGTCAATTCAATACAAGCGCCTAACATTTTTGTATTTTCTTTGGTTCCTATTGATCCAAAAACAGGGAGAGAAGAGTCGAAAAAGCAATGTAAGGCGGCACCAATATGGAAATCTCACCTTTGTGCCTAAATGATGAATGCAAAGATAGAAGACTTACAGCGCCTCCCAGCTCTCTCCATGTGGGATGCAAAACAGGAATTTGTAAACCTAATCTATATGCCGATATGCACACGGAAATCATCCTAAGCAGTCTATCGCTAGCGTGAAGCACCACATGTCGGTCACCGATCTTCAATCGAGGAGTCGGTCTAGGCTAACCCCTCCTCTCGACACATCGAGTTCAGGAGCAGCGCTTGGCAGGGTGGGCTCGTGGTACGAAGGCTTGAAGATGATTAGGCGACTGTTTTAGAGTTTAAACTAAGTCCAAAGTGCACTATAGGTACATGCAAGATATTAAGGTGTTTGGACCTAAATTACTCGATCAAGCAAGCCTAAAGACTAAGGGCTCATTCCACAAAAGAAAAGAAAAATAAAACAAAACTGGAAAATGACAAGCGGGAAAACCGATAAAAACTGTGGTGAGCCCCCAAGTGTACAAACACTTGGAAATTGGGCCCGAGTGTCCAAGTCCAAATGTACCTATATTATTACAAATTAATAACGTCTCTCTCTCACAAAAAATAAATCACTAACTATCCTCTCTCTCTCTCTCAAATCCTCCCGCTCTCTCCTCCTGGCTAGGGTAGAATAGCTGACTCCGCCTCCCAAGGATGCACAAGATCCCCTAGGCGATCCTCCTCGATCCGCGATCCCTCGCAAGAAGACAAGAAAGAAATTGGTCAGATAGCTCAAAAACATATATCAAAAATAGAAAGATCAAGTAAAATAATAATGTAGACAAGCACAATCACGCCAAACTACGACCTATACGCTGTTGCTCCCCGGCAACGGCGCTATTTGATTAGCCCAAAAATCGGCGGTCTAAATATGTCTCACACAAGGCGGAGACAAAGTCGTTGTGGCGACCGCATGAATCCTGGATTAAATGAACAATTAACCCACGACAATATAAATCAAGCAATGAAAATAGAAGTGGAGTTAAAATTTATTACTAGCTCTACAGAAATGTGTATAGTGCAAGTATGTGTAGAGTGTCGAACTCAGGGAGCAAGCAGGATAAATCAAGCAAAATGTGCAAAAATGAGTGTGATTCAATTGCCTACTAACATGCAAATTTTAGTGGGTTTTTAATTTGTTAATTTTTAATTTTATTTTTTTTTAATTTTATATTTTTGTATTTTCTTTTTCAATAATAGAATATATATACAATATAAGAAAAGAGAAGATTAAGGATTTATAAAAATAAGGAAAAATACTCAAAATTAGGAAATAAATTGTTTTTGTCTTTTTTTATATTTTTCTAATATTTTTGTGATTTTTCCAGATTTTTCTTAATTTTGGTATTTTTAAAGTCAAAAATACTGAAAATAGTGAACAAAATTGCTGGCTGGAATTAAAATAAGGATTAAAAATAACAAACACTATCCAAAATTCCTCAAATTAATTTTAAATCAAAGAGATTAAATCAAAGTAAACATAGAAACTGAGTTTGTATTTTTAGGATTTTTCTAGAATTTTTAGATTTTTAAGAAGATTTTTGGGGTTTTCTAATTTTAAAGGTTTTTGTTTTGATTTTTTAATGATTTTTGGACTGACACTAAAAGAAACTAAAATAGACCTAAGGTAATTTTTTTTGGAAATTTTCAAGGAGTTTTGATTTTTTTGGTATTTTCTAATGCAAACAGTAACAAAAGCATTTTTTTATTTTTAATAATTATGAAAATGCAATAAAAATGCAAAAACAAAAATATGGCGTGAATGAGCAAGCAAACAGGAGCTTACAGTATTTTTTTGGTAATTTTTAGGACTTTAGAGATGCATGAAATGAATAAAAACAACAAATAAAAATCACACAATTGGTAGGGGTATAAGTGCAAATAACAGGAAATACAGGGGCCAAAGTGTAATTTTTCACAAAATTTGTAACCTATTAAATAAGTTCCAGGATCGCATACAAATAACACAATCCGTAAGGGTATGCCTGCAAAATTCCCAACCCAGCACGTGCTATGCACGCGCCTAGGAAGGACCTAACTACAAATATAAAAACTTCCAGGGGTTATAATGCAATTTACCCAAAATTAATACACGTGTTATAAAAGTTCCTGGACTAAAGCTAAATAACTAAACCCGCGAGGGGTCCAGTGCAAAATCACCACCACCCCGCGTGCACAGATCACGTGAGGTGACATGGACGGGACTTAAATGCAAATAACCAAAGTTCAGGGGCCTAGATGCAAATATTACAAAAGTTTTTACACAATCAACAAAAGTTTATGAACTAAAATTAAATACAAAAATGGGCGAGGGGTGAGATGTAAAATACCCACGCCTAAAGCCTCGTGCGCAATTCGACGGCTGATGAGCTTCCACTTGCCACGTGTCGAAGATCAGGCAGTCGATGACGCTTCGCGGATGGACGACTGCGATTAGATCCCACGGGTTGATCTGACAGTGGCTGCGGTGGAAGATCCAATGGTCGATGTGCGAACTGGAGGTGCGACCCGATCCGACGGTGGAGAGGCGCAGAGGAAGAACAGGGGAGGAGTGCCGACGAGGCGAACTTCCTCGAGCTCCAATGTTCTTCAAGCTTCAAAATTAGGCTGCGAGCTCCTGGGAGCGTCCTCTAGGTGCCGGCGGGTCCAAAAATACCTCGGCAACGGCCGAGGGTCGCTGGAGACGAGGGCGGAGCTGGTGGAGCTTCGTGGGTCTCCAGCAAAGGTTAAAATGACCCCCAGGTAGTCTTCTAAGCTCGTTGACCTGTAAGAAAGGGTGAAAGGGTCCAGGGCAAAGTGCCTGGACCCCGCAGAGGTGGAAACGAGGCGTGGGGCGGCGTGAAATGGGCTCGGTCGGAGGTGCACTCCGGCGAGGGGGATACATTGGCGATTTGATGGATAAAACTTGAAATTTCTTTGGGGGTTCTACTCCTAAGGATAAGGCGAAGAAAACGCAAGAAAAATAAATGGGGAGCGTGCTGCCTCGATGGCCGGAGCCAGAGGAGGGGGTACCTCAACGCCGGCGAAAGGCGGAGGTGGTGGAGCCACCTCAGGCGTCGCTCGACCCGCCCAAAGATCGGATGAGGAAGCTGTCACCTTCCTCTGTCGATTGGGCACGAAAGGGGAGCTTGGCTTGCGGAAGAGGGGTTCAAACATGGCTCGAAACTCAGGGGGTCAATATATATTGTTTGACAATGTGGTTCTGACGCCCCAAAGGCCGAGGAAGATGGCTCGAATCGTCGCTCCTCGGCCCTAGGAGAGACTAGGGCGTGAAAGAGGATTCAACAAGGAACAAAAGTCCTTCAGGGGTTGACACGAATAGAGGCAAGTTTTGGCCTCGAATAAATCAAGAAAGAGGGGGTGCAATGAGGTCTGACACGGGCGCAGAGGTGAGGGATGACGAGTTGACCCGCCGGTCAACGTAGACTGGCGCCTGGTTGGTCCAGGTGGACCAACCAGGAAAAATCCCTGGAAAAAGATTTATTAAATCATTTAAAAATAGAAAATGATTTTATTGATTTTAGGTTATAAAATGAAAAAAATTTGTTATTTTCTAAATTATTTTATGGTGATTTTTATTTATTTTTATGAGGTATAATTTTACAAGTTACCCTTTTATTCTATATTGGTATATTCTTCTATATATTTTATTATTTTATTTTTATTTTATTAATTTAATTTATTTATTTATGTTTATTATTTTATAAATTTATAAAATATTTTTATACACTTAAATATATTTTTATTTTATTTTTTCGATGTATTTTGTACACTTAATAACATAAAAGTATGGATTATACAGGTGTACTTATAGGTCTTATACCTATGTATTATATATATACAAGTATTTATTTTGTGTTTCTTTTGTATTTTTATTCTTATTTTAATGTACACATATATTATAAGTAATATTTACAAAATTATAAAAATATAAAATTATAAAAATAGTGAGTAAATAATAAAATGAATATTTTAATCTGTACAAGTATATTACAAGGGTCCGAAACTCAACTTTCAAACGATAGCTCCGCCAAATGCGAAACCACCGCCATTAAATAGCTTATTTTTAATTATATACAATTAAAGGTGAGTTTGCTGCATTTGGAGTTTTTATTTGGGAGATACATGTCTGGGAAGTTGGGATTCTGGATTTTTATTCAGACCATAACTTTTTATCTGTACATTATTTTTGAGTGAAATCAATTTTGTATTTTTATTTATTTAATTATCTACAACTTTTATGTTCAAAGTTTCTTTATTTGAAGTATAAAGAGTGGAACCAAAAATAGGTCCCAAAATGAATAAAGAATGAATTAAAAACAAATGTATTTTTACTGTATTCTGGCCCTTATCTCCCCCTACTTTATTCCTTGTCGACCTATTCATCAAGATGCCTAGGTCTCGGGCTTTCAGGTCATAAAATATTTACAATATTTTATTCTTTTTCTTTTCTTTTATTTATTCTATAATTTTGGCTTTAAAATAGGTATTTTATACACTATTTACATGCACATGCATGAATGCTAAGATGCGGGAATTAAGGGTATTTAGACGCATTTGCCAGGGTTTTTGAGGCCAAAATGATAGAATAAAGATGATGAAATGTGGATTCATCAATCATCACTTAACAATCATTTAATGGTGCTTGATGATTCCTTTATCTAACTCTTTAGATATTCATCGAAGCACCAGCCTCTATGATTCAATCAATGAATCAACAACTGTATGATTATCAAGTTGGCCATGGTACATAGACCTTATTGTACAGAGGGACCTTATATGCAAATTAGTTATTCTTCATTTCAGATCAGGGAATGATATTCGCAATAACATTTATTGCATAATTGCTCGTCGTTGGCTCGCATGTCCAACAATCTCCCACTAGCCCAAAGTGCCATTAACGGGCTATCTTTAAACCCACACTCATGTGACAATCATAGGCTATTTAAAAAATAGCTAGATAAGCTGATCAGTTACTCTGTTCCCGAGAGACTATGCCAAGTCATTTTGCGGCACTTGCATATCCCCTAGTAATAGTGCTCGCATCCAATGCGAATGTTGTATCTTATGCAACCAATACTCAATCTTGTCAGTTATAGTGTCCTTGACACTATAGCTTAACAATTATTATAACCACTATACCCTTATTCCTGGAGATCTCTATCTCCTAAGGTATCCATAGTTAAGACCTTTTTGATCACTATCTATAAAGTCTTAATTTCTTGAAGATAAGACTTTGAGATCACTATCTCAAAAATCTTTTAATCTTTGAAGATATCATTATCACTGCAATCAAGTGTTTTATCTCCTTAGTAGGATTAGTAACATTTACACTCCCACTACATGGCAGATGTCTGGCTTTTGTACATATCTAGCATACACTCAGCTTCTTGTAACTGATGCACAAGGGCAGGCAGTTCCAGCATTCACTTCCTCAACTCTTTGAGGTGTTATTCCTTTAGATAGGTCGGTACCATATCTTAAGGGAAGGAAGCCTTTCTTGGAATTTTCCAGAAAATAGAACATGTCCAAGGTGTACTACTAATGTAACGGTCCCAATACCCTCTTCTCTTCGCTTCTGAACATCTTCAGAACTAAGATCAAAGGGGTATCCTTGAGATCATATCTCAAGGTATGGAATAGCTAGTCCATAAAACACTTATTATTATCCTTATATCATTCCAAATGATTAGGCTATCATCTACATATAATACGATGAACACAATAGCACTCCCACTAAGCTTCACATGGTACATCAAGATTCTATCTGAAATCATACCATTTATAATTTCATCAAATCTTATGTTTCAACTACAAGAAGCTTATTCGAGTCCATAGATGGAGTTCTTTAGCTTGCACACCTTGCTTTTTTAAACCATGAAGCCCTGGGGCTACTTCATGTGAATATCCTCAGAGAGATATTCGTTGAGGAATGCAATCTTGACTTCCATCTTGTAGATGTCAAAGTCAAGTTGTGTAGCTATAGTTAGCAATAATCTGATGAGTTTAAGCATGGTCACTGGAGAGCAAGTCTCATTGCAACCGATGTCTTCTTTTCAGTGTGTAGCTCATGGCTACGGGTCGTGCTTTGAAGGTTTCTACCTTCTCATCAGATTTCCTCTTTCTCTTAAAGATTGATTTACACCTTAACGAGTCTTACCCATATAGGTGGATCCTCGAGGGTCCATATACAATACTTGTATATGAATTCTACTATAGACTTTATTGCTAACATCCATCTTTCCATAACATGATCTTCAGAAGCTTCATCACATGAAGTTCGATCATTATCAGATTTCTCTAATACATGGAATTCATCGTCAAACTTACTTGAAGAAGTATTAGTGTTTCATCTTCAATTATTCTTTTAATTTCTGATTTCAGGAGCCTCATTATCTTTTCAAGATTAAATGAGTTCCTTTACTTCATTTTCATCTTGATTCTCAAGACTGTCATCCTCTAAGAATCACATTCTCAGAGATGACATCTTTTAAGAATCTCAAGGTCATAAAGTAGGTATCCAATACCATCCATCATTTTCCTAATGAAGTAGCATTCTTTGTGCTAGATTCCATCTTACTAGCATGGAACCTTACAAGGATATATAATGTAGTCTCTACCACACACACACACACATATCCGGAAACTAAGATATAATTACGCTAAGATTAATCATTGATCAAAATCATGTCACACATGATCTAAATGTATTCATATCTCCATATGGTATTCCTTTGAATTCATCTAATAGGTACAAGCTACCTAGATTAGATTAAATTCATTTCACCTTCCTTCAATCTTTGGTTCTAAACCAAAAATTATGAAATCTTTGAGCATTTCAAAGTTTTATAGGTGAAGGGAAGAAATTTTATATCACAATTAATCATCAAATGATATCACATATCATCAATATTCATTATGATACGAATGATCCACATACATCAATACGTATGAGATCTTGAATACCTTGACATCTTATACCATTCCAAGGAAGGGTGTATTGGACATTTTTACTTTTGAATACAATATTCACAAGTATGTAAGATTTGAACCTTCAGACAATCTAAAGTTTCATCTCTTACTAATCGATCACATCAACAGACAAATGTCCAAGGCTTGATGTCAGATCATTGTCAAATGATCTTTCATTCTCCTATTGATCTTTTAAGGTTTAATTTTAGTATTAGAAATGTTAATGAACCATTCATTAATTTTCTAATTTAGTAGATCCCAATAGATTTTAGATTACTATCTGAAATATCTCCATCATAACTCTTTATGATAAATCTATTCCAGAATTCATGTTTATTCCCAACATTTAGAAATAAACAATGAGTGTATTCTAATATCTAGGTCATAGAGACATTATCTAAGACTAATGGCTCTCCCACTGAAATTAGGAAGTCTATTTATCCAATAGAGGTTCTTGCAACAATTGCATTAACATCCATGTGGATGACTATTAAACCTTTAAAATCAAATTTTATAGTCTTCTAATACATATGCAACCAATTGCAAGTGTTATTAGAAGATTGAGATACAATTATTAGACTACATCTTATCTAATAAGAAAGTCAAATTCAATGATTATATGTAGATTATTCTGATGCACTATCCGAGTCCTTCTCTAAGGATTCTAGGTAGACTTGATAGTCATACTTCCAACACATCAGGTTGTTACAATATTGGCATTCATTTAACTCTTTCGATGTCATATGAAAGACATAGAAGTATAGTCAACTCTTTGACTTTCCTTCTCACATGGGTCAGACCCACGTTTCCATTGCGCTCCCTTCATCTGTAAACAACCATTGCTTAAGACTAAGGATCTCTTATGTTGAACTCAAAAGAATTCAATGTAAGAGTATTTCAACATTTATACGTGATTCATTCAATTCATACAATATGAATATTATGAAGCTTCATGAATGACTAGAGTATAGACAACAGAATGATGACACTCATCACATCTACATACATCTTAAACTCTTAAATCATTGGTTCAGACAGGTATTCAAATATTTTGAATACATCATCTCTTATAGAGCCACCATCTGCATGATGCAGTGAACCATGTCATTCATGATTAAAATGTTGAGAGCATATATGCATACCTTAAACATCTTCTTAGATTTTATAAGGATTGTTCGACAATTACGATCATCATCAATAGGTCACTTCCAAAGTACATTCGGTGAGATCAAGACTATAGAGACATACAAACTCTAGGGTTGTAGTCATATTGTCCATTTAATTGTCATTCCTCATTATTATGAGGAAACTTGCACTTTGCAACCACATACAACATGTGTTTAACTGCAAGTATAATATTTTGATCATGAATCCAATCCATGATATTTCACTAGTTATTATTGAGTACAGTATTGAGTGGGTTTAATGAAGAAATTATCTGAAATAAGAAATTTGCATAAGTATATATTTATATATACATATTTTACTTTGATATAGGAATTTTTATATCAAAGTTGTCTTGCCATGTCAACAATGAAAGTTCATTCCCGTAATCACTTTCAATGTAAGAGATATACTTACCGCTATATCTCTAGCAAGAACTGGGATCTCCTCTTTACCTTTGTCTCTACCCAATAATATGAGAATTTGTGACTCCAATAAAGAGAAGCGGAGACACATTCTGCCTTACAAGTCCAACTTGCATCTCCCAATTCGGTCTTTAACATCCAGGCCCACCACCCCTAAGGTGATATTGACCTATCATTAATTGAACCAACCATCAACAGGAATAGTACTCGCTATGCGCAATCCAATATCGCTCCAATAATATGAGGATCCGATATTGGGATCACTACGCATACGGCCTTACTCTTTCAAGAAGCAAAGAGTCCGATCCAGATGAACTTGCATATAAGAGTTGTCACTTCGGACAGGCATCTCCTATATGCAATCACTGGCGATGGAAACCCTTCGTCTTGATGGGAGACCATGGATGTCACTTATGTGATGCTCCACCTCATATTCAAATTTTAATTAATTGTCATGAATCATATTCATATATATAATTATTCCAAGGGAAATACATATCTATTTATAATAGAGTGTTTTTAATTGGATATAATTAATTTAATCATATTAAATTAAGTATCAATCCAATTCAATCAACAAACTTGATTTTACTTGAATATATTGTATTATCTCAAAGTACGTATTAATTCGAATTTTAATATTTAGAAAATACATCATGATCTCTCAGGCATCATTCATTCCCTACCCGTTGTCATGGCCAGTACCGGCGGGAGTGGGACTGACCGCAACCGGTGCGACCCGCTACCCCAACGCTCCCCGACTAGACACCATATCTACCTCAGGAAAAAATAATGCCGAGTCAATCACTTTGTACTTGAGATGTTCATCGGTTCTTTAACCGAAATTATACCGTATAGTAATAATCAAAACAATTTTGATTATAAGGAAATTTGTTAACCAAATTTCCAATCCTATAAGCAAGTTGTTTGTTGATTGTGTTTCCAATTATGATCTAGATCAAATCTAATCAATTTATTGGTTGAGGCCAAGTCAATTAAGGAAATAATCATCATTAAATATTTCTCAAATATTTTCCATAATTATTTTAAGAAATTAACAATTAATTTCACTAACTGACAATCACATGGTTCTTGATTAGGAATGTAATTTCAGCAGTGACCCCTACTTACTGAAATCAACATATCTCAATTAATTTAAATCTAAATTAGACAAAATCAATTTCCAAAGATTTCTAATTTGCTTTAGTACAGAACCTAAGTGATATTTCACACATTTCTAAGCGGATCAAAACGGTAATTAACTCATTAATCATGTTAAGATTTGTAGTTCCCGTAACAGTGAATACATGTTCATTAAAACAACCATATCTCGAGCAAACGGAATCCAAATTACGTAAACTCAGATCCTATGATTTTCTTATTTAATGAGGAACAAAATCAAAATGATTAATTCATGTTTAAACATTTCAAACAGGGCCGAATTTATTCACTTAATAGATGTGCGAAAATTAAATGCGACAAAAACTTTCGCAACCTTAACGAACCCAAGTCGTTCAAGGTTTATGGATCATATCCAAAACCTTCAAACCTGGCTCTGATACCACTTGGAGGATATGAGATAATCCTCAAGCGCATCACGGAAGCATGAGCGTCGTATCGAATACGACGAAGAACGACTAGTCGAACTAGTTGTTCTATGCAGCAGAATTTAAAATTTTTCATGCGATGAAACCACATGATCCAAGAACGATTCTCAGATCGTTTCATCTAGAACCACAACAAGTATAAAGGAATACCTCTTGAAGCATGGTTGATTGAGTCTCTACGAAAAGGAGACCTCTTGTCTCAAGTCTGATCGTTGGAGAAGATGCTTGCGAGTGCGGGGATGAGTCGCATGATCCTCGCAGTCCAATGAGTTGATCCAAGCACGGTGAACTCCTGATCTCGTCGTACGAGATCGAACACCTTCTTCACGAGTGTAGCACTCCAAAGAAGACAGAGAACCGAAGAACGTCGAAGCGGTGGCGCGGTGGCGAAGCGAGACAGCTTCTCTCCTCTAGGGTTTGGTGGACGGCCACAAAGAAGGGGAGAAGAGAGTAGGCGTGTTGAAAGAGAGAGATAAGAGAGATGTGCTTCAAAATCATAACTTAAGAGAGCTGGTATGCCTCTCTATTTATAGGTTTTGGGATCCATGGATCTCAATCCATGGGACACATAAAATCAATGGATGAGATTGATTTATGTTTAATCCAATGGTCAAGATTATTGTTGGTAAAAAGCAATTCAATCCTAAATTAAATCAATAGAATAAATGAGATAATCATCATGGAGATTGCATCTCCTATGGAATATGGTGGACGGCGACCAATTCCATATTGGACTTGGTAGCCGTCCACTTGTTTCCAAGTGGAGGCAATCTCATGAAATCTCATGAGATTGCATATCTCCATGGAAGTCTCCATTATTTATTACAACAACTTTTGTTTGATTTAATCTTCAAAAATTAATTCATAATTAATTTTGAGAATATTGCAATCTTACCATTGGAAATTTGTGAATCACATTCACAACTCAAAACAAAATATAATTTACATTTTCAATTAATTACACAATGTGTAACCAATACACATCAGTATTTAATTAAAAAATATAAATTATAATTAGCTCTCTCTAATACATTATAAATCACATTTATAATATATTATGAATAATTGGATATTGCTATCCACATTATTCTTATCCACAATAATTAAATCACATCTAATTATATTGGATAATTTCCACATACACCAAGATAATTAAATCACATTTAATTATTAATTTCTCAATGCTTAGATATAATTCAACTATGGAATTATTCTTTAATACTTTCAAGAATAATGCGATTTCTTCGCAGATACTTGGAGATAAGGACAAGGCGATTGTATTGTTACACGTATAGTGACTTGGATATTGAGATCACATCTCAAATCCAGATCTCATGGACCTCCCACAGATGCTTGATTGAATCAAGGCTGTAGACATAATCTTCTCATTCATCTGAATCTCATTCAGATCAATGTCCAATACATGGACTAAGATTAGGTCATTTCTCTACTGAGAGGAGTCACTAAAATCCAAACATGTTTCATCACTCCCTCGGAATGGAAGCGTCATGGTTATACAATCGTTTATGATCAAATCACCCTCAGGTATTCCTAACACCTGTACATCATGCATACTGGAAGACTTATGATCAACCTGAAGATATAGATCAATTATACACTATCATCTTCAGGGTTTGATCACCAAGTTTCTCAATCTTGATCATTGGGAATCGGTATCAATCATATGCTTTCTCAAAGCATATATCATACCTTCAAATTCTTGTCATGCTTCCAAAGCACGATGACCATGCATGGAATTTGATCGGTCCCAATACCTCATGAGTGAGCTCATGTCTCCCGGTTCACATGTGAACCTGTATGATCCCTTTGAGAGATCGTATTACTCATATGACCTTACATGCACACTAGCTCGCTGGTGTATAGACCTTGGTTAGGTCATAAACCTATTGGTCTACCAAATGTACGCACTCAGACATATAGTAACACATCTGTCACTGGTCAGAGGATGTGTGCCTATGTTGTGACAATATTCAACATAGGTCTTTGGTTATCTCGATCTCGTTACGCCAACTCTTTGACTCAACTCATCTGACACCTTCGAATCACTATTATCATGCAGAGGACCTGCATCAAGAGGTCGATCAGATATTAGCCAAATGGGAAAGGATTTCCATCTCCTACTCAGGATGGAGATCATCACTTAACAATCATTTGATGGTGCTTGATGAGTCCTCTATCTAATTCTTTAGATATTCATCCAAGCACCAGCCTCTATGATCCAATCAATGAATCAACAACTGTATGATTATCAAGTTGGCCATTGTACATAGCCCTTATTATACAGAGGGACCTTATATGCAAATTAGTTATTCTTCATTTCAGATCAGGGAATGATATTCGCAATAACATTTATTGCATAATGGCTCGTCGTGGGCTCGCATGTCCAATAGAGTTGACTTAACGAGATCGAGATAACCAAAGATTATGTCATATGCTGTCACAATATAGGCACGCATCCTCTGACCGGAGACAGATGTGTTACTATATGTCTGAGTATGTACATTTGGCAGACCAATGGGTTGATGACCTAATCAAGGTCTATACACCGGCGCGCTATTGTGCATGTAAGGGCATATGAGTAATATGATCTCTCAAAGGGATCATACAAGTTCATTTCTTGGACCGGAAGACATGAGCTCACTCATGAGATATTGGGAAGAATCAAATCTCGTGCACGGTCATCTCGCTTTGGAAGCTTGACTGAATTTGTAGGTTTGATATATACTTTTGGAAAGTATATGATCAACACCTGGTTATGATCTATGCTTTTGGAATATGATCGATACTGACTCCCAATGATCGAATGAGAAACTTGATGATAAAACTCTGAAGTAGACAGTATAAAATTGATCTTATACTTCAGGTTTGTTCTAGATCTTCCAGTATGCATGATGTATAGGTATTGGGAATACCTGAGGGTGATGTGATCATAAACGACTGTATAACCATGATGCTTCCATTCATAGGGAGTGATGAAGCGGGTCTGGATTTTAATGACTCCTCTCAGTAGAGTAGTAATCTGATCTTGGTCCAAATATTGGACATTGATCTGAATGTGATTCGGATGCAATGAGAAGATCAAATCTACGGCCTTGATTTAATCAAGCATCTATGGGAGGTCCGCAAGATCTGGATTTGAGATGTGATCTCAATATCCAAGTCACTATACGTGGAACAATATAATCGCCCTGTCCTTATCTCCAAGTATCCCCGGAGAAAGCGCATTATCCTTGAAAGAGTTCAGGATAATTTCATTGTTGATATAAGTATCCGAGCATTGACAAAATGGATAATTAAATGTGATTTAATTATCATAAATAATATGAATTTGATTCATATTATATGGAGAGTTATCTAAGATAATTAAATATGATTTGATTATCAAAGATGTAACTAATATGAATGTGATTCGTATTATTTGGGCACATGAGAATAGATATCCAAGATGATTAAATGTGATTTAATTATCTTGGATATTAAATAATGTGGATAGCACTATCCATATTAATCATATATCTATTATAAATGTGATTTATAATGTATAAGAGAGAGCTATTAGTAATTTACATTTGTTAATTAAGTTTTGATGTGAATTGGATTCACATTGGACAATTAATTGAAAATGTAATTCACATTTTATTTTGGGTTGTGAATATGATTCACAATTTTCCAATGGTAAAATTGCAATATTCACAAAAAAATTATGAATTATTGTTTTTGAGTTATTTACAACAAGTGTTGTTGTAAAATCATGGAGATTTCCAAGGAATAATGCAATCTCACAAGATTACATGAGATTTCCAAGATTGCATGAGATTTCCAAGATTGCATGAAATCTCCATCCAAATATCTCCATGTATGCTTGATTGATTTAATTTGGGATTAAATCATATTGATTTATCAATATGTATATTTAATCTAAATTAAATAAATTATTTTTGGTTTTTACCAATAAAATCTTAGCTATTGAAAGAAACACAAATCAATGAAAGCCATTGGATTTGTGTTACCCACGGATTGAGATCCATGGATCCCAAAATATTATAAATAGAAGGGCACCGCTTGATCTCCATATGATAATGAGAAACACAAGACTCTCTCTCTCTCTCTCTATCTTTTTCTCTACACGCCATCCCTCTCTCTCTCTCTTATGTGGTCATCTACCATGGATGCCCTAGAGAGAGTCTCTATCGCCACAGCGTCGTCGTTATGCTGCCCGATCGTTTGCTCGTGGATCTCCATCTCCTTCGGTGTGCCTCACTCGTGAAGAAGACGTCGGATCTCGTGTTTCAAGATTAGGAGATCTGTTGCTTGGATCATTAACATGGATTGCGAGGAGCACGCATTTCATCAACATGCTCGCAAGCGTCTCCTCCGTCGGATCGAACTTGAGACACAAGGTCTCTTCGTTTAGAGACTCGATCACAACCGCGCTTCAAGAGGTAACCCTAATACTTGTTTTGTGGTTTAGATGAAACGATCCGAGAAGTGTTCTTGGATCATATGATTTCATCGCATGAAAAAATTTAAAATTCTGCTACCTCGAGCAACTAGTGCGACTAGTCGCTCTCGATCGCATATGATGCGATCCTCACGCTTCCGTAATGCGCTTAAGGATTTCCCCTTATCCTTCAACAACAACAACTACCCACACTCTTTCTAGCATCGATGTGTCATTTCAATTCCTATCACATCCGTAAAGGACATAACTAATGCAACTACCACTACTACTTGCAAATGTCGTTGTTACTTCCTTGCAAATGACATTGTCGTTGATGTATGTGTGGAGGAGAAACCTTAGCATGGGTTGGTGATACCTCTCTCACGAGAGCCAACTCCCTTAAGAACATGGATATCTGTTTTGGTAAGTTTTTCAAGTATGCCTCTCCTAAAATAACCTTTATCATATGGTTAAAGTTGGAATGAAGATAATGGGAAGAGGCTGTTTAAATGAAAATATAGAGAAATTGCAAATACAATCCTCTATTTAAAAAACCTACCATGGGAATACTGGAATAAGATAGAATCCAAAACAAATTGAGGAATTATTCTAGAAATCCATATCATTTTTATGTGGCGAGATTGTTGATTAGGCATGTCAAGTGGTATAGATAAAGAACTAAGTCAGCGTAAAAGTAGGGCTTGCAACAAAATTTGGATTTGTTTTCTTTTTATTTTTGTCTAATTTAAGTAATATAAGATCATTATATTATTAGTTAGTTAATGCTTAGAGTTATTCTGTGTATCTATCTTAGGGTTTCTCCTATCTATATAAGAGATCCCTATGTCCCTCTCAGTAAACATGCCATTCATTTACTTCCGCATGGTATTAGAGCGATGGTTATAGATTGGAGCCCTGATCCCTGACGCACCCCACCCTCACCGCACAACCCCTCCACCGTGTGTTGCCTCACTCTTAGCCCCTCTCAATTGCTACGCGCACCCTCTCCATCACCATTTATTGTCACTGTGGTACCATCTTCATTGCCACGACACCCTTCCATCGTCATCGCATAGGCCTATCACTGCTTAAGGCTTCTCGTGACTCCCTCATGTGTCCTCCATCACCGTTACTTAGGCCTTTTACCACCTAGGGCTTCGGGCAGCCCTTCACCACTGCTTAGGACTTCTTGAGGCCCTTTACGGTCGCTTAAGGTACCGAGCCATTCTCGGAGGGCCCCTACCTCATCGTTACGCCTCTTGAGGTTACCAAGAGGTTTTTTTTTTTGGGTTGTTCAGGGTGAGTTCAGACCTCTAGACTCATCCATGTGTCTTAGAGAATCTCCAAAGTTTTGATGGGAATGTTGTGCCTTGAGTTTGTACATGTTAGAAAATAGAAAGCGGAATCAGAAATAAAGATAAAGAACTTGAAGAACACAAAGATTTTTTACGTGTAACCCTACTCCCTAAGGAGCGAGATGAAACCACGGGAGAAGCCCTCAAAGGGGCATATGCTTCATTACTTTTTATAAATAGATACATGAGGTATGGGACTCCTTATATAGCCTCCACAGAGCCTCCAAGTCCCACCACTGGTAGATGTGGGACTAAACATATGGATGGGGTAAATCGATCCTGGAGAGATCCATTTACCCATCTCCCTCATAGATGACACATACAACGGATACTCCAATACTCCCCCTCAAGCTGGAGCATGTAATGCTTCGCTTGGGCAAAAAGAAAGAAACTCTACTCACGCTAAAGGATACTACGGACAATATCGACTCAACGCACACAACTGCTACTGTCGAGGACGTTGCTTCTCATGCCATGCAGGTGATGAGAACGAACGGGTTGGAGTGTGAGTCTGATGAATCTCCTCATCGGAGAGCATGCGCTCTGTACTGCACCTATCAGAGTCACTGCAACTGGAATGAGTCTCCTCGTCGGAGTACTCTAGCCCACCACAATATGTGGACAACTGCTCCATCTATGAAAAAGGATCGAACTGAAGAAAGGTCGTGGAAGTGCAATCCTCGTCGGAGTCCATGATCACTGGAGAATGGAGTTTAAAATAAGTCTCCTCATCGGAGAACTGGGTCTCTCCCATCTGGCACAGAGAATGGTACACTACTCTGGAGTACCTATGATACCACATGAAAACCCTTGCCCACATGACATAGGAAATGGTCCTCTACTATGGAGTCCCTATGGCTCACATGAACACTCTGGCCAACAAAACAAGAAAAGATGGGGACCAATACAAAAGATGGCATACATGCGCACATCTGAAAAGACTGCATACTCGTGTGTGTCTGAAACTGAGGACTCTGAACCAATCGTCGAGTATGAACCTGCGCATCAAACTGTGGACTCGGAATCTGAATGTCAACTCTAAAACTTGCGCATGGAGAATTTGATAACTTGTAGAGTCTGAACAACTAGCTGGTATGGAGAATCTATCATCTGAAGAAGACCTATGACTCTACACAATACTCCCCCTTCTCCCATATTTGTCAATAAACATGAAAATCGACCAAGTTGGGAGAAGACAAAGAAATTGGGGGGGGATCAAACATGAAACTCGCGGCTTTTTTGTTATTTTTTAAAAAAAATTGCCATGATTTTTTTTAATATAAGTCGTTCACATTTTTATATAGCTTTTCAATTCATTTTGTTTTTTTGCAAATCTTTTGCGTACGGCTTTTTATTGTACGCGCCTTTTCTATTTTTTTGAAACAATTCTAGGCCCTTAACTTCTATCCTCTCTTCACACTTTTCTCCTTTTTTGTTTTTATAAACGTGACCCAAAAACAACCGCCCCCTTGTTTATTATTAACTCAGGGCCTCTTCTGAACAGACCCAAAAATAGGGTTTCCATCGGGAAACCCTTTCTTTTGATTAGCACCACCTCTTAGCAGTTTGGGAAGTTGCGCCGCCAGGAGGGTCGGGTGGGAGCGTGCGAGGGAAATGTGCGCAAGGGCGATGGAGGCACGTGTCACCTGGGCCTGCACCGCACATGCTGCGTCGCTCGAAGGGGCAGCCTGTGGGAGCACAAAAACTTGTTGTACCACCAGAGGAGGTGTCGGCTGGAGGAATCACCGCCGCCTCTGGATGTTAGGAGGAGGCTTTGCAGGGCTATCACCACGAGATCTGGCGGAGAGGAGGAGGCACCTGGACTTCGAGGTGACGAGTAAGAGATGTGTCTCCTTACACGTGGGGCTGTGCGACACCGATATCATGGAACGCTGCCTGCAGTTGAGATAAAAAGGGGTGGCTTAGAGGAGGTGTCGCCTGGGTCATGGAGCTCGTCGCGTGCTGTGCTGAAACCGCGAGGAGCGCGATAGGGAGATGGGGAGGCGCCGTTTGCACTAGGACGGGGCTCTACCTGGGAGCAGCAGTGAAGGGGAGCTACGATCAGGAGGTGATGGATCCCTTTCTGCAATGAGCGAGGTGGCTAGGGCTTGCGGGATCTTCAACGGAAGGAGCACTGATAAACCCAAAAATAGTCATTGATCATGTGTTCCACACAAGGCGGGAGCACAGTCGTCGAGGCGACCGACGAAAATCTTAGATTTAATCAGCAATCAACCCACAATGTACATAAATCGATGAATAGCAAAAATGTGGAATTAAGATTTATTTTTCTCTATCATAAAATGCATAGCAAGCAAGCATGTAGAGGTCGAACCTTAGAGAGAAAAACGGTAGCCTAAGGTTATTAATATACAACGAAGTCATTCATCAACATAGATCTTTTTGTGGGTTTATTATAATCTTACATATTTTTTATACTTTTTGTTTTATATTTTTGTATTTGATTTATATTTTCCAATTTTTATATTTTCTTTATATATTTTTTATAGGGATTTTTACCCGGCAGATCCTGTAATCTTTTGCAATTACCGCTACGACCTCTGAAACATCCTAATTCCTCCCCCGACCCCGTAAAGTTGTTAACTCTTATCCTACAGACCCTGCGGTTAAGACCCGTTAATTGACCCGTTAAAATTAACCAGATTCCGTTATATTCATTTATATTATATCCATTTTGTTTATTAAATTTACATGGAGTGCCACTCCATCATAGGAGGACCCCCCGGTTACTCTACCATCCTCTCCAGTGATGCTGCCCCCGCCCCCCCCCCCCCCCCCCGCCGCCCCACTGACCTGCTGCTCCCCTCAGCCAAATTGCTCCTCCCCCCTCGGTCTATGTGCTCCCTTCTCCCCCTCCTCCCCGTCGCCGCTGTCCCCCCCTCCCCCCGGCAATGTGCTCCCTGCTCCCCCCTCCTCCTCGTCGCCGCTGTCCCCCCTCCTCCCCCCGGCGATGTGCTCCCTGCACACCCCGCCCCTCCCCCTCCACCCCCCCCCCCCCCCGCGCGCGCTCTACTGCTTCGCCACCCACCCCCACCCCCTGCGCTGCTGCTTCTCCCCCTCCCTGTCGGCACCAGTCTCTTCTCCACCCTGTACCTCGGATCGACCTCTCGAGTGTGGTCTCGATGCCGATGCCGGTGGTGGTGTTGGTGCTGCGGGGCCCGGAATGGAGAGAATACGAGCATCTTTCTCCCTCCACCGTACGCGGGATTCTTCCACTGCAACATCAGTGCAGGGCTGCTGCAAGACCTGGGGAGGCACCAACCTTGCAGCAGCAGGAAGAAGGCTGTGACCCAGAAGAGGAGGCATGTGAAGAGCCAAGATCTCCTCACGCGAGCCATGTATTGCTGTGGAATGGGGATTGGTGTGGTGGGGATAATGGGGAGGGGGGCATCTGGGAAACAGAGGAGCGACAGCTTGGAGGGTTTGAATTGGGGTGGTGTCGCCACCCACCCCCAACCCCTGCGCTGCTGCTTCCCCCCTCCCCCCGAACGATGGATGTCGCTGCCTCCTCGCTCCCCCCTCCCGTTCGCGCCCCTGCCGACGATGGAGCCCTCGCGATGGAGCCCCCCCTTCCCCTGAACGATGGAGGCTGCCGCGCGCGCTGCTGCTTCGCCCGACCCCCCGCGCCGCTGCTCCTCCCCCTCCCTCGGACCCCCGCCCCCTATGCCCCTGACCGACGATGGACCCCCGACCGCCGCCGCTTTGCCCCCTCCCCTCGGGTTGGAGGCCCTCCTCCCTGCCACGATACGATTTTGATTTTTTTCTTATTGTTTATTTTATTTCGACGAATCCTAACCGTTCGATGGCAAATTAGTTAGGTTAACTCAAGACTAACTCAAGTCTTTGACTCAAATATAGTTAAAATTGACGGCATGGTTTATTGGGTAAGACGGAGCAAGTTTACGGGGTCGACAGAGGAATTAGGATGTTTCAGAGGTCATAGCGGTAATTGCAAAAGTTTACAAGGTCTGCCGGGTAAAAATCCCTTTTTTATATTTTTATATTACTTCTTCTTTTATATAAACAATATTGCCCATATAAGATATTATATACACGATATAAAGTATTATATTAATAAATACTAATAAATATAGAAAAACTACAACTAATAAATTGTTTTTCACTTTTGAATGTTTTCTAATGTTTTTGTACTTTTTCTCGAATTTTTACTAATTTTTATGTATTTTTAAAGACAAACATATCCCAAATAAGGGATTAATTAGAATACGCGAAATTGATTTGCAAGTTAAAAATAGAAATTAAGTCTCAAAATTACCCAAATCAATTTTAATATATAAATATGCATATAAAGAAAATTATAAAATAGAAAAACATATTTTTGGATTTTCATAAGTTTTTTTTTATTTTTATGAAGGATTTTGGGGTTTTTCAATTTTTAGGATTTGTTTTTCCATTTTTAGTGATTTTTGGTCTATAATTAAAATAGGGTAAAATATACTATATATACTTTTTTCTGAAATTTTAAACGCATTTTTTTATTTTTTTTTGTATTTTCGAAATTAGACTGGGAATACATGGGCTCCTTTTCATTTTTAATAAATGATTAAAATACCCAAAAATGCAAAGTAAACATGTGGCGTGAAAGTATAAGGCATGAGGTATTTTTATCTATTTTTGTATATTTTTAGGAGCACACTAGTTATTTTTAATAAATAGATAAAACATGCAAAAATCAAAGTCCTGGTAGGGGCATTTTTGCAAATAAAGTAAACTTCAGGGATGTGCATGCAAATAACCCAACATAAAACAACATTTATTCAATGTTTATATACTATTTTACAATTACAAAAAGGCTAGGGGCATCTATGCGAATTCGCCTCCTCACGTGGGACGGCATGTGAGGTGACGTGGAATGGACCCATATGTAAATACAAATAAATGCAGGGGTTCCAGTACAAAATTTCCATTTTATTTTACACGTTATTTTTTATTACATGACTAAATATTAAATACAAAAAGGTTCGGGGGGAATGTGAGAATTAACCCCTTTATTGCACGGATCTGACGGCGCTGGCTACCTCACTTATCCACGTGGCGCCATCTAACGACAGGTACGCTTCGTGGATCGATGGCGTGGATTAGATCTTTAGCGGGCGATCGACGGTCGAGGCACGCTACATCCGACGGCTGATGATTGATCTGGAGCGACGCTCTTGATCTAACGACCTTGAGGTTGCCCGGAAGAATAGGGAGAAAGCTCGCCTGGGGAGAGCTTCGATCCGTTCCCCTGAGTATCTCCAGCCTCCAATCTCTCCGCTGAAGGCTCCTACTCATTACTGGTTGTCCGACGTGCCGGTGTGTAGCTTCAGAAGGTACGTCGGAGCCCAAACGAAGGCTGGAAAGCTCAGGGAAGAACACAGGCTCCAGGTACCTCTTCTTCCTTCAAAAATCGACCCTTGCAGGTTCTTTGGCCCTCCTGACCTGTAGAGAACACACACACAAGCAAAATAAGGTTCCGAGGGCCTTATTTGGGGTTGAATGATGCAACATGGTTCGGGCAGAGCTCCTCTGGCAAGCGGCGGAGGTGGAGGAGCAGATCTCCAAATCGGGTTCGATCTGGATGAGATGAGGGTGTGCGGGGCGTTCAGAAGGGGACAAGGATCGATATAGAAGTAGAGGGAACGACATAGAGCGGATGTTGGCACACAGAGGAGTTGGCCGGATCTCGACTCCAGCGAACTATGCGAAAGATGGATTATACTAATCTCGATAACTAGGACACAATCTAAGAACTGGAAATTAAAGCTAAGATTAAATGCAAGTAAAAGAAATGATAAAAAAGGAAGCTCTTTTACCTGGTATTATCTAGGGAGTAGGGTCGTCGGAGTTGGTGGTTGTGGGTGCACCTTGTACTCCTGTGAAGGATATTGAAAAAAAATCCTCAAGCGCATCACGGAAGCGTGAGCATCGTATCGAATACGACGAAGAACGACTAGTCGACTAGTTGTTCTATGCAGCGGAAATTAAAATGTTTTCATGCAAGGAAACCACATGATCCAAGAACACTTCTCGGATCGTTTCGCCTAAACCAAAAACAAGTAATAGGATTACCTTTTGAAGCGTGGTTGCGATCGAGTCTCTAAATGAAGAGGCATCCTGTCTCAAGTCTGATCCAATGAAGGAGACGCTTGTGAGCGCGGGGATGAATCGCGTGCTTCTCGTAATCCATGTTGATGATCCAAGCGGCAAATCTCCTGATCTCGATACACGAGATCTGACATCTTCTTCATGAGCGAGGTGCACCGAAGGAGACAGAGATCCATGAGCAAACGATCGGGCAGCATAACGACGATGCTGCGGCGATAGAGACTCTCTCTAGGGCATCCATGTTGGACGGCCATGAGAGAGGATGAGAGAGGGCTGACGTGTAGAGAGAAAGAGAGAGAGAGAGAGAGAGAGAGAGAGAGAGAGAGAGAGACTTATGTTCTCTTGTATGTAGAGAAGAGCAAAGGGGTGCCCTTCTATTTATAATATTTTGGGATCCATGGATCTCAATCCATGGGCAACACAAATCCAATGGCTCTCATTGATTTGTGTTTCTTTTAATGGCCAAGATTTGTATTGGTAAAAACCAACAACAATTAATTGAATTTAGATTAATTATATATTGATAAATCAATATAAATCAATCCCAAATCAAATTAAGCAATCATGGAGATTATTGGAATGAAGATTGCATCCTTCCATAATATGGGATTTGGTGGCAATCTCATGTAATCTCATGATGTCTCATGAGATTACATTATTCCATGGAAATCTCCAAGATTTACAACAACACTTCTTGTAAATTATTCAACAAAAATAATTCATAATTATTTTGTGAATATTGCAATCCTGCCATTGGAAAATTGTGAATTACATTCACATCCCAAAATAAAATGTGAATTACATTTTCAATTAATTGTCCAATGTGAATCCAATTCACATCAACATTTAATTAACAAATGTAAATTACAAATTGCTCTCTCTTATATATTATAAATCACATTTATAATAAATATGATTAATATAGGTAGTTCTATCCACATTATTTATATCCAAGATAATTAAATCACATTTAATAATCTTGGATCTCTATCCTCATGTACCCAAATAATGTGAATCACATTCACATTATTTACATCTTTGATAATTAAATCACATTTAATTATCTAAGATAACTCTCTTTATAATATGAATCAAATTCATATTATTCATGATAATTAAATCACATTTAATTATCCATTTTCTCAATGCTCGGATACATATATCAACAATGAAATTATCCTGAACTCTTTCAAGTATAATGCGGTTTCTCCGCGGATACTTGGAGATAAGGACAAGGCGAGTGTATTGTTCCACGTATAGTGACTTGGATATTGAGATCGCACCTCAAATCCAGATCTCGGGCCTCCCATAGATGCTTGATTAAATCAAGACCGCAAATCTAATCTTCTCATTGCATCTGAATCACATTCAGATCGATGTCCAACATTTGGACTAAGATTAGATTACTTCTCTACTAAGAGGAGTCACTAAAATCCAGACCCGTTTCATCACTCCCTAAGAATGGAAGCGTCATGGTTATACAACCGTTTATGATCACATCACCCTCGGGTATTCCCAATACCTGTATATCCTGCATACTGGAAGACTCACAATAAACCTGAAGTATAAGATCAATTTTACACTGTCTACTTCAGAGTTTTATTATTAAGTTTCTCATTCGATCATTGGGAATCGGTATCGATCATATACTTTCCAAAAGCATATATCATACCTAGGTCTTGATCATATACTTTCCAAAAGTATATATCAAACCTACAAATTCAGTCAAGCTTCCAAAGCGAGACGACCGTGCATGGAATTTGATTCTTCCCAATATCTCATGAGCGAGCTCATGTCTTCTGGTTCAGTAACTGAACCTGTATGATCCCTTTGAGAGATCGTATTACTCATATGCCCTTGCATGCACACCAGCACGTCGGTGTATAGACCTTGATTAGGTCATCAACCTATTGGTCTGCCAAATGTACATACTCAGACATATAGTAACATATCTGTCTCCGGTCAGAGGATGCGTGCCTATATCATGACAGCATACGATATAGGACTTTGGTTATCTCGATCTCGTTAAGTCAACTCTTTGACCTAAGTAATCTGACACCTCCGAATCTCTATTCCCATGCAGAGGACCTGCATCAAGAGGTCGGTCAGATATCAGCCTAAATGAGAAAGGATTGCCATCTCCTACTCAGGATGGAGATCATTTCTCAACAATCATTTGACGGTGCTTGATGAGTCCTCAATCTAACTCTTTAGATTTTCATCCAAGCACCAGCCTCTATGATTCAAATATTGAATCAACAGTTGTATGATCATCAAGATGGCCATGGTACATAACCCTAATTGTATTAAGGGACCTATTATGCAAATTATCTATTCTTCCTTTCAGATCAGGGAATGATATTCGCAATAACATTTATTGCATATTGGCTCGTCGTGGGTTCGCATGCCCAACAATCTCCTACTAGCCCAAAGAGCCATTAATGGGCTAATCATTTAATCCCACACTCATGTGACAATCATAGGCTATTTAGAAAATAGCTAGGTAAGCTGATCAGTCACTCTGTTCCCAAGAGACTATGCTAAGTCCTTTTACGGCACTTGCATATCTCCAAGTGACAGTGTTCGCATCCAATGCGAATGTTGCATCTTATGCAACCAATACTCAATTTTGTTAGTTATAGTGTCCTTGACACTACATCTTAATAATTATCATAACCAATATTCCCATAATCCTTATCAGAATACCTTTATTCCTGGAGATCTCTATCTCCTAAGGTATCTACAGTTAAGACCCTTATAGCATTATCTACAAGTTCTTAAACTTTTGAAGATAAGACTTTGAGATCACTATCTCTAAGTTTCATCATCTTTGAAGATGTTGTTATTACTGCAATCAAGTGTTTTATCTCTATAGTAGGATTAGTAATAGATTACTACTCCCCCTGCATGGCATACGTCTGGCTCTTGTACACATCTAGCATACACTCAGCTTCTCGTAACTGATGCACAAGTGCAAGCAGTTTAGCATTCACTTCCTCAACTCTTTGAGGTGCTATCCCTTTAGATAGGTCAGTACCATATCTTAAAGGGAGGAAGCCCTCTTGGAACTTTCCAAGAATGGAACATGTCCAAGGTGTACTACAAATGTGACAGTCCCAATATCCTCTTCTCTTTGCTTATGAGCACCTTCAGAACTAAGATCCAAGAGGCATCTTTGTGATCATATCTTAAGGTATGGAATAGCCAGATCATAAAACACTTATATCATCCTTATATCATTCCAAATGATTAGCATATTATCTACATTTAGCATGATGAATACAATAGCACTCCCGCTAAGCTTCACATGGTTCATCAAGATTTTATCTGAAATCATAACATTTATAATGTCATCAAATCTTATGTTCCAACTAAAAGAAACTTATTGGAGTCCAAAGATGGAGTTCTTTAGCTTGCACACCTTGCTTTCCTCAACCATGAAGCCTTGGGGCTACTTCATATGAATATCCTCAAAGAGGTATTCATATAGGAATGCAATCTTGACTCACATCATGAAGATGTCATAGTCAAGTTGTGTAGCTATAGTTAACAATATTCTGATGGGTCAAGGTCATTGGAGAGAAAGTATCATCGCAAGCGATGTCTTCTATTCGGTGTGTAGCTCATGGCTACGAACTGTGCTTTGAAGGTTCCTACCTTCTCATCAGGTTCCCTCTTTCTCTTGGAGATCCATTTACATCATAATGGGTCTTACCCATATAGTTGGATCCTCGAGGTTCTATATACAATACTTGTATATGAAGTCAATTTTAGACTTTATTGCTAACATCCATCTTTCCATGCTATGATCTTCGGAAGCTTCATCACATGAAGTCAGATCATTGTCAGATTCAACTGACACATGGAATCCATCTTCAAACTTATTTGAAGAGGTATTAGTGTTTCATCTTTAATTGTCTATTTAGTTTCCGATTTTAGGAGCCTCATTATCATCTCAAGATTTAAACACCTTCACTTCATTTTCATCTTGATTCTCAAGAGAGTCATCCTATAAGAATCACATTCTCAAAGATGAGATCTTTTAAAAATCTCAAGGTCATAAAGTAGGTATCCAATACCATCCTTTATTTTTCTAATGAAGTAGCACTCTCCAGTGCCAGATTCCAGCTTAATCACATGGAACCTTATTAAGGATATATATATATATAATGTAGTCTCTACCACATATATATACCTGGAAACTAAGAGATAATTATGCTAAGATTAATCATTGATCAAATCATGTCACACATGATTAATTGTATCTCTATACGGCTCTATTTAGTTAAGGTTCATTAGGAGGATTGAGATAGGAATGATATTCATATCTCCATAAGGTATTCCTTGAATTCATCTAATAGATGCAAGCTACCTTGGTTAGATCAAATTCATTTCATCTTCCTTCAAACTTTTGTTCTAAACCAAAATTGTGAAATCTTCGAACATTTCAAAGGTTTCTTAGGTGAAGAGAAGAAATCTCATATCATACGTAATCATCAATAGATATCACATATCCATAATGTTTACTATGATATAGATTATTCACATACATCAATATGTATGAGATCCTGAATACCTTGACATCTTACACCTTTCCCAAAGAAGGGTGTATTGGATATTTTACTTTGAATATAATATTCATAAGTATGCAAGTTTTGAAATTTTAGATATTCTAAAGTTTCATCTCTTACTTGTCCATTGATCTCATCAATAGACATACCTCCAAAACATGATGCCAGATCATTGTCAAATAATCTTTATCCTCTTATTGATCTTTAAAGGTTTAATTTTCAGTATTAGAAATCTTAATGAACCATTCATTAATTTTCTAATTTAGCGGAGTCCACTAGATGTTAGATTACTACTTGAAATATATCCATCATAACTCTCTATGATAGGTTTATTCCAGAATTCATGTTTATTTCCAACATTTAGAAATAAACTATGGGTGTATTCTAATATCCAGATCACAGAGACATTCTCTAAGACTAAGGGCTCCCACTGAAAATATGAAGTCTATTGATCCAATGGAAATTGTTGCAACAATTGCATCACTTCCAACATGGATGATCATTAAACCTTAATATCAAATTTCTAATATTCTAATACAGATACAACAATTGCAAGTGTCATTAGAAGATTGAGATACAATTATTAGACTTTATCTTATCAAATAAGTAAGTCTATTTCAATGATTATAAGTAGATTATTCTGATGTACTATCTGATTCCTTCTCTAAGGATTCTAGATAGATTTGATAGTCATACTATCAACACATCAACTTATTGTAGTATTGGCATTCATCCTACTCTTTGGATGTCATATGGAAGTCACAAAAGTACATTCAACTCATTAACTATACTACTTACTTGGGTCCAACCTATGCTTCCACTGCGCTCCCTTTATCAATAAGCAACCATTGTTTAAGATCAAGGATCTCTTATGTTAAAATAAAAAATTTCAATATCAGAGTATTTCAACATTTATACATGCTTCATTCAATTCATACAGTATGAATATTATGAAGCTTCATGAATGACTAGAGTATAGATAGTAGAATGATGACACTCATCGTATCTACATCCATTTAAACTCTTAAAACTTAGGTTCAGGTAGGTACTCAAACAATTTGAATACATCATCTCCTATAGAGCCACCATTCTGCATAATGCAGAGAACCATGTCATTCATGATTATATGTTGAGAGCACATATGTACGCCAGAACATCTTCTTAGATTTTGTAAGGATTATTTGATAATTACGATCATTATCGACATGTCACTTCAAAAGTACATTCGATGAGATCAAGACTTATAGATACATACAAACCCTAGGGTTTTAGTCCTATTATCTATTTAATTATCATTCCTCATTATCATGAGGAAATTTACACATTGCAACCACATACATTATGTGTCCAATTGCAAGTAGAATATCTGGATCATAGGTCCAATCCATGATATTCTACTGGTGATTATTGAGTATAACATTGAGTGGGATTAATGAAGGATTATCTGAAATAAGAAATTGGCACAAATATATATAAATATATAATTTACTTTGATTTAGGAATTTTTATATCAAAGTTGTCTTTCCATGTCAACAATGAAAGTTCATTCCCTTAATCACTTTCAATGTAAGAGATATACTTACCATTATATCTCAAGCAAGATCTGAGATCTCCTTTCTTATCTTTGTTACATCCCAATAATATGAGAACCTGTAACTCGGATAAAAAGAAGCGAGAACACATTCCGCCTTGCAAGTCCACCTTGCATCTCCCAATTTGGTCTTTAACACCCGAGCCCACCACCCCTAAAGTGATGTTCACCCGTAATTAACTGAACCAACCGTCAACAGGAATACAACTCGCTATGCGCAATCCAATATCGCCCTAATAATATGAGGACCCGATATTGGGGTCACTACACATCTGTCCTTACACTTTCGAGAAGCGACGAGCCAGATCCAAATGGATCGTATGCAGGAGCTGTCACTTCGGACATGCATCTCCTACATACAATATCTGGCGACGGAACCCTTATGTGATCCTCTATCTCTTATTTAAATTTTAATTAACTATTATGAATCATATTCATATAATTAATTCTTCCAAGGAAAATAATAACTCTATTCATAATAGAGTGTTTCAATTGGACATAATTATTTCAATCATATTAAATTAATTATCAATCCAATTCAATCAACAAACTTGATTGTTTTTACTTGAATATATATGGTATTATCTCAAAGTACGTATTAATTTGAATTTTAATAATTAAAAAATACATCATGATCTCCCAAGCATCATTCGTTCCCTACCCGCTGTCATGGCCAGTACCGGCGGGAGTGGGACGGACCGCAACCGGTGCGACCCGTTACCCCAACGATCCCCGACTAGACACCATATCCACCTCGGGAAAAAATAATGCCGAGTCAATCACTTTGTACTTGAGATGATCATCGGTTCTTCAATCGAAATTATACCATAGTAATAATCAAAATATTTTTAATTATAAGGAAATTTGCTAGACAAATTCCCAATCCTATTCAAGCAAGGAGTTTGATGATTGTGTTTTCAATTATGATCTAGATCAAATCTAATCAACTTATTGGTTGAGGCTAAGTCAATTAAGGAAATAATCATCATTAAATATTTCTCAAATATTTTCCATAATTATTTCAAGAAATTAACAATTAATTTCACTAATTGACAATCACATGGTTCTTGATTAGGAATGTAATTTCAGCAGTGACCCCTACTTACTAAAATTGGCATATCTCAATCATTTTAAATCCGAATTAGACAAAATCAATTTTCGAAGATTGCTAATTTGATTTAGGACAGAACCTAAGATATTTACGCATTTCAAGGTGTATCAAAATAGTAATTAACTCATTAATAATGTCAAGATTCGCAATTCCCGCAATAGTGAATACATGTTCATTAAAACAACCATATCTCGAGCAAACGGAATCCAAATTACGTAAACTCAGATCCTATGGTTCCTTATTTAATGGGGAACAAAACCTAATTTATTTTTGTGTTTAAACAATTTAAGCAGGGCCGAAAATAATCACTAAACAAAGATGCGAAAATGAAATGCGACAAAAACTTTCGCAACCCTAACGAACCCGTCGCCTTTGATTTATGGATCGTATCCAAAATCTTCAACCTTATTCTCCGATACCACATGAAGGATATTGAAAAAAAAAATCCTCATGCGCATTACGGAAGCATGAGCATCGTATCGAATACGACGAAGAACGACTAGTCGGACTAGTTGTTCTATGCAGCGGAAATTAAAAGAATATCATGCGACGAAACCACATGATCCAAGAACACTTCTCGGATCGTTTCATCTAAACCACAAACAAGTAATAGGATTACCTCTTGAAGCGTGGTTGCGATCGAGTCTCTAAACGAAGAGACCTCCTGTCTCAAGTCTGATCTGACGAAGGAGACGCTTAGGAGCACGGGGATGAATCGCATGCTTCTCGCAATCCATATTGATGATCCAAGCGGCAGATCTCCTGATCTCGACACACGAGATCCGACATCTTCTTCACAAGTGAGGCGCACCGAAGGAGACGGAGATCCATGAGTAAACGATCGGGCATCATAATGATGACGTTGCGGCGATAGAGACTCTCTCTAGGGCATCCATGGTGGACAGCCATGAGAGAGGATGAGAGAGGGCTGACATGTAGAGAGAGAGAGAGACTTATGTTCTCTTGTGTGTAGAGAAGAGCAAAGGGGTGCCCTTCTATTTATAATATTTTGGGATCCATGGATCTCAATCCATGGGCAACACAAATCCAATGGCTCTAATTGATTTGTGTTTCTTTTAATGGCCAAGATTTGTGTTGGTAAAAACCAACAATAATTAATTTAATTTAGATTAGTTATATATTGATAAATCAATATAAATCAATCCCAAATAAAATCAAGCAATCATGGAGATTATTGGAATGAAGATTGCCTCCTTCCATAATATGGGATTTGGTGGCAATCTCATGTAATCTCATGATATCTCATGAGATTACATTATTCCATGGAAATCTCCAAGATTTACAACAACACTTGTTGTAAATTATTAAACAAAAATAATTCATATTTATTTTGTGAATATTGCAATCCTGCCATTGGAATTGTGAATCACATTCACATCCCAAAATAAAATGTGAATTACATTTTCAATTAATTGTCCAATGTGAATCCAATTCACATCAACATTTAATTAACAAATGTAAATTACAAATTGCTCTCTCTTATATATTATAAATCACATTTATAATATATATGATTAATATGGATAGTTCTATCCACATTATTTATATCCATGATAATTAAATCACATTTAATCATCTTGGATCTCTATTCTCATGTGCCCAAATAATGTGAATCACATTCACATTATTTACATATTTGATAATTAAATCACATTTAATTATCTAAGATAACTCTCTTTATAATATGAATCAAATTCATATTATTCATGATAATTAAAGCACATTTAATTATCCATTTTCTCAATGCTCGGATACATATATCAACAATGAAATTATCCTGAACTCTTTCAAGGATAATGTGGTTTCTCCGTGGATACTTGGAGATAAGGACAGGGTGATTGTATTGTTCCACGTATAGTGACTTGGATATTGAGATCGCATCTCAAATCCAGATCTCGGGCCTCCCATAGATGCTTGATTAAATCAAGACCGCAAATCTAATCTTCTCATTGCATCTGAATCACATCAGATCAATGTCCAACATTTGGACTAAGATTAGATTACTTCTCTACTGAGAGGAGTCACTAAAATCCAGACCCGTTTCATCACTCCCTAGGAATGGAAGTGTCATGGTTATACAATCGTTTATGATCACATCACCCTTGGGTATTCCCAATACCTGTATATCCTGTATACTGGAAGACTCAGAATAAACCTGAAGTATAAGATCAATTTTACACTGTCTACTTCAGAGTTTTATCATAAAGTTTCTCATTCGATCATTGGGAATCGGTATCGATCATATACTTTCCAAAAGCATATATCATACCTAAGTCTTGATCATATACTTTCCAAAAGTACATATCAAACCTACAAATTCAGTTAAGCTTCCAAAGCGAGATGACCGTGCACGGAATTTGATTCTTCTCAGTATCTAATGAGCGAGCTCATGTCTTCTGGTTCAGTAACTGAACCTGTATGATCCCTTTGAGAGATCGTATTACTCATATGCCCTTGCATGCACACCAGTGCGTCGGTGTATAGACCTTGATTAGGTCATCAACCTATTGGTCTGCCAAATGTACATACTCAGACATATAGTAACACATCTGTCTCCGGTCAGAGGATGCGTGCCTATATAATGACAACATACGATATAGGACTTTGGTTATCTCGATCTCGTTAAGTCAACTCTTTGACCTAAGTAATCTGACACCTCCGAATCTCTATTCCCATGCAGAGGACCTGCATCAAGAGGTCGGTATCAGCCTAAATGAGAAAGGATTGCCATCTCCTACTCAGGCTGGAGATCATTTCTCAACAATCATTTGACGGTGCTTGATGAGTCCTCAATCTAACTCTTTAGATGTTCATCCAAGCATCAGCCTCTATGATTCAAATTTTGAATCAACAATTGTATCATCATCAAGATGGACATGGTACATAACCCTAATTATACTATGTGACCTATTATGCAAATTATCTATTCTTCCTTTCAGATCAGGGAATGATATTCGCAATAACATTTATTGCATAATGGCTCGTCGTGGGCTTGCATATCCAACATCCTGGAGCTCGGCCCGACCTCGAAGAACCTCCTCCTGTCACGATGAACTCAACTAGAAACAAATCCATGGCTCTTAGACTCGTAATGGTGACAAAAAATTGCATGGAAGACGGAGGGGGTTATGTATAGAACATAGGGACACCCTTACTTGACCGGCTAATTGCGATGATTCGAACGTATATACAAGAGATTAAAGGGTATGGCAAGTATGTACAATGATCAATGATCATGTAGTATGAAGGGGTTGAAGGCGATTAAGCGACGAGACGCCCAGGAAAAATGCGTGAAATCACGGGATTGGACAGGAGCGTCATGTCTGGAAGCGGGGGAGACAATCGACTCGGAGTCAACGAAGGTTGAGTGTTGATTAGTCCATGCAAGCCCACTAAATGATAAAACAGTAATTTAATTCGAAAATAATTATTTATAAATAGTAAATGATTTTATTAATTTTCGATTAAAAAATAAAAAATGTTTATTATTGAATCTAGTATTTTATTATGATTTTTATTTATTTTTTTGACTTTATTTATTAGTATTTACTTTTAATAGTGTATTTATAGGTATATTTACCTATATTTTGGCTATTTTATTTTTAGGATTTTTACCTGATAGACCCTATAAACTTTGCCAATTACCTCCACGACCTTTGAAACAACCTAATTCCCCCTCAACCTTGTAAAGTTGCCAACTCTTATCCCATGAACCCTCCGGGTAATCTGTTTAAAGCCCGTGGGGTTTCTTGGGGTAAATTACATGGTCGATGGGGTAATTACGTTGTGCAAAAGGTCGTAGAGTTAATTTAAAAAGTTTAGAGGGTTTGTCGGGTAAAAATCCTTTTATTTTTATTTTGAATATTTTGTTTTATTATTTTATTACTTTATTTTATATATTTACAACTTATTTTTAGGCGTATAAATATATTTTTATTTTATTTTTATGATATAACTTGTACACTTAAATAAATAGATATGTATATCTTATAGGTATAGTTATAGGTATTTCGTCAATGTTTTATGTACATCATTTTATTTGAATGTATTTCTTTTGTTTTATTTTATCTTTGTATTTTTAATATAATAAACATGATATTGATAAGATTATAAAAATATAAAAGAATAAAGAATAAAAAATAGTTTTCCTTTTTATTTATGTACATGTACAACTGTAGGTATTTTGCCTATGTTTGCACATAGATTTAGTTTATTTTATTTTTCTTTTTGGTTTTATTTTAGTTTTATTATGCACATGTGTTATAGATGATGTTTACAAAATTACAAAAATATGAATTTGTAAAAATGAAGGATGAGTAAATTGAATATCTTAATCGGTATAATGTACAATGAGGGCCCAAAAACCTAACTTTCACATAGTAATTCCAAAAAATATGAAACCACCATCATTAAATAGCATGTCAAAAGTTATATACAATTAAAGTAGTTTTGATATGTTTTGAGTTTTTGTTTGAAAGATATGGGTCTGGGAAGTTGGGTTTTCGTCTTTTTTATTTTGTGTATAAAATGAATATTGTGTATTATTATTGTACAAACTCAATTTTGAATTTTTATTCATCTTATTATCTACAACTTTCATGTACAAAGTTTCTTCATTTGATGAATAAATAATAAAGAATAAAATAGGTGTCAAAAAATGCATAAATAATGAATAAAAGAATTGGGTTTTTATTATATTTTTGGCCCTTATCTCCCCCTACTTTATTCCTTGTCGATCAAGTCAATTCTTGACTTGGTCTCAGGGTTCAGGGTCATAAAATATCTTCGATGTTTTATTCTTTTTCTTTTCTTCTTTTTATTCGATAATTTTTGCATAATAAACCATGTTTTATATACAATAACTACAACAAATAATGAATGTTATTTCATACAAATAAATGCTATTTACATGCATTAGCTAGGATTTTTAAGGCCAAAATAATATAATAAAGGTGATGAAATGGGGATTCATCACCCCCTATACTTACCTTTGCTAGTCCCTAGCAAACACTTATGCAATAAGTATGAAAAGAGTAAAGAAGAAAAGAAAAAGAAAGAATAAATAGAATTGCTTTCAGTCATTAAACTTGTCTTGACAAAGTCAAAGTTTGCAACTCAGATGAGATCTTGATGGGAGAATGTGTGTGGAATCTGGTCGGGAGCTAAATTTAAAACACAACAGCCTTCGAGAGTCACAGAACTCGGTTCAAACCACCTCAATAGCCAAGTCAGAACTAGCCTACATCATACGCAAATCTTTATGACTATGAAGCTGACTTGTACGGTGTAAGTGATAGTGGCTCTCCCCAACTGGAATGACAAAAGGATTGATTTCTCCATAATGACAACCCAATGATTCCCCAATCCAACACTCTATCCTCGAGGAGCGAAGTATTCCCTTCTAAGTTCAAGTGGCATCCAACTCAAGAGGAGGTGAAGAAAAGAATGGACGGTAGCCAGTGTAGCTACCTATCCTGGGATGCATGACCAGTGTAGTCAAGTCATCCAGCTGCAGGCTCACATTGTATAACTTTGTTGCTCAAGCTTTCTTATTTTCTATACAACATCCATATATACTCCAGCAGGTATTATATTTTATTTTCAGGCTTGTCCACTTTTTGGAGTTTTTTCAACATATTCTTTACAATAGCATTTACATAAGGAGTTTTTCCTCTTGAGCCATAAGACTATCCCTCTTTTGAAGCATTATTGCAACCCACACTCTCCTGTCTTTAGACTTCATGGTAACTGGACCAGGTTTGGGCGCACTTTCCTCCCTAGACGAGGACGAATGTTTCCACTTGTGTGCATCTCAGACCAGCAAATCTAACCCCCTCACCACTCCAAATGAGTTAACCCAAGTGGAAGGTGCAAGTGTTCAAGTTAGGTCACAGCCTGACAAGAGTCGTGCGTGCGTCTCAAAAAGTTCTAGTTAGTCAGTTGAGGTGACTTGAACCCAGCCCTGAGTCTCAAAGAATTAAGTCCTAACGAACCTGAAGTATCTTAAACTTAGTTCCCATGAGGTTCCAGTGTAGTTAGGTGCAGTAAAGTCCAACAAGCTTCAATCTTCGACTTTATTTGGATCAGTTCAATCATCAAGCTCAATCCGATAGAATGTAAATGATATGGAAATGCTATGTACAATGCAGAAAGAATGATGCAATTTTCACAAAGAATTCGAAAAAACAGATAAAAAGATTTTTTACACAAAGAATTTTGGCACACAAGTGAAAGATATACACAACTATTTACACGGGCGTGTTGCTTCTTATCTGTTTACAAGAGTTAAGAATTTTAAGGAATTTGCGGATTTTAACAAGCTATTTTTATAGCTATATAAATAAATTTTAGTATGGTGTGTGTACTCCTCAAACTTATTTGAAAATTATTTTTCACAATTTTTGAAAACTAAAGTCCAACATAATTTTTACAAACAAATTTTACAAACATTTACACGCATTTGAACATCATTTTGCAAAGATTTTTCAAACATTATATATAGATTTTTCAAATAGCTTTGCAACCATTTTTCAAACCATTTGCCAAATGTTTTTCAAAAAATTATTTCACGCAATGAAAATAAAATTTTGCAAACAAAATATTTTGACAAAGGTTGAACATATTTTACAAAATATTTCGCAAACACTTTTCAAAAGATTTTACAAACAGATTTTCAAACTATTTTGCAAAAGTATTTTTACCTGATTTATTAATCAGAATGTACAAAAAGAGTTTGATCTATAAGCATCTTTTTATTTAGAAGGTTGTAATGATTTTAACATTATTTTCAACCATAAGTATTATTTAAAATACAAAAGTACGGGTTATGGCTTAAAGTATATACATAGTATATACGACCCCCATATAATTAGGTCGAGTTATGTCCTCATAGATCAAAGAGAAAAAGAGAAGACATAACTCGGACTGAGTATAGAAAAGTCTAGGAAATAAAGAAACGAGGGTATGAATAAATGAATGGGAAGTTAACTGTCCCCCTATACTTAGGATCAAATAATCATAAGTATAGCAGACTGTACAAAAGGCAGGGAGGGTCAAGGGTGAGGATGAACAGATCGTACTCAGACTGTCTCCCCCTTATACTTAGGGTAAGGGAGCCCTAAGTATAGGCAAGAAGAGGAGACAATGGATAGGATTAAAGTAATCGGAGTGGACACCCCCTATACTTAGGGAAAAGTACTCCCTTAGTATAGAAGACTGACAAAAAGGGGTGACACACCTGAGTATCATTATTAATAATATACTATTTTAAGGAAGAACGAAAGCTGGAAATGAAAAGTAGAAAAGAAAAAGAGAAGAAAAGATAAGGAATTAAAGTAAAAGTTTTTGAGTTGCATTATCTGAATATTTTGATGTTGACAGTGATGCGGATGTATCATCGGAGTGTAGTACTTGGATCGAGTCGACAACAGCCAAGAAAGTGTCAGGCATAACGTAAGGCTTCAGCAATTGATCGTTGACAACAAATGGTTGTATGTCGGGAGACAATTCTGATATTGCAATACTGCCATTGTCACGCACTTCTAGTACCTGAAATGGCCCTGTCCATTTGCTTTTCAATTTGCCCGGGAAGATCTTTAACTTTGCATCAAATAACCACACTTTCTGTCCAGCTTCGAAGGTCTTTCGTCTAATGTGCTAGTCATGTCAGCATTTCACCTTCTCCTTGTACATCAATATGTTATCTTATGCATAATCTCAAAATTACAAGAGCCTGTTTAGATCATCTTTCCTTTTCTGACCACTTCTTCGTGAGTCCAGATTGCAGATGTTGATAGCCATAAAGATTTGTGAATTAACTACACGGGAAGATGGCATGGCTTCCCATATACAAGATAATAGGGCAACATGCCCAAGGGAGACTTATAAGTGGTTCTGTATGCGTTTGACGAAGGATGTTGCATCCTTAAATAGTGTGGGCCATCAAAGGCCACACTGAAGTACTTTTGCTGTCGTTCTGTCTCTAGAGTGATGTCCACCAGATTTGAGCGAGTGACAATGCTCGATGACACTATGATGCTCCTCCCGAGGAATACACATGCGCCAAATGCAATCTACTCCTTTCCTAAATAAGAGAGGATCCTCCCATTGGTAGAAATGGATCGTCGATAAGAATTTATCCTTCTGAATCTTCGTCCAATCTTGCGGAACTACACCCGAAATGAGGTAGTTGACAATGTCATCATACCACGGCCAGAATCAACTCGTCAAAAAAGGTGTCTGTGATGGGTGTACTTCTCAGTGGAGGCTCTTCTTGCTCAATTCTGGAGAGGTGATCTGCTACCACATTCTAAACTCCAGGCTTGTCCTTGATTTGCAAATCAAATTCCTAGAGGAGAAGGATTCGTCTGATCATTCTGGGTTTGGCATCCTTCTTCTACTGCAAATATCGGATAACAGAGTGGTCGACGAAGATGGTGACTTTTGATCAAAGCAAATATGATCTGAACTTCTCAAGGGCGAATACCACATCCATCAATTCTTTCTCTTCCCACCGTATAATTTCTCTGAGCTTCATCTAATGTTTTGCTTGCATAATGAATGGCATAGGGCACCTTGTCTTTCCGATGTCCTAACACAGCCCTGACTGCAAAGTCTGACGCATCCATCATGATCTCAAAAGGAAGAATCCAATCCGGTAGCTGTAGGATCGGAGCTTAAGTGATTAGCTCCTTCAGCTGATTAAATGAAAGGAGAACCTGTTGATCAACATTAAACTCAGTCTACTTGCATAAGAGTTATGTAAGAGGTCAAACAATACGACTGAAATGATAGATGAACCTTCTGTAGAATCCTGCATACCCTAAGAATGACTTCACATTCTTAATTGTCTGAGGTGGCTCAAGATTGGCAATTACATATACCTTTACCGGGTCGACTTCCATACAACGTTTGGAAACAACGTGACCTAGCACAATCCCTTCGGTGACCATGAAGTGGCACTTTTCCCATGATAGCACTAGATTGACTTCACGATATTTCTGAAGTACACTGTTCAGGTGCGTAAGACACGAATCAAAGTTGTCACCATAGACGGAGAAGTCATCCATAAACACCTCGAGAAACCTTCCTACCATCTCAATAAAGACTACAAGCATGCATCTTTGGAATGTCGCTGGTGCATTGCATAATCCAAAGGACATTCTCTTGAAAGCATATGTGCCGAATAGGTAAATGAAGGTCGTCTTCTCTTGATCTTCAGGGGTGATTGCCACCTAATTTTACCCGAAGTACCCATCTAGAAAATAGAAGAACTCCTTTCCAGCTAGTCTTTCCAAAACCTGATCAATAAATGGCAAGGGGAAGTGGTTCTTCTTAGTTGTTATTTTTGCAATTCAAAATATTTTTACAAAGGTTGAAAACATTTCACGAAAAGTTTTCCAAATGGGTCAAACCATTTTTCAAATCATTTTACAAAAATATTTTTAACCAGATTTATTAATTAGTATATATATACATAAAAAGAATGGGTACATATCTTTTCATGGCTATATATTTTATAAAAGGGTTTTGGTTCTTAAAGGATTTACGGAGGATTATTACTCACTTTTATACCTTAATAAAGAATTTTTAGTATATTGAGTACACTCCTCAAACTTATTTTTAAAGAATTTATTATTTTTGTATAATTATTTTATTTAATGTTGCATTTATTCCTCAAATTTATTTGAAAACAATTTCCAAAACTATAGTGCAAAATAGTTTTCGCAAACATTTACAAACGTTTGAAAGCCATTTTGCAAATATTTTTCACAGTATACATAGATTTTTCAAAATATTTTCACAATCATTTTCAAAATCATTTGCAAATATGTTTTCAAATCTTTTGTTTTACATGAAGAAATGATTTTTTTCAAATCAAAACTTTTTTACAAAGGTTGAAAACATTTCACAAAAAGTTTTCCAAACATGTCACACCATTTTTCTAATCATTTTGCAACAAATGTTTTTTACCTGATTTATTAATCAGTATACACAAAAAGAATTTTTAGGAATAAGAATGCCATTTGTTAATAAATGTGTAAATATAAAATATTTTCGGTGTTTTTGGTTTTGCAAATGTTTTTTGTGATTTTTGAAAGAAGAAGGTTTTGGCCAAGAAAATAGTCAGATATATACATGGGGATATATCTTATACTTACAAGAGTTTTGGTCGATGACCGGATACATTTTTTCTACGCCAGCAAGGAAAGCATACTTCAGTTCAGCTGGAAGTGGCTTGAGTTCAGGTTCTAATATGGTAAACTTATCAGTCACTTCGGAAATAGTACTGGTGGGAGGATGTGTTACCTGAGCTTTTGCAGAGATGCTAACCTCATATTCTGTTGAGATTCTGAGAATGTGCCAAACGGATCTGTGGTAAGATCATTGTGTTTGGTCTAGAGTGAATTGTTGGTGTCAAAGAGCTGCATCAGCAAGTTTGACTCTATCTCCCAAATGTCATTAAAGCCTACGTTGACTATGCTTTTCAAGTCCTCCTCGAGAGAGAGGATTTCCTGTGTCCAAAGATCGTTCAAAGAGAGTTGTGTATCTCTGATTTCCGTAATGAAGTCACAGTCTGTAGCTACATTTCCCTTATTATTTATGACTTTGCGCTCCCCGATCATGTCTATGGTGATTCTGTTGTTGCCCGAGCTGAAGGTGATCTTGCCAGACCCGTGTCAACCACGGCTTCTGAAGTGCGCATGAATGGTCAGCCAAGGATGCAGGTGAGTCCATATCAAGGATTATAAAATCAACTGAGAATTGTATGTCCCACACCTTCACCACATCATCTTTCAAAAGACCTTGAGGTCGCTTGATGGATCGATCAGGGAACTGAAGGATCATACACGTTTGCTTGAGAGGACCTAGCCCAAATTCTTGCAGTAGTGATGAGGGCAGGAAGTTGATGGAAGAACCGTTGTCAAGCAGAGTGCACTCGGAGACTTGATGAAAAATCTCGTAATTGATCAGAGGTGCTCCTTTATCTTGTTTCTTTTGTGAGATTGCTGATGGCTGAAAGTGTGGTCATGGTGAGAACGTGCTTGTTAACTTACCGGCGTCTGTTGCTTTGTGTTGGGCGACGCTTGCTCGTACATGCCTCTTTCAAACATTTCTTTATAGCTGGCATGTACTCCATGGCCTTTATCAAAGAAATCTCAACAGTCAAGTTATTAATAATGTCCACAACTCCAGGCTCAGATAATGCACTTTTTCTCTTTGCATTTTTTTGATTTTTCTATTACATCCGGAAAAGGAATATGTACAGTTCTGAAATCAGAAATAGAGTTCTTATTTACAACAAAATTCTTGTCGACAATATCTTGTACATCCAGATTAGAAAAAGGTGTACAGTCTAGAAGTGAACATTCTGCTGCAGTTGGACAAGCAAAAAGTGGGGCCTCCTCTTCGTCGACTGACATAGGATCCACTGTTGTTGGTGGCTCCTCCATAGCTAGCATAGTTTTGCTTTGGCAATAATCTTCTTTTTGTTGTTTTTGCTTTTCTGATTTTTTGTTCTTTTTGCTAGTGGTGATGGTGGGTGGCAGCTAGAATGGCTCCTCCTCCTTTTTCTTCCTCACTTTCCCCTGTAGCTGGAACGGTTGATGCAGAAGAAGATGACTCACCTGAAGCTTTATTCTTCCCCTTATTGGTGGTAGGCGGAGGTAAGGTCCTACCGCTCCTGAGAGTGACAACATTAGACAAAGCAGAAGTACAACTATCCGACTCTACATGCATAGACTGGACATCACATTCTACCTGCTCCTTTCTCTTGAAGCTATTGGGGTTGGCTTCGACCTGCACCAGAATGATAGTTTTGGTGGCGGTATGATCATCGAGCTTCTTTGTCATATCTGTAAGGCCTTTGACGAGTTGGGCCAAGCAGTCAAGGTTTGGGTTCATGGGACTCGCTTCGGTAGGTTCAGCTTGCAGACCGCATTACTGTTGAGTGTTTGGAAGCTGAGGCTACGACTGTTAGTGGTGCTGAGGAGAAGGAGGAAGCTGATACTGATGGTAGGAGGGAGGAGGATACTGCTGATACTGTAGAGGTGGAGCAGCTGCATACTGGTTGTATGGTTGTAGTTGTTGGTACTGCGGCTGCTGGTAGTGTTGAGTCTGCCTCCATTGGTTGTTGTATTGCGGAGGTTGATGGCATTAAGGCGGAGGTTGTGAGGATTGCCCAAAACGAGCACCCTGTAGTTGATGGTACTGCCGATTGGCCTATTGCTGGCCTGGGGATGTCTGATAGGACGAGCCAGCTGTGCATCATTGATCCATTCACCATTGACTTCTTGGATCAAGGGTGGTGGAGGGAAGGCTGGATCAGATGATGGAAGGAAATCAGGCTGGTAAACGACCATATGCTGCTGCGGCTGGCCCTGATCGGTCCTGCACGTAATACACGTGTTGGATTGCTGGTGGTTGCTGGCTCGACTGAGGTTGATGTGGCGGTGATGGATCGTCCTTCTTCTCAGCTGGAGCTTCTGTTGATGGTGTCGCCGACTGGACAGAGCTGATAGTGCCTAGCAGCAGTTCCAACTGCTTGGTGATATGGTCCAGTTTATCGAGATTCTGCATCCTCTTTTCAATCACAATGAGTTTCTCAAGATCCTGTGATCGTTTCTCAATGATATCAACTTTCGAGAGATGGCCCCCGATGATGCTAAGGTTGGAGCTCTCATCTCTCTCCGCCTCACGCGACACTGCCATGTGAACTTGTTTCTAGAGGATCTAAGGTTGCTTTTGGTATGCCTTGGATGAAGAGAGGGTGGCTTCTCCTTCGGCCATTTCTTCAAAAATCTGTCAAACTATATCTTCATCCTTATTGAAATATGACCCCCTTACAAGTCGCGTCAACGAGCCTTTGGCTTTCCACATTCAGGCTCCCAAAGAAGTGTTGGACCAAGCTGGTCCTCAGAATTTCATGGTAGGGGCATTTCTCCTACAGATCTGTGAACCTCTCCCAGGCTTCATGAATAGTCACGTGGGCTCTCTAAGAGAAGTTGCTGATCTTTCCTCGTATCTGTTTGAGCCGACCGAGAGGGTAAAATTTGTGCAGGAAAGCGGACTTCGGCTCCTCCCATGTCGTAACAACCTTTCCCAGATGGTTAACCCAATAGAGGGCTTTGTCTTGTAAACTGAAAGGGAACTCCATCATCTTTACTACGTCCAAAGAAACATTGGGGTAGTAGGTAGTACGACAGATGCTTGAAAATTGCTGCAAGTGAATGTAAGGCTCTTCATTGGTATTCCCGTGGAAAGAGGGAAGAAGAGCAAGGAACTAAGGCTTCAGCTCAAAGTGAGTGTGCACCGGTGGTATGCGGATCCACTCGATCATTTGGATGTCTCCAGGGTTGTATGTCTCTTTCAGCGTAGGTTTCAACCTTCCTTGTTCAGGCTCTTCCTCATCTAGATTATCACGGGGTCCACCACCTCCTCCTGCTGGTCTTTCTCCTCCTCCTCCTTATCTGTTCATGACATCATTCAGCATATCCTGGAACACAGTCTGTGCCAGGGCCTGCTCTGTCAGCTGCTGTTGTATGGCTTGGATAGATGCCAATAACTATGCATTCACTTGATTTTGATCATGCATCTCTCCTTAATCAGGTTGGAGAGGCTGTTGACCCTTTTCTCTTCCTTGAGGTACCATTTCAGTGTCTAAATATGCGGAGATGAATTCTAGATTGGGATCCATGGCTTGGTTTGCCTTCTATCTGCAATATGAGAGAATTCCAATCATAGCACTTGCAATTGAATCCTAGCTGCCAAGATAAATCTGTAATGAAGGTCAATTCCAGAGTGTTGTGCATGAAAAAGGATATGGACTGTAATCGACTTTCATCCACAACGGTGAAGGTGGGACAAGAGTGATCCCGATTAATTGGGTGGTCAAAAGGAAGGGTAGAAAATGAGGAGTCTGAAGATCGACCCGCAAGGTCCGGATCAGGTTCTCGAGAGTCGCCTCGAATTATTAACGAGGTTGAGTCCATGGAATCGATGTAGGTGTTGGTGGGGTCCCGACTAAACCATCCATGGATCGACATCGCAATGCAAGAGGATGATAGATACTGGAAGAAATATACGGTGATCAACAAGGAATAATTGGGAGTGTAAAACAGTTAGGCTCAAAATTGGGCGGGGGTCAAAAGGGAGAAACATATCACAAAATTTGTGCAAGTGCACGGGACTTAATCTTTGAACCTTAATCGAGATCCATACAAACACAATACAAAATTAGGTTCAACAACTCACGCCATGCAAAGCCATAAAGGTTTGGCTACTTATTATCTTTTCAGTTTTAGAGTTGGTATTTCAGGCATATCGTATAACAAGTCCTTAGTACGCTAACCCTACAGGAGAGAGAGTACTGCCAGAAAAGTATCTCATACTTGTCCTCCTCCTTCATAACCTGTAGTCTGCACTTTTTGAGGTCCTTGTAACCCTTCCTGGATCCCTACTCAGCCAAAGAAATAGAGAGAGGAAGCCGATAGGTGAAACCGCTACTTCGGTCCTCGCTCGCAATGGAATCACCCGTGAGCATGCAAGAACCTATTCGGACGCAAACCGATGAGATAGAAACCTCCATGAAGGCGTGCTCTATGCTCAGTACTTCAGACCATGTCAATATTCCACACAAGGCGGGAACACCATCGTTGACAAGTCCCTACTCGGTCACGTACGATAGAAGAGCCATTACTTTGGAAATCCAGGCGATACACAAGGCAGTTACAGACAGGGTTTTTGGCTCTAATCCTTAGCAGGTCATGCCTCGCTCATGGGAGGGGTTTTGGTCCCCTCCTAAGGTACCTGAAAACAATGAGGGCTTTATGAATCCAAGATAATTATAGTCCATTACGGATTTTAATTAAGGTCAAAGTTTATTTAGCAGTCCCCTTGTTTTAATTTTTGGGTTTTCGCTTTTTTTAGTCTATTTTCATACAAGCGCCTAATTTTTTTGTAGATTCGCATTTAAGTCCTAGGTGCTCAAAACCAGAGGGAGATAGCGAAAAAGCCGTGCAAGTCGATTCAGTGATGGAAAACTCATTAGTGAACCTAATGATGCATGCTAAGTTAGAGGACTTGTAGTGCTTCCCAGCTCTCTACATGCGGTATGCAAAACAGAATTTTTAAACCTATCTACATGCGGTGTGTAATCGACAAAATCGTCCTAAACAGAAGCTGCTATTGATCCTGAAGAACAAGTTTTTAGTTATTCAGAAATGAGACCAGGGTCTGGTCTCTGATGCCGATCGGTGCCCGCCACAACGGATCCTGCACACGCTGTATACAGCCTCTAGCGGCACGCGGTCTTAGATCTGAATTACTAACATTATTAATTTGACTAGATCCATATGTAAGAGACTATAGGAACATGCATTCTTATTTGGGTTTAGACATAGTTACCGAGTCAAGCAGCCTAAGTCTAGGGGCTCCATGCACACAAAACAAATAAAAATAAGGTGGAAAGCTCAAAACAACGGAAAATAAAATAAAGGAATGCGAGAAAATGTGGAAAACTGCGATGAGGCCCCCGGGTGAATAGACACCCGGGCACTGGACCTCGTTGTGGAGAGTAGAGTCCGAGTTAATTACTACATGCCGAAATAGTCTCTCTCTCACCAATAATTTCATAAATGATATTTTTAAAGGGATATTTACACCCATAACCCTGAGTAATCTCGTAATTACCCCAGGAACCCTGCGCAAGCATGAATTACACCCATAACCCTGAATAATGTTTAACCCTTACATTACATAACTCTGAGTTAACTTCCATCCATTTAAGCCGTTAACTTTAACCGGATCCATCCATTAATGACAATTTTACCCCTAAAACAAAATCACATTCTCAAAACATACCCCCGCCACCCCCGGCAAGCTGCCCCCACTGCCCTGCGCTCTCCCGCATGCAAGCTCCAGCCTTCCTCCTCCCTGCGCCTCCGCCCCCGAGGAGCCCCACGTCCTGCTCATGCTACCTCCCTCTCCCCCCGCCAAGCTGCAGCCCTCCCCCTCACCGTGCCTCGAGTTCAAGCTGGCGCCCGCTCGAAGCCCCGTCCTCGGAGGCCCCCGTGGCTGCTCAAAGACCACCTCCCTCTCGAGTTCGCGATGGCGCCCGCTCGAAGCCCCCCGTCCTCGAGCTTTGCCACCTCGGATCCCCCGCGGCTGCTCAAAGAACTCCACCACCCCCCCTCCAGCCCAGCTCCCCCTTCCCCGACACCCCCACCGCCCGCTCCCCCCTGCTACCGTCCGTTCGGAGCCCCCCTTCCTCGAGCCCCACCCAAGAGCCGTAATTCAAACTCAGATCCTGGATTGAATCCGACCCACACGACAAATCTTCACGAGCATCAAAGAACAGCTCCTCCTCCACTCCACCCTCAACGAGTGCAGAATCACAAGCCATCATTCTCACACTTGCAGAGCACTGTTGGATAGGAAAACAAACACCAACAAAATAAAACCAATCTTCAGCACAAATCACAACACGGCATTAAAAACACACCCAAAGTCTCCAACAGTCAAACACCCACAAAATCCACCGAAACCAACAAGCCAAGATCACATTCCAGTCCCAACTCCGAACAATACATTGCACCATATCTCCCAAACTCCAAAGAAATCCCAGAAAATCCGCGACATGCCTCCAATTAAAAAAAGAAACCCACAGGTCGAAGATCGCTGAGCACGGAGATAGAGACGAAGATGAGGCTGAGCAGGAGCAGGAGACGAAGATCGCTGATGAGGGCCGTCGCGGCGCCCAAGCCCCAAGTCGCCCTCCTCCTCCTTCCCCCAAGCCCCAGGTCGCTCGCGCCCCTCCTTCCCCTCCGACACCGCCCAGGTCGCCCGCGCCCCCTTCCCCTCAGACGCCGCCCAGATCGCCCGCGCACCCCCCCTTCCCCTCCAGCACCGCTCAGGTCGCCCGCGCCTCGCCTGGGAACCCACCCCCTCGCCCGCGCCCAAGCCCCAGGTCGCCCCCCTTCCCCTCCGACGCCGCCCAGGTCGCCTGCGCTCTGCCTCTCGTAGGAACCCATCCCCCATGCCCGCGCCGCCCCCAAGTCGCTCGCCTGGAACCCCTCCCACCTACAATTTCCTGTTCCAGGTCAAGTCCACCTCATCTTTCTTTTCTTTTTTTCTATTAATCTCAATCGTTAAATCACAGATTGGTTAGATTAACTCAGCCATATGGTTGAGTTAATGAAGTTAACTAACGGAGGGTTATGGGAGTAAGACGGAGCAATTATTCGGGGTTTTAGGTGTAATTCGTGTTTATGGAGGGTTCCTGGGGTAATTATCATATTACTCAGGGTTATGGGTGTAAATATCTCATTTTTAAATTATTTCTAAGCTAATTTCTTCTCCTTAATTCCTTGGTGCACTCTACAGCTGGTCATAGAGCAAAGACCGGCCTCTCCAAGCTTGGTTGCATCGGCTTCTTAGAAAGCTGTCCTCATATGGCAAGCCCTCGCAACAAAGTCACAAAGAGATGTCATTAGCATAGGTAAAATAGATCAATAAGTATTTAAAACAATAATCAAAGAATTAATTGAAAATAAATTAATGATATCTTCAACAATGAATCAATAAATCAAATAAATAACTATACAAGAATGACTGATAAAATTAGGCTACGCTCATTGCTCCCCGGCAACAGCGCCATCTAATAAAGCCAAAAATAGTCATTGATCATGTGTTCCACACAAAGCGGGAGCACAATCGTCGAGGGGCTCGACGAATACCTTAGATTTAATCAGCAATCAGCCCACAATGTACATAAATCGATGAATAGAAAAAATATTGAATAAAGATTTATTTTTTCTCTACCATAAAATGCATAGCAAGAAAGCATGTAGTGGTCAAACCTCAGAGAGAAAAACGGTAGCCTAAGTTATTCATATACAACTAAGTCATTCATCTACTGATGAAGCCTCATTTATCACTCTTTATTCTTTTATTTTAGCTAATTATCTTGGCAAAGCATCATGTAAATAGTTGTAAATACAATAACTTAATAATAAGCATGCATGTGTTAATATCCATAATTATCATGTATTTGTGCAAAAATAAAAGAATAAAGAATAAAATAAAAAGAAGGAAATATTTAGAATAAATATTGAGTGACCCAAACCCAAGAGAGGGCCAAGCATTGGCCTGATCGCCAAATAAAATAAGTAGAGAGAGATAGGGCCACTTCACCGTGTACATATATATCATCTATGTATGTAATTTCTTTCTACAAAAATAAAAATAAAAAGATATTTTTATTTCCTTGTATATATTTCAAAAAATAAAACAAAAATTAGAAAAATAAAATAACAATAAAATTAGAATAAAATTCTATCTCTCTTTCACTTGTATATAATACATGTATATGTGTATCTTTCCCTATTTATTTTATACTTGTTAATAAATAATAAAAATAAAATAAAAAATATTTTATACTCCAAAAATTATATTGTAAATAAATAAAATATAAAATTGGGGTATTTCTGTAAAAATAAGAAAATAAAAATAATTGTACAAAATACATAGGTATTTTATACATGTATATAATACAATTTATTGTTTATAGATTAATTTTTTTCTCGGACCCTACAGCATATAAAGGCTCCTGGAGCCCCATCTTCTTCTGCATCTTTGGTCGTGCCCTTGTCCCTAGTGACCTCCACCTTCATCCATGAGTGACAGCGTGCGAGGGAGCGCGTTGTAGTGAGGTCTCGAGGTGTGTAGCCCTAGGTCCGGCGTATACTCCACCGTGCTCCGCCGCAAGGTGAGCCCAGCTTCTAGGACCATTGATTCATTGAGGCAATGATCCCATAGGTCCCTGACCTCCAGCACATATGACTTCGCACATCAGGTAGCTCAATTTTAGTCTTTGTCGTATTGATTTGAGTTTTTAGGTTTTTGATCAACCTTAGTTGCCTAGCTCTGTTCGCCCTGGTCTGATCCTCCATTTGTTGTCCCAACAACCCAATCACCTTCGCCGGCCTTCTCCCCATCTTCTACGCCGACCCATCCAACCAGATTCGCCCAGGAATGGGGTTTGGACCCTCCTCCGTCGCCGCTTCGCTGGAGGGTCACACCATGATGCACCAGCCACCCTTTTCAAGATTTAACGGGTCGAGGCACTTTGCCCTCGACCCCGTGCTTTGTCTGTGCAGGTCAGAGCATCAAAGAACCTCATCTGGAGGTTGGAATACCCGAGCACAGCAGCTCCAGGTCTTTACGATTCGCCAGGCCGTTCTCTTTGGTCTTGGCCTCATCGGAGCATCACCAAAGCTGCGGACCATCGCCAGTAGTGTTTCCCCATCCTAGTAGCTCCGGAGGACGTCCCTACCACGCGTATTGATTGATCGAAGTTCGCCGGAGGCGAGTTCTTCGTCGTTCTTCCAGGTATCGCCTCCACCGTCGGATCGATGTCTTCTCCAAGTCTAATCGTCGTCGTCCATCATCCAAGGAGCCTCGATCGTCTGATCCATATGAGGATCCTCCTACAGCCGTCCATCATCGAACCGGTATCCCCAGTTCTAAACCGTCTGATCATAAGTGGACGCCTTCGACCGTCGGATCGCTGATAATAAAGGGTATTTGCACTTAGGCCCTGCTATCTTTTTTCATTTATTTGTTAGTCTTGTAAATATTTTTAGTAGTTGTTTTTAGTTTGGATAATTTGCATCTAGGTCCTTGTGCTTTTAATATTTGCCTTCTAGTCCTTCTGTTTGTGTAGCATGTGGTCTGCCACGTGACTTCTGGTTTATTTGCATGTCTAGTCCTAGACTTTATGGTTGTTTATGAATGAATCTTTATTAATTGGATTTACATTTATACCCCTGCGCGTCTGGGTCACGTATTGTCCATGTGTGGACTTGGACTTTTTGCAGATTCGACCTTATGCTTTTATTGCTTGTTATCTTTTGGCTTGAAACTTTTTAATATTTGCACATAGGTCCCTATTTACTGTGCATTTGTTTTTTATTAAATAAATAGAAAAAGTGCTCCAAAAATCTTGAGATTTTGACACGTAGCTCTTGCTACTGTGTAGGAATTTTGGTGATTTTTGGGTTTTGTTTTGTTTTTGTTTATTATTTTTAAAAATTCAAAAACCTTAAAAATTGTTCCTAGTTGCGTTAAAAAATCCACTAAAAATATCAAAATACTTTGAAAAATTCTAAAAAAAATCGTGATTGCTTCTTTTGTATTGTTTGAGTTTTTGTGCAATTTTTATTTCATTCCCTTTTATAAAACCTATAAAAATTGAAAAAAAATAAAAATCTTATAAAAATCATTAAAAATTCATAAATAAATAAATATATGTGTTTTCTTATATGTAGGTAGATTTTAGTTTGTAGTTTCACATAAAATTACTGCTAGGATTTTATAGGCATTTTGAATAATTTTAATATGCCTTTAGATCCCATCTATACATTGTTTTCTGTTTTTGATTATAATTTATTTTTAGAAAATTAATTAAAAATCAGAAAAATCCCATAAAATTCACAAAAACACTTGAATATTTTAAAAAAACAAGAATATATTTGTTTTTAATTCTTGGTTTCCCGACTACTTTGTAGATTCATCATTTCGTACTCCTTGTGATCGACCTTGGTAGCTATACCAGGTAAAATAAATTAGCAAGACCACTTACCACATTTTGATTGCTTTATTTCTTTATTTGGTGGTCTATTTTATTGATTGATTGCGCCTTGTCATTCGGGTCACAACGACCTGAGATATTCCTTAACTCGAGTAGCAAAATCGTGTCATCATCTACATAGATCTTTTTGTGGGTTTTTTTAATATGACATATTTTTAATATTTTTTGTTTTGAATTTTTGTATTTGATTTTATATTTTCCATTATATTTTCTTTTTATATTTTTTATATTTTTATGTTACTTCTTCTTTTATATAAACAATATAGCCTATATAAGGTTTTATATAGACAATATATAATATAATATTTATAAATACTAACAAATATAGAAAAAATACAACTAATAAATTGATTTTGGCTCTTTAATGTTTTTCTAAAGTTTTTAAATTTTTCTGGAACTTCTACTAATTTTTATGTATTTTTAAAGACAAACATATCCTAAATAAGGGATTAATTAAAATACTTGAAACCGGTTTAGAAGTTAAAAACAGAAATTAAGTTTCAAAATTACCCAAATCAATTTTAATATATAAATATGTATATAAAGAAAATTATAATTAGGAGAACGTATTTTGGATTTTCATGGGATTATTTATTAAGGATTTTGGGGTTTTTCATTTTTTAGTGATTTTGGTTTGTAATTAAAATAGGATAAAATATACTATATATAATTTTTTTGATTTTTTGATGTATTTTTATATCTTTTCGTATTTTCTAAATTAGATTGGGAATACAAGGGCTCCTTTTCATTTTTAATAAATTATTAAAAAACCCAAAAATGCAAAGTAAACACGTTACGCGGAAGTATAAGGCACGAGATATTTTCCCTATTTTTATGTATTTTAGGAGCACATTAGGTATTTTTAATAAATAGATAAACATAAAAAATCAAAGTCCTAGCAGGGGTATTTTTGTAAATAAAATAAACTTCAGGGATGTGCATGCAAATAACCTGACATAAAACAACATTTATTCAATGTTTATATATTATTTTACAATTACAAAATGCAAGGAGTATCTATGCAAATTCTCCACCTCACGTAGGACGGTACGTGAGGTGACGTGGAATGGACCCATATGTAAATACAAATAAATGTAGGGGTTCTAGTAAAAATTTCCATTTTATTTTACACGTTATTTTTTTAAGGGATTATTACCCAGCAGACCCTATAATCTTTCAAAATTACCACTACGACCTCTGAAACATTGTAATTCCTCCCTATACCCCGTAATCTTGCTCCGTCTTATCCAACAAACCCTGCTGTCAATTTTAACTATATTTGAATCAAATACTCGGGTTAGTCTTGAGTTAACCTAACCAATTACCATTGAACGGTGAGGATTAGCCAAAATAAAAAAAGGGGGAAAAATCATGCAGGCGTTCTTGCGCAGGGGAGGGGGCGAAGCAGCGACGGTCAGGAGGGAGGGACTCCAGTGGCAGGGGGTGGGCATGCTCCATCGTCGGGGGGAAGCAGCGGAGTGGGGGGAGGCTCCATCGTCTGGTTGGAGGAGGAGCTCCATCGTAGACAGAATGGGTGGGCGAGGGACCATCAAGGGGGGTGCATGGGCGAAGCATGGGGGGAGCAGCGGAGGGGCGGGGGTGCTCATCGTCGGTGGGATGGAGGAGAGGCTCCATCGGAGAGGGGGGAGCTCCATCGGGGAGGGTGGGAGGCACAGGATGGGTGTGCAACTCCATCGAGGGGGGTGCAGGGTCGAAGCGCTATCTAGAGCAAACACTACTGCCAACATCTCCTTTTCTGTCACTATGTAATTTCTCTGAGCATCGTCTAAGGTTCTGCTGGCATAGTGAATGGCAACGGGAAGTCCATTCCTCCTCTTCCCTAATACAGCCCCAACCACAAAATCTGAAGCATCCGTCATGATCTCGAAGGGTAGAGACCAATCAGGCGGTTGTAGGATAGGAGAACTGATTATCTTATCTTTCAGAGTGATGAAGGCATTAAGACATTTATCATTTAACACGACTCGATGTCTTTGCCTAGTAATTCAGTTAACGGTCGGGCAATCTTGGAGAAGTCTTGGATAAACCGTCGGTAAAAGCCGACATGCCCCAGAAATGACCGTAACTTTTTGATGTTGGATGGTGGCTCGAGTTTCTTGATGACATCCACCTTGGCAGGGTCAACCTCCATGCCTCGCTGGGAGATGACGTGCCCCAACACGATCCTGTGAGTCACCATAAAATGGCTCTTTTCCCAGGACAAAACGAGATCTACCTCACAACACTTTTTCAGAACCTGGTCTAGGTACGCTAAACAATCATCAAAGGACTCACCATAGACCGCAAAATCATCCACAAAAACCTCTAGAAAATCACCGACCATGTCCGCAAAAATAGCAAGCATGCACCTTTGGAAAGTAGCAGGAGCATTGCACAATCCAAAGGGCATCCGTCTAAAGGCATACGTGCCAAACGGACATGTAAAGGTGGTTTTCTCGTGGTCTTCAGGAGCAATTTATACTTGGTTGTATCCGGAGTAACAGTCAAGGAAACAGAAGTACCCCTTCCCTGCCAACCGTTCTATGACTTGGTCTATGAAAGGCAAAGGGAAGTGGTCCTTCTTCGTCGTGGTGTTCAGCTTTCTGTAATCAACACATACTCTCCACGACGTGGTTACTCTCTTTGGAATCTCCTCTCCACTCTCATTCTTAACCATCTGAATTCTCGACTCCTTCGGGACAACATGTAATGGGCTAACCCATTCGGAGTTGGAGGTGGGATAAATGAACCCTGCGTCACACCATTTCGTGATCTCTTTCTTGACAACTTCTCGTAACACCGGATTCAGCCTACGCTGAAACTCTCTGGAGGGTTTGCTGTCACGATCGAGATAGATATGATGTGAACACAAAGCAGGATTAATCCCGCGGAAATCGGATACAATCCACCCAATAGCCTTGCGGTTTCTTTCTAGAATCTCCATCAGACGAGACTCCTGATCGTCGGTCAAAGATGAGCTGATAATGACCGGAAACCGTTGATGTGGACCCGCAAGGAAAGCATATTTCATGTTTGGTGGCAAAATTTTTAACTCTGGTAAGGTAAGATCTGGTTCTGCTGAAACATCCTCTGTATGTGTACGGGGATCTGTATCGGTTGTGGATGTGTCTGTGATTCGGTTCTCCACCATCTCAATGTGCTCTAGAGTCGGACTACAGAAGATGTTCAAGAAATCATCCGACTCCTCAGAATGATCAGAGGAAAGTAACTCAGCTAAATGAAACTCTGTCTCTGGATCATCTGAAATGGAAGAATTGTGTAAACTCCTCAGAATTCGAATCCCTTTTCTTTTCATCATCCAGACTAAAATATAAGGTTCCGTCGGAAGAATCACCCCCTGTGGTCTCGGACCCGTCCTCAGTTAGGAAATTTTGGGTCTCTACTTGATACCTTTCGAGGTCGTCAAGACGAACCTCATCCATGTAATCACAGGAAGCTAAAGAACTTAGAAAATCAGAAGATGCATCACTGGAGGTGTTCGATTCTCTCTCCATCTCTATATGTACCTTCTTGCCCTGGGCGCGAAAAGATACCTTCCATGTATCATAATCAAAGAGAGCCTTTGCGGTTTCTAAGAAAGGCCTCCCGAGAATGATCGGGGTAAGGTATAACTGTGTAGGGCAATCCATGTCCAGGACCGTAAAGTCCACTGGGAATTGCAGACCCTGCACGGTTACGATAACGTTCCAAAGTATACCCTTAGGTCTCTTTACGGATCTATCAGCAAACTGAAGGATCACGCGGGATTCGTAAAGAGGGCCTAACTCGAGCTTATCGAGTAAAGAAGAGGGTATCAGATTGATCGAGGAACCGTTACCTAATAGAGTACGATCGAAATCGGCTTTTGCGATCTCGCATCTGACATAATGTGCACCTGAATCTTTCTTCTTCTTCGGTAACTTATTCTGTATCGCACAGGATGTAGCCTTAGTCAAGACATGTTTCTCTGTTCGTGATCTCTTTTTCCTACGTGTGGTGCATCGGTTTTTCAATTAATTCTTATGCGTAGGAAACTGATCTAAGGCATCGTGAAGCGGGATCTTCAGAAAGATGTGATCTTTGAGTAATTTTTCGATCTCTGAAGATGCAAGATTCTTTTTGGTGTTTTTCTTTCCTTTTCCAAACAAAGCATCAGGAAAAGGAACAAAATCAGAAGTCAGAAAATCAAAATTTTTATTGATTGTGGAATCAGCTTGTATATCGAGAGTCTCAGAATTATTTACAAAACTCTCTAAGACTGGGGAAGAAAGCCTTTTTTCGGGGCTCTCTGCCAGATCTGGCGTGATGTCATTGTTTGATTCGCCGGTGTCCATATCTGCTGTGTTGGCATCGCTCTCGTCTCTTGAATCTGTAGGGTGGTCCTCATCATCTTGCGGGTTCTCCTCCTCGGCTTCAGACTCTTGTGGCTCATGGATCTGCTCATGCTCCTTTGGTGCCCTCTCCTCTTCTTTGACAGATCACTCAGCTGCCGAGGTAGAGATGAGAGTTTCTCCAACTCTCGCAGCGGCTGTAGGTCTTGGACCTTCTTGTGAATCACATCCACCAACGCTAGCTTCTCGCTAATGTATCCCATGTTGGTGTTGGATTCAGAATCTGAGATGTTAGCCACCTTGTGATGTTCTCGGTGATGTGGTGGTTCTGGGGCTTTCTGAAATGCCCGAGTAGAGTCTACGACTCTCGAGTTCTCGGCCATCCCAACGAAGATGGCCCAGACTGACTCGGCGTCCTTATTCAAGTTGCTGCCGCCACATGCGGCACTCACGAGCCCCTAGATTTCTGGTTGGAGTCCTCCGAAGTAGTTCTGCACAAGCACCTTCATCGGGATCTCATGATGCGGGCATCTCTCCGTAAGATCCTTGAATCGATCCCATGCCTCATGGAATGATTCGTGCGGGAGTTGCGTGAAGTTGGAGATCTGGCTCCTCATCATGTTTGTCCTTCCTAGAGGAAAATATTTGCGCAGGAAGGTGGACTTCAGATCATCCCATGTAGAGATTTCCCTCCCCAGATGACTCAGCCAATAAAGAGCCTTATCTACTAAGGCAAAGGGGAAGGCCTTGAGGCGTACGACCTCCTGCATGACTCCTGGATAGCAAGCCGTTCCGCAAATCATTTCGAACTGCTGTAAGAAGGTGAACGGCTCCTCTGCAGTATTCCCATAGTACTTGGGAAGCAAAGAAATGAAGGACGGTCTCAGCTCGTATGGCCATTGATTCGGAGGTAGCCGAATCCAATTGTGGAGCGTTCCAGCACCCGGGTCATACTCGTCCCGTAAAGTCGCGGGAACCGCATGCGGTAACTGGTTCCCGGCCCCTGCTCTCAGCGCGGCTATTTCAGCCCGCAGTTAAGTCTGAACTCTAAACTGTTCTCGGATTTGTAGATTCATCTGCTGAAGTGTATTGAGAATCCCTGTAGTAATATATGCGGCTGATCTGGTCTTCCTTCCTGATGTTCCCCAGCTGGTGGCCTCTCGTCTGCTGCTGGTCCTTTGCCGCGAGCCATCTGATAGTCTGTGAAAGAAAAACTCTCGTAAGAACTCAGTGAAAGATCGGTTGGAGATCTAGATGTATCGAGGTAAGGGTCTGCCTCGATAGTCTGGCCTGGAGGTGAGGGAGTCTAGGTCTAACTCTCCTCGAGATCTGATGGGACCAGCTCAGGAAAAGGGTCATCCCGATCCTGTGAAGACGTACGTTCGACGGTGGTCGGTCGAAAGCTCACGGAGTCTGAGCAGAAAAGCCGTCGAGATGTCATCCTCGGTGTCAGGAGGAACGATCAGGAGAGCACGTATTACGATTCAAATGAGAGGATAAATGCGAAAGCCACAGAAACTCACGTCCCGCAAGCAAACACAAAGCAAACCCCGTGTTCACCAACTCAACCCGATGAAGACCGTAAGAGTTCGATCTTTTTATCTTGTCGGTTTTAGGGTTGTAATTAGCAAACAAGTTGCGGTTATCATGGGATGAGCGAGCCAATAGGTGCCCGATAGTTTCTCCGAAACACTGGCCCGAATACTTACAAAAGATCACTCGCACTCAGCCAGTATGGGAGTAAGTACGAACCATTTCCGGCTACCCGTGTTACTTGAGGACGGAGCCTTGCGTAGTGTCCTCTTAACCTCCCACTCTGCTAAGTAAACCCGGATCGTTTCCAGCTACCCAAGCTTACCCACTGAGGAACAGTGATTAGGTGTATGAACCCAGTAGTATTTCACGGGAAATACGGGGTTTTGGGCTCTAACCTTATGGGTCAGCTCTCGCTCGCGCACTCTGAGATGTTGTGCGGGGGTTACTCTCCCAAAACAAATGAATCAATTTACGGCTTTTAGATCAGATATATTTAGTAGTCCCGATTTTAGTTTACGGTTTTGTAACTTTTTTTGGGTTTTTTCAAGCAAACGTCTACCGATTTTTTTTATTTTTATAAAAACCCTAAAATCATGCACCTAGGTTGCGGGTCCTAAGACTAGCTACGTAGGCACAATCAGATAGAGAGAAAAAATCCTAAACAATCATCTAAAAAGCCGTGGAAAACTGATAAGCGAGAAAAACCGCGGTGGGTGCTCTGATCCCTCGGATGCACGGTATCTGGCGAATCAGACTCCAAAAAAAATGGGGGGGGGGTTTGTTTATTGTCTATTACATCTTCTCTCCCTTTCTCTCTCTTTTACAAAAAAATTCTAACTAGATCTGCCCTCTGCAGCCGACTCGTAAAGAAGGAGCCGGCCTCTACTCTTTCAACTGATTTGGTTTCCAAAGAAGCCGGCTGATCCTGCAGGCCCAGCAAAACTAGTTAGATGTATGAAAGCCGTACGAAATTGGTCGAGAGAACCGTCGAGAAAATCGTAAGAAAAACCGAAAGAAAATATGAAAACAAAAAAAGAAAGATGATCAAGAAAAAGCCGTACGAAAAAGCCATACGAAAAACGAAACAAAAAGAAGAAAGAAAATAAAATCACAAAAAAAATCGAAACAAAATCAAAGTAGTCTAATGCCTCCCCGGCAACGGTGCCATTTTGATAAAGTTAAAAATCGGTTTCGTGGCTTTTTTAGAGAAGGAAGTTGTCGGTGTAGAAAAAGCCGCGAAAAATACGATTCTTAGCTTGTATCAAATAAATTCGATTTTCCGAAGGAAAACCTACACTAAATATTTATCCAGGTAAGTGTGCCTGGGTCGAACTCAAGGAGGCAGAATAGAAGACTTCGATTTTTTCGGAGATATTTTTGCAATTTTATTTTATCTCTTCTTGAAGTGATCAGAGCAAGAAACACTTTTTTGTTTTTGTTTTATTTTATTTTTTTTGATTTTAATCTTTTCAAATTTTTATTTATTTTTCACAAAGGGATATTTTTCACAAAAAGGTTTATTTATTATATAATAGGTGGAAATATGTAGGTGATACAATATAGTAGGTGGAAGCGGGTCGAGCAGCGAGCTCGAACAACACAAGAAAACAAAATAAAATGAATGTGGTTTTCGAAAAATCAAAACACGACGAAAACATGACAAAAACTCACGAAACTTTAATACAATCTAGATGGGGTAGTTATGTAACTACCCTAAAAAAATCGTCAAGAAACAAGGTCAAACGTGGTCCAAAGAACCTCTACAGCCCAGGGGAATAAGCGTAAAAAAAACTATATAAAATGTTTTGCAAAAAGGTCCTTAAGGGACTGTTTTGAAAACAAAAGAAAAGAGTTTTATATTTAGGTCCCTACGGAGGGACCTAAATGTGATTCTGAAAACCTTGGGGAGCGGGATGGAATTGCTGGAAAACTCTCTGGACTTATTGTGCACAATTCCCACCAGTTCGCTATAGACGGCTTGGATTAGAAGATGCCCGCGCGGATCGGACGCTCGCGGTTGCGCCACGTGTCGCTCAACTGCACTTCAACTGTTCTTGAAACTGTTTTTGAGTCTGTTGGAGGGCTGACGATGGGCGCTTCTTCTCCGAATTATCCCGATCAAACAACGACGGCTTTGGCTCGCCGACGGGGCCAGAGGGGTGGCTCCTCCACCCCTTGAGCTCGCCCGCGATAGATGGCTGGCGGAGACGGCTCCGAGCGGCAGTGGTCCGGCGATGAAGACGGCAGTCTCGATGAACCTGGAGGTTGCTGAAGGTTGTTACACCACCTTTGCATGGCGATTTCTTTGACGACGAGTGCTTCCAGATGATTTGAATTGCTACTGACAGAAGATAGACCTGCGAATAAAAGAGGGATATGCTCGATTCGAAGAATCAGCCTAAGGATTAAAGGATTCGCAAGATCAAAAATGATGAAAGATAAGGTTTCCAGACTTCATGAAATTGGGCATGGAATTGGCGATGAAATTAGATCGCGAATGGAAATGGATTCGAATCGAGTTTGAAATAGAAATTTGATGCGCGCCTAACCTAGAAGATCAATCTATCTAGTCACGCGCTTAGCGTTGCTAATCAACGCATGATGATCGAGGAAGAAATTCGAAAAGAATGAAGGAAGAGGTTTGGGGAGACAAGGTGTATTACCTGGACTGAATCGCTCGATGGTCGACCTTTGGCCGGAGCTCCACGCGGCGGTTGCGATGATGCAAGGAAGAAGGCCTCCTTGGAACTCTTCCTCTGACGTCCCTCCTCCACGCGCGGCGTCTCCTAGCTGCTGTCACCACCGAGGATGGCCGGTACGGGGTATAAAAATGGGTGGTCGGCTACTGGAGCTGGAGCTTCAGGTTAGTTGGAAGGTTAGGTTGTTAATGGCAACTTTTGGGGTTTAAATAGATGAGATTCATGGGCTCCAAGTTAACATCTAATGGTAGGCGAGGTTCTTGGTTGTTGGAGGAAGGTATCCAATGGCTGAAATCACCTGGAGGAGATAAATCAAGGAAGAAGGCTAGTTGGAACAGACCGGTTGAACTGCTTCTTGGAGAAGACAAGCCAGGTGCTGACAAGTGTCAGCACCTGGTTTGTCCAGATCTTGAAAATCATTATAAATTCATTAATAAATATTAAATAATGTTATTTTAAATAGGTATAATTATAATAAATGTAGATAAATTAATTATCTAATTTATGGAATAATTACTTTTAATAAATAATAAATATTATTTGAAGTATAAATATTATATTAATAAATATGTATTTATAAATAGGTTTTGAATTTTTAATTTAAAAAATAAATACTTAAAAATTAATTTTATATTTTCTTAATTATTAGAAGAATAAATAAGGCTTGGGTGATTTTTTATAGATTTTAATAAATTAATTACATGTTTTAATAAATAGAGGTATTAGTTATCTAGTTCATTTATACCTATAATTTAGTGTTTTTGATTTTATTAAAATAATAAATATGCTCCAAAAATTATGAAATAATTTACGGTGAAAATACAAGATCATGAAATATTTTAAAAATTATAAAATTAAGGAAACTATAAATAATGTGTGTTATATAAAATAAATAGCCCTGAAACCCCGTTGTCTATTGGTCCCAAAACCGACTTTTTGCAAACGGACTCCAAATTCGATGAAACCACCTTTATTAATTATAGAATTTTATTTTATGAACTTTAAAGGTGAGTAGAGTGAAATTGGAGTTCGTATGAGGAAGTTATGATGTTCGGAAGCTGAGATTTTGACAATTTACAGGTTGGGTTTCTTGGCATATATACAGGGTACTATTTTTAACTTATTTTTATATTTTTATATACATTTTTAGGAATAATGAGGAAAAGAGTTTGGTGAAAAATATGTATATATGAGTTAATTAAAAATCATTGAATTTTTATATTTATTTTATAAATAATGGGAAGTGTATAGAGTGTGTATTAATTTATTTTTAGGTTTTCTTTCCTTATCTCCCCCTACTTTTTGGTTTGTCGACCAATCGATGCTTACTTGGTCTCGAGGGTTAGGCTATAAATATACCTTACAGTTATATTTATATTTTAAGTCATATTGTATATATTTACATATATTCAATCTGCCTTTGTTATTTTCTTGTTCTTTATTTATTTACATGGTTTTGATGATTAAAAGTGAGTTTTTATTCATGAAGGATGATTTATTAAAAGATGGGAATTAATTGATATTTACATGCATTTGTTAAGAGTTTTAAGACAAAATGCGACAGAAAAGTTAATGAATCATGGATTCATCAGCCTACGACAACTGGTAAAAGCATAGGCTACACCTAGAGATCTGGAAGAGGCTCTAGCAATGGCTGCTGCAATGTCTGGGGGACATGTGTTGCCAACAACATGAGTCATTATCTCCCTCCGTCAGGAGATAATGTCATCAATATGTGAATATGAATGAGTCGAACTGTCAGGAGGTTCAATCTTCTCAACCACACGAGCATATATGGGGTATCCATGCTTTTATTAGCATGTATCCTCAAAATGACCTGGGAAACAACAATAGGTGCAATGGTTACTTTGACGTCCACCTCCTCTGCCACATGGACCATGCCATCTGAATTGAGTAGAACCTGACTTGTCGCAACATACAGGGGATGCTTGTAGAGATGACAATGCGAAGGAGGCCACTGGCGGCGATGTCGGCATGTGGCACACAAGCAGAAGGACAGAGGGTAGGGTTAGGACTTGGAGTACGAGAACTCCAGCCTAGAACCGTCGCTCTGATACCACGCGGAAAGGAAAATAATGAGATGCTTATTCATGAGGCCCTAGGGATCTATTATAAAGAGGATAAATATATTGGAAATATTACATAATGTAGATAAGAAAAGAGAATACATAAAAATAATAAAAGATAACTAATATGTCAACACTAATGCCACTCTGATGAGGTGTATGCATAGGAAGTCTGATGTATGATGCCAATGGACCTGTGATACAAAACTCCAAGGCATTGTCACAGTGTACATACTTAACAATAACATAAAAATGGTTGTTATTTCAATAATGAAAGTTTGAATAATGGACTTAGCCTCATACTTGTCTTTCAAAAGGACAACCTAAGGAAGTCTAGAAAAATCATCAACAACCAATAAATTGAACATGTGTCCCTAGTGATCATGAACATGATTGAGGTCCATATATCAAAATGAACCAACTAAAGTAAAGAACTATTGCTATAAGTCTGACTATCAGGAAAAGTAAAACAATGATTGTTCTTTAGCTAGAAAATTTTGCACTAAAAAGTAGGATAATGAGGAATCTGTGGGAGACTCTACACAGCTTCTGCAGAGAAAGATGATCGAACCAAAGATGTCACATGCATGGAGACACTGATCCAATGGGGATCGAATATCTGCCTCCATAAGGAGATTGGACCAGTTTGTAGAGAACCCTTGCTCACAACCACATCCAATTACCCTATATGTAAGTATACCCTGAAACACAAAAGAAGAGGGGTCAAATATGACACAACAATTCAGATCCTTGATAATTTGAAAAATAAATAGCAAGTTCATAGAAAAATCAGATCTTTGCAAACACGTAGACGATGCCAATTGAACGCGAACCTTTCCATGTCCTATAATATAGGAACATGTCCCATCTGCAATGATTACATATCTGTCAGGATGAACTGAATTGTAGAGAGTGAATTGTGCTTTGCCACTGCAGATATAATGGTATGCTATGGAGTCCAAATTCCAGTCTAAAATGTGTCACATTGCAACTAAGAAGTGTATAAGATAAAACCTAAGGTAGTGGCAAAGGTTGCAACATCAAAAGATCTCGAAGAAGCACTAATATGACTTATAGAAGTAGTCATGATCTCCTTCAGATAGGAGACAAGGTCATCGAACTTAGACCAACAAAATTTATAATAGACTCAATCTGCTTGGCAACACAAAAGTTGCACGATAACCGTGCTTCCGATTGTAAGTGACCTAACAGTGATAAAGACAGTGGCAATATATATACTACTGGCATGAGTGTCCACCTCCTCTGTCACGGACACCGCACCTCTGAACTATGTTGAACCTCCTCTACTACGAGATGCAACCATCGCAGAGGGGGTTTGAGTAGTGGCTACAGGAGGCACCACGATCATGCTTAGTCGATTGTAGTCCTCCTACATGGGAAGTGTATAAGCACATGTGAGAAGCTATGTGCATGCGGCATCGTACTGTGAATCAAGGGTCGACAAAAATACTCCGCCTGTTATGGCATTCATGTACGTCTTCTGCTGCTCTGTGGAAGCGTTAAGAGGCATGAAGCTATGAAGCTTCTCAAACATGCCCCTGAGCCATGAATAGAAGGCATGAAGTGGACGACCATCTCGCTTAGCTGTGAAGATTTACATAAGCTGCAAGATCTTTGTATCATTCCTCACCTGAGAATATGTGATGGTAATGATGTCCCAAATTGCCTTGGTAGTAGGTTGATGAAGAATGGCGTTGGTTATCTATGTGGTAAGGATACCATATAGCCAAACTCGTCATCTTGCTTCCAAAAAGCATTCACCCAGTCTTGTTGGTTGGCTCAAGCTATGTCAGAATGTACTCCTTGTCATTGCACTCTGTAATGCTTATGACCCGCATTGACCATAACTCATAATTGGTCCCGTCCATCTTGGCGATGGGCGTCGGGCCTTTAAAGGCACTGGAGGGGAGGATAAACCAATATCACTATCTAACATTATGAAAAATGAGCCTAGGAAGGATGTGAATAGGGTTGTACTAGGGAATCAAATGCATGTACTGTTGGAGTATTCGTTGTATACGTCATCTATGAGGGAGACGGGTAAATGGATCTCTCCAGGATCCATTTACCCCATCCATATGTTCAGTCCCACATCTATAATGGCGGGATTTGGAGGCTCTGTGAAGGCTATAAAAGGAGCCCCAGACCTGCTGCATCGATTGAGAAAAAGCAATGAAGCATATGCCCCTTTGAGGGCTTCTCCTGTGGTTTCATCCCGATCCTTAGGGAGTAGGGTTCCATGTTGAATCTTTGTGTTCTTTAAGTTCTTTAACTTTATTTCTAATTCCGCTTCCGCTTACTATTTTCTAACATGGTATCAGAGTGGGCTCGATTCTCGATTGATTTCTTGAATTTTTTTTCGAGAATTGAGAGCAGATTCATTCTTATTTGTTGTTCAATAAGTTCTAGGGTTCTTTTAGAACCCTAATCTTTCCAGCTTTGGTTATCCAAATTCCTGGCGGCACCAGTAAGGCCTCATCGTAGGCATATTCTTCATCTCCAGGCATCATATCGATCTCCATGACGACCGTCTCCAACGATCCAGACCGAAGGAACCCTCCTAGTCTTCGGCCATCTCCAGGTCCTCTACGTCATCTACCAGTGATTCTAGGCTCCAAGCGACGACGCTTGATGAATCCTTTCATCACCTTTATTCTATCATTTTAGCCTTAAAAACCCTAGCTAATGCTTGTAAATAGCATTTATTTGTACGAAATAGCATTCATTATTTGTTGTATTTATTGTATATAAACATGTTTTTTTATACCAAAATTATATAATAAAGAGAAGAAAAGAAAAAAAATAAAATATCGAAGATATTTTATGATCTTGAACCCCGAGACCAAGTCAAGAGTTGAGTTGGTCGATAAGGAATAAAGTAGGGGGAGATAAGGGCCAAACATACAATAAAAACCCAATTCTTTTATTCATAAATTTAAGCATTTTTGACACCTATTTTATTCCTTACTATTTATTCATCAAATAAGAAACTTTGTACAAGAAAGTTGTAGATAATAAGGTGAATAAAAATACAAAATTGAGTTTGTACAAAAATAATACACAGTGTTCATTTTATACACAAAATAAAAAAGCCAAAAACCAAACTTCTCATACCCATATATTTCAAATAAAAATTCAAAACATATCAAAATCACTCTAATTGTATATAACTTTATACAAGCTATTTAGTGTTGGTGGTTTCATATTTTTTGGAATTACTGTGTGAAACTTAGGTTTTTGGGCCTTCATTCTACATTATATCGATTAAGATATTCAATTTATTCGTCCTTCATTTTAACAAATTCATATTTTTGTAATTTTGTAAACATCATCTATAAGACATGTGCATATTATAAAATAAAACCAAAAAATAAAATAAAATAAACTAAGTCTATGTGTAAACATAGGCAAAATACCTATAGTTGTACATGTACATAAATAAAAAGGGACCCTATTCTTTTATTCTTTATTCTTTTATATTTTTATAATATTGTTAATATCATGTATATTATATTAAAAATACAAAGATAAAATAAAACAAAAGAAATACATTCAAATAAAATGATGTACATAAAACATAGATGGAATACCTATAAATATACCTACATGATATACATATCTATTTATTTAATTGTACAAATTATATCATAAAAATAAAATAAAAATATATTTATACACCTAAAAATAAGTTGTAAATTTATACAATAAAGGAATAAAATAATAAAATAAAATATATAAAATAGAAATAAAATAGCCAAAATATAGGTAAATATACCTATAAATACACTATTAAAAGTAAATACTAATAAATAACGTCAAAACAATAAATAAAAATCATAATAAAATACTATATTAAATAATAAATAGTTTTATTTTATAATCAAAAATTAATAAAATCATTTATTATTTATAAATAATTATTTTCGAATTAACTTTTTATTTTGTCATTTAATGGGCTTGCGTGGACCAATCAACGTTCAACCTTTGTTGACTCCGAGTCAATTCTCTCCCCCACTTCCAGACATGATGTGCTTGTCCAATCCCGTGATTTCGCACATTTTTTCTGGGCATCTCATCGCTCAATCGCCTTCGTCCCCTTCATACGAAATGATCATTGATCATTGTACATACTCTCCATACCCTTTAATCTTTTGTATATATGCTGTAATCGTCGCAATTAGACGCTCAAATAAGGGTGTCCCTATGTTCTATAAATGACCCCCTCCGTCTTCCATGCATTTTCTGGTCACCATTACGAGTCTAGGAACCCTAGTTCTGTTTCTAGTTGAGTTCCTCGTGACAGGAGGAGCTTCTTCGAGGTCAAGCTGAGCTCCAGGAGTACGGGGTGCACCCACAGCTGCTAACTACGGTAACCCTGCTCTTTGGCTAATCCCATGTATAAGAGTTTCCTTTTTATCATTTCTTTTACTCACGTTTAATCTTAGCTTTAATTTATAGTTCTTAGATTAGGTCCTAGTTATCTAGATTAGTGTAATCCATCATTCGCGTAGTTCGTCGAAGTCGAGCTTCGGTGAACTCCTCTGTGTGCCAACATCCACTCTACGCCGTTCCCTCCACTTCCATATCGATCCTTGTCCCATTCTGAATGCCCCACGCATCCTCATCTCATCCAGATCGACCCCGATTTGGAGATCTGCTCCTCCACCTCCGCCGCTCGCTGGAGGAGCTCTGCCTGACCCACGTTGCATCATTCAACCCCGAATAAGTCCCTCTGAACCTTGTTTTCCTTGCGCATGTGTTCTCTACAGGTCAGGAGGGCCAAAGGTCCCGCAAGGGTTGATTTTTGAAGGAAGAAGAAGCATGTGTTCTTTCCCGATCTTTCCAGCCTTCTTTTGGGCTCTGGCATACCTTCTGAAGCTACCCACCGATGCATCGGACCACCAGGAATGAGCAGAAACCTTTAGCGGAGAGATTGGAGGCCAGAGATGCTCAGGGAACGGATCGAAGCTCGCCCTAGGCGAGCTTCTCCCCCTATTCTTCCGAGAGACCTCAGGGCCATTAGATCAAGAGCGCTGCTCCAGATCAATCATCAACCGTCAGATGTAGCGTGCCTCGACTGTCGATCTCCCGCTAAAGATCTAATCCACGCCATCGATCCATGAAGCGGTACTTGTCGTTAGAGCGCCACTTGGATAAGTGAGGTAGCCAGCACCGTCAGATCCACGCAATAAAGCGGTAATTTTCACATTTCCCCAAAACCTTTTTGTATTTAATATTTAGTCCTATAATTAAAAAAAGGGATTTTTTCCCAACAGACCCTAAAATCTTTCAAAATTACCTCTACGACCTTTGAAACATCCTAATTCCTCCCCAGACCTTGTAATCTTACTAACCCTTACCCTACAGACCCTGCGGTTAAGCCCCGTTAATTTGCTCGTTAAAATTAACCTGATTCCGTTATGTTCATTTATATTATACCCATTTTTTATTAAATATACGTTGAATGCCACTCCATCATCCGAGACTTGCCCCCCTCTCCGCGTCCCGACGATGCTGCTCCCCCTCTCCCTGCACGACGGCGATTGCTGCTCCCTGCCTTCCCCCACCGACACCGACGATGGAGGCGCCCCCTCTGCCTCTGCTGCTTGCCCCCCACCTTCCCTGCCGACGATGGAGCTCCGCCCTGCTGCTGCTTCGACCCCCTCCGGATGGAGCCCCCCTGCCGCTGACGATGGAGCCTCCCCCCCCTCCCCGATGGAGCTTCCCCTCGCACCCGATGACGAACCCCCCCTCCCCACACCCCTCCCACCTGACGACGAACCCCCTCCCCTCCCCACCCCGATCATATCTGCTTGTCTCTAAAATCACAATCTATAATGATCACTCAGCTATTCGATTTCTAATGGAAAAGAAGGATGCTAAGGCACGCCTTCTTATATGGATTCTATTACTCCAGGAATTCGATTTGGACATCAAAGATAAATCTGGGGTAAAGAATGTGGTAGCTGATCACCTCTCCCGATTACAGTCAGATCAGCCTTCAGATGAGTACACGCCAGAGATCGCAGAGAGATTTCTTGACGAGAGCATCTTTGCGGTTACCGAGCTTCCGTGGTATGCAGATATAGTGAACTTTCTGATCACTCAGAAAAGTCCTCAGGGTTGGCCTAAGAACCGAGTTGACAAACTAGTTTCTGAGGCACGATACTACCATTGGGAGGATCCGATTCTTTTTCGCAAAGGATCGGATTGCGTTTACAGGCGTTGTATTCCTCAGGAGGAATATAATAGTGTCCTCACTTTATGCCATTCTTTAGAGTCAGGAGGACATCATTCAGGGAAGAGGACAGCGCAGAAGGTACTATAGAGCGGATTATGATGGACGACTCTTACTAGAGATGCCTGCACATTTGTAAAGAGTTGCCCAGATTGTCAGAGAGCTACAGGGACAATCACTGCCAGAGATGCAATGCCGATGCGACCCGTCATTATTTGTGAGATCTTTGACGCATGGGGCATAGATTTCATGGGACCGTTCCCTTCTAGCAGTGGCTTTGAGTACATTCTTCTCGCTGTAGACTATGTTAGTAGATGGGTGGAGGCTATACCCACACGAACCGCAGACAATAAGACCGTTTGCAAGTTCCTAAGGGAACACATTATTTCGCGGTTTGGGATCCCACGCATTCTCATTTCAGATGGGGGTAGCCATTTCATTAATAAGGAGGTGAAAAAGCTAGTGAAGCAGTATGCCATTGATCACAGAGTAGCTTCTCCTTACCACCCACAGACGAACGGCATGGCTGAAGTTTCAAATAGGGAGGTAAAATCAATTCTCCAGAAACTAGTACGACTGGATAGGAAGAACTGGTCACTGCTTCTAGATTAGGTTCTTTGGGCATATCGTACTACATACAAAACTCCCTTAGGTACTTCACCATTTAGATTGGTTTATGGAAAGCCGTGCCACTTGCCTGTAGAGATCATGCACAAATCCGAATGGGCAATTTGAGAGATATTGATGGATGCACAGAGAGCAGGGGCCAAGAGAAAGATAGATCTGAATGAGCTGGTAGAGATTCAAAATCAAGCATACGAGAACACACTCATCTATAAGGACAAAGTGAAGAAATGGCATGACAGACATATTCGGCACAAGAGCTTTGTTCCTGGGCAGAAAGTCTGGTTGTTCAATGCGAGATTGAGAATTTTTCCCGACAAATTAAAAAGCAAGTGGGAAGGACCGTACATAGTCAGAACAGTGCACGACAATGGCAGTATAGCAATATCTGATGTGTCACCTGGTGCAGAACCGTTCGTGGTTAACGGGAAGATGATAAAGCACTTCGTTGAGACTACTGATCATCTGGTTCGTACTGAAGTGATCTATTTTGTACAGGAATCATGATCATTCTTTCACTTCATCTCATCCTGTACAAATTCTTTTAAGCCATTCGTTTCTGGAGATCCATAACACTTGTATATTCTTCGTAGACCACAATCGTCCCCATTTTTGCTCATCTTCTATGCTTAGGATACCAGATCCTAAGTATAGGGGGGACCGATTGTTCACTGATTCACGTTTTATATTTTGTTATGATTCTTTTTGTATAGCCTTTCTTTTTCACAAATCACTGATCTCCGATTTTTGACCACACTCGTTTCAATACTTAGGATGCCTTATCCTAAGTATAGGGGGGACCAAGTGATTTCGATGATTTCGTATTCTTTTCCTTTTGAACTTTCGTTATTTATTCTTTTCACTCAGTCATCCCATTTTTGCTCTCCCGTTTTACTTACGATGACCTGATCGTAAGTGTGGGGGGGGTTGACTGACTTGTATCCTTTATTCTTTTTCATCCAATTTTACTCAGCACGAGGGGGGTTGACTGACTTGTATCCTTTATTCTTTTTCACCCACTTTTACTTAGCACGAGTTATGGCCTCCTTTTTCTCTTTTGACGCTATGAGGACATAGCACAAGCTAAGTATAGGGGGTGCGTATATATTGTATATATAATTTTGTCCATAACGCGTACTTTTATGTATTTTCTATATCTATAAAATCCATAAAAAGTGGGTACGGGTTAATTCAAAATCCATTTATATATTTATTTATTATTTGTAAAAACCTTGTAAATAAGTAAAATATGTTTAAAACTTGTATTTAAAACTTGTAATTAAAATATGTACTTAAAGTATGTATTTAAAATTTGTATAATACTTATTTAAAATTCTCTTTATTAAAACATGTGTAAAAAACCATTCAACCCTTGTAAAATACTTTGTAGATAAGATTTGTAAAATACATTAGAAATTTAACCCGAATAAAATATATCTTGTAAAATTCTTGTATAAAAACTTGTTTATAAAAACCATAAAATCCATAAAAATTACAAAGTCCTAAAATTCATAAAAATGAGTAAAATCCAGAAAATATACTTCACAAAAACATGGTTGCATTTGCATTCGCATTTTTCAGAATAAGTTTGATTTCTGGAACTAAGGACTTGGTCTAGTCTAAAGGATGGAGCTTGATTACGGCCTTTAACTCTGGTTGTAAGGAGCCTGGTTAGGATCTGGAATTTGGACTCTTCAGGTCTTTTGACTTAAAATCTTTGGGTTCCATAAGACCATATTCGAGAAATCAAGTCATATGTGCTTTAGTAGACCATTTGGAGTAATCCGTACAACTCTACACCAGTGAACCAATCTTGAACACATGCACTCTGCACTTAGCTCGACTCGCATGGAGTTCCGAAGGGCAGTAAACCTTGGTAGTGTGTTTCTATCCTTATCTTTGCGGCATTGACGTCTAAAGATGGGAGAGATTGGGGTTGCGATAGTTGCTTCGGATGAGGGAAGGATCTACTGACACAATTTTACTAAGACCTCAAAAAAAGGGACGAAATAAAAAGATGCTATATCTGTCGAGGCACAAAAAGATGAATGCAATGCAAGCAAATTATAAAGTCAAAGCAAAGCAGAAGCCACCAAATAAGACCACAATGGTTCAAGCTTCCATCAAATATGCCTGCACATCTTAGTGGAGACTCAGCTATACCGGTTGAGCTTCACAAGGAGATGCGTCTACACTGGTCGCACTCCACTTCTTTTCTCATTCTTCTACTTTCTCCCTATATTCGATTGTGGACATAGCAGAACTGAACTCAGAAGGGAATACCTCCCTCCCCGAGGAAAGAGTAACGGGATGAGGAATCCATAGAAGTGTATAGCCGGGATTGACGGTTTCTTCGGTTCTCTAAGCAGGAAGAGCTAAATCAATTCCCACACTGTACAAGTTGATTTCAAGGACGGTAGAGTTTGCGATATGAATAAGTGAGTCTGAACTAGCCGATGAAGTGATCTTGAGTAAGGATTTGTGGAACTTGAGGACTGTTGAGGATAAAATCCTAATCCTAGTTAAGGTTCCGACAAAATGCTTGTTTCAGGCCTGATCGAGCTCTATCCTTTGTCTGTTCTCATGAATTGGTTTAGGAAAACAAATTCATTCTAACTTTCTTTCTTTTTCACTTACTTTTCAAATAAGTGTTTGCTAAGGGACTAGCAAAGTTTAAGTATAGGGGGTTGATGAATCCATGATTCGTTAACTTTTCTGTTGCATTTTGTCTTAAAACCCTTAACAAATGCATGTAAATATTCATTAATTCCCATCTTTTAATAAATCATTCTTCATGAATAAAAACTCACTTTTAATCATCAAAATCATCTAAAAAAATAAAGAACAAGAAAATAACAAAGGTAGATTGAATATATGTAAATATATACAATATGACTTAAAATATAAATATAACTGTAAGGTATATTTATAGCCTAACCCCCGAGACCAAGTCAGCATGGATTGGTCGACAAACCAAAAAGTAGGGGGAGATAAGGAAAGAAAACCTAAAAATAAATTAATACATACTCTATACACTTCCCATTATTTATAAAATAAATATAAAAATTCAATGATTTTTAATTAACTCATATGCACATATTTTTCACCAAACTCTTTTCCTAATTATTCCTAAAAATGTATATAAAAATATAAAAATAAGTTAAAAATAGTACCCTGTATATATGCCAAGAAACACAGCCTGTAAATTGTCAAAATCTCAACATCCGAACATCATAACTTCCTCATACGAACTCCAATTTCACTCTACTCACCTTTAAATCATAAAATAAAATTCTCTAATTAATAAAGGTGGTTTCATCGAATTCGGAGTCCGTTTGCAAAAAGTCGGTTTTGGGACCAAAAGACAATAGGGTTTCGGGGCTATTTATTTTATATAACACACATTATTTATAGTTTTCTTAATTTTATAATTTTTAAATTATTTCATGATCTTGTATTTTCACCCTAAATTATTTTATAATTTTTGGAGCATATTTATTATTTTAATAAAATCAAAAACACTAAATTATAGGTATAAATGAACTAGATAGCTAATACCTCTATTTATTAAAATATGTAATTAATTTATTAAAATCTAAAAAATTCATCCAAGCCTTATTTATTATTCTAATAATTAAGAAAATATAAAATTAATTTTTAAATACTTATTTTTTAAATTAAAAATTCAAAACCTATTTATAAATACATATTTATTAATATAATATTTATACTTCAAATAATATTTATTATTTATTAAAAGTAATTATTCCATAAATTAGATAAATAATTTATCTACATTTATTGTATTTATAACTATTAAAAATAACATTATTTAATATTTATTAATGAATTTATAATGATTTTCAAGATCTGGACAAACCAGGTGCTTACACTTGTCAGCACCTGGCTTGTCTTCTCCAAGAAGCAGTTCAACCGATCTGTTCCAACTAGCCTTCTTCCTTGATTTATCTCGCGCAACTCTTAACTCCTCCAGGTAATTTCAGCCATTGGATACCTTCCTCCAACAACCAAGAACCTCGCCTACCATTAGATCTTAACTTGGAGCCCACGAATCTCATCTATTTAAACCCCCAAAGTCGCCATTAACAACCTAACCTTCCAACTAACCTAAAGCTCCAGCTCCAGTAGCCGACCCCCCATCTTTCAAGCCCTGTACCGGCCATCCTCGGTGGTGGCAGCAGCTAGGAGACGCCGCACGTGGAGGAGGGACATCGTAGGAAGAGTTCCAAGGAGGCCTTCTTCCTTGCATCGCCGCAACCGCCGCGTGGAGCTCCGGCCAAAGGTCGACCGTCGAGCGATTCAGTCCAGGTAATACACCTTGACTCCCCAAACCTCTTCCTTCATTCTTTTCGAATTTCTTCCTCGATCATCATGCATTGATTAGCAACTCTAAGCGCATGACTAGATAGATTGATCTTCTAGGTTAGGCGCGCATCAAATTTCCATTTGAAACTCTATTCGAATCCATTTCCATTCGCGATCTAATTTCATCGCCAATTCCACGCCCGATTTCATGAAGTCTGGAAACCTTATTTTTCGTCAGTTTTGATCTTGCGAATCCTTTAATCCTTAGGCCGATTCTTCGAATCGAGCATATCCCTCTTTTATTCGCAGGTCTATCTTCTGTCAGGAGCAATTCAAATCATCTGGAAGCACTCGTCGTCAAAGAAATCGCCACGCAAAGGTGGTGTAACAACCTTCAGCAACCTCCAGGTTCATCGAGACCGCCGTCTTCATCGCCGGACAACCGCCACTTGGAGCTATCTCCGCCAGCCATCTACCGCGGGCGAGCTCGAGGGGTGGAGGAGCCACCCCTCTGGCCCTGCCGGCGAGCCAAAGCCGTCGTTGTTTGACCGGGATAATTCAGAGAAGAAGCGCCCATCGTCAGCCCTCCAACAGACTCAAGAACCGTTTCAAGAACAGCTGAAGTGCAGTTGAGCGACACATGGCACAACCGCGAGCGTCCGATCCGCGCGGGCATCTTCTAATCCAAGCCGTCTATAGCGAACCAGTGTGAATTTCGCACAATAAGTCCAGAGAGTTTTCCAGCAATTCCATCCTGCTCCCCAAGGTTTTCAGAATTACATTTAGGTCCCTCTGCAGGGACCTAAATGCAAAACTTTTTTATTTTTGTTTTCAAAACAGTCCCTGAAGGACCTTTTTGCAGAACATTTTATATAGTTTTTTACGCTTATGCCCCTGGGTTGTAGGGGTTCTTTGGACCACGTTTGACCTTGTTTCTTGACGATTTTTTTAGGGTAGTTACACAACTACCCCATCTAGCTTGTATTAAAGTTTCGTGAGTTTTTGTCGTGTTTTTGTCGTGTTTTGATTTTTCAAAACTGTATTCGTTTTGTTTTGTTTTCTTGTGTTGTTCGAGCTCGCTGATCGACCCGCTTCCACCTACTATATTGTATCACCTACATATTTCCACCTATTATATAATAAATAAACATTTTTGTGAAAAATATCCCTTTGTGAAAAATAAATAAAAATTTGAAAAGTTTAAAATCAAATAAAAAAATAAAAATAAAAATAAAACAAAAAGTGTTTCTTGCTCTGATCACTTAAAGAAGAGATAAAATAAAATTGCAAAAATATCTCCGAAAAAATCGAAGTCTTCTATTCTACCTCCTTGAGTTCGACCCAGGCACACTTACCTGGATAAATATTTAGTGTAGGTTTTCCTTCGGAAAACCGAATTAGTTTGATATGAGATAAGATCGTATTTTTCGCGGCTTTTTCTACACCGACAACTTCCTTCTCTAAAAAAGCCGTGAAACCGATTTTTAGCTTTATCATAGGCATGTATGACATAGTGCACCATGGACTCTAGTGCCTCCAATTATCTGTGTGGAGACACAATACAGTTCATTTCATATAGGTCTATACCCCCGAGTAGATGGATTGTCACTGTGAACGGGGCTCATTTACCTATTACGAGACATGGGGAGGTTCATTTGATGCCATTCATGAGCCAACAGAATGTGCTATATGCATATGTTTTTCATATGAATTTACTTTCTATTAGTCAAATAATTAAGGATCTACATTGTCGTGCCATTTTTGACCCATCTTCTCTTGAGTATCAATGCATACTAAGGACAAATTGATTGGATGTCACCTTGAGCAACGAAGGCTCTACAGACTGATCTATTTTCCTAGTGTTGGTGCCTCTACAGTTCCCATTGGATCAACCTTACCATACTTGTAGTAATTTCATTTTGGCCACCTTCCACAGCAAAAGTTGTGTCATGTCCTACTGATGTCCACATGTTCTACCTTCTAGTGCATGGCTTGCTAGCTTGGAAAGTATCACTGCTTTAATTCCCTGTCATCAGAGTCGTAGTAGTAGTCATTTGTTTGAGCTTGTTCATCTTGATATTTGGGGTCCCAGTCATGTTCCTGATCAACAGTTAGACCGTTTCTATCTAGTTGCTGTGAATGATTATTCTAGTCTTTCTTGGATTTTTCTATTGAAAAACAAGTCCGAAGCCGGACCTGTCATTAAACAATTTATTAAGGAAATAAAGAATATTTTTCTCTTCTACTGTCATGCTTATTTGCTCCAACAATGCCTTAGAGTTCTACATGTTTCAGCTGTTAATGTTTTTCAGGTCTCTTGGCATCGTACACCGGACCTCGTATGCTTATACTTCTCAGCAGAACGGTGTTGCAGGACGCAAATATCGTCACTTACTTGATGTAATCAGTACATTTTTGATCTAGAGTCCTGCCCCCACTCTTTATGGGATGATGCAGTTTTCACTGCTTTCTACTTAGTGAACTGCATGCCATCTTCTGTCTTAGTAGAGAATGTTCCGTTCTCGATTACGTTTCCTAAGAAGTATTTATTCTCCCTTACATTTTGTGTGTTTGGTTATATTGCCTTTATTCACCATCTGATGCTTGGTCATGACAAGCTCTCCCCTAGAGCTATTAAGTTTGTCTTTGTTGGCTACTCTTGTACCTTGAAGGGGTATTACTGCTTCGATCCAATTCGACAGAGATACTATGTTAGTGTTGATGTCACCTTCTTTGAGTAAATTATGTATTTCACTCCTACAAGTAACAGGTTGAGTCCATCTGACTCAAGAGAGGAGGTATATGTGCATCCTCCTTTGGTACCACCATCTCCAGTACCTACATCTCCACCGCCGCCACCTCCACCGCCTGCTCCTATGGATACCCGTGCATCACCACCCTGTACTTTGGGCCAACTGCTGCTACATTTCTATATTTGCATGCCTCACATGGTTCCTATTGGAGTATTTTTTATGTGTCATTTATATGGGAGATGGGTAAATGGATCACTCCGGGATCCATTTACCACATCCAAGTCTTTAGTCCCATATCTACCAGTTATGGAATGCGGAGACTCAATGATGGCTATATATAGACCCCTACATCCATTGTATCCGATGAGAGAAAAGCAAGAGAAGAATCAACCCTTTGAGGCATTCTCCCATGGTTTCATCTTGCTCCTTAGGGAGTACGGTTCCACATTAAATCCCTTGTTCTTCCATATTTTTATCTTTATTTCTCCGATACGATTCTACATTCCTATTTTCTAACACGGTATCAGAGCGGGTTCGATTTTTGGAGATTTATTCTTGAAGATTTATCTTTTTATTTTTCAAGATTCGATTGTGATAAATATCATTACATGTGAGATTATTCAAGTTCATATTCTCGAAAGAATCCTCGGGTTTGTTTATTGAAACCCTAGTTCTAGCAGTTCTAGGGAGTACAATTGCACAATCGGATTCCCATCTCCTTGCGTGTGGTGGTACTGTCACAGGCGGCGTGCGCGGTCCAGGCTGTAGCCCCATCCTCCTCCCAGCAAGCGTTGCTCCAGACCCATGGGCACCCCAGCCTTTGCGCACATCTTCTGGAGATGAAGCTCTCTCAAGCCGCGCAATCCTCGCACTGCTCCATGCACAGATCGAACTCCAACGTACCATCTCCCTCCAGAAGGTGGAGGGACCTCCCTCTAGCAGGCGAAGGCATCCCCCCTAGTGGCGGCTGACCCTCATGACTTTGGAGAACCCTAGGCCAAGCGGTGCTCCTCCGACTTCCTGGTGGCATGGAACACTCCATTACCTGACCTAACTCTCATGCAACCACATCAAATGGGACTACCTAGGATTATGTGCTGGAGTCACAACATGATGAGTACAGTTATTCATCTCCAAATCATGAGATGATAGCGAATGTCATAGCTCTAATAAATCAAAGAGTCAATGCTTTAACTTAACAACATGATAATGTCTTCCAAATGATTAAAGAAATGATTAACAACCAAGGAGGAGTGATGGTCCCACTGAGCGAACCCGAGACACATCATGTGCAAAACTTTCAGATACAAACACCATAGGTACCTGATCAGCCCACTGACCAATCTACTGACTTTAATGAAAACACCAAAAAAAATAAAAAATCATAAAATTTAAAAAATTATACAACACTGAAATGGAAGCATTTTGTAAAAGTCTGATCTTAGAGCTTCCATTAATTAAGGCCATAGAGTATGTAGCAGATCTTCAGAGATTTGTGAAGAGTCGACTATCACCTATAGAAAATGGGCAAGAAAAGATTTAGAACCAAATTTCATCTAATCACTATGGACAGTTCAATGGTGATGACTAAAAAGAGCAAAAGTTGCAGAGTCAAACGATTAACTAGGGTCACTGGTGAAATTGAGAACACTGAGTTTACTCATGTTTGGATTGACGGTGACTCCACCCTGAACATCCTCCCGAAGTCTGTGGTTGACCAACTCGAACTCAGACCGCTCAGGAAGACTGGAGTAATCGTTTAATTTCTAGATCGATCCACAAAAAGATCGAGAGGAACCGCTTCCGTTATCATGAACTTCCAAGGTGTCATGCACATAGTGGACTTTATTGTCCTGGACATTGAGCACCAAGGAGAGTTGCCTAAGTCTCCCATCATTCTGGGAAAGCTGCTCTTAGCCTCTGCTAAAGCGATTATCGATTGTGAGATTCATGACATAAAGTTCCCGAACTTAGACCAAATTAACCAAATTCTTGATTACACAACCTGCCCTGAGACAATTAAACAAGCAACCAACAACCATGACCAAGAGGATACCACCGAGACAATTACTTCACAAGAACAAACCTCTCCACCGACTCCAGACACAACTCAAGGAGAGGCACCTAAGGATCTGACTGTCGAGGATACCAATGATGCCATCGAGGTAAATGAATTTGACTAAGACACATCCAATTCACCGAACTCGGACATAGTTATTTTGGAATTCCTTGATCAAAATTTTCATTCGACACCTGAGCCGACAAATCCCAAACCAACTCAAAGTGATATCATTTACCAAAAACGTGTATTGTCCTTACATGAGATATACAATATACATAGTGATTCATCTGATAAAGAACCAATGACCAACACCTCACAAACTCAGTTTAGAATGGACACATCATCTAGTCTAGTTGCTAATGGAGGGAAGAAGCACTCCAGTCCTTCTCCTCTCCTTGCTCCAGGTTCTAGCAAACCGACCAAGCGCATAACTATAGACATGGATTCTTTTGAGAATTTATCTCCAAGGTTTGGTAGACGTATCGATGTAATCAGATATGATCAAATGAATACCTCTTCACGAGAATCCTCATCATCCGAGGTCGAGTTTGTTGATCATGAGATTAAGCAGATTTTGAGTGAGTAGCTTAAGAATAAAAATAGTTGGAAAGCCTCTGCCTTACAGTAATATTCTTTTGATGATCACTCCGACGATGGTTGGGAATCTTTCGCTTCCTCTTCTTCACATTTTCGCATCTGTATTCCCTCTTACCACGTGCCCGCAAGAAGGTTTGTCGAAAATCTCCTTGAACTTCTTTACATTCTTTACCAATCCCATTGGTTCACTTTTTTACTTCTTCTTACTTAGATAAAAGCCCAAGTATAGGGGGAGGACCGATGTCCACCCTGTTTATACCCAACCTCTCTCCTCTTACCCTCGACCGTCTCATTTTTTCTCTCTTCTATACTTAGGATGACCAAGAGCCTAAGTATAGGGGGCGGCCGACTTATTCTTCTCTCATTTCTTCTTTTGCATCCTTCGATACTTAGCATACGCTAAGTATGGGGGTGAGTCGCATTTGTGTACATACTGTGCACTACATTGTACTATATGGTATTGTATTTTCTTTATATAAAATTGACATGTGGGTAAGTCTTGTAAAACATGTACAAATGTGTAAAACACGTACAATACTTGTAAATGTGTAGAATATGTGGATAACTATATCAAAAAGAAAAATAAAAAAATGTTTGCATTTCATGCATCTGTACTTCATTCGGCATTTCATGCATCTGCATTGGTGAAAAGCCCTTGGGGCTTGGGTTCTGAACCGTGTTGTGAGCAGAAACCGAGGGCGGTCTTGACATAATTTGTAGAGGAACTTTAACGAGAAATGGGATTTTAGAAGCTTCATGTCTTAGACTTAATTCTCCGAGTTCCGCATGGCAATGTTCAGACTTCGACTCTTAATGTCTAACCTGGCCGCCTCATTCTAAGTACAACTCTTGAGTACGGAATTAATATGTACTCTAGCACTATACACTTAGCTCAACTCAGACAGAGCATTGAAAGATTGTATGAATCTCTTTTTTGGTAGTGTCAACATTTAACGACAGGAGTACAAATTGAAATAAAGCTCCAGATAAGGAATGGACTGCTAGCGCAATTTTTTTAAACCCCAAAACATCTGTGGAATAAAAGATTCTATATCTGTCGTGGTGCAAAAAGATCCATACAAAGAAACAAAATATCTGTACCAAAAAGAAGCCAAATCCCCAAATACATAATTGACCAAAAAGGTTCAAGCTTCAGATAGCCTGCATATCTTGGTGGAGACTTGACTAAACTGGCCAAGCTTCACAGGAAATGTGACTACATCAGCCACACTCCGGTTCTTTTCTCTTTCTTCTAAATACTTCTTCCTCATATTCGTTGTGAACTAGTACGTACCTGAACTTAGAAGGAAATACCTGACTCCCGAAGGACGAGTTACTGGAGGAGAGGTTTACGTGGTACTCTGTCATTTCGGATGGGAAGAACTAACACCCTTCACAAACACGAGACAGATGTTTAATGTTCATGGGATATGCTTTGCGATGATGATCTAAGTTGACTTTTAAGATGAACCTATAATAATAATGTGCAGAATTTGGAGGGTGTTGATTTTAAATCTCTTATTCTCACAGGAGTTCTACTAAACTAATAATTCAACTGTTAGGCCGAGCTCTGTTTTCACCTTTTTCTCACGATCTTGATATAGGACACAATCTCATTTCATCTCTTCATTTTAGTTGCTCGGGGACAAGCAATGTTTAAGTATATGGGGCTGATGAATTTGTGATTCATCATTCTAATTAGCGGAAAATAGAGCTTCGCCTTGAGAAATTAAGTTCATTCACTTGTTAATATCTAAAAATTAACATTCACGCACTTGTAAATAATTTGCATAATTTAGCATTCATTTCTGCATTCATAATCGTTTGCACATATTCATGTAATTTCACGCATTTTTAGTTAATTCATGTTAACTCCAATTAACATGAAACTGACTTCATTTTGTACATATCACTAACCGTAATCAATGGAAATCCTAAAAAATACCGACTTGTATATATTAAAAATGAACCCAAAACCTAATTTCAGGACAGAAAGCTGCAAACGTTGATATCTCTCTCATACAGTGGTCGAATTTCACTCTACTCACTTTTGAATTAATGCACATTCAATTATCTACAAATCAATAATAAATTCAAAAGAATAGGAGTTCATTTGTGAAAATTGGATTTTGAGACCTAACCGTGCATTATGCATATTTGCGGATTTTAACCTATTATTTCATGTATATATTTCACTTCTTTTTATTTATTTCTTTATTTACTTCATTTTCTAACTAATTACGTAAAAAAATAAAAAATCAAGAAAGAAAAAGACAAGTCTTGACCTAAACTAGATGACTAACTCACATGTGTATATTTCATATTTTCTAATTAATTTTAACTCACAAAAATCTAAAAAATGACATTTTAGTCCATTGCATTATTTCAAATTATATTTGAATTTTGCATAATTTATTCATCTCCATAAAATCAAATAAAAATTGTAAAAAAATATATTTTATATACATAAAATATCACAAAAACATCACATCTTGCACATATGATTTCATTCACATTTGAGTCCTTCATGAACATTATAGATCACATTTAGTTGAATAATTTTCATTTTATGCATTTGAGTCCATTTATTCTTTATTTCTACTTAATGTGGAAAAAACTTTGTTGTTGTCGTCGTCTTATTTTTATGCATTTCTTTGCACCGGTCGAAGTCTGGTCAACGGCCACACCACATGGCGCCATCTCTTTCGCCCTTTCAATCCACATCATCAACTGGTCAAAGCTGCTCAACCTCATTCAACCTCCACCTTTGTAAGCGTGCACCTCAAATCCGAGTTGTTGGATCAATCCAGATCCAACAGCCGCATCCAAAGCTCACCAGCACCTCTTCCTTAGCCACCTCGCGTGCCCAGCAAGTGCTGATCACTTAGCCCTCATCACATGTGAAGCACATGATCTTCTTCCTCCTCTGCCTGATTTCTTCTATGTGCCTCAACCCACCGTTGCGTCGCTGAGCTCCGCCATCTCTCGATCTCTCAACTCACCTCGTTTCTCTCTGATTGACTAACCATTCCCTCTTTAGCGACCCATCAGCTGAAATCCTAAATCCCCATGACTTTATCCCCTTCTCCCCAACCGCCATCGCTAACCATATCCTCTTCGACAACCCAATCGTCGTTGACCGTTAGACTCCCAACCATCTCCAACTCCCTAATCGTTACTCTAATGCTTCTAACCCATCATCCCCACAATCATGAAACCCTAACCACCATCTATCATCTCTTATAAAACACCATCGCCAGCCTTAATTCAATCTTATCTGCCATTATTGTCTTCATCATCGAATCAAAACGAGAGAAAGAGAGGGGGGTTGGGGCTTGTGACAACAACCCAAGATCATCGACGATGACCTCTCGATAGGCATGATCCACATGAGTTCTCTTGGTTTTCTGATCCAAGGATGAGCAACAAAGCTTCTAAGGGCCCCCTCCACCTTCTAAGGTGAGAATCGAGTCGAGTCTTTACTCCGCACCTACAATGTGAACCTCTTCTGCACCTTCTTCCTCTTTATCTTGTTCTTCATATTCTCTCTTTGTTCATCTTCTCTGCTCTTCTCTTCATTATTTCCATTCTCAAGAACCCAAACCAAGATCGCCCACCATCATCTCCACCTTCTTCCTCCTCCACTTCTCATCTATCGCCAATGCAAACTCCCGTCGACTAGCTTCGCTCCTCCATTGACCATCGAAGCCTCCATCCTCCTTTGCACCACCAGGATGCAAGCCGCAGAAGATCAAGCAAATCCCCTGCTTGAGCAAAGAAGATGTAATGAAGAAGAAGCATCTCCATTCCCTTACTACAGTTGTGGTCTATCTCACTCAAGGTTTGAAAAAACAAAAGGCGGAACGAGATGTTTTCCCTGGAAGCGAGGCGAGGCGTAGCCTCAAGGATGTTGAGATGTAAGCCTCAGTTTGTATAGGAAATAATTACAAAATGTATAATAAATATATTGATTGGTGAAATAATCTAATCTGACAAATATATAATATATAACAATGTAATTTATGATGATATTATGAAGATAAGAACATGAAAAAAAGGACATGTCAATGCCATAAAACCTTTCTACTAAATTTCAACTCAGTCAAAAGGAAATCATTGACTATAACTGTCACTAAAATATTTATTAAAAAGAGATTGGCTATAGTTGTCATTATAGATATCCAAGTTGTTGATACCCATATGAAGAACGGTCTGATGTCCCCCGGTGCCACCATACCCTACCAATACATGGGTCTTGTTGACTATATACTAAACAACTAGGTCAAATTCAAATTTAATTTGTAATAGTAAGAGTTCACTGAAATAATCAGACATGCTAATAGTAAATGTGAATATGAAAGTTATCAACTTTAAGCATTCATCTTGCATAAATATATACTCAACAACTATCCCTTTATAATCATATGAAAATAGCAATAAGACTAACTATTTTCTTTAAAAATACTTGAAAAAATCCCTAACATCTCACCTTGCGCCTCACTCCACCTCAATCGCCTCGCCTCGACCGCCTCAGGCATCTGAGGCACACGCCTCAGCCAGGGGTCTGAAGCAGTCGCCTCAATGCATTTTCCCTCCACCACGTATTGCCTCGAGCACCTTTGTGCCTTGAGGTGCATTTTTTAAAACCATGGTCTCACTCCAGATCTCATCAAGACTGCTGAAGCGCACCTAAAAGCTAGTTGCCTGATCTTCTTCATCATATTATAACCGTTGATTCAGTGTCCTCGAACCTACATCTTCAGGTGGATTCCGAAGCGTCGCGAAGAAGCCACTTGGAGGTTTCCACCCAAACCTCTCATCTCACGTGCCCTCGCATACATGAGGGGGAAAATTACGCCCAGGCCCCCACATCAATCAGGATTTACAAGAGGATCCAGTCATGTGTGTTGTGCACGTAACTTTGGGAATTTTGTGTTTGTACCTTGCCATTCTTTGGAAATCACAAGAACAACCCCCATGGGGTGAATTTGCAAAGGAGGCCAAGCAAATTTGGATATTTGTAGAGCCAACCTCTAAAAGGTCAATTTTGAGAACATGTTGATATTTTTATTGCAAGTATGCACCTAGAACATTCATTACTTCTATCTAGTACATCTTTTATCAGAATTTGACATATTTTATATCTTTTCGTACCTTAATTCCTTATCTATCACATATAACTATTAGTTCTTCATTCTAAGACTATATTGAACATCAATTAATTAGAAGAGGTTATTTAGTTATTCGGATCCTATTTATTCACTGTGGTTGACTATATTGCTTAGAAATTTGTGTATTTTATCGTGGATTTGATTGGGTATTAACTGGACATTAATTTCTCACAAAGTAATCAAGGGGATGTTCTGGATTTAATTAACGTACTTGGCTTGGCTTGATTGCTTGGCATGCATACGTCTATCATTGCATTCATATTCATCATCTAAACATCATAAAAAATGCATTTATTTATTTAGTTATTTCTCTTTCACCACATAGCATAGCATTATTTTCTCTACATTCAAATTATTTTGAACATTCATGCATCATAATTCTTTTAGCAAGTAATTACATCTCATACTTTAAAACCAGTAAAAATTTGAAAAATAAAAAATACCAGAAAAAACATTCTTCTTTTGAAAACCTAATTTTCGATATTATTTAATTATTAATTATGAACCCTCATATCTGAGTTCGACCTTGGGATTTACCCAAGTAAACTAAATAATTCGACCTCATTGAGATTTGATTCTATATATCATTCTCTTAGCGCATTCATTTTTGACGGATCTCTAAAATTACCCAGCTACAACAAAAACAACAGATTAACAAGGGTGATTTTAGGGCTTGTCACCCCTATATTAGCGTAATGTGAATAGTGTGTTTTTTATGGTGACTTACCAGAGGAAGTCTACATGCAACGACCACCTGAGTTTGCTGTTGAGGGGAGGTGTCAGAAGGTTTGCGGACTTCATAAGTCTATCTACGACCTTAAGCAGAGTTCAAGAGCATGTTTTCAAAAGCTCTCAGACTTTATAGAGCAGCATGGGTTCGTGAGATTTACTACATATTATTCATTGTTCGTTCAGAGGTCACAGAGAGGTACAATTATCATACTGGTTTATGTTGATATCATTGTTACAGGTGATGATGTGCATGGCATCCAAGAAGCTAAGGATTTCCATGGTCAACAGATTTTAACCAAGGACCTTGGTTGTGTATGTTAGTTCCTTGAACTGGAGTTTGTCAGGAACCAATGAGGTCTATGATGATATAGAGGAAGTACATTACAGATCTGCTCTTTGAGACGAGCATGGCATATTGTGGGCCTACCACTACTCCTATGGACCCGAGCATGAAGCTATATGATGATGAAACTGAGGAGGTAGATAGGAGGGGGTACATGGAGCTCGTTGGGAGCTCTTATATGTGACCATTACTAGGCCAGATATATCCTTTGCAGTAAGAAGAGTGAGTTAGTTCATGAAGCAACCTAAACATGCACACATGGATGCAGTCCATGTGATTCTGAGGTATCAAAAGACATCACCTGGCAATGATCTTTTATTAAAGGCACATCCCTTGCCATTACAGCTTGTGCAAATGTAGATTATGTTGGATGCCCTAAGGATAGGAAGTCTGCCTCTGGCTTTGCAGTGTTCATACAGAGTTCCTTGGGGTCATGAAAGAGCAAGAAGCAGACTGTAGTCATCAGATATAGTGCAGAATCAGAGTATAGAGCCATGGCATAGAGGAGTACAAAGATGATATGGATCAGATCTATTTTTTTGACCTTACAGTTGAGGTGCCTCTTCCTATACACCTCCAATGTGATAATTAGGTTGTTCTTTTCATTACATACAACTCATCCTTCCATGAGAGGACCAAACATATCAAGGTAGATGGTCATTACACTCAGACATGATTCAGAAGGATTTCATCTCCCCCACTCATGTCGGCTCAAGAGATTAGAAAACAGATGTGTTCACCAAGGCCCTGGCTAGAAGGTCATTCCAGAGATATTCCAAGTTGAGCATGATCGATATCTACACTCCAGCTTGAGGGGGAGTGTTGAGGTATTAGTTATCTTTTATCACTTTTATGTATTCTCTTTCATTATGTCTACATTATGTAATTTTTCCAACATGTTTCTCCTCTATATAAGAAAACCACGGGGCCTCATGAATAAGCATCTCATTATTATCTTCTCTAGAGTTACCGAGTGCCATAACAACACCGTCATCTTCTTGATGTCACCAAGACTCTTCTTATATGAGTCATGCCCCCATTCTTTGTAAGGTGATGCCATCCTCACTTTCTCCTACTTGTCAACCGTATGCGGTCCAGTATTGTTAAAAGCCCTTTGTATGCTCACCTAGGTGTCATGAGGAGGCGAGGCCCTGTTGTCTCGCCTCCCTCTAGGTGAGGCGTTTTGCCTCAGGCGCTGGTCAGCAAGCGCCTGACTTTAAGGCTCTGGGCGCTCCCGACAAGCGTATGAGACAAAAGTAGGGCTTTTTGCCATTTTTTGTGATTTTTATCCATGGTTAGTTTTTTATATCAAATATATATTAGTTCTATGTACCACTAACACATACTTATACACATCACCCACATGTATATGTATATGTATATGTATACATATATATTCATGTTTTAGTTCTAAATATTACATATATTTTTTACTCAAAGAATGTATATATTCTTCTATATTTGCATATATATTTAGTTTGAAGTACTATAAGAACGTACATATACATATAAATAGATAAAATACACATGTATAAATAAAAAAGCAAACACACACATGTATACACACGTATGCACACACACACACACATATGTAGACACATACACATGTATACAAATAACTACACACAGAGACACACATATGTGTGAATACAAACATAAATATGTAATACACATACATACATACATAAGTACATGCATACACATTAATAAATAATGTATTGATCATAAAATATAATTTGGTGATAGCATACATATACATATACATATGTACACATTTATATACACACGTGTAAACACACCCACAAATATACCGGATTGATCTTAGATTGAAATATAAGTTATGCGCACATATATTTACAATTACACATGCATGTGCATGTGTATATGTGCACGTTATATAGACTCATACCTTATTTATTTATTTATGTGGCACTTTGTTTTTTCTCAAGCGAGCGCCTTGGGTACTTTGCACCCCCTAGGACCTTGGAGCACCTCTTGCCTTTAACAATTGTTGAAACAAAGAAATGCAGAAGCGAATAAATAAACAAGAAAGAATAAAACATTAAACACTCGGGTTTTACGTGGAACCCTACTATGTGAGGGAGCATGATGAAACCACAGAAGAAGGTCTCAAAGGGCTAGATCTTCTATTGAAGTTTATCAATGAGTACAGGGGGTGTGAGGCTTCTTATATAGCCTCACAAATAGACCAGAGTCCCATCGCTCATCCATGTGGGACTAAACATGAGTGGGGATAATTGGATCTTAGAGGGATCTGATTATCCCTCTATTACATACTCTAACACTCCCTCTCAAGCTGTAATAAAAGAAAAAATATACAACACATCTTCACACGATACATCTGTAGAAGATATATGTTCGTTGCCAGTAGAAGACCTCACTCGATGATGGGTCTGTGACGCTCAGGTGACCAAGAAACACTTCTGTCGTACTTGTAGTAGGCGCTGTAATACCAGGTTATACCTTGAGAAGAGTCACTACAGAGAAAGAAAGTACATCGCGGAGTATTAGATGGGAAAAGAGACACTCTGACGAAGTAGTCGATGCTTGGTAAAGATGATTAATAGCAGTAGTAATCTGAAGTGCTGGTCTATTAGTCGTGGATGAGCGGTAGAAGTTTTGTAGATACATTAAAAAAATACATGCCTGATCTCGCTCCCCCTTTTTCCCATACTTAATAGAATAAGAATATGGATGATCAAGTGGGAAAATAAACATAAAACATACATTTTCTTCTTTTTTGCACAAATCGCTTTTTAAACTCTTCTCTTTTTTATTGACTATCCCTCTCCCTTTTTTTCTTATATTGTTTATTTTGTTATGGTATCCTTTTTTTCAAACCAGAAACCCCTCTCCTTTTTTGTAGCCATTCAATTTTTTTGGTTATTTTTTGACCTATTTTTATATGGCTTCTCATTTCCTTCCTCTTTTTATGAACACTATTTAGGATTTTGTCTCAAAAAAGTTTGAATCCTTTCAATATGGATTTAAGAAAACATTTAACTTTCATTGGGACGTTCCTACTAATGACGTGTTGCGTCACCTAAATGCAATGAGAAGTTGGCAAGGGCTGCTACATCACGGCCCGGATGTAGTTAAAAATTTACAAGGGTTCCCACTTAAGGAACACATGCGAGTAAATAAATTAGTTCTACTGAATCGTCGTCTGAATGCATTCTAAAATTTAAAAGAATTCACATATGAGTAAAGAAGTTAGTCCAGAAGAGGTTGCAAAGAAATTTGCGGATAGGTAGTTGGAATATTGGCACTTTAATTGGTAAATCGATGGAGATTGTAAATACGATGGAAAGAAGGAAGATTCTGATACTATGTCTCCAAGAGACAAAATGGTTTGAGAGAGCATTGGGAAGACATGCTTTAAACTTTGGTATTCATCTAAAGATAAGGGCAGAAATGGTGTTGGAGTGGTTGTTCATAAGGATTTGAAGGACTGTGTGGTGGAGGTGCAAAGATTCAGGGATCAGATTATTTTTGCTAAAATTAGTGCTCGAAGAAGAAATTCTGAACATCATGTTAGTTTATGCATCGCAAATTAGTTTAGATGAGATGACTAAATAAATTTTTTGAGAGGATTTGGATAAAGTTATGCAAGGAATCCCACAAATAGAGATGATTAGCCTAGGTGGAGATCTTAATGGACATGTGAGAACGAATACTTCATGGTATGCTAGTGTTCATGGAGGCTATGGCTTCGGGGATATAAATGAAGAGGGAAAAGTTATTCTGGATTTTGTAACGGCTTATGATATTTTCATAAGAAACACTCTCTTAAAGAAGATAAACGAGCTCATGATCCCAAACCTTATGCACGCTCGCTTCCCTGTCGGCCGCCAGCCTCATAAGTCATGGGAACCGCTCCCCCAACAGCCCATCTCCTGCCCAATCAACCCTCCAAAAATGAGAACTTGAGCCATCTCCTAGAGCCAGTCTCAATCTAGAAGCAATCCTTAGAGCGATTGCCATAAGACCCTTCTAAAGTGATGATGGAAGTCGGCCCGGTGCCACCTCCAACGACATGGTAACACCATAGATCTTCCTTAGCAAGCGACACACTAGGTCCTAAGATTTCCCCCACACCCGCACCACCTTTGCCATAAACACCTTAATCATGTCCCCCATGCGCGGCACTCTGAGGCCACCCTTCTTCTTTTACACCGTCACCCTGCTCCAATCCACCAGGCTGATGTCCGTGACATGTCGCCCATACGATCAAAAGAATCTCCTCATCAGAACCTCGATCCTGGTATAGACCCCTGCTGGCAAGGACCTAGTGGAACAAAAGAAAATCGGAATGGTCGAGAGAATGTGCTTTAGAAGTATCAACTTTCCACCCTTCGAAATTAGCGTCGCCTTCCAACCTGCCAGCCTCTCCTCCAGCCTTTCCAACAGCATCCTCCAATCCTTGGCCCTCGGCCTCCCAACCACCAACGATATCCCCAAGTAAGTGATCGACAACATAACCGTCGAGCAATCTATTATCCCAGAAACATGTTGTACCTCATCCTCCGCAAGGCAGAATGGCACCACCGTCGACTTATCCCTATTGATACAAAGGTCCGAAATGTCCCAGAAGATATCCATGATGGCCTATGCCCTTGGAATTTTCTCCTCTTCACCTCTAGAAAAAGCACAGTGTCATCCGTACACTGAAGAAACGAAATGGATACATCCTCCCTACTATATCCGGAACTCCAGACGCCCTACACAACTAACCTCATCATTATTACTAACGCATCTACCACAATCACAAACAAGAGCGATGCTAATGGACATCCATGCATGATTCCTCTCTACGGCTAGAAGAAACCCATGTCTAATCTGTCGTTAACGAGCACTGCAAGAGAACCCGTTGTAATACACTGCTTGATCCACTCAACCCATGCCTCTAAGAAACCCCTTCTCTCTATCCAAGCCCATAAGAATCTCCAATCCACTGAGTCATACACCTTGGAGAAGTCTAGCTTCTATAGCACACCCTTTGCCTTGTTTCTCTTCCAATCCGACACAACCTCCGAAGCCATGACCAAGCCGTCTGCCATATTTCTCTCAAGAACAAAATATATCTGCTCAGGAGAGATGATCCGAGGCAAAACCTCCCTCAATCGGTTGGCCAGAATTTTTGATACCAACAGATAGATAGCATTAGAAAACACAATAGGCTTGTAGTCCTCGACCCTGACTGGCGATTCCTTCTTAGGAAGTAGGAAAATCAGTGCCTTGTTCAGCCTCTCGAATCCCATATTCCCTTCTTGGAAATCCTCCAGTGCCTCCACCGTGTCCCCCTTGACAGTCTCCCAGAACTCCCTATAAAAATACACCAGGAACCAGTCGGGTCTCGGTGCCCATCCGCATTAAACAGAAACAATGCATGCTTGGATTCCTCCTCCGAAAATCCCCTCACTAGCTCCTCAACCTCCGAGTCAGAGATTTGCGAAATACCCCAACCCTGTCAGCCCCATCCAGAACGAGTATGCCTTCTCCCAAGGGTTTGAAAGTGATATCTCAAGGTGATTCCCACCTCCTTATCACCATGTACCTCCACCCAACCAACAGAAATGGAATAAATCAAATTTTTGTGTCTCCTTCCGCTAGCCAATGCATGAAAAAACCTCGCTCTCCTTCCGCTAGCCAACGCATGAAAAAACCTCGCATTCACATCACCTTCCCTCAACCAGCACTTCTTAGATCTCTACCTCCAAGCGATCTCCTCCTTTCTGTCCTCAAGCAAAATCTCCTGCAGGTGTGTGTCCCTGTTTGCAAGCTCCTCCTCCAACAACTGCCTTTCATCCTCAAGCTTGTCCAATATGCATAACTCCTCCTGGGCCCTCAGTCTCCTGCTTTGTCCCTACACCTTTTTGGCTTGATTGAATTCCCATAAGAATTTTCTAAGTGGTACTATCTCGGTCACCATCCTACACGTCACCAATCCAGCAGGCGTGCAATCCTCCCAGAACTTTGCCATAAACTCCCTGAAACCCTCTTCAAGCATCCAAGATCACTTGAAGCAAAAAAAGACCAAGGAAGAACCTCCACCCTCAAAATCCACAGCAAAGGAGTATGTTCTGAATGCACCCTAGGAAACGCTCGAGCCCCCACCAAGGGAAAGATCTCCAATGCCCCAGTAGACATGAGAAATCTATCAATTCGAGACCTGGATCTCGCATTCCACCATATGTAAACACTTCTCGTCATTTTACCATCTGAAGCCCGAGCTCGTCCAGTACATCCCTCAGCTCCATCGAACCAATATCTCTGCCCCCACGACCACCTGGGCGGTCCTCCGAGATCAAAGTGACATTAAAATCCCCCACGATAAGCCAAGCAGTATCACTTGACACAACCCTAGCCACATTCAGGTCCTCCATCAAAGAAGCCATGCCAACCTCATTGCAAGGGCCATAACATTCGTGAGCAAATCTTCATACCTATATTGGGTCAATGCTACATGGATTCTTTACATCCATTCAGATCTATCTTGGGTCAATCTCAGACTTAGATCCAAAAAACTAAGATCCCTTCATATAGTCTCAATCCAACACTTCTTAGGCCTTCCTCGACCTCTCTTAGCCGGCTCAACATCCCAAAACTCATACCTCCTGACTAGTGCATCATTCGACCTCCTTTGCAAATGGTCAAACCACCTTAAGTGGTTTCATGCATCTTATCCTCGATCGGAGCTGCACCAACTTTCATTTTGATTGCATCATTCCGAATCTAATCTTTACATGTGCGTGTTTATGTCCACACATCCACCTTAGCATTTTCATTTCCGCTACTGCCATTCTCAACATATGTTTACGGTTCATAGGCCAGCATTCAGATCTATAGAGCATAACAGGTCTCACGACTGCTTCATAAAATTTTCCTTTGATTTTCGAAGGAGTTTTCTTATTACAGAGAATAGTAGAAACTCCTCACTAATTTAGCCTACCTGCATTTATTCTATTAGTAACATCTCCATCGATTTCTCTGTCATGTTGCAAAATAGATCCCGAGTATCTAACAGAAGCTCTCTTCTGAATGTCGTCATCACCAATCTTTACCTTGATTCATTCACCATTGCTTCGATCAAACGTATACTCGATATATTCAGTCTTAGCCCCACTTATACGAAATCCTTTAGTCTCAATGCAAGTCTTACGATCTCAAGCTTCTCATTTACTCCATATCTAGTCTCATCAATCAACACAATATCACCAACGAATAATATACACCGAGGTATCTCATCCTGAATATGACTTGTCAACTCGTCCATAATCAAAGTAAAAAGGAATGGACTCAAAGCTAAACCTTGAGGCAAACCAATGCTGATGTCAAAATAACTAGTCTTCCCAGACTGGATCCTTACACAAGATGAAGCCCTATCATACATATCCTTTATGAGGTTAATTTATAGGACATGTACTTGTCTCTGCTCCAAAACTCTCTACAATATCTCTTGTGGGATAGAATCATAAGCCCTCTCCAAATCAATAAAAATCATACGGAAGTTCTTCTTTTTAGCTCTATAAATCTCCATCGTTCTCCTAAATAAGTGAATGGCTTCAATAGTTGAGCGATCTAGCATGAATCCAAATTGATTTTCTTTTACTTTGGAAACTTGCCTCAACCTTCTTTCCATCATACGTTCCCAAATTTTCATAGTGTGACCCATCACCGTGATACCTCTGTAATTTGAACAATTTTGAATGTCTCATTTATTCATATAAAGAGGTACCATGATGCTTCTCCTCCAATCTTCAGGCATTTTCTTGCTTCACCAAATAACATTGAATAAAATTGTAAGTCAAGTCAAACCACGCTCACCTAAAACTCTTCATACTTCTATAGGAATGCCATTAGGTCCTACATATTTCCCATGTCTCATAACTTTCATAGCCTCCTCTACTTCCTTCCTTTGTATCCGTCTATAGCTTACATGATTCAAGTAACTTTCACTACTAGTTAGATCTCCCAAAGTGACCTCTCTATTTCCTTCACCAATGAAAAGATTATGAAAATACTACTTCCATCTAGTCCATATATCCTTCAGAGTAACAAGCATGTGGCCTTCCTCATCCTTAATGCATCCTACTTGAGAAAGGTCTTCGGTTCTTCTTTCTCTTACTTTAGCTAACATAAATATATCCTTCTGACCCTCCTTAGAATCGAGAATTTTGTACAAAACTTCATAAGCTTTTGACTTAGATTTGTTTACAGTCTTCTTTGCTTCCTTCTTCGCTATTTTAGAGTTTATGATAGTTTCCTCTGTTCTATCATTACACATAGTTTTAAAGTAAGCTCTTTTAATTTTGAGCTTCTCTTGCACCCCTCGACTCCACCACCAAGCCTCCTTTTCACATGGAGCTCCTCCCTTTGACTCGCCTAACATCTCTTTGGCTACCCTTCAGATACAAGATGTCACTGCCTCCCACATCTCGTTTGCACTTTTGTTATAATCCCAAACTAAGTCTTCTAAAACCTTATCCTTGAATCTTGATTGCTTCCAATGAAGATTCCACCATCTAGTTCTAGTGATCTTGGAAACCCTCCGTTTATTTACTAGCACTTTTATTTGTACATCCATGATTAACAAGCGGTGTTTGGTTGTCAAACTCTCTCCTAGGATTACTTTGTAGTCTTCACAACACAACAGATCTCTTCTCCTCAACGCAAAGTAATCTATTTTTATTCTAGTCGGGTCACCGGAACAGAGGGTTGAGGAGTTCCTTTCTCTGCAGACCGAGCTGCTTCAGAGCGAGCACCTGTCATCTGGAAAAGATCATCTTGTATGGGGAGATGGGAGGTCTTCGGTGCACAAGGCATATCAGTTTCTGATGGAGGATGGGGAGGAGGTGTAGGAGGAGGTATGGGTCAACATAAGGCTTATTTGGCGGTGCAGGGTACCTAACTGAGTCACGATTTTCTTCTGACTATTCAGACTTGGGAGGATCCTTACCAAGGTTCGCCAAAGGCATTTGATGGGCTTGGAGGACATTGCATGCAATATGTGTGTTGGGTTGAGGGAGGGTGTTGATCACTTATTCCTCTCTTTCCCTCTCTCCCAGGAGATTTGGAATTGGGCAAGCATCTCGTGGCTTACGCATAGTGATTTCCCCTCATTCTGGAGGGATCACCGAGTGGTATGCGAGTTTGGCCATGAGGGTAGTTTATACTCGTTTGCGATGGTATGGGTGATTTGGTGCACTAGAAACAAGGCCACCTTTGGTTGGGGGGGGGGGGGGGGGGTTAATGCGGATAATGTACTGGAGCATTGTAGGACGCTCTATTTATCATGGCAAATGTAAAATGATGCAACCTTTTTTATCTTTTCCTTCTTCTTATATTATATATACATGACGCGGTGGATCCCACTCTGGGATGCCGCCCTATTTTTCGTCCAAAAAAGAATCCATATAGCCAACCCTACTAAATATGGTAAAAGACTTTTGTTATTTTTTTTTGAAACCGAGATCCCCTTTTTATGAAAAAGAACTATTCATTTTTTTGTTGGACCTTCTTTTTTTAACCCATCATCATTCTTTTCGGTTGGAGCCCAACGTGGGCCCAAAGCTTCTCAACATGCCCCCATTGGAAATGAAAGGAGGGGATCTTCCATCAACTCACTTTAGGGTTCCCTTATTGGGAACCCATTACTGTCGCCTCTAGTGGATCTGGGAGGAGGCGCTTGGGATAGTGCCATGATTGGAGGTGATAAATGAGGGAGAAACCACATGGAGGCTAGATAGGGTTGCACCTAGAGTTATGATGCCCGAAGGTGTACTGCCTGGAGAAAAGCCATCGCCTCATGTGCTCCATCGATTTATTTATTTATTTATTTATTTATTTATTTATTTATTTATTTTTGTGATCACACGAGGCCTAATCGTGCATGCGATGTTGTGTGCTGCATGGTGGGGGTGTTCATCTTGAGGTTAGAGGCGTCGCCTCGATCTGCTTTGAGAGACCCCCATGGACCTCGCTAGTAGGTAGATCCTCGATGGGGCTCTCGTGCGATGGGTCTGATGGTGCCTAGAAGGTGTTGATCTGATGGTAACAGGGCTACAGGTGATCGGTTGAGCATCGAAGATCCTTTCTTTTACTTCACACGTTGAGGTGGTTCTCAGTGCTTCTTTTCTTCTTCAAATTTCTTAGAGCGTCACCTAGAGATCTTCGACGCTTGATGTTGAGTGCATGATGTTTTTATCCTTGTTTTGAAGTAGTCTCATTGCATGATAGATTTCTAGAATATGAAAACATAATCTTTTATAGGGTTTGAAAGAAGACAAAACATCATCATTTGCGAGTTGAAATGTGGCTGTGGATGTATGCCATCTTACATACCGGGGATGCGTAGATCTAGAGAATGCACCTGATGAGAATGGAACTAGAGCAGATCCAGTTTGGAACCCTAGCCGTCATGTGCGTAGGAACGGGGATTTCAAGAACTAGGGTATCGAAAAACTTCGTTGATCTTGTCGTCCACTAACTTCAAGATCCATAGATAATCAATAAAACTTGGCACACAACAAAATTTATAACTAAAATAAATCTTAAAATTCACAAATGAAAGAAGAGCAAATGACTTGCTCTGATACCATGTTGAAATAAAGAAATGCGGAAGCGAAATAATAAACAAGAAAGAATAAACCACGTGAGAAGGCCTCAAACTATCAGATCTTCTATTGAAGTTTCTCAATGAGTATAGGGGGTGTGGGGCTTATTATATAGCCCCACAGACAGACCGGAGTCCCATTGCTCACCCATTGAATGGGGATAATTGGATCTTGGAAAGATCCAACTACCCCTCTATTACATATTCCAACAGCAACATTGATGTTGTTTTTCGTGTTAGGAGAAAAGTACTTTTTCTCGATTGCATTTCCCGTCAAGGATCTTATCTCTCTAAGACCTTGTGTCTTTTGTTTTGTGGCTTTTGTTCATCATCTGACTCCTGGTCATAACAAGCTTTCACCCAAAGTTGCCAAATGTATCTTTGTTGGGTACTCCTAGATCCAAAAAGGGTATTGATGCTTTGATCATATCAGACGAAAGTACTATGTCAGTACTGATGTCACCTATTTTTAGTATCTTATCTATTTTTATCCCATAGGTGACATGATGACTTTATCTGAGTTTGGAGAGGAGGTTTATATTCCATCTCCTCATCTACTTCCCACCACTACAAAAAAAAACTAGTTTTTAGTAACACATGAAAGCAACATTTTTGAAAAAATGTTGCGAATGGTGAATTATTTGCAACATTTTAAATAAATGTCGGACTAAATATAGTATTCGTAACGTTTATCCACTACTATGGCACTTGATCGGGATATTTGCAATATTCGACCAGAATTGTTACAATTAGTTGCCATATTGCAACACTTAATTATGAATGTTACTACTAAAAATAAACGCGACATTTAAAGAAAATGTTACAAACAAAAAAATGGCGGAGTTAAATCACGCCCATCTTTTCAACCCTGAAAAAACCTAGCAACAACTCCATCCCTCCCTCCATCCTCCATCCAAAAATCCATCTTTCTCCCCAAGTTTCTCCTCCGTCAACCTTCCTCCTCCACGCGAGGAAGGTTCCCTGCAAGCATCCTCCTTCGTCGACCTTCTTCAACGCAAGGAAGGTTCTCCATCGACTTCCTCTCTGCCGACCTTCCTCCTCCACGCGAAGGACTACGAGCTTCCTCCACCGCCGACTTTCCTCCTCACGAGAAAGGGTCTCTGTCGGCTTCGAGGAAGGTTCCTCGGTCCACAAGATTCCTCCTCCGTCGACCTTCCTCTTCCACGCGAGACCCCTCCCTACCGACCCTCCTCCTCCCTGCGTTGGCAAATCCTCCCGTCATTCTTAACCATTTGCCTCTCTAGATCTCTCTCATTCATCACATGACTTCATCAATCTGTGGTAAGGATCTTCTTGTGTGATTTTCCTTTTCCACTCAATTACATCATACCCCATTTTCTATCGAGTATAACTAAATTAGCACAGGTTGTTTTTTTTTCTGAAATTCTATAAAATTATAAATCTTTTAAATATTCCCTTTTCCATTTACTTTGAAAATTTTACCATCCAATCGAGTGAAGCAAGCAATATGTGGTAACTAAGTTATCCAAAATTCCCTTTTCTACATACTCGTTAAATTTTTGTGCAATGGGTTAAATGATGTCCACTGATATATTTATAAGAACATATAATCTTTCTCATCCTTCGATAGTATATGTTTGATTTTGGATATAGTTCAAAAGAAGGTGCGTGTGATCGGATAAGTATTGTTGGAGCACTTGTACCTGTCCTCCACATAACCAAACAAAACACATCTTGCAAGACCGTGTTTGCAGCTTCGGCACCGCAACACACTGACTTGTGCTACAACACCATCGGATCCAACAAAACCTACAGCAAGCTATGAGTATTTCTTAATCTTGCGAGTTAATGCTCCAATGGTGGGCTTGATAGTAATCCAAGTACGGAGTTATTTTTTGTTCTAGAAAATTGTACACTTTAGTGTAAGAAATATTTTGATGCATCCAATAACAAAGTTAACAACTGATATCCAGCTTTCTTGAAGATACCCATTACATGTCACACACGAAATAATATTGAATCGCTTTGTTCTCATGAATAATTTCGGCCGCTATTCATGCATCATGGCATCTACTTCTTAGTTAAAATCCGTAAACTTAGTTTCATAATTATAAAAGGGAATTTGATGTAAACTTAGGATGGTAAAAAATTCGAAGTTTATATTAATTCAAAAGGTAAATATGTCACGTTATATGACTTATCTAAATATTGTTGTATAACTTATCCAAAGTCCTACAGAATTCCGCTCTAACATTTAATTGCATATTGACATGTTTACAAGTTTTTTTAAGATTACATATATTTGACGTGTTTATAGGTTTTTGTTTTAATCGTGCTAAATTTACAAATTTGCTTTAACATTTGTGAAAGATGGGCAACGTCTAATACTCTTATTTACCTTGTTAGACTTTGGCAATGACTACTGGAGTTTTGTAGTACTTATCGTCTAAAAAGAATGATGAATTAAAATTCTGTGATGATCCATTTACTTTACATTACTTATGAATGGTTGTACACTATTACAGGATACAAAAATGGATAAGTCATGGATGCAAATGAGATTTGTCGATGTCTTTGAATATGATAGAGGAGTGAAGCCATTTCTTGAATGGTCTTTTCACGAGGATAGGTTCTCTTATAGAGGTGGAATAGATGGGGAGAAAATTCTTTATCCATGCATAAAGTGTAAGAATACACATTATTACGAATAAAAAATTATCTATGATCATCTGATATGTGAAGGGTTCTGGTTACATTATGAGGTTTGGAGTGCACATGGTGAGGAGGCTAGAAATTCATCACATCAAGCAACCCAAAATGATCCAATTATGGATATGCTATGGGAGACTCAATTCACTCCTACACCTTTTCCCTTTCAAGATCCCTTAGAGATTGATGACAGTCAGTTTTATAAAAATTTAAAAGATGCAGAGGAGCCCATAGCTCCAGTATCTAAAGTATCTCGATTGGAGTTCTTGTTAACCATTTTTAAGATGAAAGTGATGCATCATTGCACTAAGGCTATGAGTGAAGAACTATTAGAGTTTATCGGTCAAGTTTTGAATACTCCCGATGTCTATCCAACTAATTGGTACAATGCAAAAAAAATGTCTTCGTTCATTGGGTTTAAAGTCTGAGAAAATACATGCATGTCGTAATGATTGCATTCTATATTGGAAAGAGAATCAATATCTTAGTTGTCCTGAATGCAATGTTTCGAGGTACAAGGAGATTACAAGAGCCAATAGTAACTCTAAGAAAAGAGTAGATAAAATACTTCGATATTTTCCATTGATCCCGAGACTACAACGTCTTTTCATGTCGTCTAATACAGCTAAATGGATGTCGTGGCATAAAGAGGATAAGGTGATTGATCCTGATGGATTAATCCGTCATCCTTCAGATGCTGAAGAGTGGATACAATTTGATGAGAAATTTCCAAATTTTTCATCAAAAGCTAGAAATGTCAAGTTCGGTCTCTCCAGTGATGGCTTCAATCCATATGCAAACATGAGCCTTAGTTATATGATTTGGCAAGTCGTAATCATGACTTATAATTTGCCACCGGGATGTGTATGAAGCCATCCTTTATGATGCTCTCAATGTTAATACCATGTCGAAAAGGGCCTGGAAATGCAATATATATATATATATATATATATATATATATGCGGCCTTTGGTTGATGAATTGAAGCTATTGTGGTACAATGGAGTGCAGACTTATGATGCACACAAAGAAGAGAAGTTCATAATGCATGCAATGTTATTATGGACCATTAATGACTTTCCTGCTTATGCCAGTTTATCGGGGTGGAGTACGAAAGGTAAACTTGCATGTCTAGTATGTATAGACAAGACACACAGTACTTGGTTGAATGAAAGTGGAAAGCATTGCTACTTGGGTCACCGCCGATTCCTTCCAATAAAACATAGATGGCGTAGAAATCAATATAATGATAAATTTGATGGAACATCATCAGATTCAAAACTTGATTTTGTACGTGTTTCTGGATGTGACTTGTTGCATCAACAAGAAGGAATTGGACATATTCGTCTAGGTCAACTTTTCAAGAAAAAGATGAATGGTGGTTGGAGGAAACATAGCATATTTTTTCAGGAGTTACCCTATTGGAAAGATTTATGAATTCGTCATAATCTTGACGTTATGCATATTGAGAAAAATGTGATGGAGAACATACTTGGAATCCTAGGTTTGTCTGGAAATGCAAAAGATACTTTAAAATCTAGGAAGGACTTGCAACAATTAAATATAAGAAAGGAATTGCATCCTGTAGAGTTGAATGATGGGAAGGTGAAATTACCTGGAGCGTTGTATACATTAACCCCAGATGCACGCCAGAAGATACTTTCTTTCTTAGCTAATATTAAGGTCACAGATGGCTACTCTTCTCAGCTTTCCAGATGTGTAAACATAGCAGAAAAAAAGATTTCAGGACTTAAGAGCCACGATCACCATGTCTACATGCAAGTGTTCTTACCCTTAGCCATTCGTGGAGTGCTTTCCTTAGATTTTGTACATCCCTTAACAGAGCTCAGCCAGAATTTCAAAGCGGTATGTTTGAAGGTACTCAATCCATCCGCATTATGTAGATGTGAACAAGACATCATAGTGACACTGTGTAAGATGGAACAAATATTTCCACCATTATTTTTTAATGTAATGGTACATTTGACTATGCATTTAGCAAGTGAGGCAAAAATCGTTGGTCCAGTGCAATATAGATGGATGTACCCCATAAAACGATATCTTAAAAAACTTAAAGGCTATGTCATCAATAAGGCTTCTCCAGAAGGGTCAACTGTCGAAGGATATTTATTTGAAGAATGCATCATTTTTTTGTCATGTATATGGATGGTACAAATAATTGTTTTAATCGTATGGACAGAAACTTTGATGGTGGTATGCTTGAAGTCAGAAAAGGATGTCCGCCAACTTTTTCTTCAAGTGGAAGGTCGATATCATGTACTATAAGACGCGAATGGCTCCAGAAAGAGAGATATCTTGCACACTATTATATATTAATGCAAATGGATGAGATAAATATATTTTTTGAAGAGTACAAGCGAGTGACATATCAGCATTCTTGCTCTGGTTTCAAGTGCAAATTGAGACATTTAAGCAAAATGATGATCCAAGATGGACAACAGAATTGGATATAATATTGCGAACTCCATATTCTCATGTTCAGTCACATTCAGGATATATTGTAAATGGGTTTAAATTTAGAAAGAAATCTATAGACATAAATAAGATGAATCAAATGAGTGGTGTGATTGTTAAGTCGACTCTTCAATCTGGATTAGAAGGCTATTATGGTGAAATCATAGAAATTATTGAGGTTAGTTTTACGCATCATCACAGCGTGGTGTTATTTAAATGTGATTGATTTGATGTGTTCAACGAAGGTGTGGGTTATCGCAAGGATAAGACATCTGGCTTTGTAAGTTTAAAGAAGAGTGCTCGTTTGGCAACTGAGGAACCTTTTGCATTAGCAATGCAAGCAGAACAAGTATTCTATGTAGATGACAATGAGGCACGCGGATGGATCATACCCATAAGAACGATGCCTAGGGATTTTTATGATGTTCAAATTGAAGTAATCGTTCCAGACTCCGATGCCTACCAATATCATATAGGTGATGTTGATACATCAAGCATGCAAAATGATGTAGATATCAGTATTCTTGTCGGTGGAACCAACCTAATTGTGAATGAGTAATGGTACAACATTATATTATGTCATGTTATTTCACATTCTTTTTGGAATATAAGATGTGTAATTAGTTTAAAATTTTATCTTCAATCACAATGTAGATGGGACCACGATCTGAACATTGTGTTCGCTCTACACCAATTGCACACCTTGGAGGAGCCAAATCAAGGGTAATTTGATAGTTTTAATTTTGACTAAGAGTCGTGAGATTAAAGGCTTGAGCACATGGACATCTGAGATCCACTAAAAAGAACATGTAAGTAAATTTTGAAGATAAATTCATTATTTACTAAATATTATAATTTTTATACGAATATTTAGGAGGAAATAGTAAGTCTGGTGTCCCCGCCATCTACTGAGAACGAGGATGGAACACATGTGGTAGCCCTCTCCCCAGATGAAGCTTTTATGAAAGTTAAAGGACATGAACCTTTTGGTCGTGTTTGTTGTGGAGGTTGTGGTACCACTCCTTCTCGATATTTTGGTGTTCAAGGTGGCTCTTCGAGTAAATAGGTTATCGAGCTTCGTGGTAATGTACGTAATTTGACGGAACAAATTGCTTCAATGCATAAAGGACATGAAACCCTTATGCACCAAATGACAGAGCAACAATAGATATTTGTAAAATAAATGGCAGATCAACAACAACAGATGGCAAAGCAAATGATGGATATGATGGAGGCTCATCGTCAAGAGATGAAGGATCTTGTATCAATGATGTCAAAGGAAAAAGACATGTCTTCTCAAGCAAGTGACAATGCTCATGACAATGATGAATTTAGCGACGATGATGAGTTTATTTCAGAAGATGCTTAGAATTAGTTTTTATTATATATGTGATCTTTTACTTTAAATCTTTGTAGTGACTTTTGTAGTTTTATTTTGTAAAAGAAACATTTGCACTTTTATGTCATTATACGGTATGCTATAAGTAATGATGGTTGTGATTGATTATTTTTTAAAGATCTTAATTATCCTTATATGTTTGTCAAAAGATACATTTGATTTTTGCATTATTATTATTGCGGGCATATTTGATATGATACTAAAGGTGTTACCAATAACTTATAATTGTGATAATTATGTGCCTACAAAAAATATGTGTAACATTGATCAAAAGTTGTCAATTACCATGATTCCAATGTTTTCACAATGTTGCTACTTATTACCGACAAAATATAAATGTTACAACATCCTGTAAATGCCATAGTATTTAAATATTACAATAATATTCGTATCATTTTACAAATGTAGCTAAAATCAACAATAGCAACATTTTTATTTTTGTTACTATTTAATTGTAACGAATAAGAAATGTTACAAATGTTACTTATTTGTAACGTTTGTTTATCAATGTCGTAAATAGCATTTGCGGCACCACTTTTAGGGACATTTAAAGCGACACACAGTAAACGTTACATTTAATGAATAAACATTGCAAATGGTCTTTTGCAACAAAATTTTGAATGTTTCAATTATTGTTTTTTCCTGTAGTGCACCGCACCTCCTCCTCCTCCTACCGTGTCTTATACTTTGTCTCGTTACTACATTTGCAAGACGAATACTTTACCTCGTGCTCATGTACCCTCCCGCATAATCCATCACGTCTCAGGTAAATTATGAGCACTTGGTTTCTACTGATGGCATTGTTGATTTATCTACACAATAGGAGACTTTACAGGTTCAGTTCATAGCACCTCAAGAGAGTGATATATAAGAGAGATCGTACAAAGGATCTTGATCAACCCATTTCTCTTCAGAAGAAGAGGCATAATTGTGCTACGTATCCCATTGCAGCCCATGTTTCACTAGGGCATCTTTTAGAGGATTTCAGGAACTTTTTGGTGGGATTGTCTGTTGGTATGTTCCCACACACACATCATGAGGCTATGCAAGATAGTCAGTGCGCCTTGCCATGGAGGAGGAAATGATTGTGCTCCAGTCTTGTGGCTCATGGATCTTGGTTACTGCCCAACAAGGGTTTATGTTGTTGACTGCAGTTGAGTCTTTACAGTGAAGCAACGTGCATATGGAAGTGTTGATTACTACAAGGGTAGGCTTGTGGTATGTGGGTTCACTTAAACATATGGGGTGGACTATCAGGACATGTTCTTCCCCTGCCTCATCATTCTACCCTTCGAGATCTCTCAGTTGTTGTGATACAAGGCTGATCACTTTCCCAAGTGGATGTCAAGAATACTTTTATGCATAGTGACTTGCAGGAGGAAGTCTATATGCAAAGACCACCAGGGTTTGTTGCTGAGATGGAGCGTCCGAAGATATGCAGACTTCATAAGGCTATCTATGTCTTTAAACATAGTCCCAGAGCATGGTTACAGAAGCTCTCAAACTTGATATAGCAACATGACTTTACAAGATCGACTCTACTCACTTTTTGTACACATGATACATTGACTAATTGTCGTCAGTCTAATTTATGTTGATGACATCACTGTTACAAGAGATTACTTACAACTCATCAACGAGGTTAACGAACTCTTTGGACAACAGTTTGTCATTAAAGACCTTAGCAACGACGATACTTCCTTGGACTTTCATTTACCATGAACTAGAGAGATCTTGTGATGACACATCAGAAACACATGACAGATCTCCTTTTAGATACATGGATGACAAACTATAGACCTACCATTACAATCATGGATCCTAACATGGTGCTTTATGATGATGATACACATGAGGTAGACAAGTGGATATATAGGGAGTTTGTTGGGAAGATCCTCTACATGACTGTTACTTTGCCAGATATCTATTTGTAGTGAGCAAAATCAGACGGTTTATGGAGTAGCCACGTCAGGCTCACATGGATTAAGTTTACATGATAATAAGATATCTGATGTCTTCTCCAGTTATAGGGTTGGCATTTAGCAGAGGGATATCTCTTGATATCATGGCTTGTGCAGATGCTGACCATGCAGGATGTCCTAAAGATGAGAAATCTACCTTCGATTTTGCAGTCTTCATGGGAAGCTCTTCGTTCTCATGAAAAAGCAAGATGCAACCTATGGTTGCTAGATCTAGTGCTAAGTCATAGTATAAAGCTTTGACCTAGGGGAGCACTGAGATGATATTGATCATATATGTTCTAGCAGACTTAATTGTTGACGCACTTCTTCCCAGAATGTTGCTTTGTGGCAACCATGCTGCTTTTTCGTTGCCAACAATCCATCTTTCCATGAGAAGACCAAAGACATTGAGGTAGATTGTCATTACGCATGAGACATTATACAAAAGGACTTTAACTATACTTCGCATGTTGATTCAAGGTAATAGACAACAAATATTTTTACCAAGGCCCTAGCCAAAGGGTTGCTCCATAGGTATTGTTCCAAGATGAGAATGATTAACATTTATGCTCCATGAGGGGAAATGTTGAGAGTTATTTTGTGTTTTCCTATTTCTTGTGCTTATCTTAAGTAATTTCCCGTTAGGGTTGTTCCACTATATATAAGAGAGCCCTAGGGCCTTCTGATTAAACGTGTCATTTTTTTCTTTGGTAGTTAAGTTGAGTAATTTTACGGGTAACTTAAGGTTATTAGAGTTTATTTTTATTTTTCTTTTTACATTTTTTATCCCACCTCTCTTTATATAATGGGTCTATTTAGTCTTTGTTGAGTGATAGGTTTGAATTATAAAAAGTGGAGTTTTTCTCCACCTCTCTCCCTTTCTTCCTCCCTCCCTTGGCATCTTCATGCTTCACCAAAAAGCATGTGTTCCAATATGCTTTCCCCTTCTTCCTCGCACCCTCTCTAACTTTCTCCTTCTAAATTTCCATTGTTATCATATAATGAGGGCAAGGATGAGGAGGAACTTCTTGATGCCATAAATCCATTTGTTTGTAGCTTCCTTCACTTCTGAAGCTAATCGCATGGCCAAAGTCATGCACACTTTTCTCCATTAGGATTTCATGGAGGAAAGCCCAACATGGCCATTGTTGTTGTTGGACGCGGTCTTCCTCGAGGCCAATCTTTGGCAACCAATATCGAGAACTTCAAGATCACTGTGAAAATAATAATCAAAATAAAATCGAATCTCGAAGGTGAACTCAAAATCGACTTACTCTGAAATCATGTGGAAATATAAAATGTGGAATCAACAACGAGAATAAAACATCGATTTACTTGAAATTGTACTTCAAAATGAGCGGAATAAAGCCGCGTGAGAAGAATCACAAAGGGGTTAATATTTCATTATGTTTTCCAAGCGATACAAGATGTATTGGGTTCCTTGTATAGCCCCAGCTACTTACCGAAGTCCCAGCGATAAGCAATATGTGAATAAATGGAGAGTCTATCTAAATACATACAGCATACTCTAACACTAGTAATTAACTAGAAGAAATTAGGATATAAGCTACACATATTTTGAGACACAAATAAACAAGACACCTGCTTGGTGAGAGAGAGCTGAACCAGGAAATGTGCGAGATGCATAAAGAAGAAAACAGAGGAATGATACTCCCTTGGGTCCTCCCGTTTGGATCTCATGTAGACTCTTTTTCTGCAATCAAGAGCAGAGCACATCGCCAATGAACAGGCACAAGTAATGAATGTCAGGGTGCTAAAGTGCATAGTTCTGGCAAGAAAGCAGAACTAAAGAATGGCATTCAAGGATAGCTTGCAATGTTGTTACAAGATGAAGGAGCCCGTGTTCTATTAACCAAGAAAATTGGATATAGTTGAAAGAAGACAGGTTGTTGACAAACAACCCCGACCGTGGGTTGATATATATGTAGGGTGATCCGGAGCAACATGCGCAAAGGTCAGCAGAATTAGAAGGCTAATAGTTACATCCACCAGAGTGGATGCCACAAGTAAATGTGCATGTCACATAATTGTTGGAATACCATAAGTATTGCCAACTATATAAAATTTCTTAAGTTTTAGTCCGCACACTTAGAACTGCAATTTCTACAGGTGCGCAGTATTGAGTTGATGAGATGAGGGGCATTTGCGTGCTTGCGGGTTATAAGATCTAGTATCTATAGAACCATGGCAAGTTGAGTGCTGCTGTTTGTATCAGCCTAATTCTCAGTCTGCTTCCTCGGAGACCTTGTGTGGACATGCTCTTCCTTCTCGTTAACAAAGGACATGAATGATCGAAGGACGTGGGAAGCACGAGAACTCGTCCGTTCGATTGGGTCAGGCTGCAAGTGAGAGAGGTGCTGGCAGAACTTGTAAACCGTGCGAATGAAATGAGCAAGGAGGGCAAGGAAGCACGCAACCCCGGAGATGATGAACAAGCCTTGGAAGCTACTGAGGTGAAGGCGGTCGGAATTCAGCTCTGCAGCCTGGGAGATACAGCTGCTCCTCCTTGCCAACCATTTGTCATGGATCCTCTGGAGGTCACCATTTTCCGACAAGGTCAAGATGGCTGTTGACATGTCGATGGCTAACGGTGAGTCTCGTTGGAATACCTGTTTGGATGAAAAATGAAGCATCGGTGAGGGGAGTGCGTTGAAGAGTATGGGAAAAGTCGAGCTGTTCTGCTAAATACTTACAAAACCCCATCCGCTCCTGGTGAACTCCGAGCCGATGATCGCGAACTTGCACTGGGTTGATAGGAAGAGATCAATGTATGGACGCTCATCTACGATGGCGGCGACACCTCCATTTTCAGGTCCAAGCTCGAGCGCTCTTGCATAATCCTCTGGAGTGTAGACTACCCTGAGTCTAGATCTTGATATGCCTAGCTCTTCTACCATGTAATTCTCGGCGAAGGAGCCCACCTGAAAGCCGATGGGATCGTTGCTTGCAATCAGGCCATCGATCCCTTTTATCGTAGATGAGAGCTGCTGTACCGTGAGGATGGACGTGAGGTTTGCTGTGTAGCTTGACTGGATGATGAGTACGACAAAAAGCCATATCAACAGGACGAGGCGCCCCATCGTGCTCTTGGTGTTCTCTTCTGTTATGGTAAGACAACCATCGAGATCAGACAGTCCTACTACATCTAAACGATGAGGATGAGAAATTAATTGGCACTTAATAACCAACTCACTGTGGGCAAAGAACAGAGTTGAAAAGCTGAACCTGTACAAGAAAACACAATAGGCATCAGTTGCAACGCCTTTAAAGAACTAGGTCCTCTGTTTGATTGATTACCAAAAGATTGTAACGAGTTGCCTCCTCGGAGGGCCACGGAAGTCGTCGTTCAGCCTATGCTCCAAGATCCACACCACAAAACCGACAACTAGAAAGAACAGCCCCGTGACGACCCACATCCCAATTGTGAAAGGACGCATGAAGGCCCAAAGGTTGGTCTCCTGCTTCTTCACAGCAGCTAAGATGACGAGCCCGGACTCGATGTAAGGCTGTGTGAAGTCCACAATCCTTGTCCGGTTCGTGACGATGGCAATATCACCAACAGCTGCATCCAGTTCCTACAAAAGAAACGTCTTGAGCTCAATTACTGAGAGAGTCGAGCTGAAAGGAAAGAATGGCAGCATGCTCACTCCCGAGGCAACGCTGTTCACGAGGTCCCTGTAGTTTGGATTCTTTAATCCATCTCCAAATGGGATGAACATGAAAGGAACTGGATACGGGAGCAACTTCGCTGCTGCTGTGAACACGTCAATGCAGTATCCCTTTGCCATATCCACACCTCCAACCTGCATGACGAACTCTTTGTATCCGACCCTCCGAGGAAAGCCGACTCTCAATTCCTTGCCGTTGTTCGCGAAAACCCATCCACGCGGCTTCAAGATGCTTCCTCCAGGCCAAATAACCCCGCGAAGTAGTTGGTTTGCCCTGGAGTGATTAGGTGTCTCCTGATATAGATTTTCCGGCAGCTGAACGGATAATCCTGAATGATTTGACCAGTACCCAATTGTTCTGATACCTGACCCGATGACGTTAATGATATCGTATGCAGGTTGGAAAATGTGCCGGTCTGGATCGAAGTGGATTCGTCCGGTCAGTCCCACCATGTCCACCTTCAGAATCTCGTCCCGGAGGAGCCTCCCACTGCTGAACACCCTCATGGCTTCGAGATTAAGCTTCCCTCGGATTGCATTGTGCAGCCTCATGTCGTTTGCGAAGGAGATGACCCCTCCATTTCTGAAGAATGCATCGATTGCATGGGCAACTACCCATACAGTGTCATACGCATACATAGCATAGGTATTCAGACCGAAAGATCCGTCCTTACGGGTTAGATTCGTCCACTTGGAGATGAATGAACTCCTGAGATGGGAATCGGGGATGTGCTGCCGCAATCCGAGTACACCTTGCATCGTGTTCATGATCTCAGCTGGAAGTGAAGCCGAGGTGTCCAGCAGTGAGGTGAGCCAATCTGAGGCAATCCAAACGTAACCTTGCGACATCATCCCGAGGTAGTTCGCAACGGATAGGATCATCGTACCAGAGTCGGGATTTGCATGTACGACGATGATTCGTGATTCCATCAGAGCAACCTTGATCAATAAATCCATGGCGTCGTCTCTGGTGCTTCCTATGGGCAAGGGGGCTTTGTAGGAAATCTTGCACCGTCTCTCTGCAAGCTGGTCACCTAAAGCCGTGATGCCATTTCTTCCATAGTCGTCATCTATGTAGATGGCAATCACCTGCCTCCACTGGTAGTGATCGACAATCTCGGCAATGGCAGCCATCACGAATAGATCGCTCCGTGTGGTCCTTATGAAGAAAGGATACTCCAAGGAAGATAGAGTGGGATCTGTCGCCGCGAACGACAAAAGAGGCACCTGGAGCTCATTTGCGACATGTGAGATAACATGTGCGATGACTGAGGATTGTGGGCCGATGATTGCGACCACATTGGCCTCCATGAACTGCAAAGCTGTAGAATTTTGCAATACCATCAACCATGATCTGTTTCAAGGAAAGTAGAAGAGTATCGAAATACTTATCAGCACCTTCTGCTATTCCAACGAAACCATTGCAGATTGTGTCCTGCTCCACAACCTCCAATCTAGTTCCATTGAGAACTCCAGGATCTGAGTTGATGTCCTCTATTGCTGCCTCAATGGCAACTTTTGCTCCTCTTCCGATCGTTGAGTTGAACGTGAACAAGGCTCCGATCTTTACGACTTTACGCTTGGAAGGGATAGAACCATTTGTTCCATCTGAATAACTGTGGAAACAGAGTAGAAGTAGAAGCAAAACCAGAACCCACCTCATGATCGAAATCGGATAGAGAAACCGCAACTGCCTTGGTATATTCAGGCACGATCGAGCGATCAGAACCTGCTGTTTACTGACACAGATAAACAGAATTCGTGTTTGTTTACATCAGCCACTAACTGTAGAAAAACAACAAGCTCATGCATGATGAACACAGACTGAATATCGAACTTCATATATGGGTTTGGCGGATAAACATATCGAACATTAAACAACGTAGTTTGGTCTTTGTAGGTTTTCTGTGAATGAGGGATTTCTAGGGGTGAAACTTTCCCAACTGAATTTTCAAAAAACAAAGCCTGTTTTTGAACATAGATCCATAAGATATAATTTCTAAGTAACTGTTTCTTACCTGATATGTGGATCTGGAAGTCTGCGAATATTTTGTATGATTAATTGTCTCACTTTTTGATGGAATGATATGGAGAACTGGAAGGTGGTGGAGGAGCAAACCCTTTCTGGGTTTTGGAGGTGGTGGTGGTTATGTGTGTGTATATATAATAAAAATAATGTTCTTATTCTGTCCATTAAAAGAATATAATTTAGGTAATGATCTGGTCAACATTAATTGGATTCCATTTGAAATGTCCCCAGTCTTCAGATTCTAAAACCACAGGTTCCCAAGATTTTGCAACTTCGCCATTTCACTCTCGTGTTAAAAGATAAAAAAATATACCTATTTACGTATCTGTACACTCCTGCATCAATTCATATAGATTTTGTTTGGTCACTCTCTTTTTTACAAATTTATGTATTCTACTTCATGTCGATAGCAAGCTTAATATCTAATGTGGTTTTTTGCACTTCTTCTGATGGTGTCCTCCGGACATCTTCCATATGTGGAAATTACTTTGTTCAGGTTCACCAGGATATAGTTAGGTTTCATTCAGATAGTTTTTTCCCTGTTTTTTTTGTTCCCTCTGTTATTGGTGTCGAAGTTCGTCTCCGAAAGGTAGTCCGCTCGGTTGAGTTGCTTGATCCTTTTGACTAACAGAGTCATTGTTAAGGATATTATAATACACTTATTTATATATAAACGAGTATTGATTGTCATGCCCCGATCCCCTGTGCCCGATACGGTCGGGTTTTATCGGAACGTGATGCAATACCTTGTTGCCCAACAATCTACCAAGGGAAGAAATGCAATAGAGAAGGAAAAACTGGTTCTCAAACATAAAGAAAAACATAGAGACACAAGGAAAATACACACACACACACACACACACACACACACACACACAAACACACACACACACACACAGATATATATATATATATATATATATATATATATATATATATATCCCAGAAAACTATCACCCTGACTTTCCATGAGCTTCATATACTAGATGTTCTTACAAGTTTAAACAAAAATAAAAGTTTGCAAGTTAGCCACTATTTCCACCTCTATGCTAAGGAGGTTAGAATTCAAAAATTTTGTTCATGGTGATAAGGGGTTACAAAAAAATTACATCCCCCACTACAATCTCCAAAAAACCACAAAAAGAAATCCTTTACGAAGTCAGCATCTTCATATCAATCATCATTAGGTGGCGGGTGCTGGCGACGGTAGCGAATCATCGTCTCCAACCTCGATGTGAGGTTGGTCATCACTGTCATAGTTTCCCAAAGCATGATCAATATCCTTTCTTCTTCCCCCGAATGTGGCACGGGGAGGTAACACTCGGCTCGCTACTCTCTTGAGGGGCCGCTGACATGATAGTCGGTGGATTAGATGGGTGCGCCGGCTCGGAACGTTGGCGGAGTTGGCGTCGTGGCGGTCGGGTAGACTTCTGTGTCGTTATGCGTGTTTTGGCCATCACCTGAGTTGGGTTGTCAACTAAGGAGGTGAGCAAAGGCTCAACGAGAACACACAAAAGATGTAATAGGATGAAAGATAGAGTTTTATAATCTGTTGTTTGGAGAGTTTTATTTTTCTCTTATTTTGTTTTCCTCTTTTTCCTTCTAGGGTATTTAATCAGTATATAATCACTTTCCTTTCATTACCAAATCTCCATAATATTGATTATGATAGTTGTTGTTGTACATATTATGTAACTCATCTCAGGAATTTCCCTACTGGTTAAGATAACATGTAGATAGCAGGTACCCTAACCTACTAGTGGTCCTTTAATTTGTTAACCCTCGAGTGTATAGCACATGCCCATTACTTGGACGGAGTGAGAAGTCGTCACTTCTCGAGTGAATATCCTTAGAGTCACTCTTCATTTGTTTTCCAAGCCTACAATTTTCTTGTTACATACCACGGAATATATCTGGTGGGTCATCTCATCTTGTGTTATACCACGAGTTTCGATCCAAAAGATCTACCCTAGTCAGTAGGGAGCGAAGTCCCAAGTTCCTCTTATTTCACTCTTATTCCCTTCTTATTCTTCTTATTTTTCGTATTTTAGCATCCCAAGGCTCTATCCTAAAATCATCTACATCTCCCATGTAGATGATTCCCATGGATTTTTCTCATATGTCCTAATACTATCTTACATTTAGATATCTCAAAAATATATAACAACCTAATGGACAACCAACTCAGCAAGAGAAATGGTAAAGAAATTATTTTAATTCAAGGAAAACCTCACCTCGAGTGCGAGTAGCGTTCTTTTAATATCTCGAATAGACCAAATCCGACTTTGCTGCAAGTATTAATCATAACTATGTTATAATAGACCAAACTGTTGGAGAACGGAAAATTAAAGATTAAAAACTCTATGTGGTATCTTAATCCCCTTATCCTCATCCTAACAATCCTCTACTCCACTACCTTTGTAAAACATATATTCTTCCGTACACTTATGCAATATGATCAAGGGTGCAAAAATCTTCAAATTTCAGATGTTCTTCTTAAATCCACACCAAAATTTAAATCTACTTTTTCATCAATATTTACATCCATACACCTATGTCTCCTATAATCATCACCACTTCCCATCTAACATTTTCCCCATCAATTTCCATAAGTATACTCCTTTGTTATTTCTACAACTCTCATAATATTGGTCATCTCCTCAAATTTTTTCTTCAAATTATCAAACTCCTTATCCTAAAAGAACTCCCACATTCACACACATATCCCCGCATTCATCTCTTACATGTGGTATCTTTTTATCATACTATCTCTCCCTTACATCTCCCATTCTCTCATCCAAATAGATGATGAATGCCAAATTTGCCTCTTTAATAATCTAAATAATTGTCGTAGTATAGGAGGCAAATTCGGTTCAGCAAAAACCACAATCTTTGAATGTTGTGGAATATTTTTACTTGGTAAGTTTACCAAGGTCGAACACAGGGAACGGTGATTTTAGTTGCGTGGTTTTTAAATCAAATTAAATAATTAATAAATGTTCGATTAATTTCTGTGTTGAGAAAATGTACAATGCAATGAGAAGCAAAGTGATGCAAAGAAAATAAACAAAATCTATGCTCAGGATCTGTGATTTGAAACATATCAAATCCTCAAATAATATGATCAGTAATTTCATCAAAATTAATCACAAATCAAAATAAACTTGACACAATGTTTCAAGTTAATAAATTGATACTCAGAATAATTTGAAGCAAGATATCTGGTCTCCAAATGTCTTTGATTTAATTCCTCGAATAGTTGACAATAATGTTAGAGGAATTGATCTAAATTAATATCCTGTGAAATCAAAATTATTAAGAATAATCAATGAAGGCTTAATCAGATAAAAATCCTCATCCGAATTCCTTCAAAAAATATCATCAAATTCCCAAGCATCAATATGTCAAAAATTAGCCTGCATATGTCATCAAAGGTTCACAATTGATAATAATCAGTAAACACCCTCAAATCCGATTACACGTTATGCTAAACGGTAGAGCATGAGAATAGCTTCAAAATGACATATTATATGTAAAAAACGGATTTCGTATGGAAAAGATATGATGAAATGAGATTTTAGGGACTAAAATGTAAATAAAATAAAGTTTTCCTTTCAAAATGGTCCTTGGAGGGGCTTATCTGCAATTTTTAAAAGTCGATGGGGTCCTTATGAAATTTACCCACTAGCGGGAGTATATATGTCAATTCAGGAACTTCTAGATGTTTAGCAGCAATTTTTCCTCAAAGCATGTGCTTCGCACGTGCCTCAAGAGGCTTGGTAACGGGGCTGAGGCTCGGGTGTCTCGAGCTTGTGGTTCAGCCCGGGAATGAGGCACGAGCACCGAAGCTTAGGCTCGGGCGCCGAACCGGTGGCTCGGGGGCGCTGATGTGGCGGCATGTGAGCCGTTGGATCAAGTGTTGGCCCTTGATCCAACGATGTCTGTAGGTTGGCGGTGGCGATGCGCGGGCGGAGGCGAGGCGGTGCCCTCGCCGGCGGAGGCGATGCGCGAGCGGAGGCGAGCGGAGCTCGGCCGACACACGACTAAGCTGTGGCGGAGGTGGTGGCAATCGGCGGCGAGGCGCGGAGGCTGAGGTGGAGGTGGTGGTGACTCTGCCGTACGTAAGGAGGTGGCAGGCGGTCGCAGGAAGCCGCGCCCTGCTGGAGCGTGGAGCTCGAGCGCCGAAGGCGTTCGGCGTCGGTGGCTGGAGCTGGGAGGCCGGAGGCGAGCTGCGACGGTGGTTGTCGAGGGCGGAATTGCAGAGGTGGATGGAGGCTTGTGATTGAAGGCAGATCGGGGTGAGCGGAGGGTGGTGTGTACCCCGAGGACGCTTCCTGGTAAGTTCACCTGAAAGGTACAGGAGTTGGAAGACCTCCGATGATCGCTTCGATGCCTGACAAAGAGGCGGAGCTTGGCTGCACAAGAAAGTGCGAGCAGCAGCACGACGATCATCACCGTGGATCACGCCTCGAAGGAGTCTTCGTTGGAGAGAGAAGAGGCCCTGTTACAATCCTTCTTGTAGCTCTCTCTCTCCCTTCGGATGGTTGGCAGATGATTGGTGAAGGTGGAGGTCGGAGGAGCTTTATAGGGGGCTGGCGGGTGTAACGGCCGGAGGTGATGAACGGCTGGAGGCATGGGTGGCGAGCGTTACTTGGGCGAGGCGTAACGGGCGGATCCAGGGAGGCACAGATGGCTGAGGAAGGAGAGGGGGCAGATCACGTGCGCCACGCGTAACCAGGGAGGTGGATAGGTCACGTGCGCAACACGAGACCTGAAAAGGAGAGAGTAAGTGGGAGAGGTGTGGGGGACACGTGGCATACCCAGAGGCTGCCACGTGTCGCCCAAAAAAATCAAAATTTAAAAGAGAAAAAGAGATAGAAGAAGACCTCGGATCGAAAAATTTCCTTCATGTAAGTGTTCTTCTTGATGATATCTACAACTCTCATGAAGGATCCATGAGCAAAAGAGGTCATTTGCGTGAAGTAGTATTTTTGGTGGTTTTCCATGTGTATAGAAAACCTGATTTTTGGCATTTTATAAATTTTTTGTTGTTTTCGAGAGGATAAAAAATCTAGAAAAAATATGATAAAATATAATAAAATTAATTACACATTAATCTAGTTTTTTGTATTTTTAATAAATAAGAAAATAGGAAAATAAAATAGAAGTAAGAAATGCACATTTTTTGTACAGACCGACAACGGACACTTGGACTCAGTCAGTTTCTTTGATTTCAGTTTTAATCTGGATTTGGATTTTTGTGTCTCTTAATAAAACTTTAATCAAAAAAACACAAATGAAAAAAGAAATAAAATTAAAAGGGTTAATTAAGAACATAAAAACTGAGGTCAAAAATAGCAAAAAGTCAAAATGCGCAAAAGAGGTCCAAAAGCCAATTTTCACACATGAACTTTGAATTTTACGAAATTGGTTTTGTTTTGAAGGTATTTGAAAATGGAGTACTTTAAAAGTGAGTAGACCAAAATCGGACACTGTATGTGGGAGATATGCTCATTTTAGTCCGTTAGATGTGAAATTAGACTTGAGGATTATTTGACACTTATTGGTGTTAGTATTTTTTGTATTTTTTTATTTAATAAAGTTAATAATATCTACACAATAGAGGTAGTTTGGGGTCAATCGGAGTTAGGATGAATTAATTAAAAATATGAGAAGTTAACGGCTTTTTAGGCTAATTAACACTTGGGATTTTTAATGCAATTATGCATGATGGAATGCAAATATTATTAACACATGTATGAATGCTAATAATGCTCTATTAATGATTGATTGCAAGTAAATGATGGGGAACATTTCCTAAATGATCAATTTAAGCATGATGAATACGAGATTCATCATACCCCTATACTTAAACCATGCTCGTCCCCGAGCATGAATGAATGAATGACTTAGTTGAATACAATCCTGACTGTGCATGTGAATTTTCAAGGCTCATTTCATAGAAGACCCTTAATTTGAGTGATCCTAAAATTCTGGGCTCAACCATGCTTTAATCAAAAGGAATTCAACTTCTCTAATTTTCAGACTCTCTGATTGTACATATAATAGAAGGATATGATTTTTAGTGTACTGCATTCATGAGAGTCAAGTCTTGACATCACTCAAAGTTCTAATCCAAGAGACTCTCCTCTAGACCTAATCCTCAACACTAGGGAATAAGTCTATTCTTGCTTCAGTCAACCGTCTCATTAGTTTATCAGACTTGAAAGTGTAGATGGACGTCCAGATGATGGAGGGCATAGGATTGTGTCTGATTTTCTCTCCCTTACATTGGAACAAGGTGCCTCTCGAGTGCCTTATTACTCAACACAAGTATATTTTTATTTTGTTGATCAATGTGTCCGTCAAAAGAATTTGGAGTCGTCTGCACTTGTTTTTTTGGGAGTACACCGGGATGTCTCTTTTGAGTATCTAAGACACCTTCGACACCCAGACTTGTATCGCTTACGATGCAGAGCCCTTTTATGGTGTCAGCCCGACTCCTTAGTCCTAATTAGCGCTTGGTCCAAGTGGACACTTTGAAAATGTTTGGGAGCGCTCGCCATTGTTGGAAGCTCATTTGGAATTTGACTTTGGATGATAGAGCTTTTCTTTGACATTTCTTTTTCTTTTCTTTTGTTGGCTAGCTCCACTGCTTTTACCAAAAGTTGGCGTACACTGATCAACATTTTTCATTAAGTTTCATCACACCCTGGCATTTAGGTCAATATAAAAAAGATAGCATATGAATCTTGTTCACATATTGGCTAGGGTTTTGCTGACACTCATGTTTTCTGCAGCCTTAATTAACTTTATCCCATCCTCAAATATCATCAGATCAGGTCTAAACTCAAATCTCCAGTCCTAGTTCCTCAAGTGATATCTCAACTCATCTCATCAATCATGCAGTTGTGGGAGTGATTGTGCTGGTCATATTCTTTTTTGAAGGTAGAGATGAAGAGTGCAATATAGCACTCAAATCTTTCAAACTAGGGAAGTGTGGATTATTAAGTTCAAAAACCCTAATGACTAAGGCAGGCTAACTCAGAATCTCAAGATCTCAGAAATCAAGTGTCCTCAACAATCCTCAAGCCTTGAGTGATGGTGAATGTGTCACGAATATATCAACCAAGGAATGCATGAAATGCTTGATGAAATGCAAGACCATGAGTGATTTTTTATGCAATGCAAAAAGTTTTTTTGTGTTTTTTTTATGTTTTTTGGTGTTTTTTTAAGACAGGTATTATACATACTACTTGTGCCCATCTCCGATGTTAGATAAAAACGATTAAAGTACGAGCTATGGATAAAATAGATAAAATACATACAAACACCCCCCTATACTTAGCTTGTGTTATGTCCTCATGGCACAAAGTGAAATGTAGACATAGCTCGTACGAAGTATAGAAGGGTTAAAAAGAAGAGAAGCGATGTATAAACAATGGTAGCGGTCCCCCTATACTTAGGCCCAGGTCAGCCTAAATATAATCGGAAAATTACAGATGGGGAACCGGGTAGATTTGCGGATGGACAAGATAAAGGAGGTTTGCGACGGACCTTCTTGCGGGAGTGTGGATGAATATAGTATGGAGATGTGGAGTGTGATAAAGAGGGGGCCGATGAAGAAGATCAGCCACCGTCGGAGTCGTCTGCAGAGGATCTCCAACTTTTGTCGATCAGAGGTAAGTGCCCTTGGATTAGAGTTGTACCTATTGCACTTATCTGATGAACCACATCAGGACCGGATGAGGACTCTTCAGAAATCACATGGTGTCTAAGGTCAAAGGTGACTTTCTTGGTCGGTTTGTTTTCTTGGGAAGTATTGGGAGGAAGTTGGATAGTCTTCATCTCCTTGTCTTGAGTAACCGATGTGGCATTCGTGAGTTCCTCATCAAATGAATCCCCGTAAAAGTCGACCAATTCTTGAAGGGTCATGCGCTGCTTCGGTCGAGGGAGATTGTTCCTGTTGATTTTGTGGTTTATGGCTGGAGTTTTTGATGTCACTTCCGGATGATCGTGAATTTTGGTGACATCGGATGTTTCCGGAGTCGGTTCCTTATATGGTTCAAGTATCTCATGAATTACTGCCAACTCAAAGATTGGACCACTCAAATAATCGTGGTGATCTTCAATAATATGGTCCAATTCTTCATAAGCTCCAAAATCTTGATTTTTCCTAGGAGCAGTGATAGGGTGGTGAGAGTCTGAAGTTTGTCCAACAGTCATTCTTTTAGGTGACTCTCCTAGTATCAGTGTGTCATGCGGAGATGTCTGATAATGTGAAATTTTATCTCCTGATCATAACTGTCGGTTTCGTGTTGATTTTCTTCAGAGCAAGACGTGTCATTGGGGGTTTGTTCATTGTGGTCCGAGTTCGGGAACTTGATTTCCTGAGTCTCGCAATCGACGATCGCCTTAGCGGAGGCTAAGAACGGCTTTCCTAAAATGATAAGAGACTCAGACAACCTTCCGGGGTGCTCAATGTCAAGGACAATAAAGTCCATTTTATGTTCTTTACCTCAGAAATTTACAATGACGGAAACGATCCCCCGCGGTCTTTTGGTAGATCGATCGGGTAATTGAACGATCACCCTAGTTTTTTTTGAGTTGTCCGGGTTTGAGTTGGTCAAAGACGGACTTGGGGAGGATGTTTAATGTGGAGTCTTCGTCTAACCAAACATGATTGAATGTTGAATCCTCAATTTCACATGTGATCCGAGTCAACCGCTTGACTTTGCGGCTTTTGATTTTATGACTCATCACCAAAGAACTAGCCATAGATATGATATGATATTCAGTCATGGATCATTTCTTGCCCTTCTTTTTTGGGTTCAGTCGACTCTTCACAAATCTCTTAAGATCGAGCACATATTCTATGGCTTTGATCAATGGAAGCTCTAAGATCAGACTCTTACAAAATGCTTCCATTTCAGAATTGTCCAATTCTTTTAAATTTTGAATTTTTTTTGGGTGACACGTGGCAGCCTCTGGGCATGCCACGTGTCCCCCACACCTCTCCCACTTACTCTCTCCTTTTCAGATCATGTGCTGCGCATGTGACCTCTCCATCTCCCTGGTCACGCGCGACACACGTGATCCGCCCGTTACACCTCGCCCAAGTAACGCTCGCCACCCACGCCTCCAGCCGTTCATCACATCTGACCGTTACACCCACCAGCCCCCTATAAAGCTCCGTCGACCTCCACCCGGATCCGCCCGTTACACCTCGCCCAAGTAACACTCACCACCCACGCCTCCAGCCGTTCATCACCTCTGACCGGGACACCCACCAGCACCCTATAAAGATCCGCCGACCTCCACCTTCACCAATCATCCTCCAACCATCTGAAGCGAGAGAGAGAGCTACAAGAAGGGTTGTGACAGGGCCTATTCCCTCTCCAACGAAGACTCCTTCGAGACGTGATCCACGGCGACGATCATCGTGCTGCTGCTCGCACTTCCTTGCACAGCCAAGCTCCGCCTCTTTGCCGGGCGTCGAAGCGATCATCGAAGGTCTTCCAACTCCTCTACCTTTTAGGCGAACTCACCAGGAAGCGTCCTCGGGGTACACACCACCCTCCGCTCACCCTGATCTGCCTTCAATCACAAGCCTCCATCCACCTCTGCAGTTCCGCCCTCGATAACCATTGTCGCAACTCGCCTTCGGCCTCCCAGCTCCAGCCAACGACGCCCAACGCCTTCGGCGCTCGAGCTCCACGCTCCAGCAGGGCGCGGCTTCCTGCGACTGCCTGCCACCTCCTCACGCACGGTAGAGTCGCCACCACCTCCGCCTCAGCCTCCGCGCCTCGCCGCCGATCGCCACCACCTCCGCCACAGCTCGACCGTGTGTCGACCGAGCTCCGCTCGCCTCCGCCCGTGCATCGCCTCTGCCGGCGAGGGCACTGCCTCGCCTCCGCCCGCGCATCGCCACCGCCAACCTACAGACACCTTTGGATCAAGGGCCAAACCTTGATCCAACGGCTCACAGGCCGCCACATCAGCGCCCCCGAGCCACTGGTTCGACGCCTGAGCCTCAGCCCCGGGCCGAACCACAGGCTCAGAACATCCGAGCCTCAGCCCCGTCACCAAGCCTCCTGAGGCACGTACGAAGCACGTGCTTTGGGAAAAATTGCTGCTAACCCCTGGAAGTTCCTGGATATATATACCCCCGCTAGTGGGTAAATTCAGAAGGACCCCGTTGACTTTCAAAAATTACAGATAAGCCCCTCCAGGGACCATTTTGAAAGAAAAACTTTATTTTATTTACATTTTAGTCCCTAAAATTTCATTTCATCATATCTTTTCCATACAAACTCCGTTTTTGCATATAATATGTCATTTTGAAGCTATTTTCATGCTTTACCATTTAGAATAATTTGTGATTAGATCTGAGGGTGTTTACTGATTATTATCAATTGTGGACCTTTGATGACATATGCAGGTTAATTTTTGATATATTGATGCTTGTGAATTTGATGATATTTTTTACAGGAATTTGGATGAGGATTTTGATCTGATTAAGTCTTCATTGATTATTCTTAATAATTTTGATTTCACAGGGATTTAATTTAGATCAATTCCTCTAAAATTATTATCAACTATTCGAGGAATTAAATCAAAGACATTTGGAGACCGGATATCTTGCTTCAAATTATTCTGAGTATCAATTTATTAACTTGAAACATTGCGTCAAGTGTATTTTGATTTGTGATTAATTTTGATGAAATTATTGATCATATTATTTTAGGATTTGATACGTTTCAAATCACAGATCCTGAGTATAGATTCTGTTTATTTTCTTTGCATCACTTTGTGTCTCATTGCAATGTACATTTTCTCAACACAGAAATTAATCGAACATTTATTAATTATTTAATTTGATTTAAAAATCACGCAACTAAAAATCACCATTCCATGTGTTCGGCCTTGGTAAACTTATAAAGTAAAAATATTTCACAACATTCAAAGACTGTGGTTTTTGTTGAACCAAATTTTCCTCCTATACTACGACAATTATTTAGATTATTAAAGAGGTAAATTTGACATTCATCAAATGGCATCGCTGCCGAGGAGGTGGAGAGGTCACGTACGCAGCACGTGACCTGAAAAGGAGAGAGTAAGTGGGAGAGGTGTGGGGGACACGTGACATGCCCAGAGACTGCCACCCTAGAAAAATTCAAAATTTAAAAGGGAAAAAGAGATAGAAGAAGACCTCGGATCGAAAAATTTCCTTCACAAAAGTTATTCGTCTCGACGAGATCTACAACTTTCATGAAGGATCCAAGAGCAAAAGAGGTCATTTGTGTGAAGTGATATTTTTGGTGGTTTTCCATGTGTATAGAAAATCGGATTTTTGGGATTTTGTAATTTTTTGGTGGTTTTCGAGAGGATAAAAAATCTAGAAAAAAATATGATAAAATACAATAAAATTAATTACACACTAATATAATTTTTTTGGATTTTTAATAAATAAGAAAATAGGAAAATAAAATAGAAGTAAGAAGAAATTCACAATTTTTGTACAGACCGACAACGGACACTTGGACTCAGTCAGTTTCTTTGATTTCTGTTTTAATCTGGATTTGAATTTTTGTGTCTCTTAATAAAACTTTAATCAAAGAACACAAATGAAAAATAAATAAAATTAAAAGGTTAATAAAAACGTAAAAACCGAGGACAAAAATAGCAAAAAGTCAAAATGCGCAAAAGAGGCCCAAAATCCAATTTTCACATATGAACTCCGAATTTTACGCAATTGATCTTGTTTTGAAGGTATTTGAAAATAGAGTACTTTAAAAGTGAGTAGACCAAAATCGAACATTGTATGTGGGAGATATACTCATTTTAGTCCGTCAGATACGAAATTAGACTTTGGGATTATTTGACACTTATTGGGGTTAGTATTTTTTTATTTTTTTCTTTAATAAGGTTAGTAATATCTACACAGTGGAAGTGGTTTAGGGTCAATCGGAGTTAGGATGAATTAATTAAAAATAGGAGAAGTTAGCGGCTTTTGGGCTAATTTACACTTGGGATTTTTAATGCAATTATGCATGATGGAATGCAAATATTATTAACACATGTATGAATGTTAATAATACTATATTAATGATTAATTATAAGTGAATGATGGGGAACAAAGCCTAAATGACCAATTTAAGCATGATGAATACGAGATTCATCAATGGGTTATTATTCACCGTTTAAACTCTTATACTCAATAATATAACATAACCTTATGACCATCACATAATCCATAAGAATGTAAGCTTATTTCACCATCATTCCCTTACAAAAAATCAAAAAAATATTCATGTAACTTAATTTCACCATGTTGTCCACGTTCCTTTTTGAACAAATTTTTTTTTCTTCATCTCTTTCAAATGAAAAACTAAATCGCATTCTACCACTATCAATAACATTTTCCCAACAAACAACTTTTGACAACAATATCATCAATCATACATTATCATCCATTCTTTTATCTTAACAACACAAAACCCCACATAGGTTTGTTGAATGCAAGGGTAAAATCTCATGATCTTGCTCCATCATTTTACTTATACCACATATTTTCTTGAAGTTCTATTTTTTATCACCTATCTTCATATGTATAGTAGATCATCACACCCATCTCATAATATCAAACCACAAAATCCGAATTTTATATTTCCCCATTTTAATAACATCCTAAAATCGTATCACAAATCTTATCTCCTTATCTCAAAATAACAAAATAGACTATACAGTTTACTCAAAATACAAAGGGGTGTGGTTTAGATCCTTACCTTATCTCCTTTTCTTCCTTCTTCTCTTCTTTTCCTCTTCTTTCTTCCTTTTTCCTTCTCTTTTCTCCTCACAGCTTTGGGCGGACTGGACGAAGGGGAAAAAGGCAGGTTTGGAAAGGCAAAGGGAATGGGGCGTCGGGTCCCCTCTCTCCCTTAAGTTGCGTGGGAAAATTACAGGGAGGCCCTTGCAATTCCCAACAATTTTATGTTATCGTATATATATATATATATATATATATATATATATAAAGGGTTGTAACAGATAACACATATATTCAGGGGCGGAACTAGTATACACTATGGAGGGGCCATGGCCCCCCCATGATTATTATACGTCACTTATATAATGTATTAAGTTTTTAATACGACCCCTGTTTAATAGTATTATGAATAATGTTGTTAGAGAAATGTTATGGATCATTAAATGGTCAAGTGGTAGAGTGACAACTTTTTTATTTTGGAGATCTGGGTTCGAATCTTATCTCCATCAATTTTACTTTCTTTTATATGGTTTATCCAATCTTTTACAAAGTACTAAAATAATTTGATATAAAATTGTATTCGAGTGAGGGACGGAACTAGTATACATTATACCCCCCCCCCCATGATTATTTTACGTCATTTATACAATGTAATAAGTTTTTAATATGGCCCATCTTTAATTGTATTATAATTAATATTGTTAGAAAAATATTGTAGAATCATTAAATGGTTAAGTGGTTGAGTGGCAATACTATTATTTTAGAGACCAGTTTTCGAATCTTATCTCCATTAATTTTACTTTCTTTTATATGGTTTATCCAATCCCTTACAAAGTATTAAAATAATTTGATATAAAATTGTATTCGAGTCAGGGGCGGAAATAGTATACATTATAACCCCATGATTATTATGTGTCACTTATACAATGTATTACGTTTTTAATATGGCCCATCCTTAATTGTATTATAATTAATATTGTTAGAAAAATGTTGTAAAATTATTAAATGGTTAAGTGGTTGAGTGGCAACGTTTATATTTTGTAGACAAAGGTTCGAATCTTAGCTCCATCGATTTTACTTTCTTTTATATGGTTTATCCAATCACTTCCAAAGTATTAAAATAATTTGATATAAATTTGTATTCGAGTTTATTTATCTCTCCTTATTTTTATTACTCTTTATAAATGAAATAAGTTTTATTGTTTCCTTTTAACCATGAACTTTTTTGTTTCAAAATTTCGCATGATAATTTAGCCTTTTTAGAATGGATTTAGAGAGGCTTCAATTAGTATATTTATCCAATTTTAAAAATAGCCACAGAAAATGCCAATATATTTGAAATTCTAACATTAATAATAGATTTAAATTCTACGTTTATCAAGATTGAAAGAGGTTCATTTTAAAAATATTAATTCTATTTAAAATTACCATTCAAATATACATAGATTTTTCTATTTTTGAGCATACATAATAGTTGTAGACTTGGCCTTCCATGATGAAATTCCTGATTTCGCCCCTGCATATATTCGTAGCTATATCTGACCACATGCATCCCTAATCTGTACAAGTCTTCTAGGAGGTACAAACAACTTTTAATCCATTGATGAGATACAAACCACAATCGTGGCAACTCTAATTAGCTGCATGCGAATAAATGCAAATATTGCACGCTAATCACACCAACTTAATTTTTCCATGGGAATATCATACCTGTAAGGTTCCTTCGAGCAGCTATGCTGCTTTGAGAATATGATCCCATTTTGATATGAGAGTACCACATAACAGTTATTATTCCCTAATCCACCGTATAATTGATTTGACTCTCTCCTCTCCTCTCCTCTCCTTGTTTCATACTCTTTTTATAATTGATGGGTACCTTAAATTTCATTCGTGCTTTGTTTTATAAAGATGCTCTCTCTACGTGCTCCGAAGATATTTTCCGAATTTTAGCCCCATAATTATTGCACGGAGGCATATTCTTTAGCCAAGCAAAAAATTGTGCAAAAAGAAAAGCTGATAGCGATATTTATTTTGGTTCTTGTTTATACATTTGGATGGATGAGACGAAACAACAAAGACGGGTCTCCGTAAGCAGACCGGATCCTCTGCTGTAATGAGATCTACAACAGAGGTGCCGTAATGGTTTTTTTCATTTTTGCAAATCTCATTTCAAAATCCATCCTTATGGATTTAATCCTCGGTTAATCTTCTATATGTCCTCCAAATTTTGTTAAAATCAGATGTAATTTGCTATTCGATAATAATGGTCAAATATTTGGTTCCTTTTTTAATTGAATTTAAGTTACTTAAATATTGACGGGATCGCTGACCATTAAGATAAAGTAACAAATTACATCAGATTTTAACGAAATTTGAAGGATATGTATCGAAGGCAAGAAAATTACAAATATAGATACCGTAACAACGATGAGATCATGGGCTCTTCGTACTATATATACACAAACACAACAAAATACTAGTAACACAATATACCACCCCATATCTCTCTTGTAGATCAGCTCCCTCACATTTTTAAAATTTGGATAATCGTAACTCATATAAGAATAATCCCTGTGCAAAATCTTTAATATATTTTTTTGAGTACTTCTGAAGGGGCTATCTGGATGCTTTAAACCTCTTGTTGAAAGATTCACGGGAACAAAAAATAATCCACTTTAATGAATAATATAATATATGTTGACATAACTTTAGCTAACTTATACCAACAAATATTATTTATATATTGCTTGATTCTTAACATTTGTAAAAAGTATAATATTCGTTATATCGCTAGCAACAACTTATGTAATGGTTAGAGGTTTCTAGACGCTACTTTCATAATTATGCGTTGAATCTTTCATAATTTGAGTTACACTTAAAACTTTAATTTGAATATGTTAGTCATTGCGGACTACAAGAACGAAATGTAAATTTGCAATGAATAATTTTTGTTGTTATATATTTAATATCGAAAGATATGTCAATGAATATTCCAATAATTCATTATCATACACCCACTTCATTGCGGTGAAAGCATGTCCTCATTTCTTATTTATGGTATTTACATGTATCTTTCAATATGATATTTTATCTAAACCACTCCACACTCAAACAATTTGTTCGATATTCATATTTGGTCTTGTATTACATCCTGTTTGTATTTGATCTATCTTCCTACTTGATCTTAGATATGATTTATATTCGAAGAGTATCTTTTTTAAATTTTGTACCCAATTCTGTAAGGATATAGTTTTAAAATTCATATCTTGTGACTGTAACAAAATTGTATAAAGTAATACATATTTTAGAATCTACACCTAAATGGTTTGTTGTTAAATATATATATATCAATAAATATCATTTTGTTAAATGAATTTTATATCTTGGTACATCGCTGGTGTTTATGGTTTGAAATTAGCAATTACTGACATATTAATGAATTATTGTTAGTGTGATTTGGCAATGGTTATGTTAATTTAATATATAAAAACAATTCACAACCAAAATTCGTAATTATAAATTTAGTGACTGTTGATTTAGCAGCAGATTCTAACATATACTAATTATAATCCAATGAAATTTCGTATACACATAGAACAAAATACATATTTTAAATCTATAAAGTTACTCTCTCTTTGTGGGTATTCAATATTTTTGTCAAAAAAATTGAGAAAATTACAGAAAAGTCCTTAAAATTTACATACTTTCAATATTGTACACGAAATTATAAATATAACAAAGTGTAATCCGATCTTTAAGTGCATGTTTGGCTAGGAGGTTAACCCCCCAACCTCTCTTTTTCTCTCTCATGTGGGGTCCACTCTTTCTCTCTTTTTTAATACATTAAATAAATCATTTCTCTTTTATCTATATCAATAAAATAATACATTATACCCTTACATCATCTAAAAATTTATAAAATACTCGACGTCTACCTACTTTTTCAAACTTCAATACAATCACATTACAATAAGTTAATAACTACTCATTTTTTCAAAATTCAATATAATCATATCACAACAAACACACCTCCATTTTAACCCTTATCCAAACACCTACCAGTTTACCCTGATACCAAACACACTAATTTGGAGTTATCTATTTAAGCTACAAATGTAACATGATGAACTCAATTCCTCCGGTAATCACACCTTGAACAAGACTAGATCAGGATTGATGTCCTCCGGCACACTCCCGCGTCTCGTCTCCACCTCCGACAGCAATCGCGCGACCCTCCTCGCCTCCTCCAGGTATCCACCAAACGGGCAACCACCCTTCGCCGCCCTCCCCACCACCGCCATCTCCGCCTCCAACAGCGCTGCCACATTGTACTCCATCGCCCTCCCACTCTCAAAACTCCACCGCCCGCTCTTCCAGTCGAAGTCATAGAAATTCAGAAACCTATGCCCCTCCTCCGCCACGAGCTCCACCGCCCGCAGCAGGAACTCCATCTCCTCGCTCGACATGTAGTACGGGAAGCTCCCCCTCGTCCACCCTGGCTTCATCCCCTCGTACCCCTTAGCGATCTCCCCGCGCAAGGCCAGCGACAACACCTCATCAATCCCCAACAACAGGTGCCCGTAAGGCCCCGCGCAGGAGCACCCGCCTCGCGCCTGGATACCAAATAGGTCGTTGAGGAGCCTCGCGACGAATCGACCGTGAAGAGGCTTGTGCATTGTGAGATCGATGCTAGCAGCAGTAGACGTGATGTCAGGGAAGATGAGGAAGGAGATGATTGGCTGACGGGGCACGGTAGTGTTGCCGAGGACACGTATACGTGGGTTGCCGAGGAGGCGGCGGAGGGTGGTGGATGTGTGGAGACGCTCGCGGTGGTGGATGAGAGTGTGGCCTATGTAGCTCTTGACCCAGAAGGCGAGCGACGCGCGTATCTTCTGCGTGATCGGAGGGGTTCCGGCGTCCTCCCGCTCCTCTACGTCCTCGTAGTATAAGGTGTCCTGTTAAAATTAGGGTTCATGCGGGCATGTCAGTATCAATATCTACCCACTTCTATTGTATTGGATGCTGGCATAGACATGTACGTATATACACACCTTGCTGTTGTAGCCATTGACGTAGGAAACGGTTCCACCACCACTGGTGGAAGGTGGGGTGGATCTAAGGAGGTACAAGGCCTTGTTCATGAGGAGGATCCCAGGGGTTCCTGGTCCTCCCACGAACTTGTGAGTGCTAAGGAACACGGCGTCGTATCCATCCATCTCACCCGATCTCATTCTGATCTTCTCGTACGGACCACTAACCATTAGCAGCAAAATCTACGTATAAAAATTTTTGTACACGTCCAATAACTTGAAAATTATGGACTACAAGCGTGTGTATATACCTTGCGGCGAAATCGAAGCAGGCGTACGCGCCGTGGCGGTGGAGCAACCGGGCCAGGGCTCGGGTGTCCGTGTAGATCCCGGTGACGTTACTACATGCCGAGAAAGACCCCAATTTGGGCCTCCGTTGGTACCTGACCGAGCCCAATTGGCTAGCCAGTTCCTCCAAATCGATTAACCCCTCGAGGTCCGAGCCGATCTCGACCACCTCGGCGAGGCTCTCCCTCCAGGTCAGCAGATTGGAGTGGTGCTCGTACGGCCCCACAAAGACCACCCACCTCTCCTCCTCCTCGAGATCCACCTTGCGCCTCACAACTGCCGTCGCCGCGACGCCAATCACCTCCTGCAGCCTCTTGATCGCAGCGGTCGTCCCCGACCCGCAGAAGAGGAGCGCGTCATCAGGGCCGGCCCCCATGCACTTCTTGATGTAGCTGGAGGCGTCATGGGACATGGCCGACATCGCCGCACCGACGTGGCTGTCATCGGTGTGGGTGTTGCCGTAGAGGGGGAGGACCTTGTGGAGGAGGAATTCCTCGATGTGGCGGAGGGGTCGACCGGAGGCCGTGTGGTCGGCGTAGGTGAGGCGTCGCGTGCCAAAGGGGGTGGCGATGGTGGCGTCGGCGCCGATGAGCTGGGATTGGAGCCAGTTGAGCTTCGACTCATCGTCGTCGGAGACCGAGGTGACTGGAGTGATTGCTTGGTGATTGGAGTTGTAAAGATCCATTGTGTTAATTGCGTCGAGTGGCTTTGGATACATCCTAATTGCTAGATTTATATATTTGCTAGTAGATTTCATGTGATTCATCTGTCCTCGGGATGCGCACCATCTGTCCTTCTTCGAGAGCCGTCCGATGGTGATGGAGCGGAGAGATGCAGTGGTTGAGTGTAGGGTGGAGCATTGGGCTCAACCCGACCCAACCCGGAAAAGCTCGGTCCGAGTCTATCAATTTTCCGTGAGCTTTGGGCTGGGTCGAGGCTCGCTTTTTTCAGCAAACTCAGGACCCAAGCTCGACCCAAAGCTCGCATGATCGGGCTCGGGTTCCGGTCGTACTCAACCCACACTTATTTTGATGGGTAAATTACAAAAAAGGTACTGATCTTTGTATGGATTCTCAAATTATGGACCGATCTTTATTTTGTAACAAATAGGGGACCAAAGTTTAACTTAACGTTTCAGTCCCTGATGCCGTCAATAGACGGCTCAACCCATGCCTTTAGTTGACGAAATTGCCCCTGATTTAATTTTTCACTTTCCATGTTTCTACCCTCATCCAAACCGAATGGGAGGAGGATGACGGCAACGTGCACACCTCGACCACCACCCCGAACACCACGAATGTCATGATCCCCTCGCCGTCCCTCCTCGCCACCACCAGCACCGACACCAGCACCCCTCCCAGCACCACCGATTGTCGCAGCATCGTCGCCACCGAGTTCCTCACGCACCTCAGGAACCGAAAGGACAACGACGATGGCTCGGGAGGGAGATGCTGGTGGACGAGGCGGTGGGGAGATCGCAGGTGGAGGCAAGGTATGTCAGCGGGATTCGGAAAAACACGAAGATAAAATCGCCATTGTTCCCAGGCACACAAGACATTCTGTATGTTGTGTTCATTATTTTAAATATTCAAGTGGCTTTTATCTGACAAATATTTATTAAACGATACATTTTTCATATCCATCGAAATTATTTGTCGGGGGAGAGAAGATTTACGAAGTGGCCCTCACCTTTTGGAGGGAGAGGAGGCAACGGGTGCAGCCGGCGTAGGAGGCGTTGCGGCAGTTGGACTCGAGGTCCCTGGCGGCAGCGGTGGGGGTGGCGTTCCTCCCCTGCTGGGCAGTGGAGGAGATGTTGAAGGCGGCAGGGCAGCGGAGGGAGCTGAGCTGGTGGAGCCGGATCCCACAGAAGCAGAGGACGGCGTCGCAGCTGGAGTTGGGGCGGGCGAGACGGATGTTCCGGGTGCGGAGCGAGCTCCACCAGCTCAGCTCCCTCCGCTGCCCCGCCGCCTTCAACTTCTCCTCCTCCGCTGCCCAGCAGGGGAGGAACGCCACCCCCACCGCCGCCGCAAAGGACCTCGAGTCCAACTGCCGCAACGCCTCCTACGCCGGCTGCACCCGTTGCCTCCTCTCCCTCCAAAAGGTGAGGGCCTCTTCGTAATCCCTCGAATCCCTCTACCTCGCCTGCGACGAGGCAAGGTATGTCAGCGGCTCAATCTTGTGCTCGACAGCAGATTTACGTGCGTGAATCACTCCGCGTGTTCAGGATGTGGGCGTCGACGTTGAGGAGGAGCTGAGAAGGACCAGTGAGGTCGGTGGGGATGAGAGCGCCGCCATCGTCCTCTCCCCCTTCCACAAGGAGAAGTTCTTTTGGGTGAGGGTAGTTTCGTCAAATAAAAACATATATTGAGCTGTCCATTGACGGCGTAAGAGACTGAAACGTTAAGTTAAACTTTGGTCCCTTATTTGTTACAAACTGAAAATTAGTCCCTAATTTGAGAATCCATATAAAGATCAGTCCTTTTTTGTAATTTACCCTATTTTGATTCCATGAAGTTGCACTTTGATTCCAATTTATTGTTATGAATATAATTCATCCATACCACGTGAATATTGGATGTATTGTTACGATATAATATCACTATTGATGGATGAAGGAAATATTAGATGTATTGTGACTATAAATCCATGCCCTCTAATTTAGTTCTAATATGATATTTTGAAATATGGAGGCCCGGGCCCGGTCTATTTGTACTTCGGGTTCGGGCCCTGCCCGAGTATAATATTTTTGAAAAATGATGACTCGGACATGGCATATTTGTACATCAGATTCGGGCCAGACTCGAACTTTTGCGGGCTGGATCAGGGTCGGGTCAGGGCCGGCCAATGCTCTACCCTAGTTGAGTGGAATCGATTTGGTCAGGAATCCGACACGCCACGTCCGTCCGTCAATGTTTAGTAAATTATAGAAAAAGCTACACGTCCGACACGGCCACTTTCAATTCATTATTAAGCACCTCAAAAGCAACAAAAACGTGCTCTGTCTTTTTTTTAATCTTAAATACTGTTTTGTCGACGTTGATTTTTATCTTTTTTTTTAATTTAAACGTGCTGAATATTTTGGTATCATAGATCTGCGTTGTTATTATTTTTATTGATTATATACCACTTTGATGTTTTGGAGTAATATCTGAAATTTTCTTGAAAAATGGGAACGGTAGCTTTTTAGCATAAAATTAGTATAATTAAATCACGAAATATAGATGCCGTTAAAGGCTTTGCCAGCGTGATTTTTCTAAAGCACAGAAGAAAAAGGAGAGAGTGGATTATTAGAAGTTTTCTTGATACGTTGGTTGTCGACCAAAACGTGAGGAGAGGGTAAAAAGTAAGGGAGAGAGATTCTAGAGAGAGAATTAAATAGGAGTACAAAGAAGAATAAAATATCCATTTCTAACCTTCATATTTTTGGGAAGTAAGGGTTGCGACTATACATGTTACCATATCATTTTCATCCATTTCATAGAATCACTACTATATATACGGAATGAGTGCCAGTACTTTAGTCCAAGGAAACTTCTTAAATGTGAGGTATATTTATTAATGTTCAACTAATACGATACACATCATAATACACAGTATATTTAGGGGGTTTCGTACTAAGGTGCACCTTATCATTTCCTAACGAATTTGTTAGCAATAAGAGAAACTATCATGATATAACTGTTATGTGTTTGCAAATTGTTCTGTTATTATACAAAATCGAGGTACAAATTACAAAAGTTTTAGAAAAAATGTGTGCGGAAAAAGGTGTGTATGGAAAGAAATGTGATGGTATTTGTTAGATGGGTTCCCTTCTTTTATTATTTTTTGAAAGGAAAAAGGACCTCCAACATATAGGTATATCCTCAAAAACTTCACCATTTAGTCACCAAAGAATTTACAATCTTTTAAAGTTACACACTCCAATTCTCAACAAGCACCTTTGTATGGACCACCACATTTTCACCATAGAATCGCTCTTAGCGAAAGACCACCCCATTTCTTGCTGACTAAATAGCCAAATCATCGCCATGAAGGTGGTTTGCACCTTCTCAGTACCATGCCAATCAGCTTCAATGGATTCTCAAAATACCATGCACCATCAGCAGACAATGTGGGAAATCTAAGATGCCCTCATGCTTCTACGGAGCTCCTCCTTATGAAGAAGAGATGATCCACATTCTCCTGTCACTAGCAACAAGCTGGATCCGCCATCTAAATGAACCTTGCAAGTTTGTCTCTCGTTAACAAGCTCCCCCTTCGAAATAACCACATGAAGGTCTATCCTCGCATAAGGATTTCCCACCTCCATGATCTTCTGCAGTCTGCTACGCAACCCGCAGGGTCGAAAATCGTTGGGCCCTTCAGTGCATGGTACACCTTACCCACATAAAAATTACCATCATACAAGCACCAAAAGTCATGCCCCTCTGTGGGCCCCTCCACAGTCTCCAGCTGCTACCACATCTCCGTGAACTCATCCATCTACAGCTCAAATAGATCAATTCTGAAGTGAGGGGAGAAAGCGTGCCCAACCCAAATGTCAACAATGTAACAATTGGAATCCACCACTAGTACCATCAAATGCGAGAATCCCAGCCCAAGTGTCACACCCTAACTCCAATCATCAATCCAGAACCTGAATCCAGTACCATCACCAAGTATCAGCTTCAATAAAGGATGATTCCACATTACAAATTAATATGTAAAAGTATGATGGAGAGTACCATCAATTGCCTTGTAGGAATAGGAGTCATCTTTTATTATTCATGTGAGAATTAAAGGTCCACGCTTCCTTTTTTCTCATTTCTATGGAGTATAAATAGAGGTCTTGCGGTACACACCAACATCATTCCAACAGAAGCTCTCATAGCACAAAAAGAAATAAGAGAGAGAAGGAGAAGAAAGATGGTTTGTGGCTATAGCAAAGTTTGGAGGGAGTAATCTTTGGATTTCTTCTCAAGCATTCTTCCCTACAAATTAGCAGTAGATTTATCAATTTGGTAATATTTCTCCTCTTTACTATTCTCCATTATTTGGTAATTTGTAGCACCATATAGAGGGATGACTTTTTGTAAGCCTCTCACGAGAGATTACTTTGATTATAGTCCTTAGTTTTTAGTTGCGATCAACCCCATGATTTTCCCCCTCACATTGAGGGTTTTTCACGTAAAAATTCTTGATACATCTATGGTTGATTTTTTCTATGGTTGGAATTTTTATCCATAGTTATAGTTGATATATATATATATATATATATATATATATATATATATATATTGCACAGAGCATGCTTATCAAATTTGTAATTTTTTGCAATTAAATATATATGAGGAATTTATTCCTAGTATCAGAGCCAATGTGGTTGATAAGATGGAGTACAATACTAGTAGAATTTTCAGCATGAATGGGACCACTTACAACTTATGGAAAAATAAGATGAACGACCTACTATTTGTGAAGGCCAAGCATCTTCCATTTTTCACCATACAAAAGTCTGAGTCCAAAAGCGCTGAAGAGTGGGAGTTCGATCATGAGCAAGTTTGCGGATTTATGCGGCAGTTTATGTTGGGCATGTAAGCATACATGGGCCATTATGCAATAAAAATTATTGCAGACCATTCTTTAGTTTGAAATAAGAATAACTAATTCGCATAGTATATCCCTTAGTGTTCATCTTGATATCATATAGATGTTGATTAAATGGTTGGATCATAGAGGCTGGTGCAAGGTTAAATATCTAAAGAGTTAGATTAAGGACCCAACTGCACTATCAAAGTAATTATTACGAAGGGATCTCCAGCTTGAGAAGGAGACGGTAATCCTTAGTCCAAAGGCTGACATCCGACCTCTAAATGCATGTTAACTACATGTGAATAGATATTCGGAGGTATTGGATGAGTTATGTCAAAGAGTTGATTTAATGAGATCGAGATAACCAAGATCTATATCGTATGATGTCACGATGCAGGCACACATCCTCTAATCAGAGACATATGTGTTACTATATGTTAAAATGTATACATTAGAAAGATCATTAGGTTGATGACTAAATCATTCAACATATATGATAGAGCCGTAAGAATCGACATGCGACTTATATTATTGATAGAGACTACCACTGGTACGGTACGAATCCTATTTTCACTATCCATATGTCGCTTTCAACTTTCATAGCAAGAAGCCTAAGACTATGCTTGAAAGTCATTATAAAGCCTTTCAGCTGCTTTTTCAGGACCCAAGGAAAATCGCTCTTACGAAAACTATGACAAAACTCGGCTCGCAGACACTCACAACTCAAAGCAAGATCCAACTATACATACACACATACATACACACACCCATCTTAGGGGTAGGAGGGGTGTGCCTAGGATGAGGTCAAAATTCAGAGAAGAGAACCTTTACCCCCCTCTGATCAATCGGGCCAACACTATATAATGAAAAGAAGAGAATCTCGTTTGGAGTTAGTTTGTAGCTAGGACTAGACTGGGAAGAAGCTCAAGTCAAGGAGCTCAATCTTAAGTGAAGAAGAAGCCAAGAAGCTCAAAGGAGTTCAAAGCTGAGCAACTTCAGCTCAAGCTCAAGGAAGGATCTCTAACTCAAGAAGAAGATAAAGTTATTTCTTTTATTAAGTCATACAATATGCAATTGTCTGAAAATATAAAAAACTTCAAATCATGCATATTGCATTTCAGCTCTTTGACTTTCAAGGCAAAGAGTTAAACTGATCGATCAAAGAAGGAAGTTGTCGAGAAAGAGTTCAAATGAAGGGAGATAATAGGCCCTATTGATTATAATTGGTACCAGCGGGACTAGACTAGCAGCCTTTCACTGTGCCAAGCTATCCCAAAAGGGACTCGATCAATAAGGAATCAATCACTTGAAGTCGATCTTATTATATCTAGAACATTATTTACGAGGCAAGCACATCAACTGCTCCACTGGTAAGGTGCATGAGGGACCTTTTATGGGACGAAGGTTCATCCCTACTCACCTTGTTCATGTACATCGCTCTTTCTAGGAGGCTAACCATCCATCCCCATCTTAGAAGGAGCAAGGAGATAACTTGGCTTCAACTTCCTAGCCTGTCATAGCTAGAGGGATGGGCTACTGTGTTAGGCTTCTTTGAGACAATGTGAAGCAGTTAGAAATGCTCCTCCTAGTAGCATAGTTAACTAAGAAATCGAGTATCTAACCGTGTAAAGGATTGGGATGTCCAAATGAGCCTTCAAGATGTCACGAGCTGGTGTGCATAGAAGGGCATATGAGTAATACAATCTCTCAAAGGTATCATAAAGGTTCACTACTGAAACAAAAAGACATGAGCTCACTCATGAGAAATTGGGATAAACCAAATTCCAACTTTGGATATTGATAACTGATTTTTCAGCTAATTCAGGTAGATTAAATTAAGCAAATGTTGTTGTCCCGGATCAACTAAATCTAATAACAATAAAATAGACCACTAAGAGATCAAACAAACAAATCAAGCAGCTTTGCTACTTTTATTAACGCGGTATAGCGACCAGGGTCGAACTCAAGGAGCACATTTATACACTAAGTAGTCGATTTCCGGAATCAAGGGATTTTTATTATTTTGTACTGGTTTTTAATTTTTCAAAATGGTTAATGTTTCAATATAAGAGAAGTATGCGTAAAAGGTAAAATCATAAACAAACAATCTTTTTGTATTTTTCAGAGGGATACAAAATGCTCAAAAGATTGAGTAAAAATATTTTTAGGTTTTATATATTTTATAGTGTTTTTGGTAATTTTTGAGTATTTTACATATGTTTTTATGATTTTCTAAAAATCAAATAATGATAAAATGAGCAAACAGTGCACAACCTGGGAAGTTTTGCAATTTAAAATCGGTAACATGCTCAAAATTCCTGGAAGTGATTTTTATGATAAAATAGAAGGAAAAATCTACAAATAGGAAATGAAATCACAATTTTTAGATTTTTTTGTTGATTTTATATATTTTTATAAGTTTTTATATATTTTGTAAATTTTTAGGTTTTTATAAGGTATTTTTCAACAAATTTTTACAGAAGCTAAAAGATGATAAAAGCCAACTACAATAATTTTTTAGAATTTGTAAATGATTTTTCAAATTTTTATGGATATTCTAACACAAATAGGGGCTTTTTAGGGTGTTTCTGAATTTTTAATAATAGAAAATGCACAAAAATCGACAAACAAAAACTGCTATAAATAATACAAGTAATCAGGAATAACAAGTAAATTTTAGGTAATTTTTGAAGTTCATTTGCTATTTATTAGCAATTAATAAAGGCAAGAAATTAAAAAAGTTCACATGGACCTAACTATAATTAATTTAACTCCTGATGCCTAGCATATAAAAAGTAGTTAAAATCCGAGGACCAATATGCAATTTATCCAGCAAGCACACGCACAACATGTGAATCCAGACGCACATGGGTATAAATGCAATTACTTAAAACATTTAAGTCATTCCAGAACATATACAAAGTTCAGGATAAATACTGCAAATATCCCAGAGGGCATGTGAGGCTACACATGACTACAATCCTCATTGCAAAAGTTCTTAACTATAGAATATTTTTATTAGACTAAATGAAATAAACAAAACTGCAAGGGAAAAAGGGAAATATACCCTCAAGGCACGTGGGTGGCGCATGAGGAGTCTGATGGCTCTGATGTTCCTCTAGAAAAGGATCTAACAGTACGAAATAAAGGCATTGGTGTACGGCTCTGATGAGCCGTTATCTGAAGATCTGACGACTCTTAAAAGCCACTGGACTTGTGGCTCAGATCTGCAGGTTGAAAAGATCTGACATATGATGGTACATCCTGATCGTGCGACTGAGAGGTGATCTAGTGTTGGCCTCTTCATTCAACGGTGAATAGGTGGTCTGCAAGAACTGAGAAGAAGGGATGGTTCAGCGAGCTTCAATCGCGGGAGTAGATCGCTCTTTTTCTCCGATTGGCTCGTGAATAAGTCCACCAGATTCATGGTGGAGGTCTGCGTCGATTAAGGTTCTCAGGTAGATTGATCAACGGTTGGATGGCTGGGACAGTGGTTAAGCACCTGGGAGTGCTTCACCACCTGCAATGAAGCGCAGGTTGAGCCTCCTCATGCACGTCGGTACCTGCAAAGGGTAATAAGACTCGAGGACTCTGCTCCGGTCAGGTTATTGCATATAAGAGCAACAAGAAGCAAAGGGGGAGTGGTGCTCTAGCTTCCAGCAAAGGAGAAGGGGGAAACCTATCCTGATCCTTCTCCGATGAGCAGGATCTAGGGGGATCAGGTGGTTCTCGAAGATGGAGGGTGAGTCAAAGTGTCGATTTGAGAAGGTAGATGGATGGAACATGACTTCGACCAGCTATTCGGAGCTGATGAACTGGTAGCAGTGTTGGACATGCGAGCCCACGGCGAGCCATTATGCAATAAATGTTATTGCGAATATTATTTTCTGATCTGAAATGAAGAATAACTATTTTGCATAATAGGTCCTTTAGTACAATTAGGGTTATGTACCTTGGCCATCTTAATAATCATACAGTTGTTGATTCAATAATTGAATCATAGAGGTTGGTGCTTGGATGAATATTTAAAGCGTTAGATTGAGGACTCATTGAGCACCGTCAAATGATTGTTAAGAGATGATCTCCAGCCTGAGTAGGAGATGGCAATCCTTTCTCACATAGGCCTATATCTGACTGACCTCTTGATGCAGGTCCTCTGCATAGGAATAGAGATTCGGAGGTGTTAGATTAGTTAGGTCAAAGAGTTGACTTAACGAGATCGAGAGAACCAAAGTCCTATGTTGTATGTTGTCACGATATAGGCACACATCATATGACCGGAGACATATGTGTTACTATATGTCTGGGTATGTACATTTGGTAGACCAATAGGTTGATGACCTAACCAATGTCTATACACCGGCGCGCTGGTGTGCATATAAGGGCATATGAGTAATACGATCTCTAAAAAGGATCATACAGGTTCACCACTGAACCGAAAGACATGAGCTCACTCATGATATATTGGGAAGAATTAAATTCCGCGCATGGTCGTCTCGCTTTGGAAGCTTGACTGAATTTGTAGGTTTGATATATACTTTTGGAAAGTATGTGATCAAGACCTGGATGTGATATATGATTTTGAAAAGTATATGATCGATACCAACTCCCAATGATCAAATGAGAAACTTACTGATAAAACCCTGAAGTAGACAGTATAAAGTTGATCTAATACTTCGGGTTTATTTTGAGTCTTCCAGTATGCACGATGTACATGTATTGGGAATACCCGAGGGTGATGTAATCATAAATGATTGTATAACCATAACGATGCTTCCATTCCTAGGGAGTGATGAAACGGGTCTGGATTTTAGTGATTCCTCTCAGTAGAGAAGTAATATGATCTTGGTCCAAATGTTGGACATTGATCTGAATGTGATTCGGATGCAATGAGAAGATTAGATTTGCGGTCTTGATTTAATTAAGCATCTATGGGAGGTCCGAGATCTGGATTTGAGATGTGATCTCAATATCTAAGTCACTATACGTGGAACAATACAATTGCCATGTCCTTATCTCCAAGTATCCGCGGAGAAAGCGCATTATCTTTGAAAGAGTTCAGGGATAATTTCATTTTTGATATATGTATCCAAGCATCGAGAAAATTGATAATTAAATGTGATTAATTATCATATATAATATGAGTTTGATTCATATTATAAGGAGAGATATCTAAGATAATTAAATATGATTTAATTATCAAAGATGTGAATAATGTGAATGTGATTTATGTTATTTGGGCACATGAGAATAGAGATCCAAGATAATTAAATGTGATTTAATTATCATGGATATGAATAATGTGGATAGCACTATCCATATTAATTATATATATTATAAATGTGATTTATAATATATTAAAGAGAGTATATTGTGATTTATATTTGTTGATTAATTGCTAATGTGAATTGGATTCACAATGAATGATTAATTGAAAATATAATTACATTTTGTTTTGAGTTCACATAATTTCAATGGCTTGATTGAAGCTTTTTCATAAGATAATTGTGAGTTATTTTTGTAAGAAATATTTACAACAATTGTTGTTGTAAATCTTGGTGATCTCATGAGATAATGAGAACTCATGAGATAATGAGATCTCATGAGATAATGAGATCTCATGAGTTTTTTAAGATATAGACTCATTCTATCTCATTATCTTCAAGACCAGTCAAAGTAATTTAAATTGGGATTAATTATGTTGATTTATCAATATAAATTAATTCAAAATTAAATCAATTATTGTTGTATTTTTACAACAACATCTTAGCCATTGAAAAAACACAAATCAATCTCAACCATCGATTATGTGTTGTCCATTGATTGTGATCCATGGACTCCCAAAACCCCTATATAAGAAGAGGCACCCCTTGCTCTTCAAGACACATCAATGAATGCTCTCTCTCTCTCTCTTCTCTCTACACGCCCACTCTCTCTATCTCTCATGTGCCCGTCCACCATGGATGCCCTAGAGAGATCCTCCATTGTCGTAGCGTCGTCGTTATGCTGCCCGATCGTTTGCTCGTGGATCTCCATCTACTTCGGCGTGCCTTGCTCGTGAAGAAGACGCCATATCTGGTTTGTCGAGATCAGGAGATCCGTGGCTTGGATCATCAACATGGATTGCGAGAAGCACGTGTCTCATCCACGTGCTCGCAAGCGTCTCCTCCGACGGATCGGACTTGAGACAGGAGGTCTCTTTATTTAGAGACTCGATCGCAACCACGCTTCAAGAGGTAATCCTATTACTTGTTTATGCTTTATACGAAATGATCCGAGAAGCGTTCTTGGATCATGTGGTTTTGTCACATGAAAATTTTTTAATTTCCGCTGCATCGAGCAACTAGTACGACTAGTCGCTCCTGATCGCTTTCGATGCGATCATCATGCTTCCGTGATGCGCTTGAGGATTTTCTCCATATCCTTCAAATGATATCAGAGCCAGGTTCTTGAAGGTTTTGGATTAGATCCATGAACCTACGAAGATTTGGGCTCGTTTGGGTTCGTGAAATTTTTAGCATTTCAATTTTCGCTGCCCTATCTGATGATAAAATTTTGGCCCTGTTTAAAATGTTTAAACACGAAATTTTAAATTGGATAATGTTTTCCATTAATTAGGAAAACAATAGTATTTGAGTTTGCCTAATTTGGATTCCTTTTGCTCAAGATATGGTCGTTTTATTAACCATATGTTCACTGTTTCGGGGATGGCGATTAGAGACGTAATTAAGATATTAATTACGTTTTTAAAACACCTGAAAATGCGTGTTTATCATATGGTTTCATTTTTAAATCAAGTTATCAATCTCTAGAAATTGATTTTGCTTAATTTGGATTTAAAATGAATGAGATATGCTATTTTTAGTTAATGAGGGTCACTGCTGGAAATTGCATGATTATCCAAAACCTTGTGATTGTCATTCAAATAAATTAATGGAAATTAATTATTAATTTTCTGAAATGATTATTGATAAATATTTGTGAAATATTTAAAGATGATAATTATTTCCTTGAATAGCATTGCATTAACCAAAATTGATAAGATAGTTGATCTTGATCACAATTGGTTAATATGAAATTTCCAACAAACATTGTTTTCATGAAAAACTTTAGTTTATCCTACAATAGTTGTAGGACAACTTTTACATGCAAAACCTTATTGCTTGAATAGGATTAGGGATTTATTTAGCAATCTCCTTATAATATTATCAAAATGGTTTTGATGAATATTATATGGTATAATTTCGGTTGAAAAACCGAGAGCATCTCAAAGTACACAATGATCTATCTGGCATTATCCTTTCCTGAGGTGGATATGGTGTTTAGTCGGGGAGCACTGGGGTAGCGGGTTGCACCGGTTGTGGTCCGTCCCACTCCAGTCGGTACTGGCCATGTGTAACGAACCCGATCGTCCGAGAATGTTGCGGAAGCGAGAAACTCGGCGGACATCTCAGGAACGTTACTCATAGCATCAATCATGGCTTAAAAGAGCAGTGGAGAACCAATAAAAAAACTTTTCTATAATCATAATAAGGTCACAATTCCAGTAGTTCTTTAATTAAAGATAAATAAACTAGACGAAATCGTATCCACGATTTCCTTATTCCAGTGGGCATAAACACGTCCTCCCAATATAAACGAAGTAGTTCCATACCGCTCCTACTTCTTGAAGGCTGAGTCGTCTCCCTTAAACCGGTAATGATCTAGTCCTCACATTCTCCTGAAAAAGATTAGCAAAACATGCATTAAGCATAACGCTCAGTACGTGCCGAGTTGGGGTCAAGCCGGCTAGCGTAGAAAACAAGTCACAAAAGTCACTATCATATAAATAATAAATCAACTTATTTAATGCATATAACTAAGTTCCCTTCATAACCATGAATTACATAACATAATTGCACATATACCCGCCGGTTTTTCCATATTTGCATGTATGCCCATAATCTTCAGATAAATTATACTTGCGCACTTAACAATAACATAATTTCACGTGTACCCTTAAAATTACTATAAATGGCAAAAATGCACATACTATTGACATAAATTGCATATATGACCATAACATTAACATAAATTCCATGCGTGCACTTAACTTTAATAGAACTTACACATAAGTCCATAACAGAAACATAATTGCATATATGCACATAATATTAACATATATTGCACATATGCCCATAACATTTTTCATGTTTAGAGTGGTCTTGATTGTTACTTCTTAGGCGGCTTTGATGGCTTTGGTGGCTTACCGCCGGCACAAGTGGTTCATAACGATACATAACATGACAGTGTAGCTACGACTGTAGAGGACTTATCTTTTGCCTCATGCCCCCGGAAGGCGTTGGCCCTTTAGGCCCTTACGACCCCTTACTTCGAGTCGGTGCCAAAAATCTTAATATCAACTTTAATAACTGCATTCTAATATTTTCGTATGGACTCTTTATTAGATTTCTTTCACAAAATGAACTATATATATACTTAGTTTTTATAAGGTTTGACAATAACTTTCCAGTATGTCATGCAGTTGAGAGTACAATGATTCTGACTTTAAAAGACTTTAAAAGAGTGTTGTAAATTTTTCTCAACCTATAAAAGACCAACGAGTTGGTACTTATAGCTAATTAATATGATCCTATAAAGAAGTTGTTGTATATGTTTTTTTTATAGGTTGCGTCAGAATTTCACTCATTAGGATATACGTAAGGATATTGCAAAATATTTTTGGACTTTTAATCGAAGAATTATAAAACCTGTGCAGGGATGATTTCACATGTAAATCAATTGCGCACAAATTACCTGATATAGTTATCCGGACTAAGAAATGTCACTTTTGGTAATAACTTGGCTATTCACTACATGATTTAATTAGGTTAAATAATAGTTGAACTACTTCTTTCTTTCTTTTACATAAAAAAATGTCTTAATAATTTGATAAACAAGAATTTAAACGTGAACAACAAAAATTATCCTACTTGTTCGTAATAGAATAATAGAGGCTTAATATTAATATAGTTGCATTATTGTGAAACCGTTCGTACAACAACTATACCATAGACATCATATCATAGACGGCCATTATACCTTATCTATGCTCTAATTTCTCGGTATTGCCGTAATTAAATATCATATCACACTTTTATCAAATAACGTCAGTGTTTCTCAATTAATAATAATATTAATAGAATGAATGCCATGAGTCAGGTTTTTTTTCTCTTGCTGCGTACAACGGCGACGCGACCATTATTCTTTCTTTTTTTTCCATTTGTAAACACAACAAAATGTAGAACTTTACGTAGAATCGGTATATACCATGATTATCTTAGAATTCGACACAAACATCTATAAGTTATGATTCTAAACCAAAGATCAACAAAAAACATCACTTAACGATCCTATGTGTTCGACACATACCTCGTCGACGTAAGAAATTCGTCGACCAAGAATCCACCAATCCGGACATTGTCGACCACGTCCTTGTTCCTTCAATCTCGTCGGATCACAACTTCGATGCCGATGACGAAGGTTGTTGTTGCCGGAATGGAATATGCCGTCGACGATATCTCTCTCTCTCTCCCTCTTTCTTTCTCTCTCTCTCTATGGTGAGACTAATGGAGGGCCTTCATGCCCTTTTTATAGGTACCAATAATGAGATAATTCAACAATAATAAGATGAATTTAATTAAAGGATAATTGTGGAAACTAGATAAGGTTGCTGCTAAATTATCAACTTTTTTTTAATCTTAATCTTATGATTTGATTATCTTTAAAAGATAATGTGAGGATTTGTTGTGATCTCTTTTTTTATTAATATTTTATTTTAAAAAAAATCTAATCCGTTACAATCTACCCTCCTTAAAGAAATTTCGTCCTTGAAATTTATACAAAAAATCACTTACCAAAGAGATGGGGATAATGTTGACGTATTTCATCCTCTAACTCCCAAGTCGCTTCCTCTCTCTGATGGTGCTGCCAGAGTACTTTGACCATCGGAACTATACGACGCCGCAACTGATGCTCCTTACGGTCTATGATACGATCATGTCTTTCTTCATATGTTAGGTTCGGCTGAATGTCTGGAACTTTGTGCTCGATCACGTGCGATGGGTCAGGATTGTACTTCCTTAACATTGATACATGAAAAACATCATGTAACTTGGAATAATGAGGTGGAAGGGCAACCTGATATGCTACCTCTCCCACTTTCTTTATTATCTCAAAAGGTCCCACATATCTAGGACTCAATTTTCCCTTTTTGCCAAATCGCACTACTCCTTTGGTAGGAGAAATCTTTAAGAACACATGGTCACCTACTTTGAAATTCAATTCCCACCTTCGACAATCAGCATAAGATTTTTTTCTACTCTGAGCGACTAAAAGTCTCTTCCGAATTACTTCCACACCCTTCGTACAAATTTGGACTAATTCAGGTCCCAATATGTACTTTTCTCCAACATCACTCCAACACAAAGGGGATCTACAAGGTCGGCCTTATAATGCTTCAAAAGGAGCCATCATAATGCTTGCATGATAGCTATTATTATAAGCAAATTCAACCAAAGGCAAATGTCTATCCCAATTTCCAGCAAAGTCGAGGGCACAATCCCTCAACATGTCTTCTAATGTTTGGATTGTTCTTTCAGATTGCCCATCAGTCTGAGGATGGAATGATGTGTTGAACTTCAAACTAGTATCCAAAGCATCCTGCACGCTCTTCCATAATCGGGAGGTATATCTCGTGTCTCTGTCTGACACGATTGATACCGGGACACCATGCAACTTCACTATCTCATTTACATACAATTCAGCAAGGCTCTCTGTAGATTGATCTAATTTGATGGGTAAGAAATGTGCCGACTTCGTTAAACGATCATCAATCACCCAAATAGTGTCAAAGTGCCCCTTCTTTGTTTTTGGCAACCCGCAAACAAAATCCATAGTGATATGCTCCCACTTCCATTCGGGGATCTCTAGTGATTGCAGAGGGCCTGCAGGCTTCTGGTGCTCAATCTTTACTTGCTGACAAATAAGACATACCGACACAAATTTAGCAATATCCTTCTTCATCTTAGGCCACCAAAAATTCCGTTGCAAGTCTTTGTACATTTTTGTAGTGCCGGGATGAATAGTATACATGGACCTGTGAGCCTCTTCAAGAATTTCTTGCTTCAATTCACTAATATCAGGAACCCACAATCTATTACGGAATCTCAATGCCCCATCTATCCCGATTGAGAAATCAGATCCTTCTTTTTGAGAAGCGATTATCAATTTTTGAAGGTCATTATCATCCTTCTGAGCCAACATAACTTTCTCTACCAATGATGAGTGGATTTTCATTCCAGCCATAAGAACTTTAGTCCTTTTTTCAATAAAAGCGTTCCATTCCTCTAAATATTTCATTAGCTGCCATTGCAATTTCATACTTGCGAGCTTCCCTTCATATTTCCTGCTAAGCGCGTCAGCGACTGCATTCGCCTTTCCTGGATGATAGTCAATGGAAAGATCATAGTCTGACAAAAACTCCAACCATCGTCTCTGCCTCAAATTCAGTTTCTTCTGAGAAAAGATATACTTGAGGCTTTTATGATCAATAAATACCTCAAATTTCTCTCCATATAAATAATGACGCCATATCTTTAGTGCAAAAACTACCGCTGCGAGCTCTAAATCATGCGTCGGATAATTTCTTTCAGCTTCTTTCAATTGTCGGGATGCGTAAGCCACAACTTTTCCATGTTGCATGAGGACACATCCCAAACCGGAGCCTGATGCATCAGTGTAGACCACAAATCCACCACTACCAGATGGTAGCGTGAGTACAGGAGTAGTCGTCAATCTTTGCTTCAACTCTTGAAAACTTTACTCACACTTATGAGACCATTCAAACTTTATATCTTTTCTCAACAATCGCGTCAGAGGTAAGGAGATCCTAAAAAAATTCTGTATGAATCTCCTGTAATACCCTACCAGTCCTAGAAAACTGCGGATTTTAGAGACATTCCTGGGCTGACTCTAATTTAAAACAACCTCCACCTTCGCGGGATCCACAGAAATACCATCCTTGGATACAACATGACCAAGGAACGCAACTTCCTGAAGCCAAAAGTCGTATTTGGATAATTTAGCATAAAGCTGGTGTCACTGCAATGTCTCAAGGACTAATCGAAGATGCACTCGGTGTTGTTCGATATCTGGTGAATAAACCAAAATATCATCAACAAAGACAATCACAAATTTATCCAGGTATTCTCGGAATACCCTATTCATTAACTCCATAAATGCAGCAGGCGCATTTGTGAGGCCAAACGGCATCACTAAGAATTCATAATGCCCGTATCTCGTCCTGAATGCTGTCTTTGATATGTCTTCATCCCTGATCCTGAGTTGATGATAACCGGACCGAAGATCAATCTTGGAGAAAACCGCTGCTTGCTGTAATTGATCGAATAAATCATCAATGCGAGGTAGTGGGTACTTATTTTTGATGGTGGCTTTATTCAACGCTTGTAATCAATGCAGAGTCTAAGAGATCCGTCTTTCTTTTTCACGAATAAGACCGGAGCACCCCAAGGAGAAACACTTGGTCTCAAGAACCCTTTATCTAATTGTTCTTGCAATTGCTTTTTCAACTCCTCCAACTCAGCAAGAGCCATTCTGTAAGGTGCCTTAGAGATATGTGTCGTACCCGGTAATACATCAATAGTGAAGTCAATCTCCCTTCTAGGTGGAAGACCTGGGAGGTCATCTGGAAAAACATCTGGAAAGTCTCGTACGACGTCCAAATCCTTAAGTTGCACCATAGAGGATTTTGTACTTATTATGCTAGCCAAATAGGCCATGCACCCAGTAGTTATCAATCGGTGTGCTCTTATGGCTGATATAATCATCTGACCTCTCCTTTTGCCTCCACGAATGACTAGTTCTGTCATATGTGGTTTATTAAAAACCACCTTCTTTTGCCTGCAATATATGGCCGCATAGTGCTCCCAAAGCCAGTCCATACCCAGAATAACATCAAAGTTATTCATCTGTAGTAATATCAAGTTGGCTGGTAGATTGTGTCCTTCAACAAGGACAGGAACATCCGCCATGTAGGTTCCCAAAGTAGAGTGTTCACCCATTGGTGAAGTCACACTAAGTGTATATGGAAGTTCAATAACCGTAAAATTCAACTTGTTGGCGAATCGATGAGAGATAAAAGAATGCGATGCACCAGAATCAAATAAAACATAGCTCAAATGATCTGCAATAAAAAGAGTACCTTCCACTGTGGCGTGTCCATCTTCCTCCTCTCCTGAGGGTAGAGCAAACACCCATCCTTTGACGAGCTTCTTTTGATCTCCAGAATGCTGTTCCTTCTTCTTGGGACAATCTCTAATAAAGTGCCCCTTCTGTTCGCAAGCCAGGCAAGCTCCTGTAATCTTATAGCACTCTCCCGAGTGCCTTCTATCGCAGTGAGGGCATAGAGGATATACTGGTTCATCTTTACCAGCGTTCTCAATTCTGGGCTTCTTTCCTTTATCCTTATCATACTTACTCTTCTTATAGTCGGCAAGATGGGGACGTTTTCCACCGCCTTGTTGTTGGATCCTTTTATATGCTGAGTCGATCTCCACAACTGCTGAAACTGCATCCGAAAAAGTCTGAGGGCCTCTAGTGAGCACCTTCATGCCCAATCCTGAATTCAGGCCTTCAATAAATTTCTTGGCACATTGTCTTTCATTTTCGCATATTCTCTTCCCGTACTTTTCCAGCTCTTGGAATTTGGAAGCATATTGTTCAACGGATAAACTCCCTTGTCGAAGCTCAATAAATTCTAGCCTTTTTGCATCTCGAACATGCTGAGGAATGTAACGTTCGGTGAAACGTTCCTTAAAGTCCTTCCATTCGATGGTGGTTTTATCCGCAAAGTGTATGCTTTTACAAGAAGTCCACCATTCTTTCGCATTGTCGCGTAGACGATAAGTGCCAAATATCACCTTCTTCTCTTCAGGACAATCGGTTGTCTCAAAAGCAAGTTCCATTTCCCTCAACCAATGCTCAGCTTTTTCCAGCTCAGGTTCTCCTTTAAAGATAGATGGATCATGCTGAGTGAAAGTTTTCAGGGTCAATCCACCAGAACCATGCCCTTGGTGCTTTTGATGCTGAGCCATCATAGTCATCAATTCCAATATTTGACGTTGCATGTCCATAGCCATATCTTGGGTATACGAAGAGTCACGATCTCCGTTCGCTCATTCCCACGATGAGGGGCCATCCGAATGGATGACATGTGAAACCTATGGTCAAATGTCTATTTCTATAACTAATGGACCTAAGTTTGGATTGGTCGGATATCTTATGTCCAGAGGAACTCCTGCTCTGATACCACTTGTAACGAACCCGATCGTCCGAGAATGTTGCGGAAGCGAGAAACTCGACGGACATCTCGGGAACGTTACTCATAGCATCAATCATGGCTTAAAAGAGCAGTGGAGACCAACAAAAAAAAACTTTTCTATAATCATAATAAGGTCACAATTCCAGGAGTTCTTTAATTAAAGATAAATAAACTAGACGAAATCGTATCCACGATTTCCTTATTCCAGTGGGCATAAAGACGTCCTCCCAACATAAACGCAGTAGTTCCATACCGCTCCTACTTCTTGAAGACTGAGTCGTCTCCCTTAAACCGGTAATGATCTAGTCCTCACGTTCTCCTGAAAATGATTAGCAAAACATGCCACGAGCATAACGCTCAGTACGTGCCGAGTTGGGGTCAAGCCGGCTAGCGTAGAAAACAAGTCACAAAAGTCATTATCATATAAATAATAAACCAACTTATTTAATGCATATAACTAAGTTCCCTTCATAACCATGAATTACATAACATAATTGCACATATACCCGCCGGTTTTTCCATATTTGCATGTATGCCCATAATCTTCAGATAAATTATACTTGCGCACTTAACAATAACATAATTGCACGTGTACCCTTAAAATTACTATAACTGGCAAAAATGCACATACTATTGACATAAATTGCATATATGTACATAACATTAACATAAATTCCATTCGTGCACTTAACTTTAACAGAACTTACACATAAGTCCATACCAGAAACATAATTGCATATATGCACATAATATTAACATATATTGCACATATGCCCACAACATTTTTCATGTTTAGAGTGGTCTTGATTGTTACTTCTTAGGCGGCTTTGATGGCTTTGATGGCTTACTGCCGGCACAAGCGGTTCATAACAATACATAACATGATAGTGTAGCTACGACTGTAGAGGACTTATCTTTTGCCTCACGCCCCCGGAAGGCGTTGGCCCTTTAGGCCCTTACGACCCCTTACTTCGAGTCGGTGCCAAAAATCTTAATATCATCTTTAATAACTGCATTCTAATATTTTCGTATGGACTCTTTATTAGATTTCTTTCACAAAATGAACTATATATATACTTAGTTTTTATAAGGTTTGACAATAACTTTCCAGTATGTCATGCAGTTGAGAGTACAATGATTCTGACTTTAAAAGACTTTAAAAGAGTGTTGTAAATTTTTCTCAACCTATAAAAGACCAACGAGTTGGTACTTATAGCTAATTAATATGATCCTATAAAGAAGTTATTGTATATGTTTTTTATAGGTTGCGTCAGAATTTCACTTATTAGGATATACGTAAGGATATTGCAAAATATTTTTGGACTTTTAATCGAAGAATTATAAAACTTGTGCAAGGATGATTTCGCATGTAAATCAATTGTGCACAAATTACCTGATATAGTTATCCGGACTAAGAAATGTCACTTTTGGTAATAACTTGGCTATTCACTACATGATTTAATTAGGTTAAATAATAGTTGAACTACTTCTTTCTTTCTTTTACATAAAAAATGTCTTAATAATTTGATAAACAAGAAGTTAAAACGTGAACAACTCAAATTATCCTACTTGTTCGTAATAGAATAATAGAGGCTTAATATTAATATAGTTGCATTATCGTGAAACCATTCGTACAACAACTATACCATAGGCAGCATATCATAGACGGCCATTATACCTTATCTATGCTCTAATTTCTCGGTATTGCCGTAATTAAATATCATATCACACTTTTATCAAATAACGTCAGTGTTTCTCAATTAATAATAATATTAATAGAATGAATGCCATGAGTCAGGTTTTTTTTTCTCTTGCTGCGTACAATGGCGACGCGACCATTATTCTTTTTTTTTTCCATTTGTAAACACAACGAAATGTAGAACTTTACGTAGAATCGGTATATACCATGATTATCTTAGAATTCGACACAAACATCTATAAGTTATGATTCTAAACCAATGATCAACAAAAAACATCACTTAACGATCCTATGTGTTCGACACATACCTCGTCGACGTAAGAAATTCGTCGACCAAGAATCCACCAATCCGGACGTTGTCGACCACGTCCTTGTTCCTTCAATCTCGTCGGATCACAACTTCGATGCCGATGACGAAGGTTGTTGTTGCCGGAATGGAATATGCCGTCGACGATATCTCTCTCTCTCTCTCTCTCTCTCTCTCTCTTCCTCTTTCTTTCTCTCTCTCTCTATGGTGAGACTAATGGATGGCCTTCATGCCCTTTTTATAGGTACCAATAATGAGATAATTCAACAATAATAAGATGAATTTAATTCAAGGATAGTTGTGGAAACTAGATAAGGTTGTTGCTAAATTATCAACTTTTTTTTAATCTTAATCTTATGATTTGATTATCTTTAAAAGATAATGTGAGGATTTGTTGTGATCTCTTTTTTTATTAATATTTTATTTTTAAAAAAATCTAATCCGTTACACCATGACAGCGGGTAGGGACTCGATAATGCCAGAGAAATCAAAGTGTATTTTTAAAATTATTAGAATTCGAATAATACGTACTTTGAGATTATACCAACCACTCAAGTAATAATCAAGTTTGTTGATTAAAAATTGGATTGATAATTAATTTAATGCGATTAAATTAATTATATCCTATTAAAAGCACTCTATTATGAATAGATGTGTTATTTCCCTTGGAAGAAATAATCATAATGAATATGATTCATAATGATTAAATAGAATTTGAATATGATATGGAGGATCACATAAGTGACATCCATAGTCTCCCGTCAAGGCGAAGGGTTCCATTGCTAGATTTCGTATGTAGGACACGCCTGTCCGAAGTGACATCTCCTGCATACAATCCATTTGGATTGGGCTCTTCGCGTCTCGAAAGAGTAAGGCCGTATACGTAGTGACCCCAATATCGAGTCCTCATATTATTGGGATGATATTAGATTGCGTATAGCGAGTATTAAGCATATTGACGGTTGGTTCAATTAATGACGGGTCAACATCACCTTAGGGGTGGTGGCCTGGGTGTTTAAAGACCAAATTGGGAAACACAAGTTGGACTTGCAAGGTGGAATGTGTTCCCGCTTCTTTTTATCGGAGGCACAAGTTCTCATATTCTTGGGACGTGACAAAGATAGGAAAGGAGATCCCAGATCTTGCTAGAGATATAATGGTAAGAATATCTCCTACATTGAAAGTTATTAAGGGAATGAACTTTCATTGTTGACAAGGCAAAACAACTTTGATATAAAAATTCCTAAATCAAAGTAAAATATGTATATATATAATATATATATACGCTTATGCAAATTTCTTATTTCAGATAATCCTTCGTAAAACCCACTCAATGTTATACTCAATAATAACCAGTAAAATATCATGGATTGGACTCATGATCCAGATATTGTACTTGCAGTTGGATACATATTGTATGTGATTGCAATGTGCATGTTTCCTCATAATAATGAGGAATGACAATTAAATAGACAATAGATCTACAACCTTAGAGTTTGTATGTCTCTGTAGTCTTGATCTCATTGAATGTACTTTGGAAGTGACATGTTGATGATGATCGCAATTGTCAAATTAATCCTTATAAAACCCTAAGAAGATATTTTGGCATACATATGTGCTCTAGACATTTAATCATGAATGGCATGGTTCACTGCATCATGCAGAATGGTAGCTCTATAAGAGATGATGTATTCAAAAAGTTTGAATACCTACATGAACCAATGTTTTTGAGAGTCTAGATGGATGTAGACATGATGAGTGTCATCATTCTACTGTCTATACTCTAGTCATTAATGAAGCTTCATAATATTCATATTGTATGAATTTAATGAAGCATGTATAAATGTTGAAATGCTCTTACATTGAATTCTTTTGAATTGAACATAAGAGGTCCTTAGTCTTAAGCAATGGTTGTTTATAGATAAAGGGAGCGTAGTGGAAGCATGGGTCAGACCCAAGATGAGAAGGTGAAAAACGATAATGCGAGAGCCGCTAAATAGTGGTCTGACAAATCAGACTCACCGTCGCTGAGGCGACTACTCAAGCTGTCACATTGATCAACAATTAACCCACACAATTAATCAAGCAATCAAGAGCAATGATTAAAATTTATTATACCCTACTAAAAATGTACAGTGGCAAGCAAGTAGGGGTCGAACACAGGAAGCACAGAGTAAAGTAAGTAGACGAAAAGTTAAGTCTTGTGCCTCATGAACTACATAGCCAATATGGAATTTTTTTTTGGGTTTTTTATTTTGTATTTTTTCTATTTTATTTTTAATTTTGTATTTTTGTATTTTGATTTTTAATTTACTGATTTTATATTTTATTATTATAGTTTATATTTTTTTATTTTCTTTTTCTTTAAATAGAATATATATACAAAATAAGAAAGAAAGGGATAGAGTATTTATTAAAATAGGTAAAAAATATTCAAAATTAGGGAATAAAATGTTTTTATGTTTTTTATATTTTTCTAATGTTTTTGTATTTTTTTTCTATATTTTTCTTAATTTTTTTGGTATTTTTAAAGTCAAAAATACTGAAAACAATGAACAAATTAAAAAACTGAAACTAAAATGGAGAAATAAAATAGAAAATAATATCAAAAATTCTCAATTAATTTTCAGAACAAAGAAAATTTAGAAACAAAGTTTGTATTTTTAGGATTTTTCTTGAATTTTGAATATTTTTAGGAAGGTTTTTTGAGTTTTTAGTTTTTTAGGAGTTTTATTTTATATTTTTAGTGATTTTTGGTCTGGAGTTAAAACACACTAAAATATGCAAAATATATTTTTTGGGATTTTTCTTATGTGTTTTTATAATTTTTATGGATTTTATAATGCAAACAGTGCACAAAAAAGCGTATTTTTGAATTTTTATAAATATTAAAATGCAATGAAATGCAAAATAAAAATTTGGGCGTGAAACTACAATACAGCATGAGATTAACTTGATTTTTGGGGAAATTTAAGGATTTTATGAATGCATGCAATAAATAAAGGAAGCATAAAGAAAAATCATGCTGGCAGGGGCATTTGTGCAAAGATGGCAAAGTTCAGGGACTTGCACGTAAAATTTCCACAAATATATAATGCCACAAAAATATTTATAAACTGAAGTGAAATACAGGATCTCCCAGGGGCTTTGTTAAAAAAATACCAAGTCACGTGCATGAGGCACGTGACCTCGCAGGGACTGGATAGCATTATCACAAAAACTAGGGTTTCAAAGTGCAAATAGTACATAACTTTTAAACTAATTAAGCAAGTTAAAGTACTGAAACGAAATACAAAAAATCAGAGGGGTATACTTTCAAAAGTCCCTCGGAATGATCGGACGGCTGGCGTGCCTTCACTTAACGCGCCCTCGATCCAACGGCTGAGAGGCGCGCGCTAAGTGACGGTCGAGATGTAATCTGGCTCGCCTGATCCTGCGGTGGAGATGAGATCTCAGATATGATAGGCGGTGGTGGCGTCCCTTAATCCGACGGCAGCTGTGGCGTGCTCCCTTCTGTTCTTGATCCAACGGTAGGGCGATGACGACGAAGAACAACGTCTTCGTCGAGCTTTGAAGCGCGACTACGGCCGGTGTACTTCTCCTCTCAGCCCAAGAAGAAGGGCAAAAGATTCTTGGGCTCTTTCCTCATTGAATGGATGGCTCTACGAGGCCGGAGATGGCAGGTAGTGGTCGGGCGAGTCCATGCCGCCTGGAGGTGGTCCCTGAACCGTTTGGGGCTCGATTGAGCCTCAATTCCTCGTTAAACCTGCAGGGTTAGCTTCCAAGTACACATGCGACTATCCAGGTGGTATCAGATGCGTGAAATGAGCGGATGAGAGGTGTTACGGAGAAGCTCCAATGACGGGCAGAGGAGGATCTTCGAGACCCTCGATTCACATGGAATCGAGGTGAATGAAGGTGCTTCGGGGCGAGCGAAGATGGAGAGAAAGAAGATGGAGGCGACAGGGGGTCGATTCGATGCTTGGAATGATCAGGAACTGAGGGCAGAGCTCAGCTCCACCGTCGGTTCGGTTGATGAAATCACGGCAATGGACTGAATAAAACGCGAAACTGCTATTACCCTAACCTATTCTAGACCTAAACTATCAAATGAAACAAAAAGAAGAGGGAGATGCTCACCGGATTCGGAAGTGGTTGAGCTTCGGGTGAAGCTCCGGTGAGGGCTGGATACACCTCGATTCGACTCCACACGATGCAAGGACTGATGCTATGGGTTCCTGTTGTCACTGGGAGCTCACATCACTCAAGAACAAGCGGCAAGAATGGATAAAGAGGGATCAAGAAATGAAAGGAAGTCAGGTGTGACTTTTTAAGAGTTGACGGTTGGGGCGTGAAGATCAAAGAATATCACGCGAATCGTGAGTCCACAGACCAAGATAAACCATGCGCGAGTATCATGGGTAATCAAGCAACAAATTTGCAGAAGGCGTTGACATGATTTGGTGAAAGAAAATGCCTCGAAAAATTCGAGAAAAAGAGACAAAACTCGGTTCTGACAGCGCTACAGGCAGAGTTAGAGAGTTGACCCGAGGTCAACTCTCCAACCCACCTGGTTGGTCCACGTGGACCAAATAGGAAAAAGCCTGGAAAAAAGTTTTATAAATTCAATTTAAAATGGTAAATGAATTTATTAATTTTTAATTATAAAATATAAAATGTTTATTTTTTATGAAGTATTTTATTATGATTTTTAATTATTTTTATGAGGTATAAAAACACAAGTTCCATTTATAGGCTATATAGGTATATATATATATATCTATATATTTTAATATTTTATTTTTATTTTATGTGTTTAATTTATTCATTTTTGTTTATTATTTTATAAATTTATAAAATATTTTTATACACTTAAATATATTTTTATTTTATTTTTATGATGTATTTTATACACTTAATAAAATAGAAGTGTTAATAATATAGGTATATATACAAGTATGATACCTATGTATATTTTATACAAGTATTTTTATTTTGTATTTTATTTAGGTTTTTATTCTGATTTTAATGCACATATATATTATAAATAATATTTACAAAATTATAAAAATATAAAATGGTAAAAATAGTTACTAAATAATAAAATGAATATTTAATCTGTACAAGTATACAATAGGGGTCCAAAACTCAACTTTCAAACCGTAGCTCCGCCAAATGCGAAACTACCGCCATTAAATAGCTTATTTTAAATTATATACAATTAAAGGTGATTTTGATGCATTTGGAGTTTTTATTTGAAAGATACAGGTCTGGGAAGTTGGGGATCTGGAATCTTATTCAGATCATAACTTTTTATCTGTAAATTATTTTTGAGTGAAATCAATTTTGTATTTTTCTATATTTAATTATCTACAACTTTCATGTTCAAAGTTTCTTTATTTGAAGAATAAAAAGTGGAACCAAAAATAAGTCTCAAAATAAATAAAGAATGAAATGAATAAAAAGGAATTTTTATTGTATTTTGGCCCTTATCTCCCCCTACTTTATTCCTTGTCGACCTAGTCATCGAGATGCCTAGGTCTCGGGGTTTCGGGTCATAAAATATTTACAATATTTTATTCTTTTTCTTTTCTTTTCTTTATTCCATAATTTTAGCTTTAAAAGCCGTATTTTATACAATATTTACACACATATGCATGAATGCTAAAATGCATGAATTAAGCCTATTTACACGCATTTACTAGGGTTTTTAAGGACAAAATGATAGAATAAAGATGATGAAACGTAGATTCATCATCCCCCTATACTTGCCTTTGCTAGTCCCTGGCAAACACTTATGCAATAAGTGCAGAAAAGAAAAACAAAGAAAAGAAAAAAAAGAAAGATGGACTAAATTTAATTGTCAAACTTGTCTTCACAAAATCAAAGTTTGGAGTCTAAGTCAGACTTCTGGAATTTTAGTGCGGGCGGAACCTTAACGAGAACCTGATTTGAAATCCAACAGCCTTCGAGAATCCCAAAACTCAACTCAAGTCTCCTCAATAGCCATATTAGAGATATCACAATTCATACGCAAACCCCTACGACTATGAATCTCACTCGTACAGTGTAAGTGATGGTGGCTCTCCCCAACTAGAGTGATAAAGAGACTGAATTCTCTAGTACGACAACCCAATGATTCCGCAATCCAATAACTCCTTCCTCGAGGAGCGGGGTATTCCCTTCTAAGTTCAAGTGGCAACCAGCTCAAGAGGAGGGGGTGAAGAGAAGAATGGACGGTAGCCAATGTAGCTACCTATCCTAGGATGCAAGACCAGTGTAGTCAAGTCATCCGGCTGCAGGCTCACATGATATGACTTTGAATCTCAAGCTTGCTTATTTTCTATACAACATATGTACACTCCGGGAGACATTTTATTTTCAATCAGGCCTGTCCATTTTTTTTGGAGTTTTTTTTGAAATACTATATACAACATCATTTACATAGGGAGTTTTTCCTCTTGAGCATGTAGACTATCCCTCTTTTGAAGCTTTATCGCAACCCACACTCTCCTGTCTTTAGAATTCCTCATCACTGGACGGGTTGGGGTGCACTTCCCTCCCTAGAGGAGGATAAATGTTTCCACTTGTGTGCGTCTCATACCAGCAAATCCAACCCCCTCACCACTCCAACTGAGTTGAGCCCAAGTTAGGTCATTATTAACAAGAGTCATGTGTGTGCTCCGAAATACTCTACTTAGGCAGTCAAGAATCCATTGAACTAAGTCGCGTGACCCTCAAAGAATTAAGTCAACTAGACCTGAAGTACCTCAATCTCAGTTCCTATAAGGTTCCTGTTATTTAGGTAGATTTTAAGGTCCAATCAAGCTCCAATCTCCGGATTTTACTTAGACTCGTTCAACTATCAAACTCAATCCGAAAAACGCGAATGCTATGCAAATGATATGCCAAATGCAGAAAATACTTTTGTGATGTAATTTTCAAGATTTTGAACTTTTTATGGTTTTTTTGAAAAGATGACGATGCACATGCATTTTTTGTATTTTTCAAAAAAAAATTTCAAATGTTTTTGGATTTTAGTTTTGCAAATGTTTTTGGGATTTTTGAAAACAAAAGATTTTGGCTAAAAGCTAGGTTAAAATATTTACACGGGAGTGCTTCTTATATTTATAAGAAGTGGATTTATGAATTTACAGGGGTAAGTGATCAATTTTATAGGTATATACAATTGAAGACTTTTAGGTGTGATGTATATATTCCTCAAACTTATTTGACACAGGTTTTTCAAACAATTTTGAAAATTATAGTCCAAAATAATTTTTACAAACAATTTTACAAACATGTACACACATTTGAAAATCATTTTGCAAAGGTTTTCAAACAGTGTAGATAGATTTTTCAAAGTATTTTTGCAACCATTTTTCAAACCATTTGCAAATCATTTTTCAAACATTTTATTTCACACAAAGAAAATAAATTTTACAAACCAGAATATTTTTACAAAGGTTGAAAACATGTAACAAAACGTTTTCAAAATAGTTTTCAAAAGATTTTTCACAAAGATTTTCAAAATTTCTTTTAAGCATTTTGCAAAAAAACATTTTTACCTGATTTATTAATCAGTAAATACAAAAGGAATTTGAGGAATAATCACATCTTTTTATTTTTTTAATGAATTTTAAAGAATTATTAGCCATATTTATTAAGAAAATATGAAAGTACGAGTTATGGCTAAAGTATATACGTAGTATATATGACCCCCTATACTTAGCTTGAGCAATGTCCTCATAAATCAGAGAGAAAAAGAGAAGACATAACTCGTACTGAGTATAGAAAAGTCTAAAGAATGAACGAATGAATCAAAAGAATGAGAAGTTAACCGTCCCCCCATACTTAGGATCAAATAATCCTAAGTTCAGCAGACTGTACACAAAGCAGGGAGGGTCAAGGGTGGGAATGAACAGATCGTACTCAGGTTGTCTCCCCCTATACTTAGGGTAAGATAGCCCTAAGTATCGACAAGAAAAGGAGACAATGGAGAGGATCGAAATGCATCGAGAAACTCAGGGTGCACACCCCCTATACTTAGGACAAAGTACGTCCTAAGTATAGAAGACTGTCTACAAGGGGCGACACCTTTTGATAGATGAAGAGAATAGACAAGGAAAAGAAGAAAAGAAGAAAAGAAGAAAAGAGATGAAAGTGGATATGAACAACTCGGGATGTGCATCCCCCCTACACTTAGGATAAAGTACATCCTAAGTGTAGCAGTGATGAAAGGGATGACATTATATCGGTAGAATAAGATAAATGAGACTGAAAAGAAGAAAAGAAGAGAAGTCATTTAAAAATGTTTTGCTCTGCTTGGCCTTCCTCTACCTCTTTGGAGATATCTGGCTCATCCCTGTAGATTACTTGAATCAAGTCAACGACATCCATGGATGTATCATGTTCAAGGTATGGCTTCAGAAGCTGTCCATTGACTACAAATGGCTGTGCGTCAGCTGACAGATTGGATATCAATACACTTCCGTTGTCACACACCTGCCTAACCATAAACGGCCCACTCCATTTACTCTTCAATTTGCCTAGAAAGATCTTTAGTTTCGCATCAAACAACCACACCTTCTGACCTAGATCGAAGGACTTGCGGCGGATATGCTTATCATGCCATGTTTTGACCTTCTCATTGTACATCAGGCTGTTGTCATATGCATAATCTCTGAATTCCAATAATCTGTTCAGATCCAATTTTCTGTTCTTTCCTGCTTGCTTGGAATCCAAATTACAGATGTTAATGGCCCATAACGATTTGTGAATTAGTTCAACGGGCAGATGACATGGCTTGCCACACACAAGGCCGTAGGGAGACATTCCCAAGGGTGACTTGTACGCTGTTCTATAAGCCCAAAGAACGGAATCAAGCAGCTGAGACCAGTTCTTGCGATCCGGACGCACAAGCTTTTTTAGAATTATCTTGATCTCCCTGTTTGAACATTCAGCTAAGCCATTAGACTGCGGGCGGTAAGGTGAAGCAACACGATGTTCAATACAGAATTCCTGGGTTATCTTCTTCACCTCTCTATTTATGAAATGACTACCCCCGTCTGATATGAGAATCTTGAGAATCACAAACCGTGCTATAATGCGGTCTCTCAAGAATCGACAAACAATCCTACTATCGACGGCTCGGGCAGGAATAGCCTCCACCCAGCGACTTACATAGTCGACAGCAAGCATAATATATTCATAGCCCTGGTTGTTAGGAAATGAGCCCATAAAGTCGATGCCCCATGCGTCGAAGACATCTGATATCTGAATGAATTTCAGAGGCATCGTGTCTCTCATTCCTATGGTTCCGCCCATCTTCTGACAGTCAGTGCAACATTTGACATAGTCATCTGCATCTTTAAATAATGAAGGCCACCAGAGGCCACTTTGAAGAACTTTTGCTGCCGTTCATTTGCCTGAATGATGTCCTCCCGAATCTTGGTCATGACATAAGGCCAGGACACTTGGAACTTCCTCCTGAGGAATGCACCTTCTCCAGATACAATCTGCCCCCTCACGAAATAAATATGGATCCTCCCACTAGTAGAAATGGATTTTAGACAAGAAACTATCTATTTTCAACTTCAGCCAATCCTGTGGAATTCTCTTGGTCACAAGATAATTCACGATGTCTGCATACCAAGGAAGCGAGGTGACTGAAAGAATTGCCTCGTCTGGAAAGGTCTCTGTGATTGGCAGTAGATTCGGCTCAGGAGATTCCAGCTCAGGAAGCCTTGATAGATTATCGGCCACCACATTCTTTACCCCAGGTTTATCTTTAATTTCCAAGTCAAATTCCTGGAGGAGAAGGATCCACCGAATGAGACGTGGTTTGGCGTCCTTCTTCTGCTGTAAGTACCGGATGGATGAATGATCAGTGTAAACGATTACTTTGGATCCAAGGAGGTAGAATGTGAACTTTTCGAAGGCAAAAACTACCGCTAGCAGCTCCTTTTCAGTGACAGTGTAGTTTCTCTGGGCTTCATCGAGCGTTCGACTAGCGTAGTGAATCGCAAACGGTACATTATCTTTTCTCTGTCCAAGTACAACACCAATGGCATAATCTGACGCGTCGATCATTATCTCGAAAGGCTGAGTCCAAATCGGTGGCTGTTAGACAAGGGCCTGTGTGATGAGTTCTTTCAGCTGATTAAAGGCAAGGAGCACACAGTCATCTACAATGAATTCATTCTCCTTGCCTAGCAATTCAGTCAACGGTCTGGCCAGTTTGCTGAAATCTTTGATGAATTGTCGGTAAAAACCGACATGGCCCAAGAATGACCTTACTCGTTTGATGATCGTAGGTGGCTCAAGTTTGGAAATTACCTCCACCTTGGCTGGGTCAACCTCCATGCCACGTTTAGAAACTACGTGACCCAGCACGATTCCTTCGGTCACCATGAAGTTGCTCTTCTCCCATGAGAGCACAAGATTTACTTCGCAGCACCTCCGCAAAACTCGGTCTAAATATTCCAGACATTGATCGAATGAATCCCCACAGACCGAAAAATCATCCATAAAGTCCTCGAGAAAGTTGCCCACCATATCGGCAAAAACTGCAAGCATACACCTTTGAAATGTGGCTGGAGCGTTGCAAAGCCCGAACGACATCCGTCTGAAGGCATATGTACCAAAAGGACAGGTGAACGCGGCCTTCTCCTGATCTTCAGGAGCAATAGCAACTTTATTGTATCTAGAGTATCCATCCAAGAAGCAGAAGTATTCCTTCGCGGCCAGTCTCTCCAAGATCCGGTCGATGAAGGGTAAAGGAAAGTGGTCCTTCATGGTAGCGAGGTTAAGTCTTCTGTAGTCCACGCACACTTGCCAAGAAGTGGGTACTCTGATTGCGATCTCCTCTCCTTTGTCATTCTTTACAATGGTAATCCCTGATTTCTTTGGTACAACATGCAGAGGTATCACCCATTTGCTGTCGGAGATGGGGTAAATGAATCCCGCATCACACCATTTCTGAATTTCTTTCATAACAACCTCCCGCAGATTAGGATTTAATCTTCTTTGAAGTTCTCGAGAGGGCCTGCAATCTTCTTCCAGAAAAATGCGATGCGGGTATTGTGATGGATTGATCCCATGGAGATCCGAAGTTCGCCAGCCTATCGCCTTGCGGTTGCTTTCAAGAACCTCCATCAGAAGAGATTCTTGGTCTTCGGTCAGGTGTGCATTGATAATGACCGGGTACATGTTCGGTTCTCCCGCAAGGAAGGCATATTTCATGTTGGAGGGTAAGGGTTTCAGCTCTAGCGGGGTATGAGCTGCTTCAGAGGTGACCTCAGCTATTAATGCAGGTGGCAATTCTTTTATCTGTTCGGTGTCCACCATACTCTGTTCTGCTTCTTCGCTCAAATTTTGACAAAAGGCCTCAATGATCTCCTCTGCATCACAAGATTCTTCAACAATTTGCTCTTGGTTTTGAAGGCACATCACCTCCATGGCAGTCTCATTCAGCACATCAGCGAGTTCCTCATCCTGATCGATAAGGGGAAATTCGACTGCGGTCTCCACTCCCTCCTCGGGGCAGAGGAGTTCATGGATCTCATCATCATCCAAGAATAAGTTGGTGTCTTGAATTTCTGCTAGAAAGTCGCAGTCGTCAGAATACTCAATCACCCTTGCATATGATGCAGATGTTCATTTGGCTGGTGTTCCCTCAGGCAGGGTCTCCACTCTAATTGTTTCATTGCCAGTGCCAAAAGTGATTTCTCCCGTCCCATAATTCACTACTGCGTTCGACGTCTGCAGGAATGGTCTTCCGAGTATGATTGGGGCAAGGAGTAATGGAGCGGGGACGTCGATATCTAGTACCACAAAATCGGCCGGGAACTGCTTTCCCTGAACTGTAACTATCAACGTCCTCCAACAGGCCCCTAGGCCACTTAACTGACTTGTCTGCGAACTGCAGAATCATCTTTGTAGGCTTGAGCGGTCCTAGCCTGAACTCTGTAAGTAGCAAGGCTGGCATCAGGTTGACGGAAGACCCGTTGTCGAGAATTGTTCGTTCAAACTCCTGATTGAACATCTGACAACGCACAAGAGGTGCTCCCATATCTGGCTTTTTATCCGAGAGGTTGCTGATGGCATTAACGGTGGCCATTGTGAGGATATGCTTTTCAGACTTGCCACCCTTGCTTATAGAGTTGTGAGGGTGAGGCATGCACTTGGTTGTACATGCCTCTTTCATTCCTTTTTTAACAGCCGGCATGTACTTAAGAGTTTTCATCAATGGCATGTTCAATACCAAGTTCTGGATGATTTCTATGATGGCAGGATCAGACAAGGCATTTTTCAAATTTTTCATTTTTTTTTGTTTTTTCATTGCTTCTGGAAAAGGAATATTTACAAACTCTTCACCAATGTCATTCAAAATATTGTCCATATTGTTGTTTACAGGTAGATGGAAAAATGGAATAGAATCATCTACAAGATGTGGACCAAAAATGGTAGGCTCGGCTTCAGGTGCTGGCATTGGACTCGTTGCAGGTGCAAAATCCCTCCTGTCTGTGGCTGGCTCTGTAGCAAGTGCAGACATTTCCAATGCTGGCCTAACTCCACCGAGGCTGCTGTTATCTTTTTGTGTTTTGTTATTTTCTTCATTTTTTTTGTAATTTTCTGGGTGATGGTGCTGCTCCAAAAATGCTTCCTGGTCCTGGTGTTGGCTTGGCTGACGACTCCCCGTCAGATGCAAGATGCTTCCCCTTCACGATTGCTGATGGCTTGAGTGTCCTACCGCTCCTGAGAGTAACAAGATTAGATAAAAAAATAATTTAATTCACATGATTTTGGTTGGACACTACCGGCTACCTGCTCCTTGCGTCGGAAATTATTCGGATTCGCCTCGACTTGAGCAGGAGTGGCTGTTTTTGTAGCCGTCAAGTCATCGATCTTCTGGTTCATCTCAACCATGTTCTTCACTAACTGTTCTAAGCAGGACAAGGCTTGATTAACCGGCACAATCTTAGAAGAATCCCCCTGTTGGGGCCTAGAGTATTGGTATGAAGGCTGAGGCTGTGACTGGTAACCCTGAGAAGATTGGTGAGGAGGAGGGTTGGAGGAATATTGTGAGTTCTGGTTATATGTAGCAGCCAGTTGCTGATGATACCCTTGTCCGCGGTATCCGGACTGCTGAGGACCATGCTGGTAGTTCTGCCTCCATGTGTTGCCGTGAGACGGAGGCTGATACTGATATGAGGGCTGGAAGGGTCTCCCACCCTACTGCTGCTGGTGATAGGGCCTGTTACCCATATTCTGACCCTGAGGATGTCCCTGAGGACGGGTTAGCTGCGAGCCACCTGTCTAAGGTGGATATCATTGAGAAGAGGTCGCAGGACCTCGAAAAATTATCTGTCATTGAGAAGAGGACCAAGGGCTTGGAAAAGCTCGATCAGATTTCCCAGCAGCTGGAGCAGCTCGTTCGTGTGTTGAATGCCAACATGTGCAACCCTGTGCCTACTTCTGCCAATCCTAATGCTGAGAAGGAGCCTACAATGAAGCAGAACCCTCAGCTGACTCCACCGGAGCCCCAACGTGTTCAGCACGTGTATTATGTGCAGGTTCCGAGCAGCCCCCGCAGCCTCAGACACAGATGGTTGTATATCAACCTGAGTCCCAGCTAGCCTACTCCGAGCAGTTCTCTCCACCCCCGCCACTGATTCAGGAGATCAATGGTGTATGGACTCTCCCACGCTTCGTGGATAGTCTCGTGGGGCTGCTGGCAGAAGCTGGAGATACAAGCACACATCTGATTCAATCACCCGAGAGGATAGAACTTATGGAGAAATGCATACTTCAACTCCTCCCAGGTCGTGACTACCTTCCCAAGGTGGTCGACCCAATATAGGGCCTTGTCTTGAAGGCTGAAGGGAAAGGCGGTCATCTTGACTACCCCTAGAGGAATACCAGGGTAGTGAACAGTAGCACAGATGCGGCCAAACTTCTTGAGAAAGACATATGGTTCCTCAGTGGTATTTCCGTGGAATGTGGGAAGCAGGGACAAAAACTGCGGCTTCAGCTCGAAGTGGGCATGAATATGTGGAATCTGGATCCACTCAGTGATGCGACCTGCTCCTGGATTATATATCTCCTTCAACGTAGGCTTTAACTGCGGTGGGTTTGCTCCCACTCCATCAAATTGTGGTCCTCCCACTGAGAACTCATCTCTAACCTCTTCAAAATTAGGCTCTTGATTCGGATCATCCTCTCGGCGACCATCTCTTGCGTCGGCCCTCCTCCTCAGATCATTCAGCATATCTTGGAAGGCGGTCTGGGCCAGAGCTTGATTAGTCAATTGCTGCTGGATGGCTTGAATGGAAGCCAGCAGCTGACTGTTAACTTCGTTCTCCGTGGTGTACTTCCCTTCCCCCGGATTGGCTTCAGCTTCAGGTTGGGGATGTGGTCCCTTTCCTCTTCCACCGGCCATCTCAGACTCTGCTTGGTATGCTGGCTCGGAATCGAGTTCTAGGTCTGCACATGGAAGAATGCCCCGATCAGTCTGAATTGCAGTACCAGATAGAGAGAAAATGTGTTAAGGTCAACACAGAACTTTGTTAAGGACGGAGATGTGTAAGGAGTGAAATCAATTGCCATCCAAAACGGACAAAATTTAGGACAAGAGTGATCTCGGTTTATTGAAGAAGACGGGGAGTCTGGAGATCGGTCCACGGAGTCTGAACCGGGTTCTCGGTAATCGCCCCGAATTATTAGAGAGGGCGAGCGAATAGAACTAATGTGGGTGTCGACAGAGTCTCGACTAAACTGTCCATTTGTTTCCATCTCGAAGGTCAAAAGGAAGATCGATGCAGATGAAGATACAGAGGTCAACAAGAAATAAATGGAGTGTAAAACAGTAGAAGGCTCGCAATGAGCAAGGGTCAAATGGAGGGAGAGCGAAATTGCGCAAAGGCGTGATGTTTTTGATCATGACCTTAATTCAACTAATCAATCAAACCCAAAGCAATGGATTCATCAACTTGACCCGTGAAGCCTTGAAGGTTCGGTAATTATATTTGTGAGTTTTAGATTTGATTTTCAGGAAATTATCGTTTCACGAGTCCTTAGAGCGCTACGCCTATAGGAGCGAGAGTACTGTAGGAAAAGTATCCTGTACTTGTCCTCCTCCTGTGTAACCTGTAGTTTGCGCTTTTTAAGGTCCTTGTAACCCTTCCTGGATCCCTACTCAGCCAAAGAAAAGAGAGAGGAAGCCGATAGGCGAAACCGATACTTCGGATCTCGCTCGCAATGGAATCACCCGTGAGCGTGTAAGATCCTACTCGGACACAAGACGATGAGACAGACACCCCCGTGAAGGTGTGGCCTATGCTCGATACTTCGGATAAGGTCAATGCTCTAAACAATAGAGAGCCATCAATGGCGACCAAGCCCGACTCGTCTACATACGATAGAAGCGCCAATACTTCAGAAATCCAGGCGATACACAAGGCAGCCACAAACTGGGTTTTGGGCTCTAATCCTTACGACGATGCTCACCTCACTGGGAAGGAAACCTTCCTATGCAACCTGAAAATAAATGAGGGCTTTGCTCACCCCAAGGCAATGAGTCCAATTAATCAATTTTATTTAGGTCAAGTTTTCTTTAGCAGTCCCTTTTTTTAATTTTTTTGTTGTTATGACTTGTTTTGAGTCAATTCAATACAAGCGCCAAATGTTTTTGTATTTTTCTTTGATTCCTATTTGATCCAAAAACAGAGGGAGAAGAGCCGGAAAAGCAATGCAAGACGGCACCAAGATGGAAATCTCACCTTTGTGCCTAAATGATGAATGCAAAGATAGAAAACTTACAGCGCCTCCCAGCACTCTCCATGCCGGATGCAAAAAAGGAATTTATAAACCTATGCTATATGCCGATATGCACACGGAAAATCGTCCTAAGCAGGCAATTGCTAGCGTGAAGAACCAAAAGTCGGTCACTGATATTCAATCCAAGAGTCCGATCTAGGCTCACCCCTCCTCCTCTCGACACACCGAGTTCAGGAGCATCGCTTGGCAGGGTGGGCTCGCAGCACAAAGGCTTGAAGATGATGAGTCGACTGTTTAATTCCAACTAAGTCCAAAACGCACTATAGGTACATGCAATGGTTATTAGGGTGTTTGGACCTAATTTACTCGATCAAGCAGGCCTAAAAGCTAAGGGCTCATTCCACAAAACAAAAGAAAAATAAAACAAAACCGGAAAATGACAAGCGATGAAAACACGTCAAAACTGCGGTGAGCCCCCAAGTGAACAAACACTTGGAAATTGAGCACGAGTGTCCAAAGTCTAATGTACATGTATTATTACAATTTAATTAAATGTCTCTCTCTCACAAAAGACAAAAAAACTAACTATCCTATCTCTCTCTCAAGTCCTCATGCTCTCTCCTGCCGGCTAGGGTAGAATAGCTGGCTCCTCCTCCCAAGGCTGCTCAGGATCTCCTAGGCGATCCTTCTCGGTCAGTGGTCCCTCGCAAGAAAACAAGAAGAGAAGTCAGACAGTTCAAAAATAATTATACAATAAAATCAAACAAGTCAAAAATGGCTAAGCAAGTAAACAAACACAAGTCTACTCTACAAGCCGATGCTCCCCGGCAACGGTGCCATTTGAAAAACGATAATGGAGAGTCGCTAAATAGTGGTCTGATAAATCAGACTCACCGTCGTTGAGGTGACTAATCAAGCCGTCACGTTGATCAACAATTAACCCACGCAATTAATCAAACAATCAAGAGCAAGGATTAAAATTTATTATACCCTACTAAAAATGTACAGTGGCAAGCAAGTAGGGGTCGAACACAGGAAGCATGGAGTAAAGTAAGAAGACGAAAAGTCAAGTCTTGTGCCTCATGAACTACTAAGCCAATATGGAAAAATTTTTGTGGGTTTTTTATTTTGTATTTTTTCTATTTTATTTTTAATTTTGTATTTTGATTTTTAATTTACTGATTTTATATTTTATTTTTATAGTTTAAATTTTTTTATTTTATTTTTCTTTAAATAGAATATATATACAAAATAAGAAAGAAAGGGATAGAGTATTTATTAAAATAGGTAAAAATACTCAAAAATTAGGGAATAAAATGTTTTTATGTTTTTTTTTATATTTTTCTAATGTTATTGTAATTTTTAAGATTTTTCTTAATTTTTTTGGTATTTTTAAAGTCAAAAATACTGAAAACAATGAATAAATTAAAGAGCTGAAACTAAAATGGAGAAATAAAATAGAAAACAGTAACAAAAATTCTCCAAATTAATTTTCAATAAAATATCACAGAAGAAAGAAAATTTAGAAATAAAGTTTCTATTTTAGGATTTTTTTTGAATTTTTAATATTTTTAGCAAGGTTTTTAGAGTTTTTAGATTTTTAGAAGTTTTCTTTTATATTTTTTAGTGATTTTTGGTCTGGATTTAAACCACACTAAAATTGCAAAATATATTTTTTTGGATTTTTCTGATGTGTTTTTATAATTTTTATGGATTTTATAATGCAAACAGTACACAAAAAAGTGTATTTTTGAATTTTTAAAAAATATTAAAATGCAATGACATGCAAAATAAAAATGTGGGCATGAAACTACAATGCAGCAGGAGCTTAACTTGATTTTTGGGGAATTTTTAGGATTTTTTGAATGCATGCAATAAATAAAGGAAGCATAAAGAAAAATCATGATGGCAGGGGCATTTGTGCAAAGATGGCAATGTTCAGGGACTTGCACGTAAAATTTCCACAAATATATAATGCCACAAAAATATTTATAAACTGAAGTGAAATACAGGATCTCCCAGGGGCTTTGCTAAAAAAAACGCCAGGTCACGTGCATGAGGCACGTGACCTAGCAGGGACTAGATAGCAATATCACAAAACTAGGGTTTCACAGTGCAAATAGTACAGAACTTTTAAACTAATTAAGCGAGTTAAAGTACTGAAACAAAATACAAAAAGTTAGAGGGGTATACTTTCAAAAGTCCCTTGGAATGATCGGGTGGCCGGCGTGCCTTCACTTAACACGCCCTCGATCCAACGGCTGAGAAGCACGCGGTAAGTGACGGTCGAGATGCAATCTGGCTCGCCTGATCCTGCGGTGGAGATGAGATCTCAGATTTGATAGGCGGTGGTGGCATCCCTTAATCCGACGGCAGCTGTGGCGTGCTCCCTTCTGTTCTTGATCCAACGGTAGGGCGACGACGACGAAGAACAGCGTCTCCGTCGAGCATTGAAGCGCAACTCCGGCCGATGTACTTCTCCTCTCGGCCCAAGAAGAAGGGCAAAAGATTCTTGGGCTCTTTCCACGTTGAATGGCTGGCTCTACGAGACTGGAGATGGCAGGTAGTGGTCGGGCGAGCCCACGCCGCCTGGAGGTGGTCCCTGAACCGGTTGGGGCTCGATTGAGCCTCAATTCCTCGTTAAACCTGTAGGGTTAGCTTCCAAGTACACAGGCGACTATCCAGGTGGTATCGGATGCGTGAAATGAGCGGATGAGAGGCGTTACGGAGAAGCTCCAGCGATGGGTGGAGGAGGAGCTTCGAGACCCTCGATTCACATGGAATCGAGGTGAATGAAGGTGCTTCGGGGCGAGCGAAGATGGCGAGAAAAAAGATGGAGGCGGCAGGGGGTCGATTCGATGCTTGGAATGATCAGGAACTGAGGGCGAAGCTCAGCTCCGCCGTCAGTTCGGTTGATGAAATCACAGCAATGGACTAAATAAAATGCGAAACTGCTACTACCCTAACCTATACTAGACCTAAATTATCAAATGAAACAAAAAGAAGAGGGAGAGGCTCACCGGATTCGTAAGTGGTTGAGCTTCGGGCAAAGCTCCGGTGAGGGCCGGATACACCTCGATTTGACTCCACACGATGCAAGGACTGATGCTATGGGTTCCTGCTGTCACTGGGAGCTCACAACACTCAAGAACAAGCGGCGAGAATGGAGGAAGAGGGATCAAGAAATGAAAGGAAGTCGGGTGTGGCTTTTGAAGAGTTGACGGTTGGGGCGTGAAGATCAAAGAATATCACGCGAATCGTGAGTCCACAGTCCAAGATAAACCATGCGTGAGTATCATGGGTAATCGAGCAACAAATATGCAGAAGGCGTTGACATGATTTGGTGAAAGAAAATGCCTCGAAAAATTCGAGAAAAAGAGACAAAACTCGGTTCTGATAGTGCTACAGGCAGGGGTCAGAGAGTTGACCTGAGGTCAACTCTCCAACCCACTTGGTTGGTCCACGTGGACCAACCAGGAAAAAGCCTGGAAAAAAGTTTTATAAATACAATTTAAAATGGTAAATGAATTTATTAATTTTTAATTATAAAATAAAAAATGTTTATTTTTTATGAAGTATTTTTTTATGATTTTTAATTATTTTTATGCGGTATAAAAATACAAGTTACCATTTATAGGCTATATAGGTATATATATTTTAATATTTTATTTTTATTTTATGTGTTTAATTTATTCATTTTTGTTTATTATTTTATAAATTTATAAAATACTTTTATACACTTAAATATATTTTTATTTTATTTTTCTGATGTATTTTATACACTTAATAAAATAGAAGTGTTAATAATATAGATATATATACAAGTATGATACCTATGTATATTATATACAAGTATTTTTATTTTGTATTTTATTTAGGTTTTTATTCTGATTTTAATGCACATATATATTATAAATAATATTTACAAAATTATAAAAATATAAAATGGTAAAAATAATTACTAAATAATAAAATGAATATTTTAATCTGTACAAGTATACAATAGGGGTCCAAAACTCAACTTTCAAACCGTAGCTCCACCAAATACGAAACTACCGCCATTAAATAGCTTATTTTAAATTATATACAATTAAAGGTGATTTTGATGCATTTGGAGTTTTTATTTGAGAGATACAGGTCTGGGAAGTTGGGGATCTGGAATCTTATTCAGATCATAACTTTTTATCTGTACATTATTTTTGAGTGAAATCAATTTTATATTTTTCTATATTTAATTATATACAACTTTCATGTTCAATGTTTCTTTATTTGAAGAATAAAAAGTGGAACAAAAAATAGGTCCCAAAATGAATAAAGAATGAATTGAATAAAAATGAATTTTTATTGTATTTTGGCCCTTATCCCCCCCTACTTTATTCCTTGTCGACCTAGTCATCGAGATGCCTAGGTCTCGGGGTTTCAGGTCATAAAATATTTACAATATTTTATTCTTTTTCTTTTCTTTTCTTTATTCTATAATTTTGGCTTTAAAAACCGCATTTTATAATATTTACACACATATGCATGAATGCTAAAATGCATGAATTAAGCCTATTTACAAGCATTTACTAGGGTTTTTATGGCCAAAATGATAGAATAAAGATGATGAAACGTAGATTCATCAGAAGGATAGTCAAAGAGTTGACCGTACTTCTATGACTTCCATATAACATCCAAAGAGTTAGATGAAGCCAATACTGCAATAAGTTGATGTGTTGATAGTATGACTATCAAGTCTGCCTAAAATCCTTGGTGAAGGACTCAAATAGAGCATTAAAATAATCTACATAAATCATTGATATTGACTTGCTTATTGAACAAGATAAAGTCTTATAATTGTATCTCAATCTTCTAACACTTGCAATGGGTTGCATATGTTTTAGAAGATTGGAGAATTTGATCTTCAGGTTCAATAGTCATCTACATGGATTTTGATGCAATTGTTGCAACAATCTCTGTTGGATAGATGGACTTCATATTTTTAGTGGGAGAGCCCTTTGTCTTAGAGAATGTCTCTATGACCTAGATATAAGAATACATTCATAGTTTATTTCTAAATGTTTGAAATAAACATAAATTCTGGAATAAACCTATCATAAAGAGTTATGATGGATATATTTCAGATAGCAGTCTGGAATCTAGTGGACTCTACTAAATTAGAAAATTAATGAATGGTTCATTAAGATTTCTAATATTGAAATTGAACCTTAAAAGATCAATAGGAGGATGAAGATCATTTGACAATGATCTGGCATCAAGCCTTGGACATTTGTCTATTGATTTGACCAATAGACTAGTAAGATATGAAACTTTAGAATGCCTAAAATTTCAAATCTTACATACTTGTGAATATTGTATTCAAAGTAAAATGTCCAATACACTCTTCTCTGGGAATGATGTTAGATGTCAAGGTATTCAAGATCTCATACATATTGATGTATGCGGATCATCTATATCATAGTAAACATTATGGATATGTGATATCTATTGATGATTATGTATGATAAGAGATTTCTTCTCTTCACCTAAGAAGCCTTTGAAATGTTCAAAGATTTCAAAATTTTGGTTTAGAACTAAAGTTTGAAGAAAGATGAAATGAATTTGATCTAATCTATGTAGCTTGTACGTGTTAGATAAATTCAAAGAAAACCTTATGGAGATATGAATATCAATTCTATCTCAATCTTCCTAACACACCTAAACTCAATAGAGTTGTAGGGAGATACAAGTGGATCATGTGTGACATGATTTGATCAATGATAAATTTTAGCATAATTTCCTCTTAGTTTCCATGTATATATGTAGTAGAGACTACATTATACATCCTTAATAAGACTCCATGCAAGTAAGCTGGAATTGAGCACTAGAGAGTGCTGCTTCATTAGGAAAATAAAGGATGGTATTGGATACCTTCTTTATACCCTTGAGATTCTTAAAAGATCTCATCTCTGAGAATGTGATTCTTAGAGGATGACTCTCTTGAGAATCAAGATGAAAATGAAGTAAAGGAACTCATTTAATCTTGAGATGATAATGAGGCTCCTGAAATTGGAAACTAAAAGGATAATTGAAGATGAAACATTAATACCTCTTCAAATGGGTTTGAGGATGTATTCCATGTGTCAGTTAAGTCTGACAATGATCAGACTTCATGTGATGAAGCTTCTGAAGATCATGACATGTAAAGATGGATGTTAGCAATAAAAGTCTAAGGTAGACTTCATATACAAGTGTTGTATATGGACCCTCGAGGATCCACCTATAAGGGTAAGACCCATAAAGGTGTAAATGGATCTTCAAGAGAAAGGGAACCTGATGATAAGGTAGAGACCTTCAAAGCTCGATTCGTAGCCATGAGCTACACACCGGAAGAAAAGACATTACTTGCGATAAGACTTGCTCTTCGGTGATCATGATTAGTGATGGCACGAAGAACCGAGCGACTAAGGCAATCAGGTATCTCTACGATGGTCATCGGGACCTCGTTCACTCGATCGTGTCGATCAAGAAAGAAAATAGACCACCAAGATAGATAAAATCAATCAAAAATGCGATAGCGGTCTCGCTATTAGATTAGCCTGGTATAGTGACCAGGGTCGAACACAAGGAGCACGGGTTGGCCTCTCGGCCTACGAAGTAGTCAAAAAAAGAGAAATAAAATAAAAGAAGCAAATATTTTTGGTGGTTTTTAATTATTTAATATTTTTTTGGATTTTTAATATGTTAAGAAAATAAGACAAGTAAATAAACACACACTTCAACAATTTATTAAAAGCATTCAAAATCAACCAAAAATTCAAACAAAAATATTTTTATGTGTTTTATAATTTTTAGTGTTTTTGGTGAATTTTTGAGAATATTCTGATGTTTATTTAATTTTCTAAAAATCAAAAAGTAGCTAAAACAGTAGGTACTGTCCAGCTGAGCTAAAAGGGCCTAGATAAAATATCTAAAGGCCCCAAATTAGCTGGGAGGTAATTTTACTGTAAGGAGAATAAAACAAGGAAACTTTAGGCACCAATTTTATTGTTTTTGGATTTTTAATTGATTTACTAGAATTTTTATGAGATTTTGAGTGTTTTTCAATTTTTAGTTGTTTTCAGTAATTAAAAATAGCCAAAATTGGCTAAAAAATCAAACACAACAAATTAGACAGTAGACAATTTTTTTGTAATTTTTAGACACTATTTAATATTTTTTTATGATTTTTAAAGTTAGACAGTGAAGAAAATAGAGGTTTTTGAATGTTTAAAAATATCAAATGAAAACAAAAATGTCCTCAAAAATCCTCGAACATTTTACACTATGGCAGGAGCCATGTGTCCAATTTTCGTTGGATTTGGAGGTAATTTGCTATTTTATCCAAAAATAAAGAGGGGGCACAGTGCACAGGGACCAAAGTGCAAATACCCAGGAGTCTGGGGGGTCTGGTGCAATTAACCCAGGAAGTCACGCGCGTTGCGCGTGCCTGAGGCACTAAGGGACCTAAATGTGATGAAAATAAGTTCCGAGGGCCTTTTGGTAACAGGTACCAAAAGCCCAAGGGCTTATTTGCAAATAACCCAAAAATATTCGCACATGTTCAAATAAAATACGCACAGGGGTATAAATGCAAATAAAAACAAACTTTCATTCAATCATTAACAATCAGAACTACAGGAGCATGGAATGCAAATAAGCCAAAAAGCACGTGTCGATGCACGTGTCAGACCATACACAGGGGCATAAATGCAAACTAAGTAGAGTCGGGGTCCTCTATTCAATAATCCCAAAAACTAAACAACTGGATTAACTAATTACAGGACTAAAGACGAAATGAAATAAACAAGAGGGCCTAAGGGTAAATTACCCTTTATTAATGGAGCGGCTGGATGGAGGGCACGTGGCGCATCCGACGGTGGGGAACTGCGGCCGCTCCACAGCTGGGCTCCTTGGGCGAATCCGATGGTGAGGGTCCCTCCACGTGGGCGATCGGATGGTGTAGGGCGCAGGTGGCTAACCCTTGTGCATCGGATGGCTGGGATCGGTCCTCTTGAGATCGGGCGGTGACTGCTGCTCCTAAGATGGACGGCCCCGATGAAGTCTGGAGCTGGAGGGCTGATCGAACGGAGGAGGAGGATGCTCGAAGAACAGATGACCGACGAAGTTCGCCGGCCCAGTGGCCTCGCTCCGAGGCTCCTCTACTGTGCCTGAAGGTCGGAGAATCTCCGCAATGGTGTCCCGCAGCTGGTGGTGGGCTCCGATGATCCAGCCGAGCTCTGGTGAGCTCCGGCGAGGACGGCGGAGGAAGCCTTCTGGTCCGAATGACCCGAGCTCTCAGATGGCTGGGGTAGTACCTGCAAAGATGACCATAAGACTCGCGGGTCGAGGGCAAACTGCCTCGACCCGGTTAGGCGGGGTGACGGTGGACGATAGGGCGAGATGGACGAGCTCCGGCGAAGGGGAGACGGTGGAGCTCGAATCCCAGCTCCTGTGTGAGCTGGGTTGGATGGAGGGATGGAGAAGGCGCGTAGGAGTAAGGCGAAGATGACTGTGGATTTCGATGATCGAGTCTATCTATGGAGCGGTCGGAATCGGCGAAATACGGCGGAGCGGCGATTTGGGCGAAATGTAAAATCAAAGAAAAAGAAGGTCCTACGAGATTACCTGGGTGGATGAGTAGACTGGGGACGAGCTTAGGAATCTCTGGGTCTTCGCCTCGAGGAGCGTCTCCCTCCGAGGCTCGAGCTCCAGCTGGTGGCGGAGCAACGGCGGCGATGCTCGCCGGATCAGTGGTCTCTCTTCCTCTCCTCGCTTCGACAGCACCGAACGCGAGCTGTCACTCACGCGCACACTCTGGATCTCACTGGGGGTGGAATCAAATCACCAAAGATAGAGAATTAGGGTGGCGGAGCTCGGCTTATGTATGGGTGCAAGTCCGGGAAAAATGGCTCGGGTCCGACTCCATGGAGCACGGATCCCTAGGATCTATGTCGGGCGAGATTCCCGGATACCTGGGGAGTGATTAGGACCCTGGGTTAGGCTAAATGGTGACCGGGTCTGGCAGTAATAAATGGAGGAAATCGAGTTCTCGAACCAGACCCGCGGGAGGTGGTCCACAGGGGGGAGTTGACCGGGCGGTCAACAATCCCCGTGGACCAATGAGAAGAGGCCGTTTGGAAATGATTTGTAAAATCATTTAAAAATAGTAAATGGCCGATTTATTAAAAAGTCAAAACAAAAAATATTTTTTTTTTAATTTTTTCTATTTTTTAGTGATTTTTAATTAATTTTTCAAAATAAAAATAAGGTATATACATAGTAGGTTCATATATAGGTATATATACAATATATAAGATTTTAATTTTTGATTTTTAATTGTTATTTTTATACAATTTTATTCTCATTTTATATTTTATTTATTTTCATTATAAAATAAGGAATAAAAAGATATTTTTATTTTATTTTTATTATTTATATACATAGTTGAAATAAATACATATATACATTTATATACATGGTATATTTACAATATATTTTTGTGTTTTTAATTTTGTTATTTTTATTTTGTTTTTGTTTTAATTGTTTTTATTTTGTTTATTTACACTATATAATATAGAATATTTACAAAAATTTTAGAAATTAATTTTATTTATGTATAAGGCTAAATAAATTTAATGGTGGTTCTATGTACATGATGACTATACAAGAGGTGTTTTTGTTTTCTTTTTAATTTTTAAATTTTTATTTTGATTTTATATTTATAAATATATACAAATATTTACACGCCTATTTTTGTGAGGAAAATACTTTTATTTTATTTATATATATATTTACACACATGAGCCCCTATCTCCCTCTACTTTGGCTTTTATGCGGTCAGGCCCATGCTGAGCCCTCCCTTGGGTTAGGTTGCTCAATATTTATTCTAATATTTCCCTCTTTTTCTTTTGATATTTATTCTTTTATTTTTGCACAAAAACATGCTAATTATAGGTTTTTACACAATGCATGCTTTTGATAATTATTTGTATTTACACATATCTACATGCATTTGCAAAGGTTTTGTAGCTAAAATATAAGAATAAAGAGTGATGAATGAGTATTCATCACCCCCCTATACTTAACTTTGCTAGTCCCTTAGCAAACACTTATTTGAAAAAGAAGTGAAGAAAAAATAAAGAAAAAGAAAAAGAGAATGTACATGGATCAAGGCTGATTATTAAACTTGCCTTCATTAAATTAAGGTATGGAGCTCGATCAGATCTTTGGATTATTAATGTGTCGGAACCTTGTTTGGACTTAAGTCTAAAACTCAACAGCCTCTAAGTTCCACTATTCTATAACCAAGACTCCTCAATGCTCCAGATCAGAACAAGTCATCAATCACAGACCCTGAAGACCATGAATCTTTTCTTGTCCTGTGAAAGTGAGGTCTAAGCTCTCCACCTCAGAAATGGCAACTTGACAACCCTCCCCAACAAGGTAACTCTATGACCTCAATCTGGCCACTCTTTCCTCGAGGAGCGGGGTATTCCCTTCTAAGTTCAAGTTCAACTAGCTCAAGAAGAGGAGGACGAAGAGAATGGGTCAAGGCCAGTGTAGCCAAGTACCCTTGGGAGCTTGACCAGTGTAGCCAAGTCTCCCTGCTGCAAGCTACATCAGGTGGATCATGAAACCAAGCTTTGCTTATTGCACTCTATATACATACTCCGGTGGGATTATCATTTTCTCTCAGACCCACCACTTTTTTGGAGTTATTTTCTTTTTGCACATTTTTTTTCAAGTGCATCTATACAACATATACATGTGCAGCATATATACAAGGAGTTTTTCCTCTTGATCCAGTAGACTATCCCTCTTTTGAAGCTTTATCGCAACCCACAACTCCCGTCGTTAGACCTCATGGCAACCGGACCAAGTTGAGACGCACTTCCTTCACTAAAAGAAGAAGAGAGGTTCCGCCTAGAAGTACTACCCTCATATGCTACCCCAAGTCAAGGAAGACTGCCTCCTCACCACCTCATCCGTAGAGAGCTCGGTGCATAGTGCTGGTGTCCAAGTAAAGCCATAATCTATATGAGTCATGTGTTGTTGTTAAGTGCTCTACTTAGGCTCGTTGAGATGACATGTGATCATAGCCTAGTGGACTCAAGGAATTAAGTCACCATGGACCTGAAAAGCCTTAAACCTAAGCCCTATAAGGTTCCTCTTAGAAGTTAGGTGGATTAAGATCTTAATCAAGCTCCATTTCTCAATTTGATTCCAGGCTAGTTTAAATGTCAACTATCATCCATAAAAACTATATACATATGTACAAAAGATGCTATTTACATAAATTTTTACAAACATGCAAAATTTTTGAAAAATGTTTTGAAATCATGTATGAATGATGCATGTAGTGCAAGTTTTGCAAAAAGATATTTACACAAATTTACACAAGATTTTTGCAAACTTTTGATTTTCAAAACATTTTGGAAAAATTTTGTACTATATACATAATTTTGATAGGAAAATATTTACACAAACTTTACACAAAAGATTTTTGAAATCATTTTTACAAAAATAATTTGTACACTAGCTATTTATGTGCAAATAAAAGAAGTTTATGTACATGAAAATTTTTTAATTTTTGTGATTTTTAGCCATTTTATTTATTAACACACTCACACAAAGTACGAGTTATGGCTAAAGTATATATGAAATATATACACCCCCCTATACTTAGCTCGAACGATGTCCTCAGAGTCAAGAGCGATGAAGAAGACATAACTCGTGCTAGGTATAGGGAAGTGAAAAGAAAGGCTATATACAAGGAAGAATGAATGAAATAGAAAAGTCAATAGGGTCTCGGGTCTTCCCCCTATACTTAGGATCAAGTAATCCTAAGTATAGCAGGCTGTATACTAAGGGAAAAACCGAGTGGAGAATGTACAGGATTTACCCCCCCTATACTTAGGGTGAAATATCCCTAAGTATAGGTGATAAAAACAGGGGTAAAAAGAAACAAAAGAAATACCCAAAGGTCCTACATCCCCCCTATACTTAGGGTAAAGTGCACCCTAAGTATAGCATAATCACAAGATGAAGAAAGGGATGTGGGACTAAAGAATGTAGTGATATAAACATCTGGATCTATACAAGGCGGAAGATCAGTGAAACTCAGGCGTGAGATGCCTTAGATGTGAGTCAAAGACCACATCTCACGCAAAATGAATAGGGGCAAGATCAGCGACTCGCGGCTCATGATCTAGAAATGGCTTGAGCCGCTGGCCGTTCACTCGAAAGGTACTCTCAGAAGACAACTCAGATATATCAATGATACCGTTGTCGTGTACCTTTCTGACCAAGTAGGGTCCCTTCCATTTGCTCTGTAGCTTCCCTGGAAATAAACGAAGCCTCGCATCAAACAGCCATACTCTCTGTCCAATCTCAAAATGCTTCTGGCTGATATGAGAATCATGCCACTCCTTCACTCTCTCCTTATACTGTAGGCTGTTTGAGAAAGCTGTATCTCTAAGCTCCTCCAGGGCGGCTAACTCTGCCCTCCTCTGGTCTCCCATACCATCTGGATCCATAAGAATATCTGTAACTGCCCAAAGTGACTTGTGCCTCAGCTCAACAGGTAAATGGCACGTCTTGCCATATACGAGGCGAAAGGGAGATGTGCCCAATGGAGTCTTGAAAGACGTCCTATATGCCCACAAGATCGAGTCCAAAAGCTGTGACCAATCCTTTCGGTTAGGGCGGACGACTTTCTGCAATATCGTCTTGATCCCCCTATTCGACACCTCGGCTAGACCATTCGTCTGTGGATGGTAAGGTGTAGCAACACGATGGTCTATACCGAACTCGCTAGCAAGGGCCTTCACCTGGTCGTTGATGAAATGAGACCCCCCATCAGAAATCAGGACTCGTGGAACCCCGAACCGCGTGAAGATGTGCTTCCTCAAAAATCTGCAAACTGTCCTCGCATCAGCGGCTCGGGCGGGGATAGCCTCAACCCAACGACTAACATAATCCACGGCCAACAGAATGTACTCAAATCCTTGACTCTTAGGGAATGGACCCATGAAATCGATGCCCCATGCGTCAAAAACCTCACAGAAGTGAATGGGCTGCATCGGCATCATATCATGCTGTCCACAAGTGCCCATCCTCTGACAGTCAGTACACCTCTTCACGAACTCATCAGAGTCCTTGAAGAGGGTAGGCCACCACAAGCCGGATTGGAGCACTTTCTGTGATGTTCTCCTCCCAGAATGATGTCCTCCTGCCTTAAGCTTGTGGCAGTAAGTGAGGACGCTATGGTGTTCCTCCTGAGGAATACACCGACGCCAGACGCTATCCCCTCCTTCGTGGTAAAGAATGGGATCCTCCCAGTGGTAGGACTTGGCCTTCGCAATGAAGGTCTCAAGCCTTTGCCTGGGCCAATCTTGTGGAACCTTTCCAGCAACGAGAAAGTTCACAATATCGGCATACCACGGGAGTGAGGCGATAGCAAGGATCGCCTCATCTGGGAAGGTATCTCGAATAGGGTCAATCTGCTCAAACTCCTCAGGCTGCTCTAAACGGGAGAGATGATCCGCCACCACATTCTTGACTCCAGGCTTATCCTTAATCTCAATGTCGAACTCCTGGAGTAGAAGGATCCATCTAGTGAGTCTGGCTTTGGCATCCTTCTTTGCCATGAGGTACCTGATGGTGGTGTGATCTGTGTACAAAGTCACTCTAGATCCAATGATATAAGATCGAAACTTATCTAGGGTGAACACTATGGCTAGCATCTCCTTCTCTGTGACCGTGTAATTCCGCTGGGAGGAATCCAATGTGCGGCTAGCGTAGCGAATCGCAAATGGAACTCCATCCCTCCTCTGTCCCAGCACTTCCCCTACGGCAAAATCGAAGGCATCCGTCATGATCTCGAATGGGAGAGACCAATCAGGCGGCTGGAGGACAGGAGCCTCAATAACACACTGCTGGAGAGTCGCAAAGGACGAAAGACACTTGTCATCGACAAGGAACTCGGTGTCTTTTGTCAAGAGGTCAGTCAACGGCCGGGCAATCCTGCTGAAATCCTGAATAAATCTCCTATAAAATCCAACGTGCCCCAGGAATGACCGTAACTGCCTCAAATTGGACAGCGGTGCGAGTTTTCTAATGACATCAACCTTGGCCGGATCAACCTCCATGCCCCTGTTGGAGATGATGTGGCCAAGCACCGTCCCTTGAGTCACCATGAAGTGACTCTTCTCCCAAGATAGAACCAAATGGTACTCAATGCATCGCTGGAGTACTCGGTCTAGGCAGTCAAGACAGGAGTCGAATCCGTCGCCGTAGACCGAGAAATCGTCCATGAAGACCTCCAAACACTCCCCTACCATGTCCGAGAAGATCGACAACATGCACCTCTGAAAAGTCGCAGGGGCGTTGCATAGCCCAAATGGCATGCGTCGAAAGGCATATGTACCAAAGGGACAGGTAAAGGTGGTCTTCTCCTGATCCTCAGGAGCGATGGCCACCTGGTTGTAGCCCGAGTACCCATCCAGGAAGCAATAATGGCTCTTCCCTGCCAGTCTCTCAATGATCTGGTCAATAAAAGGCAGGGGGAAATGGTCCTTCTTGGTGGCCTGGTTGAGTCTCCTGTAGTCAACACAGATCCTCCAAGAGGTGGGTACTCGTGTAGCAATCTCCTCTCCCGACTCACTGATCACAGTCGTGATGCCCGTCTTCTTGGGCACCACATGCAAGGGGCTAACCCACTTGGAGTCGGAAATGGGATAAATGAAATCTGCACTCCACCATTTTGATATTTCCTTCATCACGACCTCTCTCAGGTTGGGGTTCAGTCGCCGCTGGAACTCACGCGACGGCTTCGCCCCCTCCTCGAGATAGATATGGTGGGAGCACACTGATGGACTAATCCCATGGAGATCTGCTACGCTCCATCCGATTGCCTTGCGGTTCTTTTCAAGAACCCCCATCAAACAGGATTCTTGCTCTCCAGTCAGATCGGCGGAGATGATGACTGGGTACATCTCAGGTTCACCCGCAAGAAACCGATACTTCAGCGAAGTAGGGAGTGGCTTCAGCTCTGGACAGCTGGGTGCTGGCAAATCTGGCCTCGGAAGAAGGTGCGTGAATGCTGCTAAATCTGCCAAATCTGCCTGGAAGAAAGAATGCGAACTCTCGCAAACTGGATCGGGAGGAGGCTGCTCAACTGTGCTGTCTCTGATCTGCTCTGCCTCTACCTCCTCCTCATCTGTAGGCTCAGGTGGACTCAGGTCTGGCATCTGGTCATTACAATCTGCCCAATCAGACTCTGAATCCGAGGGATCTGCATCAAATAAGGTGGCATCAGCACCACCGTCACACAAGGTGGCCTCAGTACCACCATCACTAGAAACCGTGTCGCGGTCGAGAACCGGCTCTGCTGCCTCTGTAGTATCCTGGACCAGGGCTGTGCTCTCCAAGCTCTCCTCTGTTGTCATCTCTGCATCAGTGGTGTCTAGAAATGAGAGGATGGCCTGTGCTGAAGGGTCTGCCCATGCTGCCTCATCATCTGTGATCACAAAATCACAGTCCTGGTGGATGTCTAACCCAGCATCTGTCAGCTGCTCTGTGTCTGTGATAGTCTCTGAGCATACTCTCTCTCTGGCTCTGTAGTCCTCGACCGTCTCTATTTGTACACTCTCTCCCTCGACGCGAAAGTATACCTTCCCGCTATCATGATCAGTTACCGCCTTGGCTGTGGCCAAGAACGGACGACCGAGGATGATGGGGGTATCAGCCACTGAATCAGGGATCTCCATGTCCAACACTACGAAGTCCACGGGGAATTGCAGGCCCTCAATAGTGATGATAACGTCTCGCAACAACCCCTTCGGCCTCTTGACAGATCGATCAGCAAACTGAAGGACTGTCCAGCTCTGCCAAAGAGTGCCCAACTCGAAGCGGTCGAGAAGGGCTGCCGGAAGGAGGTTGATAGACGATCCGCTATCCAATAGAGTACGGTCGAACCTCTGCTCACTAATATGACATCTGACATACGGGGCTCCTGAATCTGGCCTCTTGGCCGGCAGACGGTTCTGGATCGCGAAGCACGTGGCTTTCGTCAGCACATGTATCTCTGAATGATGGTTCCTCCTCCTCCTCCTGACTGTGGTCCTATCTCTCAAAGATCGCTGAAGAAGGGGATGTGCTGCAAAGCCTCCTGAAGGGTCAGCTGTATGTGAAATCAGTCGATCATGCTCTGGCTGAACTCCTCCTGCTCTCTCTTTTTTGGGTCTTTTTCTCTTTTCTTCCCCTTCCCCATCTGAAGGGCTCTAGGAAAGGGGATCACTGGGTCCTTCTCAGATGAAGGACTAGGAAAAGGCCTAGACGGCTCGACGACCGGATCCGCACATACATCAATCACCACAGTGGGACCAGAAGAAACTAAACCTTTTCCTTTATTTAAAACAGAGTTCTGAGATACATCAACGGAAGGAAAAACAACATCTCTATCAAAACGAACACCGGTGGCCTCAGTACCACCTCGGGCTGGCTCTGCTACTGGACGTCTCGCGGCCTCAGTACCACCGCGGGCTGGCTCAGCTACTCTGGTGGCATCAGCACCACCTCCTCGAACTGATGAAGCGGCGGCCTCAGTACCGTCGGTGGAATCAGCATCCTTGGTGGTATCAGTACCACCATCATCATCATGTGCGGCCTCAGTACCGCTCTCCTCCTCCTCATCTGGCGCCCTGGATGGATCCTCGAGTCGTCGCTAAGATGAGGCGCCGCCTACTGGTGCTCTACCGCTTCTAAGTGTAACAAAATCAACATCAAATAGATCCGAAGACATATCATCAAATGGATCACTAGGAGTGGCATGCTCAGTGGAAACTACCTGCTCAGATTTCCTCTTCAGGCTGTTCGGATTTGGCTCTATCTGTGCAGGGATGGTGGCCTTCCCTCTCATCAGGTCCCGCATCTCCTGGAGGAACCCGTCCATCTCCCGTCTGAAAGTAGCCTGCTGATCTGTGAGGATGCGGGCTATGTCATCCAAGGCGGGGCTCTCATGGGAGCCCGACGGGTAGCCTCTCTGGTGCTGAGGCTGCTGGAGCTGGTGCTGCTGGTGCTGAGAGGGGTAGAAGGAAGGATGCTGCTGCTGTGACTGGTGAGCCTGCTGCTCACGTCTCCAAGACTGTCCCTGCTGCTGATAGGGACGAGGAACGAAGGACGACTGCTGGTATGGCTGGTGGGCTGGGGGCTACTGCTGCTGGTGATCCCTCTGCTGGCTATACTGCCCTCCCTGACCGGATGACTGCTGCTGGGGCTGGGTACCTCCACTCCCCCACCTGAATCCGGGATGGTCTTGTCAGATCCCAGGCTGGGGACGGTCATACCAAATCCCGTTGACATCCATCAACGGCTCTGCATCGTACTGGGCTGGCGGGAGTACTGCCAGAGGCTGATCCGGCTGGTATACCACCATCTGCATGTCTGGAGATGGTGGTGACTGGTAGGAGGGATGCTGCTGCTGGTAGGGCTCCGCCTGTACAAGATGAACCTGTCTAGGCTGCTGAAAGGAGCTGGAGCGCTGGGACGAGCTGCTGCTGCCGCCGGTATCGCCTCGCGACTGAAGACGGGGCTGGGAAGCCGTCTGTGCCTCCTGGAGACACATGAGCTGGGTTTTCATGTCGCTCAGAGTCTGTGCCATCTGCTCCATCTGCGTAATGCCCTGGCACTGCTTCTTCTCGATCAGCTCCATGCGGTCCAACTTCTCACTGATGATACCCATATCCGCAGCGGACGACTCTGCCTGTGCTGCTGCAACTGCGGATGAACTGGATGGACCGGCATCGACCCGTGCTATCCTCTGGTACTGCACGGGTCCTGGCTAATGCTGGGGTCTGCCCTGCGTATACAACCAGGTCTGGGACATCACCGTATAGTTCTCGGCCATCTCCTCGAAGATGGCCCAGACCTGGTCGTGATCCTTGGCGAAATAAAACCCGCCACAAGAAGCATTCACCAGGCCCTGGAGCTCTGGTGTCAGCCCGCTGAAGAAGCTCTACACAAGGTTCAGCTTCGAGATATCATGGTGCGGGCATCGGTCTGTGAGCTCTCAGAACCTCTCCCATGCCTCATGGAATTGCTCGTTGGGGAGCATGGAGAAGTTGCTGATCAGGGCCCTCGCTGCATTCGTCCGCCCGAGTGGATAGTACTTGTTCAAGTACTCGGTGCGGAGCTGCTCCCAGGTGTACACAAACTTCCCCAAATGCTTCAGCCAGGTGGCTGCTCTGTCTGCTAGTGAGAAGGGGAAGGCGATCATCCGAATCGTATCCTGGTCCACATGGCGGTCGCAGACAGTACTGCAGATCATCAAGAACTCCTGGAGGTGGAGATGGGGCTCCTCGGTGGCAAGTCCGTGAAAACGGGGAAGCATCTTCAGGGTGTTCGGGGGGAACTTGAAGTCCCCCACGATAGCAGGTACCACCACCCAATGATGCATCAGTGTAGATCCGGGGTTGTGCAACTCCCGCATCGGTCTCGGTGGTCCTCCTGCCGCGGCGGCTGCCGCTAGGGCTGCTGCAGCTCGTGCCTCTGCATCTGGTCCATCCTCAGGCTTGCTCTGATCTCTCTCTGCTCTGAGTCGCTCCAACTCTCTCCTCATCTCAATCATGAAAGCTCCCTGATCCCTAAGCTGCTGCTGCACTGTCTCTAACGGGGCGATCAGGGTGGAGTTGATCGCTCCCTGGTCCATCACGATGTGCTCTGTCCTGGAGCGGTCCTCTGAACTACAGGCCATGACGTCTGCAAAATCAAATGAGCCATACTCAGGTGCTGTCAAATCTGCTATTCTCTCCTCTAGCTCATATCTCTCAGAACCGAAAGAAAGGGGGTCGAGGGGGAACAGGGCGGAATCGTACTCGGGCTCGGAGAACTGGTCTAGGCTCTCGCGGGCCAACCTAGATGATTGGGTAGACGTGCCCGAAAGCGGTGCAGCCAGAGGCTGCCTAAGAGAGCGTCTACCCATCATCGTGATCTGATCGAGTAGTGCGGATGGGATCTGGAGAAACTATGATCAGAATTCAAACCCCCGGTTCACCAATGCAACGCGAGCTGAAGACCGTAAAAGATCGGTCAGATTATCTTGTCAATTTTTATTAGGTGAACACACAAGATATCAGAGCGCTTACGTGACCTGTTAGGATACCCGATACTATTCCAACCGACTGGCCCGCACGGAAGAGTCGGTAGTCAACTGGAAATAGCACCGGAGGGCTCTACCTAGGGTGCGGGTCACTCTCTCGCGCAATCAAACCAAACAAGGAGGGGGTTGCTCTCCCCAAGACAAATTTTTAAGGTGAGCGTCTTTTAGGGTCAATAGTTTTAGCCAGTCCCAATTTTATGGTTTTTCTTTTTAATGTTTTTCAAATAAAAACAAACGCCTAACGAATTTTTCGGTTCTCCTGATTATTTAGTCCAAAACAGGGGGGAGAAAACGAAAAAGCCGATGCACGATAAATCAATGATGCATGCAAAGTCTGAAAGGCGTACCTGTCTCCAGCACTCTACATGCAATATGATCCGTGCATAAATGTAAATACATTAATTAAACTACCTAAATGATGTAGCGATGAAAACCGAGTCCTAGATCAGCAATTCTACTCGCAGAACCGTCTAACTGGTCACCGTCCTACAGGCCAAAGGTCCGGTCTTGGTCTACCCCTCCTCTGCCCGACAAACCGGGGGTAGGAGAAAGCGCTTTGTGGGGTAGACTATGGCACGTAAGCCACGAAGGAAAATGAGTCAGTTATTTTTATTAATTGATTTTTAGTAGGTCCAATTAAGCGTACTATAGGAGCAGGCAGATAATTAAGTGTGGGGACCCTACTGATTACGGCACAAGCAAGTATAAAATCCTAGATCTAGGGGCTCGATCAAAAACCGCGTAAACACAGGAAAAGGCAGCTAAAAAGAAAAGAAAACAAAACCGCGAGAAAAGCCGCGAAAAACTCCTAAGGGTCCCCCGAGCACACCGGTGCTCGGCGAAACAGACCCGCTAAGTCAACCAAGTCCACAAGTCCAATCTCTGAGTACCTGTATTATTACAATAATAATCAAATAAAAATAAAAATAAAACCTAATCTACTCCTCTCCCACTCAGCTCTCTCTCGCTCTCTCCTGCGGCTCCGTAAAGAAAGGAGCCGCCTCCAAGTCCTGCGGTTGCGTCGGCTCCTCGAAAGTCACCTCCGCGGTCCTCGGGCCCTTGCAAGAAACCGAGACAAGTGGTCAGACCAAAATAATCAACTAATAATAACAGAAAAAGAAATGAAACTGAAATGGGGGTATATATGCAAAAATGCAAAATAAAATAAACACTCAAAATAAAACAAAAATAAAAACAAAAGAAAAGAAAATAAAGCAAAATAAAACAAAAATAAAATATAGACAAAAGCCGCGAAAAAGCCGCGAGCTCTGAAAGAGCCGCGAAAAGCCGCGAAAACAAAAAATAAAAATAAAATGAAACTACTAAGCCGTGCTTCCCGGCAACGGCGCCATTCTGATGGCACGAAGAACCGAGCGACTAAGGCAATCAGGTATCTCTACGATGGTCGTCGCGACCTCGGTCACTCGATCGTGTCGATCAAGAAAGAAAATAGACCACCAAGATAGATAAAATCAATCAAAAATGCGATAACGGTCTCGCTATTAGATTAACCTGGTATAGCGACCAGGGTCGAACACAAGCAGCACGGGTTGACCTCTCGGCCTACGAAGTAGTCAAAAAAAGAGAAATAAAATAAAAGAAGCAAATATTTTTGGTGGTTTTTAATTATTTAATATTTTTTTGGATTTTTAATATGTTAAGAAAATAAGACAAGTAAATAAACACACACTTCAACAATTTATTAAAAGCATTCAAAATCAACCAAACATTCAAACAAATATATTTTTATGTGTTTTATAATTTTTAGTGTTTTTGGTGAATTTTTGAGAATTTTCTGATGTTTATTTAATTTTCTAAAAATCAAAAAGTAGCTAAAACAGTAGGTACTGTCCAGCCGAGCTAGAAGGGCCTAGATAAAATATCTAAAGGCCCCAAATTTGCTGGGAGGTAATTTTCCTGTAAGGAGAATAAAACAAGGAAAATTTAGGCACCAATTTTATTGTTTTTGGTTTTTTAATTGATTTACTAGAATTTTTATAAGATTTTGAGTGTTTTTCAATTTTTGTGGTTTTCAGTAATGAAAAATAGCCAAAATTGGCTAGAAAATCAAACACAACAAAGTAGACACTAGACAATTTTTTTTGTAATTTTTAGACACTATTTAATATTTTTTTATGATTTTTAAAGTTAGACAATGAAGAAAATAGAGGTTTTTGAATTTTAAAAATATCAAATGAAAACAAAAATGTCCTCGAAAATTTTACACTATGGCAGGAGCCATGTGTCCAATTTTCGTTGGATTTGGGGGTAATTTGCTATTTTATCCAAAAATAAAGAGGGGGCACAGTGCACAGGGACCAAAGTGCAAATACCCAAGAGTCTGGGGGGTCTGGTGCAATTAACCCAGGAAGTCACGCGCGTCGCGCGTGCCTGAGGCACTCAGGGACCTAAATGTGAAGACAATAAGTTCCGAGGGCCTTTTGGTAACAGGTACCAAAAGCCCAAGGGATTATTTGCAAATAACCCAAAAATATTCGCACATGTTCAAATAAAATACGCACAGGGGTATAAATACAAATAAAAACAAACTTTCATTCAATCATTAACAATCAGAACTACAGGGGCATGGAATGCAAATAAGCCAAAAAGCACGTGTCGATGCACGTGTCAGACCATACACAGGGGCATAAATGCAAACTAAGTAGAGTACGGGGTCCTCTATGCAATAATCCCAAAAACTAAACAACTGGATTAACTAATTACAGGACTAAAGATGAAATGAAATAAACAAGAGGGCCTAAGGGTAATTTACCCTTTATTAATGGAGCGGCTGGATGGAGGGCACGTGGCGCATCCGACGGTGGGGAACTGCGACCGCTCCACAGTTGGGCTCCTTGGGCGAATCCGATGGCGAGGGTCCCTCCACGTGGGCGATCGGACGGTGTAGGGCGCAGGTGGCTAACCCTTGTGCATCGGATGGCTGGGATCGGTCCTCTTGAGATCGGGCGGTGACTGCTGCTCCTAAGATGGACGGCCCCGATGAAGTCTGGAGCTGGAGGGCTGATCGAACGGAGGAGGAGGATGCTCGAAGAACAGATGACCGGCGAAGTTCGCCGGCCCAGTGGCCTCGCTCCGAGGCTCCTCTGCTGCGCCTGAAGGTCGGAGAAGCTCCGCAATGGTGTCCCGCAGTTGGTGGTGGGCTCCGATGATCCAGCCGAGCTCTGGTGAGACCCAGCGAGGACGGCGGAGGAAGTCTTCTGGTCCAAATGACCCGAGCTCTCAGATGGCTGGGGTAGTACCTGCAAAGATGACCATAAGACTCGCGGGTCGAGGGAAAACTGCCTCGACCCGGTTAGGCGGGGTGACGGTGGACGATGGGGCGAGATGGACGAGCTCTGGCGAAGGGGAGACGGTGGAGCTCGAATCCCAGCTCCTGTGTGAGCTGGGTTGGATGGAGGGATGGAGAAGGCGCGTAGGAGTAAGGCGAAGATGACTGTGGATTTCGATGATCGAGTCTATCTATGGAGCGGTCGGAATCGGTGAAATACGACGGAGCGGCGATTTGGGCGAAATGTAAAATCAAAGAAAAAGAAGGTCCTACGAGATTACCTGGGTGGATGAGTAGACTGGGGACGAGCTTAGGAATCTCTGGGTCTTCGCCTCGAGGAGCGTCTCCCTCCGAGGCTCGAGCTCCAGCTGGTGGCGGAGCAACGGCGGCGAAGCTCGCCGGATCAGTGGTCTCTCTTCCTCTCCTCGCTTCGACAGCACCGGACGCGAGCTGTCACTCTCGCGCACACTCTGGAGCTCACTGGGGGCGGAATCAAATGACCAAAGATAGAGAATTAGGGTGGCGGAGCTCGGCTTATGTATGGGTGCAGGTCCGAGAAAAATGGCTCGGGTCCGACTCCATGGAGCATGGATCCCTAGGATCTATGTCGGGCGAGATTCCTAGATACCTGGGGAGTAATTAGGACCCTGGGTTAGGCTAAATGGTGACCGGGTCTGGCGGTAATAAATGGAGGAAATCGGGTTCTCGAACCAGACCTGCGGGAGGTGGTCCACAGGGGGGAGTTGACCGGGCGGTCAACAATCCCCGTAGACCAATGAGAAGAGGCCGTTTGGAAATGATTTGTAAAATCATTTAAAAATAGTAAATGGCCGCTTTATTAAAAAGTCAAAACAAAAATATTTTTGTTTTAATTTTTTCTATTTTTTAGTGATTTTTAATTAATTTTTCAAAATAAAAATAAGGTATATACATAGTAGGTTCATATATAGGTATATATACAATATATAAGATTTTAATTTTTGATTTTTAATTGTAATTTTTATACAATTTTATTCTCATTTTATATTTTATTTATTTTCGTTATAAAATAAGGAATAAAAAGATATTTTTATTTTATTTTTATTATTTATATACATAGTTGAAATAAATACATATATACATTTATATACATGGTATATCTACAATATATTTTTGTGTTTTTAATTTTGTTATTTTTATTTTGTTTTTGTTTTAATTGTTTTTATTTTGTTTATTTACACTATATAATATAGAATATTTACAAAAATTTTAGAAATTAATTTTATTTATTTATAAGGCTAAATAAATATAAAGGCGGTTCTATGTACATGATGACTATACAAGAGGTGTTTTTGTTTTCTTTTTAATTTTTAAATTTTTATTTTGATTTTATATTTATAAATATATACAAATATTTACACGCCTATTTTTGTGAGGAAAATACTTTTATTTTATTTACATATATATTTACACACATGAGCCCCTATCTCCCTTTACTTTGGCTTTTATGCGGTCAGGCCCATGCTGAGCCCTCCCTTGGGTTAGGTTGCTCAATATTTATTCTAAATATTTCCCTCTTTTTCTTTTTGATCTTTATTCTTTTATTTTTGCACAAAAACATGCTAATTATAGGTTTTTACACAATGCATGCTTTTGATAATTATTTGTATTTACACATATCTACATGCATTTGCAAAGGTTTTTGTAGCTAAAATATAAGAATAAAGAGTGATGAATGAGTATTCATCAATTAGACCCATCATAATATTGCTAACTATAAGCCACACAACTTGACTTTGACATCTTCGAGATGGAATTCAAGATTGCATTCCTCCATGAATACCTCTTTGAGGATATTCACATGAAGTAGCCCCAGGGCCTCATGGTTGAGGAAAGCAAGGTGTGCAAGCTAAAGAAAATCCATCTATAGACTCAAATAAGTTTCTTGTAGTTGGAACATAAGATTTAATGAAATCATAAATGTTATGATTTCAGATAGAATCTTGATGTACCATGAGAAGCTTAATGGGAGTGCCATTGTGTTCATCATGCTAAATGTAGATAATATCCTAATCATTTGGAATGATATAAGGATTATAATAAGTGGTTATAATCTGGTTGTTCCATTTCTTGAAATATGATTTCAAGGATACCTCTTAGATATTAGTTCTGAAGTTGTTCAGAACCAAGGAGAAGAGGGTAGTAGGACCATCACATTAGTAGTACACCTTGGACATATTCCATTTCCTGGAAAATTCCAAGAAAGGCTTCCTTCCCTTATGATGTGGTAGTGATCTATCTAAAGGGATAGCACCTCAAAGAGTTGAGGAAGTGAATGCTGGAACTGCTTGTACTTGTGCATCAGTTACAAGAAGCTGAGTGTATGCTAGATGTGTACAAAAGCCAGATGTCTGACATGCAGTGGGAATAGTAAAGTGTTGCTAATCCTACTATGGAGATAAAATACTTGATTGCAGTAATAATAATATCTTTAAAAGATGATGAAACTTAGAGATAGTGATCTCAAAGTCTTATCTTCAAAAGTTTAAGACCTTGTAGATAGTTATCTATAAGGATCTTAACTGTGGATACCTTAAGATATAGTGATCTCCAGGAATAAGGATATTCTGATTAGTATCATGGAAATACTGGTTATGATAATTATTAAGTTGTAATGTCAAGGACACTATAACCAACAAGATTGAGTATTAGTTGTATTAGATGCAACATTCGCATTAGATGCGAGCACTGTTACTAGGGATATGCAAGTGTCATAAAAGGACTTCGCATAGTCTCGAGGGAACAGAGTGACTGATCAGCTTACCTAGCTATTTTCTAAATAGCCTATGATTGTCACATGAGTGTGGGTTTAAATGATTAGCCCATTAATGGCTCTTTGGGCTAGTGGGAGATTGTTAGACATGCGAGCCTACGGCGAGCCATTATGCAATAAATGTTATTGCGAATATCATTCCCTGATCTGAAATGAAGAATAACTAATTTGCATAATAGGTCCCTTAGTACAATTAGGGTTATGTACCGTGGCCATCTTAATAATCATACAGCTGTTGATTCAATAATTGAATCATAGAGGCTGGTGCTTGGATGAATATCTAAAGGGTTAGATTGAGGACTCATCAAGCACCATCAAATGATTGTTAAGAGATGATCTCCAGCCAGAGTAGGAGATGGCAATCCTTTCTCATATAGGCTGATATCTGACCGACCTCTTAATGCGGGTCCTCTACATAGGAATAGAGATTCGGAGGTGTCAGATTAGTTAGGTCAAAGAGTTGACTTAATAAGATCGAGATAACCAAAGTCCTATGTCGTATGCTGTCACGATATAGGCACGCATCCTCTGACCGGAGACATATGTGTTACTATATGTCTGAGTATGTACATTTGGCAGACCAACAGGTTGATGACTTAATCAAGGTCTATACACCGGCGCGCTGGTGTGCATATAAGGGCATATGAGTAATATAATCTCTCAAGGGAATCATACAGGTTCACTACTGAACCAGAAGACATAAGCTCACTCATGAGATATTGGGAAGAATCAAATTCCGTGCACGGTCGTCTTACTTTGGAAGCTTGACTGAATTTGTAGGTTTGATATATACTTTTGGAAAGTATATGATCAAGACCTGGGTGTGATATATGATTTTGGAAAGTATATGATCGATACCAACTCCCAAAGTTCAAATGAGAAACTTACTGATAAAACCCTGAAGTAGACTGTATAAAATTGATCTAATACTTCGGGTTTATTCTGAGTTATCCAGTATGCAGGATGTACAGGTATTGGGAATACCTGATGGTTATGTGATCATAAATGATTGTATAACCATGACGCTTCCATTCCTAGGGAGTGATGAAACGGTTCTGGATTTTAGTGACTGCTCTCAGTAGAGAAGTAATCTGATCTTGGTCCAAATATTGGACATTGATCTGAATGTGATTCGGATGCAATGAGAAGATTAGATTTGCGGTCTTGATTTAATCAAGCATCTATGGGAGGCCCAAGATCTGGATTTAAGATGTGATCTCAATATCTAAGTCACTATACGTGGAACAATACAATCGCCCTGTCCTTATCTCCAAGTATCCGTAGAGAAAGCACATTATATTTGAAAGAGTTTAGGGATAATTTCATTGTTGATATATGTATCCAAGCATCGAGAAAATTGATAATTAAATGTGATTTAATTATCATATATAATATGAGTTTGATTCATATTATAAGGAGAGATATCTAAGATAATTAAAAATGATTTAATTATCAAAGATGTGAATAATGTGAAAGCGATTCATGTTATTTAGGCACATGAGAATAGAGATCCAAGATGATTAAATGTGATTTAATTATCGTGGATATGAATAATGTGGATAGCACTATCTATATTAATCATATATATTATAATGTGATTTATAATATATTAAAGAGAGTATATTGTGATTTATATTTGTTGATTAATTGTTAATGTGAATTGCATTCATATTGAATGATTAACTGAAAATATAATTACATTTTGTTTTGGGTTCACATAATTTCGATAGCTTGATTGAAGTTTTTCACAAGATAATTGTGAATAATTTTTGCGAGAAATATTTACAACAATTGTTGTTGTAAATCTTGGAGATCTCATGAGATAGTGAGATCTCATGAGATAATGAGATCTCATGCGTTTTTGAGGAGATAGACTCATTCTATCTCATTATCTCCAAGACCAGTCAAAGTGATTCAAATTGGGATTAATTATGTTGATTTATCAATATAAATTAATTCAAAATTAAATCAATTATTGTTGTATTTTTACAACAACATCTTAGCCAGTGAAAGAAACACAAATCAATCTCAACCATTGATTGTGTGTTGTCCATAGATTGGGATCCATGGACTCCCAAAATCCTATATAAGAAGAGGCACCCCTTGCTCTTGAAGACACATCAATGCATGCTCTCTCTCTCTCTCTCTCTCTCTCTCTCTTTTCTCTCTACACGCCCATTCTCTCTATCTCTCATGTGGCCGTCCACCATGGATGCCTTAGAGAGATCCTCCATCACCGCAGCGTCGTCGTTATGCTGCCCGATTGTTTGCTCGTGGATCTCTGTCTACTTCGGCGTGCCTTGCTCTGAAGAAGATGTCGTATCTCGTTTGTCGAGATTAGGAGATCCATGGCTTGGATCATAAACATGGATTACGAGAAGCACACGTCTCATCCACGTGCTCGCAAGCATCTCCTCTGACCGATCGGACTTGAGATAGGAGGTCTCTTTGTTTAGAGACTAGATCGCAACCACGCTTGAAGAGGTAATCCTATTACTTGTTTGTGGTTTAGACGAAATGATCCGAGAAGCGTTCTTGAATCATGTGGTTTCCTCACATGAATTTTTTTTAATTTCCGCTGCATCGAGCAACTAGTGCGACTAATCGCTCTCGATCACATTCGATGCGATCATCACGCTTCCGTGATGCGCTTGAGGATTTTCCCCATATCCTTCAAGCAGAGCTAAAGGAATGAATCGAAATGAAACATGAAACACATGCGAAATGGGTAGTGCCTGAAGGTAACACTGTGGTCAGCGAAATACGGTGAGGGGAATGGTGGAGTAATGGCCTCAACTCCGCTGCAGGAAGCGAAGGAGGCTGTACGCAGCGGAGGAGCTCCAACCACGTCTTGAGCAACGTCCAGTCTACAACCAAATTGAATTCCAAAGGATGCTCTAGAAGCCTGTCACTCTGCTGGAGGTGGGTAGGGAGCAGGAACGCGACGAGGTACGAGCTGATGAGCTAGGGAAGCGAAGGGGAGTATATATAAGCATGAATCAAGGTCTGGAAAGATTGATTGAGTGAGCGAAACCCTAGATAGATCCGACCCTTCTTAGGGATCCGCGAGGATCACAGATCTTAGGAGGGGAATTAGGCGCTGAAGGCAAGGCAAATTGTGGTCGGACCCTACCAGGAAAATGTTGAGAAATCAGTCTGGCGACCAGGGCAGTCGGGTCAGGTCTGGTGAAGGAGGAGTTGACCCAAGTCAACAGACCCGGGTTGACCAATCGGAAAAATCAAGATTAAAAATCAAAGAATAATAAATATAAAATAGTAAATGAATTTAAAATAAAAATGGTAAAAATAAAAAATGCTTATTATTTTTCAAGCTATTTCCCTGTTATTTTTAATTATTCTTATGAGATTATTTATACAGTATAGTGTACTATGTATAGGTATAATATACATATGTATTTTATCCTTTTATTTTTATTTTATTATTTTTATATATAAATCTTTTATTTTATATTGTATTTATTTACAAAATAATTTAAGGAGTATAAAATGATTTTTATTAGATTTTACAAATTAAATAAATATATAAAATAAATAGGTGTTTATACACAGTGTACAAGTGTGTCTTTTATACAATGAACCTTTGATTTTATTTTTATTTTATTTTGTATTATATTGTTTTTATTTTATTATTGAGGATATGTACGAGTGTTTAAAAATATAATATGCATAAAGTATAATTAAATATAGATATTTACAAGTATAGGGGTCAAGTGGCTATACAAGGACCCTATCTCCCTCTACTTTATTTATTGTAGATCAGGTCAATTATTGACCTTCTCTTGGGGTTTGGGTCAGTCTGTACTTATACATAATTACATCCTTATTTTCTTATGTTTTCTCTTAATTTTTTGTTCTGAAAAATGTGTTAATTATGGAATATTAACAAAGGTATGCACAATGGTAATTTATTATATTCACACATATTTATAGATGTTTTTGCTAAAAGATCGATCTAAAATAAAAGAATAAAGAATGAGAATCATAAATTCATCAGTTACCTTATTTTGGAAACAAGACATGATTTGAAGGTTTAATATATGCCTTTGGAAAGCATATGACCGATACCATCTCCCAATGATCGAATGAGAAACCTAACAATAAAACCTTGAAGAATACAATTCAAATAAGACCAGAACTTCGAGCTTATTTAAGGTCTTCCACTATGCAGACTGTACATATATTAGGAATACTCGAGGGTGATGTGATCTTAATTGATTATATGATCATCGCACTTCCATTCTGAGGGAGTGATGAAACATGATTAGATTTTAGCGACTTCACTCAATATACTTGTTATCCAATCTTAGTCCAAATGTTGGACATTGATCAAATACGATTCAGATGTAATTAGAAGATTGGATATTCTTTCCAACTTGATCATACATATCTAAGAGCACTTCTAGATCTGAATGTGAGATTAGATATCACAGTCCAAGATACTATACATGGAATATACAATCGACATGTCCTTAACTCCAAGTATTCGAGGAGAAGGCACACTATTCTTGAAAAAGTTGGAGAATCGTTCCAATGGAGACAATATCTGAGAAAATAAAGAGAAATAATGATGATAAACTTGAATTTAGTTATCAAAAATAGTGTAGATGTGATTCACATTATTTAGACATATGTGTACAGACATCTTAGATAATTAAATTAGATTTAATTATCACAAATGAAATTATTGTGGGTTTACTATCCACATTAATTGTTGATAATATGGATATGAACCCCAATATTATAGAGAGAATTAATTATGAATATGATTCACAATTTAAATATTAATGTGAATCGAATTCACATTGAACAATTAAATGTAAATGTGAATTACATTTAGTTTTGGATGGACGAATACGATTCACAAATATCAATGGTGTATTTGCAATTATCACAAATAATATACTATTTATTCTATGATGTTTTGCTGATAAAATAATTCTATAAATAAAGATTTGATGTAATAAGATTACATCATGGTAATTGGATAAGAGAAAATCTCTCTAATTCTGTGATGCATGTTCATGCCACAAATAAGAAAGGAAGTTATCTCCTTTCTACATTTTTGGATGGAGATTCTCTCCTTTTATCTTTGTTCATGAGAAAAGATTTATTTTGAGATTATATTTTAAAAAAAAGTAAAATTTATTCATTAATTATAAATTATATATACTTTAAACACAAGTTCAATCTTTTAATTTCAACCATTGATTATTAACTATTAGTGCATCTCCATCATCCAATATGTTATAAAAGAGTAGCTAACCCTATCTCTCTTAACACAAATAAGAATGATATAAATTTAGCAATGATTATAATAAAAAGTAAGCATATAATTATTTTTATATGATTCATTGCTAGTAAAATAGCAACAAACACAGTTTTATTCCTTGTGAATTTTAAAAATTAGGCAATGAATTATATTCATTTTATACATTTAGCTATGGAAGAAATGACAACAAATATCAAATTATTCATTTATTTATGCCAATTTTATTATATTGACTCATCGTTAATTTCAAAAATAAAAATTGCAACCAACAATATCGTTATTTTACATTCAGCAACGTACCATATAACGATGGATTGAAAGACTCACTTTATTATTGTGGTGACAATTAATTATGAAATAATTGAAAGAATAATTGGTAAAATTCGAAGGACCATCTATATATCTATTTTAATGTTGGGTTTTCACCAGCTTCTACAACACGACACATGGCTTCTTGAGCTTCTTCCATTCGTTTTCTCGGTTCTTCCATTGGGGCCTTTAGAATTTGTCCACAATTGTCCCTTTTCATGGAACACGTCTGTCAGCTCCTGCTATTCCTCAAAACATGTCTCCCCTTACATGAAAAAAGCCATGCGGAAGCTCGACGATCTCTTGCCCAAACCCGCACCCTTGAAGCCCATCCCTTTGCTGCTGCCGACTACCTCTCAAGCGCTCCCAATCCTAGCAGTGAATTAACGATTTCTAAATCCCAAATGATGATAGTGAATCGACAATTTCTAAATCCCAACAGTGACAGAGCATGAACCAACTACTCCATCCAACCACCACCCGCATCGTGACTATCGTGACCTCACTGGCCACAACATCTCTACTTCAAGGTCATCTCCATCATCGACTGCACCGATCATGCTCGTTTCCACCGCGACCCCACCCTCCCTCAACCTCTCCATCACCCTCCCTTCCTCCTACCTCACCACCGATGGTCTCCAACACGTGGAACCATGTCGTCCTCCTCTCCAAACCTTCCCTCTCCTCCACCTCCTCCTTCAAGAAGAGTTGTTGTGGACACACATACGCTAAGGGTGCTATCCTCGGTCAGAAGAGATGCCAAGAGGTAACCCCAAGATACTGTCTTCATCAAATTACCCATAGTCAGAAATCATGGTTTGATGAGGAAAAAAACTTGATTTTTGATTAGGAAGCATGGGGTGAAAAAGGTGACTGCATCCCGACCACTAGCTTCAAGATCGTGGACATACCCGCCAATGAGCACTCCGAGAGGAATTACGGATATAACTCATCCAAGGCTTTCATTTGACTTCCACAGACCGGATCAGAGGACAAAGCTAGCCCTCAGACCGAGATCCCGAAGGGCCCGAAAGAAGGTGGGCCGCTAAAGCAACCAAACCTGAGGTCTGTAACCACATGAACACCACTTGAGCTCCATCGTCCCATCCGATTGTAACCACTCTCCCCTATGCTCATCCTTACAAGGGGTACTACACATGTTCTTACTTCTTCCCCTCATCTTCTTAAAATTTCTCTCTTCCCCAACTTCTAATTTCACTAAATTAGGACTTCCTTATGTTCGCTTTGACATTTAAATGATGTGGACTTTCGTGTTGGTTTTCAATGGATTGATGATATCGTGACTGTGGCGTATGAATTGTCTTTTTATGGGAGAAAGGTTTTGTGGTGGTTTCTAACGTTAAACCATTCAAAAATTGAGCTATTGTAATGTGGATTCTTCTTAATATGTACTCAAAATGTCATGTATGCCTGGATAAAATCATTGGAGAATGTCGTTGAATGTGCACAACAGATAAGTTCCCTTTGAATTGATATTTTGCTAAGATTTAGTTTCTCTATGAATTTGGACTTAATTAGTGGTTCTATCAGAATCATATTCTGGCGGAGTTTGATACTGTAAAAAAGCTTTAGATGCAACAGTGTCGATTCTCTTATTGAGAAGATAATGATTGAGTCTATGTTGGCCTACGCCTAGACATTTGTTATTGGAAGTGCGCACATCAAATTGATATGGCACTATAGTTCAACCTCTTGCTCTTTTTCAATTAACAATCTAAAAGCGACATATGTTTACTATGAAATATGTATTTGCTATAAAATTGTGAAGAATTCTGATCTTCTAATTTTTATCGTCTACTTTTTTGCTATGCAACTAACATAGGCACTTGCTCAAATGATTGCAGAAGAAATATATTATAAATGGTATTTAAAGATATGGTGGAATACTTCAAATCCAGGGAGGATTGGGAATAAGGGGAATAAGGGTCTATTCTTTGTTCGGCTGGAGAATAAGAATAAGGAGAATAAGGTGAAATAAAAGTAGGTAAGGTTGGATAAAGATAGGAATAAGAGTGAAATAAAATGGAATGATGAGGAATAATCGTACCACGGGAAACCGTGTCGGATGGAGAATAGACCCCTTATTCCATGGCCTATTCTCCAAACGAACATGCCCTTAGTGTTGGTACCTTGTAGAGGTTGTTGTTCACTCTAGATTAGCATGTTTGGAGATCTCAAAGAGGGCTTCTTGAGTGCATTGTTGTTGTTCTTAGAGCTTGGATTTTTGACCATTTACTTCACCCGTAGTGCATAAATTAACAAATGCTCTTTCTGAAAAAAAATCCGTACTTATTTACACTTTTTTGTTTGTATGTTCATTGTAGTCTAGAAACTATTGTCATCCTGATGTGATTTATTGTGGTTCATCTATCAGCAAACCAAGTTGACACGGAACTAGGTAATCCTAGGATGCTTATTTATACCTTTTGCTCTAAAATTTCAGAATGGAAGCACTAAATTTTGGAGCCTATTTATGAAAAAATCCCTACATTTATTCATAATTTCCAGTTTGTAATGCGCATTGTAATATGTGAAGTATTGTTAGCCTAATGTATTTTTATTGTGGTTCATGTATCAGACTAACACTGATAAACTCATGTTGGCTCAACAAATTGGATTGAATCATGTAATCCCATGACACCTATTTATATCTTTTGCTCTAAAATTTCAGAATGAAAATTTTAATTTCCAATCCTAGGTATGAAAATATATGTAGTTATTGTCTCTGGCAACGTTTTTCTGTTTGCATATTGCAGCAAAAGATTAAGCCACATTATCCTGGTTATATTTAGTTCATTTCATAGGTTGATGAAATCGATGGATGGAAAAGATGATGATTGCATCCAAAAATTTTCTTTAACTTGAATTTTTCTAGATTGCTTTTATAAATTCCTCAGGTAATTGTGAAGTTAACAAGTAGATGGAGGATATCTTGGATTGTTATAAGTTTCAGAGGAAAGCATTATTGGAGTTGGCAGTTGCTATCTTAGTTGATCTTGACATCAAAAGATGAAGTTATCTCCATCTTCGTACCAACAAAGATATGATGATTTTTTGATAGCATGCTAAGTTGGTAACCAATATTCTTTAAACTAAGAGATGTTTATCTGTTTTCATTTCATTCATTGTTTCTTTAAATTCTTCAGAGAACTATGGTTCCCTGATGGGTATATGGGGATTGGTGCAATGCTTTCAAGAGTGTACTCGACCAAGGAAATGATCCTAGACCTGCTTTCTTCAATCCATGCATGGTCATAACAAGTATAGCTGACAGAAAAGAATATCCATCAGGGCCATCAATATACAATGAAGAAGCCTACCAAATAAAGGATAAGAAGAGAAGATGTGGAATTTCTTAGAAGGATTGATTAATCAATGGTATTCCAACTTCACATATCATGTTGGTCGATCATGCTTTAGTTGGAGGTACATTTTTGAAATGACACAGTATAGGTAATATGGTATAGGGACAAGTAGGCGCCTTCCTGTCCTAAGTTTAGTTGCTTGTCATGCTTCGTGTAATAAAAGCCTGATGTCTCCCACTACCATCTTCCCAAAGAACACAAATGCTGCTTCTCCTCTCCAAAAGGATATTTTTTGGTGCACAACAAATCGTGAAAATTATGTATTATTCTGAGATATAAGTTTTTTTGTTGGTTTGGATGATCTCGAACTTCTAATTTTCAGAGAAATCCGCTTAGTTGGTATGTGAAATTACATTATAATGTGACATTAAAATGTAAAGCATTATCATACTTTTTTTATAAATTATTCCAAATGTTTAGGGGATATTATTTCGGTAAATATTGCAAATGGTTTATACATATCCATTAATATAAGATAAACACATGAAAAAAAGTATAAATTAAAGATCTTCTAAATACTGCCAGACTTTATTACATAATTTTGCCCATTAGTTTGACAAAGAAATGCACTTTAAGTCCCCACGCATTGTGATTGCATTTTTTGGTGTCTTCTCCTGTGTATTTAGTAACATGTCATCACTTACATTCTAATCGTTTTTATTTTTAACACAAATAATGTAAATATAAATGTAATGGTCCTACTTTTCTAAATTAATAGCTACATTGTTTAAGATATTTGATTGCACATCTTTCAATAATATATTATCTTTACTCTTAATAATACTATATTTCTCTAATTTATATATTTTATGGTTACATAATAAACATATATTTTTCCAAATAATTATATTCATACATATACTATATTACAATTCTAATTAATGGGTGCTTAGTATGAATGGTGATTATGTTCCAAACTAGATTTGTCATTTTTTTAAAAAAAATAAGATTTGCCATTTTTTCTTCTGAAAACCAGATTTACCATTTGTGAATGCATGGATTTTTCCATACTTCACATATTAGGTTCCCCGTAAATTCTTATAATCTTATCTCTTATTTCCATCCTTTACTGTAAAAAATACTACGTCAATTCAATGGAAATTGAATTATAGTCAATTAAAATAGAACTCACTGATTTTCGCAATAAAATACAAATTTAGCAAATAGTTTATTATAATTTCCTATCATTTCAACTTTTTACATCTCGCCGCGGAACACGAGTATTCACCCTAGTATATATAATTACCAATTAACCCTTTTACGTGTACGTTCCTAATTTCATGAAATTGGTATAACAAAATAGTATATGCATACTTTAATGTTTAAAGTCATTTTCAAGGCTGTGGGCAAATTTAAAATCACCAGAAGTTTCTGGTATTTTAGGTCAAATGGTTGCTTTTGACTTGAAAGATCCATCTCATCCGCCGTTTTAATCTAACGTTTTAAAAACTGAACCCAACTAGCCGATTAAATCAAGAATCAAAAGAAAAATAGTTCCACCACCTGATTTTTATTAATAAAGTAAAAAACAGTCAAAATCCATCAAAATCTAGTTCGATCGTTTAAACATGGTTAAACAATTAAGCCAAACCATAGGTTTAACTATCCTTTTTTTACAAAAAAATAATTTCAAATATTTTAATAAAATGTAAGCTTTTAAAAACTATTCATAATCTAGTCTCATTCTAACTCACAATATAGTACTTCTTTATCTCTTTTCCTTACCCATATGCCAATTATCCATTATCGCATATCCCTTCTTGTTATACGAGCATTGACTATTTCTTCCCACATTGTGCATGAGATTGTTTACTTCCAACGACAACGAATAAGACATTACCATAGTCATATTATGACACTTAATTAACAACACTTATCATTAATTAGAGTTTTGATAGTTTTAAAATTGTTAATTTTGTACATCACATCTATGTATTTATATGAATTAGTTTTATAAAATATTTTTATTATGCTCTTTGAATTTTTTAAATAACATCTATACTACTAACTTTTTCAGTAATTTCACTTGTGCTCCAGTATTCTTAAATAAATCACAATATTTAATTTTATGTTGGTATAATATATGAGCACAAATGTACTAATAAAAGGCCACTACTACGTATTTTGTAAAAAATGAGAGCACATATTTAATTGTAAAAAATATACTTATAATTGTTATTGAAAAAACTTGGAAGGACACGAGTGTACAAAAATTCTGAAGTTATGGTGTATAATTTTTCATATTTATTTGTATGATATACCGGTCTACCTCATTTCGATCTGATTGAATCATACGAATGAAACCAATAATACAACGGTTCAATTTTTTTTTATTTATATGAATTGTTGACGTCCATTAACCCGACCATAAAAAAATACATATATGTCCGATTTAGTGTCCGGTTCGATTTTTAAAACCTTGATTTTAACCAATATTTGGTCATGTTCATGCGTGTATCTAATGCATGGTATTCGTCCAATCCGTATAATAAAATAAAAAATATAAATATTAGCCATTGGCAATCATTTATATAGATTATATAATCGGCAAATTGTCAAATTATGTATCATTTATATAAATTTATATAAGGTGTATAAGCCTTGAGAGAGAATATATATAATTTATGTTAATTTAAACCCTCTCAAAATCAATCATCTATTCAAATTGCAATTTAACGATGGAGATGTTAGTCATATAATAAATACAAGTAGAAGAGCTTCTGCTAAGATAAGAAAATTTCTTTAAAAATCAATGAAAAATATTACGAAGTAGCCATGAGACATGTTATGCTTTAACGATCTGGATGCTGGCCCGTGAACAATAGAAATGTGTATATAATGACAGTTAGGAATGAAAATACTATGGTGGGTGTGTGACCATACATAGAAAGGTCGGATTCATAATGATGTGATTAGAAGGAAAGTTGGTGTAACTCTAATCGAAGATAAGATAAGAGAGAACTGCTTAAAGTAGTCTGATTATTTGAAAATGAGGACGGTTGATGCACCAATTAGAAGATGCGAAATTTGAGATATCGAGCCGGTTAAGAAAGGACAAGATGGGCCTAATAAAGCTTTAAAATAACTATATTTTATGAAGAAAGGGCGAGAATCCATGTAATCAAACTTACTTAACGTGAGATAAAGCTTTGTTGTTATTCTAATCACTATATTTTTATGACAACGGATAAAATTTAAATATATGTCACTGATATAGTGTCAGATTTAAATATATATCCATCGGTTTAGATTGGTAGATGGTGACTTTGATCGAGTCGCATTTATGATTAGTAGTAGTTATAACCACCTCTACATTAAGAGGACGGATCATCTGCTGTATTACAACATGTGTTGTAATGCAGGCAGCCGTCTGATGAGGATCGGACGACTCTCATATGGGGTCGGAGATGGTTGACCACCAATGAAGGTCGTTCGATCTCCATCGGACGGTTGCATGCATTACAGTACGTGTTGTAATACAATAGACGATCCTCTTTGCTACATTAATTCTATATGACAAACGATTTGCCAACTTGGAAGATACAATTAAGGCAAGAACACTGATATTAATTAGACAGAGTTGGAGGTGGAGGAGAGGTTCACTTTCATGGAATGAATTAATATTGCTGTGTTTATCTTCTAGAAAAAACAGTCTGGAAGTTGTCTTCCACATCCTTTTTATATATATTATGTTAATGCAACGTATTTTTTGATTAAGATCATCTTGAAAGGTCAGTTTCCTCAACGATCATCTAATTTATTAAGAATATCTTAGAAGGTCAGTTCATGCAGTTGCCTGCATGTGTTTGCTACCACATATAAATAATAAATATGCTAAAACTGTTATTTGATATAAATTCCAGTTCATCGATATGTGATAAGGCATTACCCTTCGGCTGCCTTTACATGGGGTAAGAATATATAGAAATAAATTTTAGGTATGTACATGCATGCTCCTAAGCAGTCCTATAATTACAACATGACCTTACATAGACATTAAATCTACAGCAGGCTTGCTTCCAAAATTCTCCTTCTTTGGTGCACGCATCGCAGTCGAGGTCTGTTGATCAGACCGAGTCCGATCGTAAAAATTAGTACCACATGAAAGTTGAGATTTTTACACGTATACATGAAACCTCATGATCACGAATTACATGTATAATCTTATCAAATCAAGAAAGATAAAATGCAACTAAAGACCATTTTTACATATGCGGGAACTAAATCGATAAATGTTGTAAATAGGACAATTAATTACAAATTAATTAACTAACAAATTACATAAATAAATACTACACAATAAAGTACAACACAAAAATGATGCTATGTAATTTAACTAAAAATCTTCTGAGTAGAATTGATCTGCGGTCTCTTCAGCTGAAGCTCCAAGCTCCTCGCCTTCACGTCCTCCAGCGTTGTCGACTCCGCGATCCCTACCACAAAACAACCAAAGTGTCAAAAATAATGTCAGAATAATTTAGCAAATCAAAATAGCTACAACTCACATAGAATAAAAGCGAAACAAAAACAACGAACAATCACAACAAGAGCTTAACTATGAAACTCTAGAAATCACAAAAATAAATAATCAACACTGAATATAATCAAATAATGTGCCGCATCCCCTGCAAAAATGCCATCCGATGAATCGTCAATTAGCAATATTAAAAAGTTATCATTGTAGCACAGACCAATCGATAATCAACAGAGCCGAGAGAAGATCTTCATGAAGAGTTCTCGACTTCAATTTATATCCGTGTGAGCCCAAGATTGAACATAGGGAGACGATCAATTATTCAATCAAATTTAGATGCTAATTTATAAACTCAGTGATTTATAGATCCTAGGTCAATCTCAATGCAAACAAACACAAAGAAAATGTATTTTTTTCAAAACATTTTTTATGAAATTATTTAAGATAGACAAACAATAATACAATAAATACACAATACAACACAAAATTATGCTCTTGATTAAATAAATTTATTACTTGCGAAATCAACTAATGGATTAATGATCAATTAATGATAAGCTGGAAGCATCTTCAAATATTTGTACTTCATTTTAATCCAATCTGAAGGATGAATAGACAAAATTAATCGTCTAAAATTCAATGCATGAAATAAGGATCAAACTGTGATTTAAATGCACTAAGTTGAAGAGCATGAAATAAGCTTCCAAGGACACCAATTTCATTTAAATCGAATCAAAGGTTCACAAGTTACTGATAAAACATTGCAGAGCCATAAATGAAAGAAACACATTTTATTTTATTATAAATAAGTCTAAAATGGATTAAAATACAAATACAGAAACCCGCTTGGGTATTTTTGCATTTTTTCTAAAAGGCGGGACTTATATGCAATTTCTGATAACTTCTTAGGCTTAATTGTATTTTTTTCCACACGCACATGCTCCTTGCACGTGACCTTGCTAGGTTTAGAATGCGACTCGGGTCCACGTGTCACTAGTAAGCGGCTCAACTTTGGTTCAGAAGCCCCGAACCTTAGGCATGAAACAATGCCTCGGGTGGAGGCTCGAAATGAATGTTTACTCTTGGATCTGATATGGGGGATCTAATCGGATGAGGGATTCTCTATGTGTTCTCCCCCCTCCTCCATGGACAATGGTGATGTATCGGAGCTCCAGTGAAGCTCCAAATCCTCATCCTTGCTTCTCCTCTCGACCGGAAGATCGTTGGACCTTCGTGAAGGCCTAGCAGAAGTAATGGTACCCAAGGGATGCTCTGTAGATTGCTAGAAGGATGGACCAGTGGAGTATTGCTGGAGAAGAATGGCAAAAACATAGATCTTTAAATTTTCCAGTTATTCAAGTTCTCGTCACATGCAAGTGTTAGGTACATAAAACCAAGTCTATGCGAAGCTTTTTGAATGTTGATGAGATGGAATGAAAGGTTGAATGTAGATGGAAGAAGAATCCCTAGTTGGGTTCCAGACATTTGAAAGGTCTGGAATGGAATGAGGTGGATCACACTGATGAAGGAATGGAGAAGGTCAACGGGAAGATATGCATGAATGAGTGAAGCACGATGATGATGATAACCATATTAGAGGAGCGAATTGATCTTAAGATGATTCAGGATAAAAAGATGAAACTAAAAAGCATAAAGACTCAAAATTTTCCTGAAACGTCCGGAGTAAGAAGATGAAGTACGTTGAGGAACTAGAAGATGGAACGAACCTAGAGGATGGAGTTCTTGCAACTTCGATCTTCGCATGACCGGCTATAGGTCACCAGCTCAAAGCTCGAGCAACTTTGGGGCTGCAGCGAGGCAGAGTAGCCTTGGATCACGCCGGAGAAGAAGACACCGTGATTGCTCTTGAAATGCACTCACTCTATGTCCCAGGTGAAGCTCAGTGCTAGGGAATTCTCTCCGAAGTGGCTGATAATGATTGCCAAGGCCGGAGGAAGGGTTTTGAGGAGGAGAAGTTTGGAGGTTCTAAGAGCTTGGGGAGGTATTTTCAACTAGCAATCCAAGGGGCATGTGAGGGAGACGATGGAAGTTAGAGGTTGGGTGACAGTGTGATGGTTGATTGAGGAAGAGAATGGCGATGGGAGGTGGTGGTTAGGTCACCTGAAGTGGTTGTAGGAAATCAGTGAAGAAGGACGAGTGTGAAGGGTCGCGTCGCTTCAGAAGACAAGGCTGGAGGCTGAAATCGGCTCTCAGTCGTTGGATGTGATGATCCAACGACCAGAAGTGAGGCGGGTTGAAGAGAAGAGGTAGGTCTACGTGTTGTGTTGGTGTGGTACCACGTAGATCAAAGTCTCCTCCAAGAGATATAGAACCAAAAAGAAATGTAGAACCAGTTATTATATCACACTAGAAAGATGAAAATCAGTATTCGAAAGGCCCCCAATGATAATTAAGATAAATACATAAATAAATAATAAATAAAAAATAATTAGTTAGAAGTAGAATTAGAAAAAATGTTCAGCACGAAAGTTGTAGATCTTGATGAGATCTACAATGAGAAAATTTTGCACATGCCGTATGCGTCGAAGTTTTAGATCTTGATGAGATCTACAACAAGAAAAATTCGCACACGCCGTATGCCTCGAATCTTATTCGCAGCATACGGTGAATATTTTTATATTTAGTTAAGTACCGTGAGAAAGCTGCCTTTTCAAAAGGCGACTTCCATTTGAGCCAAAGCCGCCTTTTGAAAAGGCGGCTTTGGTGATGTGCATTGAAGCCGCCTCTTCAAATGGCGGCTTCCTACTCAAATGGAACCTTTGGATCTTATTTAGATGAACCTTCGTATCGCTGATTTTGGCTCAAATGGAAGTTGCCTTTTCAAAAGGCAGCTTTCTCACGGTCCTTAACTAAATATAAAAATATTCACCGTATGCAGCGAAAAAGATTCGAGGCATACGGTCCATGCGAATTTTTCTTGATCTACAACTGTCTTGTAGAACTCAAAGATAAAAAAATCATCTATTTACATAAAATATTTTTGCAAGTAATCTAATGTATTGGATTAATTATTTTTTATTTATTTTCTTATTTTTTGGATTTTTAATATATAAATAATGTTTGAATAATTAAATACATTTTTATTCTATCTTTTATTGGATTTTTTAATAAATAATAAATACATACAATAATAGAACAATAATAGGTATAATAATAGTCAATTGATTAGAGGTATTTATTCACAACCTAAAATAAGTTAATAAGTGTTATTAGTTAGTTATTTTTATTGGTTTTCTTAAGCTAGAGAGATAATAAGTAAAAATAATGTAGATGAATATAAGATTCATCAATATAAATGTGATATATAATAGTAATATATATATATATAAGTGATGAGTAGGTTTTTGCAAGGATCTAATGCATTCTACAGAAGATGAGACATACACTATCGTTGAACCGACCGCTCACAGAATTGCTAGAACAACAATTAACCCACAAAATATGAAGTAATGCAAAGCAGAAATGCGGAGTTCAAATTTATTATAACTCTACAAAATGTGTTTATAATGCAAGTATATGTAGAATATCGAACACAAAGAGCACACAAGATAGATTGGGAAATTAAATTCTAAATTGTCCTCTTAGTCTCTTTTTATTGTTGTATGTTTGTATAGGTTTTTTAATTATATATTTTTTTGGAATTTTTAATTTTTATAAATTTTATATTTTCATATTTTTTGATTTTTAATTTTATTTTAAATAAACATCAATATGGTATATATACTATATATAGATGTTATATGTAATATAATAGATAAATAAGAGAAAATTATATATATCAAATAAAGAAAAATAAAAATACCCTAAATACAATCTTTTTTATTTTTATATTTTAAAAATATATTTTTGGTATTTTTAATTATATTAAGAATATTAATAATAATATTGATATATACATATATATATATATATATATAAGAATGTGGATTTTTATATTTATCAATATAACTATAAATACTCAAAAAGGAGAAAATAAAATACTTTTGTATATTTTTTATTTTTCTCTATTTATGGTATTTTTTCTCAAACTTTTTGGTAAATTTTGTTATTTTAAATGAATAAAATTGTTATATAAATATGCCAAATTGTTTTGGAAGTTAAAAATAGATAAAAGTCTCAAAATTTTCGAAAAATATTTTAATATATAATAGATATAATAAATAAAATTTAGAAATACAAACAAGTCTTTTTGGATTTTTGTCGAATTTTTTATAATTTATATATAGATTTTGGAGCATTTTAAGTTTTAGTGATTTTCTTTTTCTATTTTTAGGGATTTTTGTTATGTAGGTATACAACACAATAACAAATAATATCCATTTTTGGAAATTTTAAGATGACTTTTTTTGTATTTTTAATTGTAATCCAAAAATGAATGGAAGATTTTTGAATTTTTAAAAATAGTAAAATATTTTTTAAATTTCCCAAGAAAAATCTATGTGATTTATAGCATGTTCATGCACTTAAACAAAATTTCCTAGAATTTTTAGATGCCAAATCATATTTTTAATAAATAAAATACAAGAAATAAAAATGCATGCACTCACAGGGACCTAAATGTTATTCACAAAAAATATTCTTTAATTTATGACCCCCTACAAAACTATAGGGCCAAACATGCAAAATGCACTGAATAATTAATTCAATAAACTCTGGTAGGATTATTTTTGTAATTAATAAAAAGCGATAGATCCACTTTGTAATATATCCAAAAGTTTTAATACTGGAATAAAAAGTTACAGGACTAAATTAAAATACCAAAAATCCAAGGGATCCCTTGCAAAATGCCCCCCTCACATGCATGAGTACGTGCGGTGACACGACGAGTGACTGAAATGCAAATAACATGAATGTAGGATTCTTAATACAAATTTTACAAAAATAAAACAACTGCAGATAAAGATTCTAGACTAAAAATAAAATACAAAAATACGGTGTTGGGAATGCAAAATACCCCTACTAAGGTGTGATCGGGCAGTCGATTGTGTTTCACTTATACATGTGGACGACCTGGATGTGTTGATACCCCTTCGATGATGAGTGTCTGAGATTAGATCTCGATGGTTGGATCAATGATCGAGGACACTTGGATCTGACGACAACTGGGGCTCCTGGAGACGAAACACACAAAAACAAACAAAATATGATTTTTTGGGAATTTTTTAAAGAGTTTTTATAATTTTTATGAATTTTTAATGCAAATAAGGATGGAAATGCATGTTTTTGAATTTTTATAAATATTAAAATGCAACAAATATGTAAAATACAATTATGACATGATAGAGCAATAAAATAGAAAGCTAGGGTAATTTTTTCAGATTTTTTAGGGCTTTATAGATGCATGAAATAAATGCAAACAACAAAGAGAAAATGCAACATGGCAGGGGTATTTTTGTAATTAAGCAAAAGTCCAGGGGATAAATGGAATTTTTCCACAAAATATACAATTCAATAAAAACTTTGTGGGCTAAATATTAAATCCAAAACCAACATGGTTAATTGTTTAAAATTGCCAAAGTCACGTGCACGCAGCACGCGACTAGTAGGGACCTTTCTGTAATTATCCAAATCCTGAGGGAAAACTTGCAAAATCACTACAAATATTACAACGTTATAAAATAGTTTTTGGTCTTAACAGAAATAGTACAAACCGCGAGGGCCACCACACAAAATAACCAGACCCCACGTGCGCAAGTCACGTACGGTGACGTGGATAGGGGCCTCGATGCAAGTATGAGAAGTACGGGGGTATTTTTGCAAATTTCACAAAAATACTAAACTGCATATGAAAGTTTATGGTTTAACTTTTAAATACAAAAAGGTCTTGGGTAATAAATGCAAAATACCCAGACTAGGTGCATCCAACGGGTGAGGTGCGTTCACTTGCCACGTGTCACGTGCTAGACGGTTGATACCCCTTCACGATCGACGATCGCGATTAGAATGTTGATGAAGATCTGACGGCACTAGCGGCTCCCGATCCGACGACTGCTGTACGACTTGACGATCCGGCCTTGATCTGACGGCCGAGGACCTAGAAGGAAGAACAGGGAAGAGCCGCCGGCGAAGCGACCTTCCTCGAACTCGATCTCAGTCCTCCGACATTTCTTCGAGCTCCAAAATGGTCGGGACGACTCTTGGTGTGTTCCTCTCGGTACTGGTGGCTCCAAAATCCTTCGGCGACGGTCGGAGCTCGCGCGAGATGGCGGCAGAGCTAGGGGGCTCCAGGTATCATGGCGAGCGGACAAAATGATCCCCATGCTTTTCTGTTGATTCTGGACCTACAAAAAGGGTGAGAAGGTCGAGGGCAAAGTGCCTCGACCCCGCAGCGGGGAGGAAAGGGTTGTGTAGGCGAAAGGGAAGCTCGCCGGAGCGAGATCCGGCGAGGTGGTCGAGAAGATGACATATGGTATCGACTGTGAATCTACAGCTAGCTAAGGATCCTAAGACTAGCGATAAATACGTGAATGCAAGAAAATGGATAAAAATCAGGACCTCGAAGGCGAGTGTCACCTGAGGTAAGACCTCGATGCCGTTGCCGACGGAGGTAGGTGGAGCCGCCTCGACGCTTCCTCGATCCTCCTAACAGCCAGAAGAAGGAGTTGTCACCTCCTTCTTACGATATAGCACGAAAGGTGGAGAGAAACATGTCCAAAAGGGGTTTGAGTTTGAATGGGAAGATCGGGGTGTATTTGAATGGGTTGACGAGGTGCTCTAAAGATCGAGGGAGATCAGGCGGATCGATGATCCAATCTCCAAGGAGAGATATAGGCATGTATCTTGGATTATCGAGGATCAAAAATGCAGAAGGCATCGACACAGGAGGAAAGATTTGACCTCGAAAAAATTGCAAAGATGGCGAAAACGAGGTGTCAAAACAAGGCAGACGCATGTTAGAGAGTTGACCACGGGTCAACTCTCCGTCCCTCCTGGTTGGTCCACGTGGACTAACCAGGAAAAAGCCTGGAAAATTGATTCATTAATTCATTTTAAAATAGCAAATGATTTAATTATATTTAAATAGCAAAAAAATTAATTATATTTAGATTATTAAATAAAAAAATGATTATTATTTTATAAATTATTTTATTATGATTTTTGTTTTTTTTAGAGGTATAAAATTATAAGATACCTTTTATGGCCTATATAGGTATATTCATCTATATATTTTATTATTTTATTTTTATTTTGTATATTTAATTTATTTATTTTGGTTTATTTTTTATTTATATATTTATAACTTATTTTTATAGACTTAAATATATTTTTATTTTATTTTTCTGATGTATTTTATACAATTAAATAAATAGATGTGTAATCTATATAGGTATAGATATAGGTCTTTTACCTATATATTTTTACAAGTATTTTATTTTTGTGTTTTCTTTATGTTTTTATTCATGATTTAATATACACATAAATTACAAATAGAATTTACAAAATTATAAAAATATAAAATTATAAAAATAATGTATAATAAATAAAATGAAGATTTTAATCGGGTACAAGTATAGAATAGGAGTCCAAAACCTAACTTTCACACCGTAACTAAGAAAAATATGAAACCACCTTCAAGAAATAGCTTATTGAGTTATATACAATTAAAGGTGATTTTGATACATTTGGAGTTTTTGTTTGAGAGATACAGGTCTGGGAAGTTGGGATTTTAAAATCTTATTCAGATCATAACTTTTTATTTATACATTATTTTTGTGTGAAATCAATTTTGTATTTTCCTATATTTAATTATCTACATCTTTCATGTACACAGTTTCTTTATTTGAGGTATAAAAAGTGGAACTAAAAATAGGTCCCAAAATGAATAAAGAATGAATTAAATAAAAGGGATTTTTATTGGATTCTAGCCCAGATCTCCTCCTACTTTATTCTTTGTCGACCTATTCATCGAGATGCCTAGGTCTCGAGGTTTCGGGTCATAAAATATTTGCAATATTTTATTATTTTCTTTATTTTGAAATTTTAGCATTTAAAACTGTGTTTTGTACACTATTTACACAATGATGCATGAATTCTAAAATGCCGAAATTAAGGGTATTTACATGCATTTACTAGGGGTTTTTGAGGCCAAAATGATAGAATAAAGATGATGAAATGGAGGTTCATCATCCCCCTATACTTGCCATTGCTAGTCCCTAGCAAACACTTATGCAATAAGTGTAGAAAAAGAAAAACAAAGAAAAGAAAAAGAAGAAAAAATGGATTTAGTTTAATTATCGAACTTGTCTTCACAAAATCAAAGTTTAGAGCTTAAGTCGGACCTTTGGAATTTTAATGCGGGCGGAACCTTAATGACAATCAGATTTGAAATCCAACAGCCTTTGAGAATCCCAAAACTCTGCTCAAGTCTCTTAAATAGCCATGTCAGAAATATTTCAACTCATACGCAAACCCTTACGACTATGAATCTGACTCGTACAGTGTAAGTGATAGTGGCTCTCCCCAACTAGAATGACAAAGAGTCTGTCTTCTCCAGTATGACAACCCAATGATTCCCCAATCCAATAACTCCTTCCTCAAAGAACATGGTATTCCCTTCTAAGTTCAAGTAACAACCAACTCAAGAGGAGGGGGTGAAGAGAAGAATGGACGGTAGCCAGTGTAGCTACCTATCCTAGGATGCAAGACCAGTGTAGTCAAGTCATCCAGTTGCAGGCTCACATGATTTGACTTTGATGCTCAAGCTTGCTTATTTTCTATACAACATATATACACTCCGGCAGGCATTTTATTTTTATGCAGGCCTGACCACTTTTTTGGAGGTTTTTTTTGAAATACTATTTACAACGGCATATACATAAGGAGTTTTTCCTCTTGAGCTAGTAGACTTTCCCTCTTTTGAAGCTTTATTGCAACCCACACTCTCCTGTCTTTAGAGGTCCTCCTCACTGGACGGGTTGGGGTGCACTTCCCTCCCTAGAGGAGGACAAATGTTTCCACTTGTGTGCGTCTCATACCGGCAAATCCAATCCCCTCACCACTCCAATTGAGTTGAGCCATATGAAACATGCAAGTGTCCAAGTTAGGTCATTATCAACAAGAGTCGTGCGTGTGCTCCGAAATACTCTACTTAGGTAGTCAAGAATCCATTGAACCAAGTCTCGTGATCCTTAAAGAATTAAGTCAACTAGACCTGAAGTACTCAATTCCAGCTCCTATAAGGTTCCTGTTACTAGGTAGATTTTAAGGTCCAACCAAGCTCTAATCTCAAGATTTTACTTAGACTTGTTCAACTATCAAACACAATCCGAAAAATGCAAATGCTATGCAAAATGCAGAAAATATTTTTGTGATGCGATTTTCAAAGATTTTGAACTTTATATGGATTTTTGAAAAGGATGATGCATATGCATTTTTTGGTATTTTTCAAAAATATTTTTCAAATGTTTTTGGTATTTTTGAAAACAAAAAGATTTTGGATAAAAGCTAGGTTAAAATATTTACACAAGGATGCATCTCATATTTACAAGAAGTAGATTTTAAGAATTTACAAGGGTAAGTGCTCAATTTTATAGGTGTATAAGGCATTTTAGGTGTGATGCATATATTCCTCAAACTTATTTAAAATTCATTTTACAAATAATTTTGAAAAACTATAGTCCAAAATATTTTTTTGAAAATATTTTTACAAACATGTACACCCATTTGAAAATCATTTTGCAAAGGTTTTTCAAACAGTATAGATAGATTTTTCAAAATATTTTTGCAACTATTTTTCAAACCATTTGCAATTTGCTTTTTAAACATTTTATTTCACATAAAGAAAAGAAATTTTTACAAACAAAATATTTTTACAAAGGTTGAAAATATTGAACAAAACGTTTTCCAAATAGTTTTCAAAAGATTTTACAAAAAGATTTTCAAACTATTTTTCAAATATTTTGCAAAAAATATTTTATCCTGACTTATTAATCAGTAAATACAAAAAGAATTTGAGGAATAATACATCTTTTATTAAGTTTTTTAAATGAATGTGTTTTTAGCCATATTATTAATTAAAAATACGAAAGTGCGAGTTATGGCTAAAGTATATATGTAGTATATACATCCCCCGTATACTTAGCTTGAGCTATGTCCTCATAGATCATAGAGAAAAAACAAAGACATAACTTGTACTGAGTATAGAAAAGTCTAAAGAATAAAGAACGAATGAAATGAACGAATGAATGAGAAGTTGAGAGTCCCCCATACTTAGGATAAAATAATCCTAAGTATAGCAGACTGTACTCAAAGTAGGGAGGGTCAAGGGTGGGAATGAACAGATCGTACTCAGACTGTCTCCCCCTATACTTATGGTAAGATATCCCTAAATATAGACAAGAAGAGGAGACAATGGAGAAGATCAAAGAATTGAAGAACTCTCGAGTTGCACACCCCCTATACTTAGGACAAAGTACGTCCTAAGTATAGAAGACTGACAAAAGGGGCGGCACCTTTTCGGTAGATAAAAAAGATAGAAAAGGAAAAGAAGAAAAGAAGAAAAGAAGAAAAGAGGAATAATCAGATCACAGCTCAGTCTGTCTCCCCCTATACTTAGGGTAAATACCCTAAGTATAGACAAGAAGAAGAGACAGAAGAGGGGATCATAGAGTAAAACAACCCGATGTGTGCACCCCCCATACGTAGGACAAGGTGTATCCTAAGTATAACAAATTCATAAGATGACGACAGGGTGGCAGACATAAAGAAAGAATGAATGATGGATATGGACATATGGATCTATATAGTGGAAGATGGAAGTGATAACCATGTATGAGATGCAGGTGATGTGAGTCAAAGAGCACATCTCATACCAGATGAATAGGGGCAACGTCAACGGTCGGCAGATCTTGATCTAGATATAGCTTCAGGCACTGATCATTAACTCGAAAGGTAGAGGAAGATGACAACTCGGATATATCAATACTGCCATTGTCATGTATCTTTCTGACCACATATGGACCTTTCCATTTACTTTGTAATTTCCCTGGAAATAATTTCAGCCTAGAATCAAACAACCATACACACTGATCTGGCTCAAACTGTTTATGGTTAATATGTAATATGAGAATCGTGCCATATCTTTACTTTTTCCTTGTATTGTAGGCTACTCGAAAAGGCTGTATCTCTCAGTTCCTCCAAGGCTGCCAACTTTGCTTTCCTCTGTTCTCCTATACTCTTGGGATCCAATAATAACTCTGTAACTGTCCCTAGTGACTTGTGCTTTATTTCCACTAGCAAGTGGCATGGCTTGCCATAGATGAGACGAAAGGGAGATGTCCCTAATGGTGTCTTGAAGGAAGTCCAATAGGCCCACAAGACCGAGTCCAAAAGCTGTGACCAATCCTTTCGGTTTGGGTGGACTACCCTCTGTAAAATAGTCTTGATCTCCCTGTTCGATACTTCAGCAAGACCATTGGTCTGAGGGTGATATGGAGTGGTAACACGATGGTTGATGTTGAACTCATCTGCAAGGTCCCTTACCTTGTCGTTGATAAAGTGAGACCCCCAATCTGAAATCAGAACTCTAGGTACCCTGAACCGTGAAATGGTATTTTTCCTTAAAAATCGACACGCAATCTTAGCATCTACAATTCGGGCGGGGATGGCCTCGACCCAATGACTCACATAATCCACAACAAGCAGAATGTAATTAAATCCCTGACTCTTAAGAAATGGGCCCATGAAATCAATACCCCATGCGTCAAAAACCTCACAAAAGTGAATGGGCTGCATGGGCATCATATCTCTCTGTCTTCTAGTACCCATCTTCTGACAGTCAGTAGACTTCTTCACGAATTCGTCTGAATCCTTGAAGAGAGTAGGCCACCAAAGGTCGGATTGGATCACCTTATGCGATGTTCATCTCCCAGAATGATGTCATCCTACCTCAAGCTTGTGGTAGTAGGTGAGGACGCTATGCTTCTCTTCTTGAGGAATACACCTCCTCCAAATACTATCCCTTCCTTCATGATAAAGGATGGGATCCTCCCAATGGTATGACTTGGCCTTCGCAAGGAAGGTCTCAAGTCGCTGCTTGGGCCAACCTTGTGGAACTGTCTTGGTGACAAGATAATTCACAATGTCGGCGTACCATGGGAGCGAAGAAATAGCAAAGATTGCCTCATCTGGAAATGTCTCAGTAATAGGTGCAATGGGCTCGGATTCCTCAAGGTTCTCTAATCGGGAGATGTGATCTGCCATCACATTCTTAACTCCAGGTTTATCCTTAATCTTAATATCAAACTCCTGGAGTAGAAGGATCCATATGGTAAGTTGAGCTTTGGCATCCTTCTTTACCATGAGGTATCGGATGGCAGTGTGATCTGTAAAGATAGTCACTCTTGATCCCAGAATATATGATCTGTACTTATCCAAAGCAAAGACTACAACTAGCTTCTCCTTCTCAATCATAATGTAATTCCATTGACCGGCATCCAAAGTCCGGCTAGCATAGTGAATGGCATATGACAATCCATCCCTCCTCTATCCAAGCACCGCCCCTACAGCAAAATCATCTGTCATGATCTCAAATGGAAGAGACTAATCGGGTGGCTGAAGGATAGGAGCCTCAACAACTAGATTCTTGAGAGTCTCAAATGACGCTAGACACTTTTCATCTATAATGAACTCGATGCCTTTTGTCAGCAAATCAGTGAGCGATCGGGCAATACGACTGAAGTCCTGAATGAACCATCGGTAGAAAACGACATGCCCTAGAAAAGATCGCAATTATTGTAGATTGGACGATGGATTGAGTTTTCTGATGATATCCACCTTGGTCGGATCAACATACATGCTCCTGTTGGGGATGATATGGCCAAGGACCGTCCCTTGAGTCACCATGAAGTGACTCTTCTAGGAGATAAGACAAGATTGGCCTCAATGCAACGCTGAAGTACATGGTCTACGCAGTCAAGACAAGCATCAAACTCATCGCCATAGACCGAGAAATCATCCATGAAGATCTCTAAACAGTCACCCACTATGTCTGAGAAGATGGACAACATGCACTTTTGGAATGTCTCTGGGGCGTTACACAAACCAAAAGGCATCCGTCTGAAAGAATATGTCCCAAAAGGACAGGTGAATGTCGTTTTGTCCTGATCTTTGGGCGCAATGGCCACTTGGTTATAGTCGAAGTACTCGTCAAGAGAACAGTAGTGACTCTTCCCAGCTAGCCTCTCGATAATCTGATCAATAAATGATAGTGGGAAATGATCCTTCTTAGTGGCCAGATTCAATCGCCTGTAGTCCACACAAACCCTCCATGAAGTGGGTCCCCAGGTAGCTATCGTCTCTCCAGACTCACTCACAACTGTAGTAATACATGTCTTCCTGGGTACCACATGTAATTGACTAACCCACTTGGAGTCGGAGATGGGGTAGATGAAATCGGTGCTCCACCATTTTGATATTTCCATCATAACCACATCTCGAAGGTTCGGGTTCAGCCGTCGCTGGAACTCACGCGAGGGCTTGGCGTCCTCTTTGAGGTAGGTATGGTGGGAGCACAAAGCCAGACTAATCCCATGAAGACCAGCTATACTCCATCCTATCGCCTTGCGATTTCTTTCAAGAACCTCCATCAAACGAGACTCTTGCTCTCCAGTCAAATCAGCTGAGATAATGACCGAGTGAATATCTGGCTCACCTGCAAGGAATCTATACTTCAGTGACTGCGGCAAGGGCATCAATTCCGGGCAACTGGGAGCTGGCAAATATGGATTTTGATATGTCTGAGTGAAGGCTACCAGGTCTACATGAGAGAACTCTCGCTATACATGAAAATATGACAAAGGGAACCCTACTGGAATATCTGTAAACTGTGATGGCTCACACTCCGTCCTAGTTGCCGGCTCAGAAGGAATCAGACATGGCAAATACTCATCAAAGTCGTCCCAATTGATGCCTGAATCTGAGGGATCTGAATCAGAATATCATGAATAAAAATCTGCTTCACCACTCATCCCGCAACTGTATGCCTCTAATGTGTCCTCTGCCAAGGGTGTGCTCTCCGAACTCTTGACTGTCATAAGCTGTAAGTACGTTGAATCTACCGGCAAGGCGAGGGCTCGTTCTACTGGAGCTGCCCAAATTGCTTCATCATCGGTCATCACAAAGTCACACTCCGGGTGGACATCTCGCTCAGCCTCTATCATCTGCTCTGTGTCACTGAACTGCTCTGAGCAGGCTGAATCTCGCGCTCTGGTCTCGTCGATCGTCTCTATTTGTATACTTTCGCCCTCTATGCGAAACTACACCTTTCCACTATCATGGTCAGATACCGCCTTGGCAGTGGCCAAGAATGGGCATCCAAGTATGATGGGGGTATCTATTATCGACTCAGGGATCTCCATGTCTAATACAACAAAGTCCATGGGGAATTTGAGGCCCTGAATGGTAACGACCATGTCTCTCAACAACCCCTTCGGCCTCTTAATAGACCTATCAGCAAACTGAAGGACTGTCCTACTCTGATGGAGAGGGTCGAACTCGAATCAGTCAAGTAAGGCTATCGGAAAGAGGTTGAATGAAGAGCCGATGTCTAATAGAGTACGATCGAACTACTGCTCTTGAATCTTGCATCTCACATAGGGAGATCCTGCATCAGGTCTCTTGGCTGGCAGTTAGTTCTAATTGGCAAAGCATGTGGCACGTGTGAGCACATGGATCTCTTCTCTAGGGTTCCTCCTCTTCCTGCATATGGTAGCCTTCTCTCTCAAGTTCTTCTGGAAGAGGGGGTGTGCTCTAGTGCTTCCTGTAGAGTCAACTGAATCTGAAATCTATCAATCATCTGCTGGCTAAACTCTAACTGATGTGTCTTTTTTGGATTTTCTTTTTTATTCCCCTTCACCAAGCGGAGTGCTTGAGGGAAGGGGATTGTTGGGCTTTCCTCAGATGGAGGGTTAGGAAGAGGTTCCTGTGCCTGCGAAGGAATGGAATACATACCAAGATCATCATGCAACACATATGGACTCGAAGTAAATGAAGACACCTTTCCTTTATTCATATTTTTGGTATTTTTCTTGTTGCCACAGTCCATAGATACAAAAGGTGGCAACACAATAGATGGAAGCACAATAGAAGTAGAAGTGGTGGCATCAGTACTACCCACAACATTTGTCTTCACGGCATCAACACCGCGTTCTGGCTCAGCATCAAGTGAAATGGTGGCATTAGTACCACTGCATGTATCTGGAGTCACGACGACCTCACTACCGTCAATTGGATCTCTGTCCTTGGTTGCATCAGCACCACCGTCATCAACATAAGCAGCATCAACACCTCTATTCTCCTCGTCTGGCGCTCCTGGTTCCTCATGCGGTTGTCGCTCAGACAAGGCATCGTCGGCTGGCATCCTACCGCTCCTAAGTATCACAAAATTAGCATCACACATAAAAGAAGACATGTCATTCAAAGAGTCACTAGGAGTGGTATCCTCTATAGACTATACCTGCTCAGATTTCCTTTTCAAATTATTCGGATTAGGCTTGATATACGCTGGTATGACGGCGTTGCCCTTGATGATATCCCTCATCTCCTGCCGGAACTCATCCATTTCTTACCGTAAGGATGCCTACTGTTCAGAGAGTAAGCGGGCAAGGTCGTCAAGAGCTGGGTTCTCGAAGGCAGGTGCCGGAGAATCGGAAGTGTTCCCTTGCTGGAAATGAGGCTGCTATTGCTGTGAATAATGAGGGGGAGGCTGGGAGTATGGCTGGTTAGGCTCCTGACGCTGCCTCCACTGCTGTCCCGGATAAGAGGGACGAGGACCCTGCTTGGACTGCTGGTGGGAGTGATAGGGCTGCTGCTGTTGGATGTTCTGATTGCCCTGAGTGGGAGGCTGTTGTTGGGATGGGGTGCCTCCGGTGGTCCAACGGAATCTGGGGTGATCACAACGAATCCCAGCCTATTGTAGGTACCGGTCTTACCATATCCCATGGACTTCCATTAATGGCTCCTGCTCGAAGGGTGGTGGAGGAAGAACTGCCAGTGGCAAGATCCGGCTGGTAGACCACCATCTGAGTGTCCTAAGATGGTGGCGGCGATGGGTAGTGTTGTAGATGCTGGACCGGCTCTGCCCGGATGTGGTGAACCTGGCGGTACGCTGTAGAGGGTTGGGTGGAGCTGCTACTGCTGGAATCAGAACGTGACCTGGGGGGTTGCTGTGTAGACATCTGTACCTCCTGAATGCATAGGATCTGGGTCTTCAGGTCACTCATCGTCTTCGTCAACTGGACCATCTGTGCAAGCCCTTGGCTCTGCTTCTTCTCAAGGATCTCGATGCGGTCTAGCTTCTCGCTAATGATCCCATGTCGGCAGCGGCAGATTCAGTCTGAGTTACCACTGTTGACGGAGTGTGGGAGCCGGCATCGATTCATGCAATTCTCTGATATGAAACTGCCTGCTGGGGAACTTTCAGCTGTGTGCAGACCCGAGCTTGGGACATCACTGTCGAGTTCTCTACCATCTCCTCATAGATGGCCCAGACCTGATCTTCACCATTGGAAAAGTAGGACCCACCACAAGAGGCATTCACAATCCCTTGCAGATCCGGTATCAGCCCACAAAAGAAACTCTAAACCAGGTTGGGCTTTGATATCTCGTGATGTTGACACTGGTCAATGAGCTCTCTAAATCGATCCCAAGCCTCATGAAACTGCTCATTCGGGATCATCGTGAAGTTAGTGATCATAGCTCGTGATGCGTTGGTCCGGTCGAGTGGATAGTACTTGTTCAAGTACTTGGTCTGGAGCTGCTCCCAAGATGTGACGTACCTTCCTAGATGCTTCAACCAATAGGATGCTCTGTCAACTAATGAGAACGAGAAGGGAATCATCTTTATCGTGTCCTCGTCCACCAGTCTGTCATGGACTATTCTACAAATCATCTCGAACTCCTGCAGATGGAGATGAGGATCCTCAGTGGTCATGTGATGAATTCTCATTCATCACTCTTTATTCTTTTATTTTAGCTAAATATCTTGGCAAAGCATCATGTCTATACTTGTAGATACAATAAATTAGTAATAAGCATGCATTTGTTAATATTTAATAATTAGCATGTATTTGTGCAAAAATAAAATAATAAAGAATAAAAGAAAACGAAGGAAACATTTAGAATAAATATTGAATGGACCTGATCGTCAAATAAAATAAGTAGAGAGAGATATGGCCACTCTACCTTGTACATACACATCATTTTATGTATATAATTTGTTTTTACAAAAATAAAAATAAAAAGGTGTTTTTATCCCCTTGTATATATTTCTAAAAATAAAACAAAAATTAGAAAAATAAAATAAAAATTAAAAATAAAATTTTCTCTCTATTACCTTGTATATGACACATGTAAATTTGTATCACTACATATTTATTTTATACTTGTTACTAAATAATAAAAATAAAATAAAAAATATTTTATACTCCAAATATTATGTTGTAAATAAAAAAATAAAATTGGGGTATTTGTGCAAAAATAAGAAAATAAAAAAATTGTACAAATACATAGGTATATTATACCTATATATAATACAAGATACTATATATAGGTTAATTTATTTTTCATAAAAATAAATAAAAATCACTGAAAATTCCTTGAAAAATAATAAACAACTTTTAATTTTATTCATTTTTAATTTAAATTCATTTATTATTTTTAATCTATTTATTTTTGATTTTTTAGCTATTTTGACGTTTAGCCTATTTTGTCTTCTTCCCTCGCTGCACCAGATTGGTCCAGGGCAGATTGTTGACCCTAGCCAACGGCCCCTGGATATTTCTTCGCTCGGATCCGGTTTTCACCCTACATTCTCCTAATTTCCCCGAACCGATCCGACCGCCATCTCCTTCCGTTCACTGCTCCGATTATCGAGGGACAATCCATGATCCACGCCCGATGAATCCTCTAGGGATCCGTCCCTCGGTTCACGTGCTCACGCTCCACACTTCTCGGACCCCGCAGAGTATAAAATCTCTTGGAGCCCCATCTTCTTCTTCATCTTTGGCCTCCCCCTCTTCTCTGATGAACTCCACCTCTTCCCATGAGTGTCAGCGTGCGTTAGAGCCAGTTGTAGAGAGGATTCAAGCCCGGTAGGCTTAGGTCCGGCGAACACTCCTCCGTGCTCTGCTGCGAGGAGAGCTAAGCCTCTGGACCCATCGACCCATCAAGGCAATGTCCCCCGGAGGTCCCTGACCTTCAGCCTAGACGACCCCAATCACTAGGTAACTTAGATTTTGTCATGCTCGCTTTTGATTCCGGATTTTCGAGTTTGGGTCAACTTGCGTTGCTCGGCCCCGTTCACTGTGATCAGATCATCCATTCGCTATCCCAGCGATCTTAGCACCTTCGCCAACCTCCTCCCCATCTTCTACGCCCATCCATTCACCTTGTTCGCCCCAGGAACGAGTCCCGGGCTCTCCTCCACCTTCACTTCGCTGGAGGGCCACGCTTTGCATCACCTGCCACCCATCCCGCATACTGACGGGTCGAGGCACTTTACCCTCGACCCAATAGCTTATCTGTGCAAGTTTAGCATCGAAAGAACCTTATCTAGAGGTTAGAATATCGGAGCACAGCAGCTCCAGGTCTCCAGCTTCGTCGGGCCGTTCTCGACGATCTCGGCCTCATCGGAGCATCGTCATAGCTGCGAACAGTCGCCAGCATCCTTTTCTCCATCTGAGCAGTCCGGGAGGACGTCCCTGCAGCACGTATCACCCGATCGAAGCTCGTCGGCGGCAAGTTCTTCACGGCTCTTCCAGGTGTCGTCTCCGTCGTTGGATCAAGGCTCCCTCTAGTTCTAATCGCGTCCGTTCATCCTCGGGAAGTCCTCAAGCGTCCGATCCATCTGAGGATCCTCCTACAACCGTCCATCATCGAACCGGTATCCCCTGCGCTCAGCCGTCCGATCATAAGTGGATGTTGTTGATCGTTGGATCGCCAATAAAGAAGGGTATTTGTACTTAGACCCTGCTATCTTTTTGCATTTATTTGTTAGTCCTGTAAATTTTTTTAGTATTTGTTTTTGGTTTGGACATTTCACATCTAGGACCTTGTGCTTCCGTTATTTGCATTCTAGTCCTTCTGTTTGAGTAGCACATGGTCCGCCACGTGACTTCTGGGTTATTTGCATGCTCAGTCCTGGACTTTATGGCTGTTAATGAATAAATCTTAAAAAATAAGATTTACATTTATACCCCTGAGTGCCTGGTTCACGTGCTGCCCACGTGCGGATTTGGACTTTTTGATAATTAAGCCCTAACTATTTCCGTGTGTTACTATTTGGCTGAAAACTTTTCAATAATTGCATATTGGTCCCTATGTGCTGTGTCATTTGTTTTTTATTTAATAAATAGCAAATATTGACCAAAATTTACGAAATTTTGACACATGGCTTCTGCTATGGTGTAGGAATATTGGTGAATTTTTAGTTTTGTTTTGATTGCATTTAATATTTTTAAAAATTAAAAAACCATAAAAATTGTCACTGTCTGTTTTAAAAAATCAACTAAAAATATTAAAACACCTTGAAAATTCTGAAAAAACTTATGTTTTCTTGTTTTGAGTTGTTTTTATTTCTATCTAATTTTGTTGCATTCCCATTTATAAAACCTATAAAAATTGAAAAGAGTAAAATCTTCTAAAAATCATTAAAAATTTATAAAAATTTAAAAAAACGTGTTTTCTTCTTCTCTAGTTAGATTTTTACTTGTAGTTTCACAAAAATTTGTTGCTTGAATTTTATAGGTATTTTAAGCAATTTTAATCTGCCTTTAGGTTCCAGCTGCACATTGGCTTTGATTCTTGACTTTATTTCATATTTAGAAAATTAATGAAAAATCAGACAAATCCCATAAAATCCACAAAGACATTTGAATATTTTAAAAACCCAAAAATATTTTTTGTTTGAATTTTTTTGAGTGTTTTTTATTCTTTAAATAATTGTTGGATTGTGAATTTTTGGTTTCTTTTATCCTTTTTCTTAATATTAAAAATCATAAAAAAAGAAATTTTTGAAAAATATAAAAATCACCATTTCTTTTTATTTCATTGGATTTCTGACTACTTCATAGTGTTAGCATCACGTACTCCTTGTGTTCGACTCTGGTAGCTATACCGAGTAAAATAAATTAGCGAGACCGCTCCCTTGTTTCGATTGATTGATCTCTATTTTGGTGGTCTTCTTTTTCTTGTTGAATCTGATCCGAGTGGTTGAGGTCGCAACGACCATTGATACCATTTTACCTTAGTCACTTGGGTCGCTCGTCAGAATGGCGTCGTTGCTGGGGAGTCAGTTTTCCCTTTTTCGGCTTTATTTTTCTTTTTCTTCTTTTTATTTTCTTTTCTTTGATTTTTTTTATTTTTATTTTTGTTTTTGTTTTCTTTCTTTTTATTTTATTTTATTAGTTTTTATTTTGCATTTATTTTCCTTTTATTTTTATTTTATTTTATTTTATTTTCTATTTTTATTTTTAAATAACTGTGGACTGACACATTTTCTATTTTGCCTTTCTTGCAGGGGCCCGATGAACGAGGGCAGCTATCTTCGGAGAGCCGCGACACCCACGTGAATTGGAGGCGGCTAGTTTCTGCATCGAGCTGCAGGAGAGCGTAGGAGAGGAGGAGCAGAACTTGGGGAGTTGTAGTGTAGCCTAGACTTAGGTTTATTTTCTGCATATTATTATTGTAATAATAAAGGACAGCCTCACTGGACTCAGACTTGGTGATTGTTTCGGGGTCTGTTTCGTCGAGCACCGGTGTGCTCGGGGGACCTCACCGTGGATTTTCGTCGGTTTTGATTTTTGATCGCGTTTTATTTTCTTTTTGATTCTCGTAGGTTTTGGCCATTAGACTTAGGATTTTTTCTCTGATTGTGACGTAATTACTTAAGGCCCAACCCTAATTGATTGCTCGTTCCTATAGATTGTTAATTGGACCTTATTAATTAAATCACAAATAAAAAATTAACTCGGTCACCTGAGGGGTCACGTGCTGCTAGAGGCTGTATACATCGCTGGTAGGATCCGTTGTGGCGAACATCGATCGACATTAGAGACCGGACCCCAACCCCTCTTGTTGACCCGTTGGCTACAGTTCTTCACGAGTAGAAATTATTTGTCTAAGGCCGATTTCTTCTTGCATCATATAGGTAGTTTACTTTCAGTCTTTTATTTTATGTGTGGATTACTCTGCATGTAAAGAGCTAGAGTCAGGTACGCATTTCTTACTCTGCATGCATCATAGAGTTTGATCGTGCATCGGCTTTTTCGCCTTCTTCCCCTGTTTTTGGACTTAAAATAACCAGGAGAACCAAAAAATCGTTATACATTGTTTGATTTGAAAAATACCTAAAAAGAAAAAATATAAAATTAGGACTGCTTAAGCACACTTGACTCTAAAAAACACCTTACCTTAAAAATTTATCTTGGGAGAGTAAACCCCTCATTGTATGGTTTCGATGAGAGAGAGAGTGACCCGCACACTAGGCTAGAGCCACATCTGACCTCTCTTCATATTACTGGTTTCGGGTTAGTCGTTCTCCAGTGAGGATCGCTCCGGTCTCTGGTAAAGCGGGCTGCGATATCCTTAACAGAGCGAGTTGATCGGGTAGCTGGTAAACGGTCCGCGACTTGTATTGACTTGGAAAGATCTAGCCTTGGGATCGGGATAGTCTCATGCGAGTGTTGGATTCCCAACAGCTTGCTTAATCGCTTTGAAAGACTGTTTTATCACATGATAAAATCGACAAGATAAAAGACCGAACCTTTACAGTCATCAGCTCTGTGTGAGTAGGTGAATTAGGGGTTTGCTTGCCCGATCTTGTGTACTTTTATAGATCTCATCTGCCTTCACTCGCCACATCAAGATGATGGGTCAGAGGTCCCTTAGGCAGCCTCTGGTTGCACCGCTTTCGAGCACTCTGGCCCGTTCCTCTAGGTTGGTTCGCGAGAGCCAAGACCCTCTCTCCAAACCCGAGTTTGACTTTACCCTGTTCCCCCTCGACCACCCTTCTACCAGTCCTGAGGTGCCTGAGCAGAGATCGCAGCAGATAGTTGATGATTTATCGGCACCTGAGTTTGAGTCTTTTGCCTTTGCAGAGACCATGGCCAGTAGTGAGGAGCGCACAGATGGACCCAACGGGACCCAGACGTATGTACTTGATCAGGGTTGCCATCAACAACACCGTGTTAGCCTCTCTGGAGACCATGCAGCGTCAGATCAGAGAGCAGGGGGCTTTCATGGTGGACATGCTCTGAGAGATTGAGCAGATGAGAGCCGACTGAGAGCAGCGCATACTTGGTGGAGGAGGAGGAGATATTCCCGATAACAGAGAGCCTGAGGAGCCAGCACAACCAGCAGCACCTGCACGACCGGTGACCCTGGTACAACTCTGACCCATAGATGGATCCAGTTGCCAGCCATTCTGGGAGATTTCAAGCTCCCGCCTCAGACTATACAGCTTCTACCCCACTTCCACGGACTCGCCACAGAGGAGCCACACCTCCATCTCCAGGAGTTCGAGATGATCTGCAGTACTGTCCACGATCGACTCGTGGACGAGGACACCATCAGGATGATGGCCTTTCCATTATTCCACGTAGATAGAGCAACCAACTGGCTGAAGCACCTAGGGAGATTTGTCACATCATGGGAACAACTCCAGAATGAGTACTTGAACAAGTACTATCCACTCGGCTGGATGAATGCAGCCAGGGCCCTGATCAGCAACTTTTCCATGCTCCTCAATGAGCAATTTCACAAGGCATGGGACAGATTCAGGGAGCTCACAGACCAGTGCCCTCATCATGATATATCCAAGCCCAACCTTGTCCAGAGTTTCTTCTGCGGGCTTACACTGGAGTTGCATGGGCTAGTCAATGCATCCTGTGGGGGTTCTTATTTTGCCAAGGATGAGGATCAGCTCTGGGCCATCTACGAGGAGATGGCAGAGAACTACACGGTGATATCCCAGACCCGATTGTATACACAGGGGAAGCCCGCACCACAGGCCGTATCCTATCAAAGGATAGCATGGGTCGATGACGGTCCATCTACATCATCAGCAGCCACATCACAGGCAGAGTCGACGACCGCTGATATAAGGATTATCAGCGAGAAGTTGGAACGGATCGAGCTGATTGAGAAGAAGCAGTGCCAGAGCATGACTCAGATCGATCAGATGGCACAGATGCTGAGTGACCTGAAGACCTAGATCATGTGTCTCCAGGAGGCACAGACGGCTTCTCAGCCCCGTCTCAGGTCACGGGCAGATACCGGCAGCAGCAGCAGCAGCTCGACCCAACCCTCCACCTACTACCGACATGTGCATCATATTCAGGCGGAGCCGTTCAAGCAGTAGAAGCAACAGTATGTCCAACCACCTATCTTAGGACAACCAGATGGTGGTTTACCAGCTAGATCAGCCCCTGGCAGTTCTCCCCCCATCTACTTACGAGCAGGAGCCGTTGATGGACTCAACGGGATTTGGTATGATCGACCTCAGCCTGGGATCTAACGAGACCATCCCGGATTCCGTTGGTCGACCGGAGGTACCTCTTCCCAGCAACAGCCTCCAGTTCAGGGTGGCCAGTTCAGCCAGCAGCACCAGCCCCAATTCCCATAGCCCCAGCCACATCCACCTTATCAGCAGCATGGTCCTCGTCCCTATCAGCAGGGATAGTCGTGGAGGCAGCATCAACAGCCTCAGCAATATCATCCCCAGTATACCTCTCATCAGCAACAACAACCTTACTTTCAGAGAGGCCATCCGTTTGGTTCTCATGGGCCCGCCTATGAGAACCCAGCCTTAGATGATCCAACCCGCCTCATCTCCGAGCAGCATGCTACCTTCCAATGGGAGATGGACGAGTTCTGTCAGGAGATGAGAGATATAGTGAAGGGCAAGTCCGCCATACCCACCCAGATTGAGCCAAACCCAAACAACCTCAAGAGGAAATCTGAGCAGGTAGAGTTTACATAGGTTACCACTCCTAGTGATTCACTTGGTGATATTTCTGCATACACTTTTGATGCTGACTTTGTTATACTTAGGAGCAGTAGGATGCCAGCCGGCGGTGCCTCGTTTGAGCGACGACCACATGCAGATCTAGGAGTGCCAGTCGAGGAGGAGAGCGGTGCTGATGCCGCTCATGATGATGATGATGGTGGTGGTGCTGACACCACCAAGGATGTTGATCCAGCTGATGGTACTGAGGCCGTCACTTCACCAGATGCAGGAGATGGTGCTGATGCCACCAGATTTGATGTTGAGCCAGAGTGCGGTGTTGATGCCGTAAGTCCAGATGCCGTGGGTGGTACTGAGGCTACCATTTTTACTCATGTTGCATTTCATTTTGTCATTGTATTTCAGGACTATTCTGGTAATAATAGAAAGGATTCTTTATTTGTGAGTCCATCTGTGATGCTTGGAGATGTTTGTATAGATTCTACTTTGCCACAGCAGCAAGGACCCGAACCTAGCCCTCCATCTGAGGAGGGCCCAGTCATCCCCTTTCCCCAAGCACTCCGCTTGGCTAAGGGGACCAAAAAAGAAAATCCAAAAAAATCACAGCAGCTAGAGTTCAGCCATCAGATGATGGACAGATTTCAGATACCACTGACTCTATAGGAGTCCTTGGAGCACATCCCCCTCTTCTATAGGAACCTTAGAGAGAGGACCACTATTCACAGGAAGAGGAGGAACCATCATTCAGAGATCTATGTGCTCACTCGTACCACCTGCTTCGCCATCCAAAATCGTTTGCCAGCTAAGAGGCCAGATGCAGGAGCTCCCTATGTCAGATGCCACATACATGAGCAGAGGTTCGATCGGACTCTATTAGACAGTGGATCTTCTATCAACCTACTTCCAGCAGCCTTACTCGACCGATTTGAGTTTGGACCTCTTCGACAAAGCAGGACGGTCCTTCAGTTTGCAGATCGATCTGTCAAGAGGCCGAAGGGGTTGCTGAAGGGCGTGGTCGTCATAATTCAGGGCCTGAAATTCCCCATGAACTTCATTGTGTTGGACACGGAGATCCCAGAGTCTATGATCGATACCCCCCATCATTTTAGGAGGCCTGTTCTTGGTCACAACCAAGGCAGTGTCCGATTATTATAGCAGGAAGGTATACTTTCACGTCGAGGACAAGAATATACAAATAGAGAAGATCGATGAGACTAGAGTGTGAGATTCATCTTGCTCAGAGACGCTTACAGATTCAGAGCAGATAACAGAGGCAGAGCGAGACGTCCACCAGGAGTGCGATTTTGTGATCACAGACGATGAAGCAGCTTGGTCAGACCAAGTTTCACAAGCCATCCTCTCATCTTCAGATCCTGCTGACGCACAGATTCCAAGAGAGGAGAGCTTGGAGAGCGCATTCCTGGCAGAGGACATCTTTCAGGCAGCAGATCGTGTTCTGGATAGCGAGGCAGTAGATATATATTGTGATTCAGATTCAGATCCCTCGGAGTCAGATATTGATTGGGCAGAGTTTGATGATATGATTCCATGTCTGATTTCCACAGAGTCAGCAATTAGGGTGGAGACTGATCCCATTCAGAGCATAGACACACTAGCAGAGCAGTCTTCACTAGATTTTCAGGTTTAGAGAGAGTTCTCCCATTCAGATTTGGTTGCATTCACTCAGACCTTTCAGAGACCAGATCCGCCAGCTCCCAGTTGTCTAGAGATAAAGCCCTTGCCACAGTCGCTGAAGTATAGGTTCCTTGCGGGCGAGCATGAGATGCACCCAGTCATTATCTCAGTGGATTTGACCGGAGAGCAAGAATCTCGTTTGATGGAGGTTCTTGAAAAGAATCGCAAGGTGATAGGATGGAGCGTAGCTGATCTCCATGGGATAAGTCTGACCTTGTGCTCCCACCATATCTATCTCGAAGAGGACGCCAAGCCGTCGTGTGAGTTCCAGCAGCGGCTGAACCCGAATCTTCGAGAGGTTGTCATAAAGGAGATCTCGAAATTGTGGAGCGCCGATTTTATCTACCCCATCTCCGACTCCAAGTGGGTTAGTCCATTACATGTGGTGCCCAAGAAGACGGACATCACTACAGTTGTGAGTGAGTCTGGAGAGGAGATCGATACATGGGTACCCAATTCTTGGAGGGTCCGTGTTGACTACAAACAATTGAATTAGGCCACCAAGAAGGATCATTTCCCGCTGCCTTTTATTGATCAAATTATTGAGTGGCTAGCTGGGAAGAGTCATTACTACTTTCTTGACGGGTACTCTGGATACAATCAGGTGGCCATTGTGCCCGAAGACCAGGACAAGACCATATTCACCTGTCCCTTTGGGACATATGCTTTAAGATGGATGCCTTTTGGTCTATGTAACGCCCCGATGACATTCCAAAGGTGCATGTTGTCCATCTTTTCAGACATGGTGGGTGAGTGCTTGGAGGTCTTCATGGACGACCTTTCGGTCTATGGCGATGGGTTTGATGCTTGTCTTGACTGCCTAGACCATGTCCTTCAATGATGCATCGAGGTCCATCTTGTGCTATCTTGGGAGAAGAGTCACTTCATGGTGACTCAAGGGATGGTGCTTGGCCATATCATCTCCAACAGGGGCATGGAGGTTGATCCGACCAAGATGGATATCATTAGGAAACTCTGTCCACCGTCCAACTTGTGACAGTTACGGTCTTTTCTGGGGCACGTCGGTTTCTACTGATGCTTCATTCATGATTTCAGCAGGATTGCCTGACCGTTGACGGATTTGCTGACTAAAGACACCGAGTTCATTGTGGATGATAAGTGTCTTGCGTCCTTTGAGACTCTCAAGAGTCTAGTTGTTGAGGCTCATGTCCTCCAGCCGCCTGATTGGTCTCTCCCATTCGAGATCATGACGGATGCCTATGATTTTGTCGTAGGGGTCGTGCTGGGATAGAGGAGGGATGGAGTGTCATTCGCTATTCACTACGCTAGCCGTACATTGGATGCCACCCAGCGGAACTACACCATCACTGAGAAGGAGATGCTAGCCATAGTCTTTGCTCTAGATAAGTTCATATCGTACATCATTGGATCTAAGGTGACTATCTTCACAGATCATACCGCCATCAGGTACCTCATGGCAAAGAAGGATGCCAAAGCGAGACTGACTAGATGGATCCTTCTACTCCAGGAGTTTGATATAGAAATTAAGGATAAGCATGGAGTCAAGAATGTGGTGGCGGATCATCTCTGCCAATTAGAGCATCTTGAGGATTCTGAGCCGTTTGATACCATATCTGAGACCTTCCCAGATGAGGGGATCCTTGCTATCACCTCGCTCCCCTGGTACGCCGACATTGTGAACTATCTTGTTGCCAAGAAAGTTCCACAAGGTTGGCCCAGGCTGTGACTTGAGACCTTCCTCGCGAAGGCCAAGTTCTACTATTGGGAGGATCCCGTCCTTTATCATGAAGAAGGGGATAGCGTCTGGCATCGGTGCATTCCTCAAAAGGAGCACCATAGCATCCTCACTTACTGCCACAAGCTTGAGGCAGGAGGACATCACTCTGGGAGGAGAACGACACAGAAAGTGCTCCAATCCAGCCTATGGTGGCCTACCCTCTTCAAGGATTCTGATGAATTCGTGAAGAGGTGTACTGACTGTCAGAGGATGGGCAATTGTGGACAGCGTGATATGATGCCAATGCAGCCCATTCACTCCTGTGAGGTTGTTGACGCATGGGGCATCGATTTCATGGGTTCATTCCTTAAGAGTCAAGGATTTGAGTACATTCTGTTGTTCATTGATTATGTGAGTCGTTGGGTTTAGGCCATCCCCGCCCGAACCGCAGATGCTAGGACTGTAAGCAGATTTTTTAGGAAGAATATCATTTCACGGTTCAACGTGCCTAGAGTGTTGATATCTGACGGGTGGTCTCATTTCATCAACGACAAGGTAAAGGCCCTTGCTAGAGAGTTCAGCATTGGCCATCGAGTAGCCACTCCATATCATCCTCAGACCAATGGTCTTGCTGAAGTGTCGAATAGGGAGATCAAGTCTACATTGCAAAAGGTCGTCCGCCCTGACCAACACAGCTTTTGGACTCAGTCTTGTGGGCATATCGGACGTCCTTCAAGACTCCTTTGGGTATGTCTCCCTTTCGCGTCATTTATGGCAAGCCCTGCCATTTACCTGTTGAGCTTAGGCATAAGTCACTTTAGGCTGTCACAGACATACTTTTGGATCTAGTGAGTGTAGGAGACCTGAGGAGGGCAGAATTGGCAGCCCTCGAGGAGCTTAGAGATGCAGTCTTTTCGAGCAGCCTACATTACAAGGAGAGAGTGAAGGAGTGGCATGATTCTCATATCAGCCATAAACAGTTTGAGCCAGGACAGAGAGTATGGTTGTTTGTTGCTAGGCTTAGATTATTTCCAGGGAAGTTGCAGAGTAAGTGGAAGGGACCATACCTGGTCCGAAAGGTACATGACAATGGAAGCATTGATATATCTGAGATGTCATTTGAGTCTACCTTTCGTGTTAATGGGCAGTGGCTCAAACCATATCTAGATCATGAGACACTAGTCGTTGGCGTCGCCCCTATTCATTTTGCGTGAGATGTGGTCTTTGACTCACATCTATTGCATCTCATGCCTGATTATCACTGTCTCCTGCCTTGTATAGATCCAGATGTCCATATCACACCATTCTTCAGTCCAATACCCCATTTGCATCTTTGATTATGCTATACTTAGGGTGTACCTTACCCTAAGTATAGGGGGTGTCAGACTTTTGATTTTCTTTTGATTCTTTCTACCTCTGTTTTGCTGCATATACTTAGGGATATTTTACCCTAAGTATAGGGGAGGTAGACCCTGTACATCCTTCCACTCAGATTTCCCTTTGTGTACAGTCTTCTATACTTAAGATTACTTGGTCCTGAGTATAGGGGAAACACCGAGAATCTTTTCCTTTCCATTCTTTCATTCGTCATGTAGTTTTCCTTTTCACTTCCCTATACTAAGCACGAGTTATGTCTTCTTCATCGCTCTTGATCCACTTTGAGGACATCGTTCGAGCTAAGTATAGGGGGTGTAGTATATATTTCATATATACTTTAGCCTTCATTATGTTGCATTCATTCATTCATTCAAACAGTTTTCAAAAATTTTGCATAAAAACATTCTTGTATATACTTGTACATTTTTTGTGAATCATAGTTGACATTTAAACTAGCCTGGAATTAAATTGAAAAATGGAGCTTGGTTAAGACCTTAATCCACCTAATTCTAAGAGGAACCTTATAGGGCTTAGGGTTGAGACTTTTCAGGTCCATGGTGACTTAATTCTTTGAGTCCACTAGGCTATGATCATATGCCATCTTGATGAGCCTAAGTAGAACACTTAACAACACACACATGACTCTCACAGACAAAGGCTTTACTTGCACCAGCACCTTATAGATGGCTCTCTACGGATGAGGTGGTAAAGAGGCAGTTTCTTTGACTTAGAGTAGCATACGAGGGTAGTACTTCTAGGCGGAACCTGCCGTCTTCTTTTAGTGAAGGAAGTGCGTCTCAACTTGGTCTGGTGGCATTGAGGTCTAAAGACAGGAGTTGTGGGTTGCAATAATGCTTCAAAAGAGGGACAGTCTACTGGCTCAAGAGGAAAAACTCTGTATGTATATATGATGCACCATGTAGATATGTTGTACATATGCACATCGAAAAAAAAGTGTAACAGAAAAGAAAAACTCCAAAAAAGTGGTGGGTTTGATAGAAAATGAAATGCCCACCGGAGTGTATATAGCCAAATAAAGCAAAGCTTATGTTACCCATGCCCATCTCATGAAGCTTGCAGCAGGGAGACTTAGCTACACTAGTTGGGCTCCCTAGGATACATGGCTACACTGGCCATGGTCCACTCTTCTTCCTCCTCTTCTTGAGCCGGTTGAACTTGAACTTAGAAGGGAATACCCGCTCCTCGAGGAAAGAGTTGCCAGACTAGGGCATTAGAGTTACCTTTTAAGGGAGGTTGTCACTTTGCCATTTCTGAGGTGGGGAGCTACATATCACTTACACAGTACGAGAAAAGATTCATGGTCATTACAGTTTGTGTATGTAGACTTGTTCTGATCTGGATTGTTGAGGAGTCTTGACCATAGATTGGTGGAACTTAGAGGCTGTTGAGTTTTAAACCTAAGTCCAAATAAGGTTCCAACAAACTAATTATCCAAAGGTCTGACCGAGTCCATACTTCAATTTAATGAAGACAAGTCTAATAATCAACCTTGATTCCCCTTCTTTTTCTTTTCCTTTCTCTTTTTACTTTTTTTTCAAATAAGTGTTTGCTAAGGGACTAGCAAAAGTAAAGTATAGGGGGGTGATGAATCATCATTCATCACTCTTTAGTCTTTTATTTTGGCTAAATATCTTGGCAAAGCATCATGTATATAGTTGTTAATACAAGAAATTAGCAATAAGCATGCATTTATTAATATTTAATAATTAGCATGCATTTGTGCAAAAATAAAAGAATAAAGAATAAAAGAAAAAGAAGGAAATATTTAGAATAAATATTGAATGGACCTGATCGCCAAATAAAATAAGTAGAGAGAGATAGGGCCACTCTGCCTTGTACATACACATAATTTATTTTTACAAAAATTAAAATAAAAAGGTGTTTTTATCCCCTTGTATATATTTCTAAAAATAAAACAAAAATTAGAAAAATAAAATAAAAATAAAAATAAAAATAAAATTATCTCTTTATCACCTTGTATATGATACATGCAAATATGTATCACTACCTATTTATTTTATACTTGTAACTAAATAATAAAAATAAAATAAAAATTATTTTATACTCCAAATATTATGTGGTAAATAAATAAAATATAAAATTGGGGTATTTGTGCAAAAATAAGAAAATAAAAATAATTGTACAAAATACATAGGTATATTATACTTGTATATAATACAGGATACTGTATATAGATTAATTTATTTTTCATAAAAATAAATAATAATCATAGAAAAATTCCTTGAAAAATAATAAATATTTTTCATTTTATTCATTTTTTAATTTAAATCCATTTATTATTTTTAATCTATTTATTTTTAGCTATTTTGTCGTTTAGCATATTTCGTCTTCTTCCCTCGCCGCACCTGATTGGTCCAGGGCGGATTGTTGACCCCAGTCATTTGCCCCGTGGACCTTTCTTCGCTCGAATCCAGTTTTCACCCGACTTTCTCCTAATTTCCCCAAACTGATCTGACCGCTATCTCCTTTCATTCGTCGCTCCGATTATCGAGGAACGATCCGTGATCCACACCCGATGAATCCTCTAGGGATCCATCCCTCAGTTCGTGTGCTCACGCTCCACACTTCTCGGACCCTGTAGAGTATAAAATCTCCTGGTGCCCCTCTTATTCTTCATCTTTGGCCACCCCCTCGTCTCTGATGATCTCCACCTCTTCCCACGAGTGACAGCGTGCGTTAGAGCCTCTTGTAGAGAGGATTCGATTCCGGTAGCCTTAGGTCCGACGAACACTCCATCATGCTCCGCCGCGAGGAGAGCCAAGCCTCCAGACCCATCGACCCATCGAGGCGAGGGAGGTCCCTGACCTTCAGCCCAGACGGCCCCAATCACTAGGTATCTTAGATTTCGTCTTGATCGCTTTTGATTCCAGATTTTCGAGTTTGGGTCAACTTACGTTGCTCGGCCCCATTCACTGTGATCGGATCATCCATTCGCTATCCCAACAATCTTAGCACCTTCGCAAACCTTCTCCCCATCTTCTACGCCCATACATTCACCTCGTTCACCCTAGGAACAAGTCCCAGGCCCTCCTCTGTCGTCACTTTGCCGGAGGGCCATGCCTCGCCTCATCTGCCACCCATCCCACGTACTGACAGGTCGTGGCACTTTTCCCTCGACCTATTAGCTTATCTGTGCATGTTTAGCATCGAAAGAACCTCATCTGGAGGTTTGAATATCAGAGCACATCAGCTCCAGGTCTCCAGCTTCGCCGCGCCATTCTTGACGGTCTCGGCCTCATCGGAGCATCGTCACAGCTGCGGACAGTCTCCAGCATCCTTTTCCTCATCCGAGCAGCCTCGGAGGACGTCCCTGCAGCACGTATCGCCCGATCGAAGCCCGTCGGTGGTGAGTTCTTCGCTGCTCTTCCAGGTGCTGTCTCCGTCGTTGGATCGAGGCTCCCTCCAGTTCTAATCGTGTCCGTTCATCATCGGGGAGTCCTCGAGCGTTCGATCCATCTAAGGATCCTCCTACAGTCGTCCATCGTCGAACCGGTATCCCCTACGCTCAACCATCCGATCATAAGTGGATGATGTCGACCGTTGGATCACCAATAAAGAAGGGTATTTGCACTTAGGCCCTGCTATCTTTTTGCATTTATTTGTTAGTCCTGTAAATATTTTAGTAGTTGTTTTTAGTTTGGACATTTTTCATCTAGGAGCTTGTGCTTCTGTTATTTGCATTCTAGTCCTTCTGTTTGAGTAGCACGTAGTCCACCACATGACTTCTGGGTTATTTGCATGCTTAGTCCTGGACTTTATGGTTGTTAATGAATGAATCTTTATAAATAGGATTTACATTTATACCCCTGAGTGCATGGTTCATGTGTTGTCGACATGCAGATTTGGACTTTTTTCAGATTAAGACCTAAACTACTTCCGCATGTTACTGTTTGGCTGGAAACTTTTCAATAATTGCATATTGGTCCATGTGTGCTACGTCATTTGTTTTTGATTTAATAAATAGCAAATATTTTCCAAAATTCACAAAATGTTGACACATGGTTCCTACCATGGCGTAGGAATTTTGGTGAATTTTTTGTTCTGTTTTGATTGCATTTAATATTTTTGAAAATTCAAATACCATAAAAATTATCACTGTCTGTCTTAGAAAATCAACTAAAAATATTAAAAACCCTTGAAAAAATCTTAAAAAACTCATGTTTGCTTGTTTTGAGTTGTTTTTAATTCTGTCCAATTTGCTTGCATTCACATTTATAAAACCCATAAAATTTGAAAAAGAGTAAAAATCTTCTAAAAATCCTTCAAAATTTATAAAAATTCAAAAAATGTATTTTCTTCTTCTTTAGTTAGATTTGTACTTGTAGTTTCACATAAAATTGCTGCTCGAATTTTATAGGCATTTAAGCAATTTTAATCTGCCTTTAGTTTCCAGTTGTACATTGGTTTTGATTCCTGACTTTATTTCATTTTTAGAAAATTAATTAAAAATCAGAAAAATCCCATATAATCCACAAAAAACTTTTGAATATTTTAAAACCGAAAAATATTTTTGTTTGAATTTTTTGAGTGTATTTTATGCTTTTAAAAATTTTTGGATTGTGAATTTTTGGTTTCTTTTATCCTTTTTTTAATATTAAAAATCATAAAAAAAAAAAGAAATTTTAAAAAAATATAAAAACCACAATTTCTTTTTATTTAATTGGATTTCTGACTACTTCGTAGCGTTAGCATCACGCGCTCCTTGTGTTCGACCCTAGTAGCTATACCATATAAAATAAATTAGCGAGACCGCTTCATTGTTTCGATTGATTGGTCTCTATTTTGGTGGTCTTCTTTTTCTTGTTGAGTCTGATCCGAGTGGTTGAGGTCGCAACGACCATTGATACCATTTTACCTTAGTCGCTCGGGTCGCTCATCACCACCCTATGAAACTTGGGAAACAATTGGATGGATTGGGGGCGAAGCTCTAAGTTCCCGTCAATGGGAGGAAGCTGGATCCATTGGTGAGTGAGAGTTGCACCAGGGTTGTGCAACTTTCTAATGGTTCTCGGTGGTGGGCCCTCCTTGTGAGGTTCTCCTCCTGCACCGCCTCCTCCTTGTGGTATTTCCCCACCGCCCTCGAGTCTGTCTTCTCTGTCCTCTCGCATCTGCGCCAACTCTCTCATAATGTCACCGATGAAGGCTCCCTGATCTCTGATCTGTCTTTGCATAGTCTTCAGGAAAGCTAACAATGAATTGTTGATGGTAGTCTGATCATACACATACGAAGGCTGCCCCTGCTCATCTGGGCATCCCTCACTGCAGGCCATATCTTAGGTCTTTGCAAAGTCAAAAGTACCCATCTCAGGTGCCGTCGAATATACCGAGATCTGTGTCGCACTATGCTCTGACACCACAAGACTGACCGAAGAAGAAAGGTGGTCAAGGGGGAACAAGGTGGACGTAAACTCAGGCTCGGAGAGTGGGTCTAAACTCCCCAAAGCCGACCTAGATGAATAGGGAGGAGTGCTTGATAGCGGTGCCACTAAACATGGCCTAAGGGATCTCCTTCCCATCATCGTAATCTGTAGATAAGGGCGGATGAGATCTGGAACGCAAACAAGATAAGAAATCAAACCCCCGGTTCACCTACGCAACGCTTGAGCTGATGACCATAAAGGTTCGGTCAATTATCTTTTCAATTTTATTTAGGTGATCAATTTATCTATCAGAGCGATTAAGAAAGCTGGTAGGAACCCGATGCTCCTAGGAGACTGTCCTAATCTAAGGATAGATCTTTCCCAGCCAATATGAATTGCGGACCGTTTATCGGTTACCCGATCAATTCACTCTACTAAGGACGTCATGGTCCGCTTTACCGGTTATAGGAGAGATCCTCACTAGAGAACGACTAACCCCATAGCAGTAGTCTGAGAGGAGTTCAGGTATGGCTCTATCCTAGTGTGCGGGTCACTGTCTCGCTGTAGATAAATCAACCAATGAGGGGATTACTCTCCCTAAGACAAAAATTTTGAGTGAGGTGAGTTTTAAGATCAAGTTTGCATTAGTAGTTCTAATTTTATTTGCTTATCTCTTTTTAGTATTTTTCTGAATAAAAGCAATGCCTAATGAATTTTCTGATTTCCTTGGTTATTTTGAGTCCAATAAAATCGGGGAGGAAGTCGGAAAAGCCAATGCGCGATCAAACACAATGATGCATGCAAAGTTAGAAATGCGTACCTTGCTCCAGCACTCTACTTGCAGGGTGATCTGCACATAAATTTAAATACAAGATATAAACTACATATATGATGCACGAGGAAATCGTCCCTAAATGAGCAATTTCTATTGATCGTGAAGCACAAGTAGCTATCAATTAGGAAGAGAGATCGGAGTCCGGTCTAGGAGGCCGATCGGTGTCCATCACAGTGGATCCTGTCAGCATTGTATACGACCTCTCTCTCAGCACATGGTCTCTAATCCAAGTCGAATAGCTTTTTAAATGAATTATTAGCTAAGTCCAATTACGATCTATAGGTGCAAGCAAGATATTAGGTGTGGGGACTTAGCTAATTACGTCACAATCAAAAAAAACTCCTAAATCTAGGGGGTAAATCCTCGTGAATCAAGCAGATAGTAAAATCGGAAAATGACGAAAAACTGCGCAAAAACCGACGAGGTCCCCAAGGGAACAATCCCTCAGGCAACTGGCCTCGTGAAGTGTCAAAGTGTCCAAGTCTAAGTTATTACAAATAATAGAGTCACTCTCTCACTTCAAATTACACAAATAATAGCAAGAAAATAAATAGAGCTAAATCTACAAAAATCTCTTTTGTGTGTTTGGTTGGTGGGTTAAGGGTTGGGAGGGTTTGTTTGATGTGATTGTATTGAAATTTGAAAAAGTGTGTAGTTATTGTGATATGATTGTATTGAAATTTGAAAAAGTGGGTAGTTGTTGTGATGTGATTGTATTGAAGTTTGGAATAGTGAGTAGAAGTTGAGTGTTTTATGATTTTTAGATGATATGATGGTATAATATATATTTTTTTGGTTGGAAAGAGAGTGGGCCCCACTAGTGGGTTGGAAATATGGGTTTTGGGGGGTAACCTACCCAAAGTGGGGGTAACCCCCTAACCAAACGCACCCTAAGTGTCCTTGGTGCAGGGGTGGCAGGCCGAAGCCAGCTTCATGTGGGTGCATAAGCACCTAGAGAAGAGCGCCTCCCTCGATCCACGGTACCTCGCACAAAGTCAGCTAAGAGAGGTGGTTAGATAGCTCAACAAGATATATCAATAAATGAGAAAATAAATGGGACAAAAATACAGACAAATAATCACAATCAATCATAAAGAAATCCGATTTATACGCTGTTGCTCCCCGGCAACGACGCCATTTGATGAACGCAAAAATCGAGCAGTCTAAATATGTCTCAAACAGGGCAGAGACACAGTCGCTATGGGAACCACACGAAATCCAGAATTCAAACAACAATTAACTCACAACAGATGATCAAACAATAACAAGCAAGATGTGGAGTTACAATTTATTATAACTCTACAAAATATGTGTATAGTGTAAGTAATGTAGAGTGTCGAACACAGGGAACAAGCATGATAGATCGGGCAAAATCAATGCTCAAGAATGAATATGATATATTTATCCATATAAGTGTTAATTTTTTATAGGTTTTTTATTTATACATTTATAATTTTATATTTTTATTTTTAATTTCTGCTTTTGTAATTTCTTTTTATATTTTTTACTTTTTTTATATTTCTTTTTCTTTTGAATTATAAAATAAAGTATATGTACAATATAAGAAAAGAGAGGGATAGTATTACTAAAAATAGGTAAAAATAAGTAAAATTTAGGAAATAAAATATTTTTGTGTTTTTATAATTTTCTAATGTTTTTATGATTTTTCTATATTTTAGCTAATTTTTTGGTATTTTTAATGTCAAAAATACTTAAAATAGTGAATAAAGTACAAATCTGAAATTAAAATGGAGAAATAAAATAAAAATAGGAACCAAAATTCTCCAAATGTATTTTAAAATAAGGATATTAATATATTAATATAGAGAAAAATTAGGGATAGAAAATGCAAATTTTATATTTTTTTATGTATTTTATAAATTTTTATGAAGGGTTTTAGTGTTTTTCTATTTTATGAGTTTTCTTTTATATATTTTTAGTGGTTTTTGAACTGAAGTTAAAACACACAAAAACACACAAAATATGATTTTTGGGGGAATTTTTCAAAGAGTTTTATAATTTTATGAATTTTCTAATGTAAATAGGGATGAAAATGCATGTTTTAGAATTTTATAAATATTAAAATGCAACAAATATGAAAAATAAAATTATCGTGATAGAGCAATAAAATAGGAAGCTAGGGTTTTTTTGGATTTTTTAGGGCTTTATAGATGCATGAAATAAATGTAAACAACAAAGAGAAAATGCAACCTAGCAAGGGTATTTTTGTAATTAAGCAAAAGTCCATGGGGCTAAATGCAAATTTTCCACAACATATACAATGCAATAAAAACTTTGTGGTCTAAATATTACATCCAAAACCAACAGGGTTAATTGTGTAAAATTGCCAAAGTTGCGTACACGCAGCACGTGACTAGTAGGGACCTTTCTATAATTATCCAAATCTTGAGGGCTAACTTGTAAAATCACCACAAATATTACAACGTTATAAAATATTTTCCGGTCTTAACAGAATAGTACAAATCGCGAGGGCCCCCACGCAAAATACCCTGACCCCACGTGCGCAAGCCACGTGCGGTGACGTAGACAAGGGCCTCGATGCAAATATGAGAAGTACGAGGGTATTTTTGCAAATTTCACAAAAATACTAAATTGTATATGAAAGTTTAGGGTTTAACTTTTAAATATAAATAGGGCCTGGGTAATAAAGGCAAAATACCCAGACTAGGCGCATCCAACGGCTGAGGTGCGTTCACTTGCCACATGTCGTGTGTTGGACGGCTGATAGCCCTTCGCGATCGACGGCCACAATTAGAACATTGATGAAGATCTGATGGCGCTGGCGGCTCCCGATTCGACGGCTGCTGTACGCTTGGGTGATCCGTCCTTGAACCGACGACGGAGGACCTAGAAGGAAGAACAAGGAAGAGCCACCGGCAAAGCGACCTTCCCCAACCTCGATCTCAATCCTACGGCATTTCTTTGGGCTCCAAAATTTTTGGGACGACTCTTGGCGTGTTCCTCTCGGTGCTGGTGGCTCTGAAATCCTCCAGCGACAGACGGAGGTCACGCGAGATGGCGACGAAGCTAGGGTGTTGCAGGTATCACAGCGAGCGGCCAAAATGATCCCCAGGCTCTTCTGTTGTCTCTAGACCTGCAAAAAGTGTGAGAGGGTCGAGGTCAAAGTGCCTCGACCCCGCAGTGGGGAGGAAAGGGCTGTGGAGGCGAAAGAGAAGCTCGCCGGAGCGAGATCCGACGAGGTGGTTGAGAAGATGACAGATGGGATCGACGGTGAATCTACAGGTAGATAAGGATTCTAAGACTATAGATAAATACGCGAATGCAAGAAAAAGGGATAAAAATCAGGACCTTAAAGGCGAGTGTCACCTGATGTAAGACCTCGACGCCGGTGGCCGACGGAGGTAGGTGGAGCCGCCTCGACGCTCCCTCGATCCTCCTAACGGCCAGAAGAAGGAGCAGTCACTTCCTTCTTGCGATAGAGCATGAAAGGCAGAGAGAAACATGTCCAAAAGGGATTCAAGTTTGAATGGGAAGGTCAGCGTGCATTTGAATGGGATGACGAGGCGCTCCAAAGACCGAGTGAGATCGAGCGAATCAATGATCCAATCTCTAAGGAGAGATATAGGCGTGTATCTTAGATTATCGAAGATAAAAAATGCAGAAGGCATCGACACGGAAGGAGGAAAGATCTGACCTCGAAAAACTCGCAAAGACTACAAAAAATGAGGTTCAGAGCAAGGGCAGGCGCAGGTCGGAGAGTTGACCGTAGGTCAACTCTCCCGCCCTCCTCGTTGCTCCACGGGGACCAATCAGGAAAAAGCCTGGAAAATTGATTTGTTAATTCATTTTAAAATAACAAATGATTTAATTATTTTTAGATTACTAAATAAAAAATTCTTATTATTTTCTAAATTATTTTATTATGGTTTTTATTTATTTTTTAGAGTTATAAAATTATAAGTTACCTTTTATGGCCTAAATATATTTTTATTTTATTTTTCTGATGTATTTTATACAATTAAGTAAATAGATGTGTAATCTATATAGGTATAGATATAGGACTTTTACTTATGTATTTTATACAAGTATTTTGTTTTTGTATTTTTTATGTTTTTTTCCTATTTTAATATATACATATATTAGAAATAATATTTACAAAATTATAAAAATATAAAATTATAAAAATAATTTATAATAAATAAAATGAATATTTTAATCAGGTACAAGTATACAATAGGAGTCCAAAACCTAATGTTGACATGGATCTAGCGACGGTCTAGAGTAATCCACACAAGGCGGGATCACAATGTCGTAGAGGCGACCACTCACGAAACCCAGATCAATCAACAATTAACTCACAACATATGATCAAAAAATGACAAGCAAGATGCGGAGTTAAAATTTATTATAACTCCACATAAAAAGATGTGTATAGGAGCAAGGATGTAGAGGTCGAACACAAGGAACAATCAGGACAGATCGGACAAAATCAATGCTCAAGAATGAATTGATGTATTTTCCTATATGTGCTATTTTTATGGGTTTAATTTTATATATTTTTTATTTAATTTTTGATTTTATATTTTTATATTTTGATTTTTAATTTTTTGATTTTTATTTCCTTTTTACATATTTTTAATATTTTTTATATTTTCTTTTCTTTTAAATAATAAAGTATATATACAATAAAGAAAAGAGAGATATAATATATATATAGGTAAAAATAAGCAAAATTTAGGGAATAAAATAATTTTGTTCTTTTTATATTTTTCTAATGTTTTTGTTATTTTTCTATATTTTTTCTATTTTTTTGGTATTTTTAATGTCAAAAATACTGAAAATAGTGAATAGAATATAAATTCGAAATTTAAACAGGGATGAAAAATATCAAATAGAGTCAGAAATTCCCCAAATTAATTTTAAAATAAAGATAATAAAATAAGTAAAATTCGGAAATAGAAATTATATTTTTGTGATTTTTATGGATTTTTAATATTTTATAGAGATTTTAAGAGTTTTGTAATTTTTAGGAGTTTTCTTTTGTATTTTTAGTGATTTTTGTCCTGAATATAAAACACACGAAAATACACCAAATATATTTTTTGGGAATTTTTCAAGAAGTTTTTATAAGTTTTATGTATTTTCTAATGCAAACAGGGATGAAAATGCATGTTTTTGAATTTTTTAAATATTAAAATGCAATACGCAAAATAAAATTATGTCATGATAGAGCAATAAAACAGGAAGCTAGGGTAATTTTTTGGTGTTTTTTAGGATTTCATAGATGCAAGAAATAATGCAAACGATAAAGAGAAAATGCAACAAGCATGGGTATTTCTGTAATTATCTAAAAGTATCAGGGCCAAAGTAAAAATTTTCCACAAAAATATAATGCAGAAAAAATACTTTCTGGACTAAATAGAAATCACAAAAACTCAAAGTTAGGTCTGCAAAAAGACCAAGCCTGAATGTGACTATCACGTGCCTGGCAGGGACCTATACGTAAATAACAAAGACCTGAGGGCTATTCTGCAATTTTACAAAAAATATTACAACTGAATCCGAAAGCTTCAGGGCCTAATCGAAATAACATGAATAACGAGGGCCCCCTATAAAATTCCCCCATGCCACGTGCACAAGTCACGTGAGGTGACGTGGATAGGGGCCTATTTGCAAATTAAGAAAGTTCAGAGATGTTTTTGCAAATGTTACAAAAATTAACTAACTACAAATGAATGTTTCTGTGCTGAATATTAAATACAAAAAGGGCATGGGGTGAATATGCAAAATACCCAGACTAGGCGCATCCAACGGTTGAGGTGTGTTTTCTTGCCACGCGTCGATCAATGGACGATTGATACCCCTTCGCAGATGGATGGTTAGGATTAGATCCTGGCCCCTGGATCGTGCGGCTGTGGACGGGTGAGATCGAACGGCTGCGGAGGCCCCTGGAGGAATAGGCCTAATCTGACGGCTGGAAGACGATCGCGAAGAACAGGGAAGCAGGCCGGCGGAGATGAACTTCTCCGACATCGCTCCCTCTCCTCCGACGGAGGTTTAACTCAAACGTGGTTGAGGCGACTCCTGTAAGTCTGATCTGTGTGTCGGAGGCTCAAAAGGTGGACGATGGCCGCCGGAGGTGGCTAAGGAAGGCGGCAGATCGAAGAGGCTCCAGCTATCTCCGACGGAAGTACAAAGGCACACCAGGTGCTTGTTACGCTCCAGATACCTGCAAAAAATGGTTAAACCGCCAAGGGCAAAATGACTCGAAGGTTGGCGGAGCGAACGGGGCGGAGATGTCATAAATGGGAGCTTGCCGGAGCACAGCTCCAGCGAGGGGGTTGCGAAGTGATCTGGGGATGAAACTCGAAACGGATGATGGGGATCTACTCCCACGACTATGGAAAATGAAAAACACACGAAAAACTAAGAAAAGAAGGAACCTCGAAGGTGGGAATCACCTGAGATAGACCTCGACGGCGAAGCTCACCAGAGGTGGGTGAATACGCCCCTTCGTCGCTTCCTCGATCCACCTGACGGCCAGAAGTGGGAGTTGTCCCCTCCTTACTTCGATGGAGCACGAAAAAGCGGAGAGAAACAGGTCAATGGGTGTTCAAGTTTGAATGGGAAGGTCGGAGGTGTATTTGAATGGGTTGACGGGCGCTCCAAAGATCGAGAGAGATCGGGCGGATCGATGATCCAATCTCTAAGGAGAGATATAGGCATGTATCTTGGATTATCGAGGAGCAAAAATGCAGAAGGCATCGACACAAAAGGAGGAATGGTTTGACCTCAAAAAATTCACAAAGACGACGAAAAACGAGGTGTCAGAGTAGGGGCATGCACGGGTTAGAGAGTTGGTTGTGGGTCAACTCTCTGGCCCTCCTGGTTGGTCCACGTGGACCAACCAGGAAAAAGCCAGGAAAATTGATTTGTTAATTTATTTTAAAATAGCAAATGATTTAAATATTTTTAGTTATTAAATAAAATTGTTTATTATTTTATAAATTATTGTATTATGATTTTTATTTATTTTTTAGAGGTACAAAATTACAAGTTACCTTTTATGGCATATATAGGTATATTCATCTATATATTTTAAAATTGTTTTGTATTTTTAATTTTATTAATTTTGTTTATTATTTTATATATTTATAACTTGTTTATATATATCTAAATATATTTTCATTTTATTTTTCTGATTTATTTTATATAATTAAATAATTAGAACAATTATTTGTATAGGTGTAGATATAGGTATTTCACCTATGTGTTGTATACAAGCATTTTATTTTTATGTTTTTGTGTTTTTATTCCTCTTTTAATACACACACATATATTATAAATAATATTTACAAAATTATAAAAATATAAAATTATAAAAATAATAAATAATAAATAAAATGAATATTTTAATCAGTATAGCTATACAATAGGGGTCCAAAACTCAACGTTCAAACCGTAACTCCGAAAAATACGAAATCACCTTCATTAAATAGCTTATTAAAAGTTATATACAATTAAAGGTGATTTTGATAGATTTTTAGTTTTTTTATTCAAGAGATACATGTTTGGGAAGTTGGGATTTTGGAAACTTATTCAGATCATAACTTTTTATCTGTGCATTATTTTTGTGTGAAATCAATTTTGTATTTTTCTATATTTAATTATCTACAATTTCATGTACAAAGTTTATTTATTTGAAGTATAAAAAGTAGAACTAAAAATAGGCCACAAAATGAATAAAGAATGAATTAAATAAAAGGGAATTTTATTGGATTCTGGCCCTTATCTCCCCCTACTTTATTCCTTGTCGACCTAGTCATCTAGATGCCTAGGTCTAGAGATTTCGGGTCATAAAATATTTAAAATATTTTATTCTTTTTCTTTTATTTTCTTTATTCTATAATTTTAGCTTTTAAAACTGTAGTTTATACAATATTTACATATACATGCATGAATACTAAAACGTAGGAATTAGGGGTATTTACATGCATTTACTAGGGTTTTTTATGCCAAAATGATAGAATAAAGATGATGAAATGGAGGTTCATCATCCCCCTATAATTCCCTTTGCTAGTCCCTAGCAAACAATTATGCAATAAGTGCATACAAAGAAAAACAAAGAAAAGGAAAATAATAAAGATGGATTAACTTTAATTGTCAAACTTGTCTTCACAAAATCAAAGTTTGGAGCTTAGGTCGGACCTTTGGAATATTAGTGCGGGAGGAACCTTAATGAGAACCAAATTTAAAATCCAACAGCCTTCGAGAATCCGAAAACCCTGCTCAAGTCTCCTCAATAGCCAGGTCAGAAATATTTCAACACATACACAAACCCTTACAACTATGAATCTGACTCATACGATGTAAGTGATAGTGGCTCTCCTCAACTGAAATGACAAAGAGACTGACTTCTCCAGTATGACAACCCAATGATTCCCCAATCTAGTAACTCCTTTCTCGAGGAGCGGGGTATTCCCTTCTAAGTTCAAGTGGCAACCAGCTCAAGAGGAGGAGGTGAAGAGAAGAATGGACGGTAGCCAGTGTAGCTACCTATCCTAGGATGCAAGACCAGTGTAGTCAAGTCATCCAACTGCATGCTCACATAATTTGACTTTGATGCTCAATTTTGCTTATTGGCTATACAAAATATACACATACTCCGACATGCATTTTATTTTTAAACATGCCTGTCCATTTTTTGGAGTTTTTTTTGAAATACTATTTACAGCAGCATTTACATAAGGAGTTTTTTCTTCTTGAGCCAGTAGACTATCCCTCTTTTGAGGCTTTATTGCAACCCACACTCTCCTGTCTTTAGAATTCCTCATCACTGGAGGGGTTGGGTGCACTTCCCTCCTTAGAGGAGGACAAATGTTTCCACTCGTGTGCGTCTCATACCGGCAAATCCAATCCCTCACCACTCCAACTGAGTTGAGCCATGTGAAAGGTGCAGGTGTCCAAGTTAGGTCATTATCAACAAGTGTCGTGCATGTGCTCCGAAATACTCTACTTAAGCAGTCAAGAATCCATTGAACCAAGGCGCGTGATCCTCAAAGAATTAAGTCAACTAGACCTGAAGTACCTCAATTCCAGCTCTATAAGGTTCTTGTTATTAGGAAGATTTTAAGGTCCAACCAAGCTCCAATCTCTGGATTTTACTTAAACTTGTTCATCTATCAATCTCAATCCAAAAAATGCAAATGCTATGCAGAATGCAGAAAATATTTTTGTGATGCGATTTTCAAAGATTTTGAACTTTTTATGGATTTTTCAAAGGATGATGCATATGCAATTTTTTTGTATTTTCAAAAGGATTTTCAAATATTTTTGGGATTTTAATTTTGCAAATGTTTTTGGGATTTTTGAAAACAAAAGTTTTTGGATAAAACTAGGTCAAAATATTTACACAGGGATGCATCTTATATTTACAAGAAGTGGATTTTAAGAATTTACAAGGGTAAGTGGTCAATTTTATAGGTATATATATAAAGGATTATAGGTGTGATGTATATATTCCTCAAACTTATTTGAAAAAGGTTTTTCAAATAGTTTTGAAAACTATAGTACAAAATAGGCTTTACAAATATTTTTACAAACATGTACACACATTTAAAATCATTTTGCAAAGGTTTTTCAAACAATATAGATAGATTTTTCAAAATATTTTTGCAACCATTTTCAAACCATTTGCAAATTATTTTTCAAACATTTTATTTCACACAAAGAAAATAAATTTTTCAAACAAAATATTCTATAAAGGTTGAAAACATGTAACAACACATTTTCCAAATAGCTTTCAAAAGATTTTTCAAAAAGATTTTCAAACTATTTTCAAACATTTTGCAAAAACCATTTTCACCTGATTTATTAATCAGTAAATACAAAAAGAATTTGAGGAATAATCAACATCTTTTTATTAAGGTTTTTAATGAATTTTTAAGTATAATTAGCCATAATTATTAATAAAAATACGAAAGTACGAGTTACGGCTAAAGTATATACGCAGTATATACGACCCCCCTATATTTAGCTTGAGCTATGTCCTCATAGATCAAAGAGAAAAAGACAAGACATAACTCGTACCGAGTATAGAAAAGTCTAAAGAATAAAGAACGAATGAAGAAATGAATGAACGAATGAGAAGTCGACCCTCCCCCTATACTTAGAATCAAATAATCCTAAGTATAGCTGACTGTACATAAAGCAGTGAGGGTTAAGGTTGGGAATGAACAGATCGTACTCAGACTGTCTCCCCCTATACTTAGGGTAAGATATCCCTAAGTATAGACAAGAAGAGGAGACAATGGAGAGGATCAAAGAATAGAAGAACTCTCGAGGTGCACCCCCTCCTATACTTAGGACAAAGTACGTCCTATGTATAGAAGACTGACAATAATGGGCGGCACCTTTTTGGTAGATACAGAAAATAGAAAAGGAAAAGAAGAAAAGACAATAAACAGATCACAGCTCAGTCTGTCTCCCCCTATACTTAGGGTAAAATACCCTGAGTATAGACAAGAAGAAGAGAAATAAGAGGGGATCATAAAATAGAACAACTCGGTGTGTGCACCCCCCTATACTTAGGACAAGGTGTATCCTAAGTATAGCAAAATCATAAGATAACGACGGGGTGGCAGACATAAAGAATGAATGAATGATGGATATGGACATATGGATCTATACAGTGGAAGATGGAAGTTGATAAACATGTATGAGATGCAGGTGATGCGAGTCAAAGAGCACATCTCATACCAGATGAACAGGTGCAACGTCAACGGTCGGTGGATCATGATCTAGATATAGCTTCAGGCGCTGACCGTTAACTCGAAAGGTAGAGGAAGATGACAACTCAGATGTATCAAACACTGCCATTGTCACGTACCTTTCTGACCACATATGGACCTTTCCATTTACTCTATAATTTTTCTGGAAATTATTTCAGCCTAGAATCAAACAACCATACACGTTGATCAGTCTTAAACTGTTTATGGCTGATATGAGAATCGTGCCATATCTTCACTTTTTCCTTGTACTATAGGCTACTCGAAAAGGATGTATCTCTCAGTTCCTCTAGGGCTACCAACTCTGCTTTCCTATGTTCTCATATACTCTCGAGATCCAATAATAACTCTGTAACTGCCCATAGTGACTTGTGCTTGATTTCCACTAGCAAGTGGCACGGCTTTCCATAGACGAGACGAAAGGGAGATGTCCCTAATGGTGTCTTGAAGGAAGTCTGATAGGGCCACAAGATCGAGTCCAAAAGTTGTGACCAATCCTTTCGGTATGGGCGGACTACCTTCTGTAAAATAGTATTGATCTCCCTGTTCGATACTTCATCAATACCATTGGTCTGAGGGTGATATGGAGTGGCAACATGATGGTCAATGTTGAACTCATCCGCAGCCCTTACCTTATCGTTAATAAAGTGAGTCCCCCCGTCTGAAATCAGAACTCTAGGTACCCCGAACCGTGAAATGATATTTTTCCTAAAAAATCGACACACAGTCTTAGTATCTGCGGTTCGGGCGGGGATGGCCTTGACCCAACGACTCGCATAATCCAAAGCAAGCAGAATGTACTCAAACCCCTGACTCTTAGGAAATGGGCCCATGAAATCAATGCCCATGCGTCAAAAACCTCACAAAAGTGAATGGGTTGCATGGGCATCATATCTCTCTATCCGCAAGTACCCATCTTTTAACAGTCAGTACACCTCTTCACAAATTCATCTGAATCCTTGAAGAGAGTAGAGCACCAAAGGTCGGATTGGAGCACCTTATGCGTTGTCCGTCTCCCAGAATGATGTCCTCCTACCTCAAGCTTGTGGCAGTAGGTGAGGACGCTATGCTGCTCTTCTTGAGGAATACACCACCTCCAGATACTATCCCCTCCTTCATGATAAAGGATGGGATCCAATGGTATGACTTGGCCTTTGTAAGGAAGGTCTCATGTCGCCGCCTGGGCCAACCTTGTGGAACCGTCTTGGCGACAAGATAGTTCGCAATGTCGGCGTACCATGGGAGCAAGGAAATAGCAAGGATCGCCCCATCTGGAAATGTCTCAGTAATAGGTGCAATGGGCTCAGATTCCTCATTTTTCTCTAATCAGGAGAGGTGATCCGCCACCACATTCTTAACTACAGGTTTATCCTTAATATCAATATCAAACTCCTAGAGTAGAAGGATCCATCTGGTAAGCCGAGCTTTGGCATCCTTCTTTGCCGTGAGGTATCGAATGGCGGTGTGATCTATAAAGATAGTCACTCTTGATCCCAGAATATATGATCTGTACTTATCCAAAGCAAAGACTATAGCTAGCATCTCCTTCTCAGTCACAGTGTAATTCCGCTGAGCGGCATCCAAAGTCCGGCTAGCGTAGTGAATGGCATACGACAATCCATCCCTCCTCTGTCCAAACACTGTCCCTACGGCAAAATCAGAAGCATCTGTCATGATCTCAAATGGGAGAGACCAATCGGGTGGCTGAAGGACAGGAGCCTCAACAATAGATTCTTGAGAGTCTCAAATGACGCAAGACACTTATCATCTACAATGAATTCGGTGTCTTTTGTCAGCAAATCAGTGAGCGGTCGGGCAATACGACTGAACTCCTGAATGAACCATCGGTAGAAACTGACATGCCCTAGAAAAGACCGCAATTGTCGTAGATTGGACGGTGGATTGAGTTTTCTGATGATATCTACCTTGGCTGGATCAACCTCTACGCCCCTGTTTGAGATGATATGGTTAATGGCCGTCCCTTGGGTCACCATGAAGTGACTCTTCTACCAAGATAAGACAAGATTGACCTCAATGCAACGCTGAAGTACACGGTCTAGGCAGTCAAGACAAGCATCAAACCCATCGCCACAGACCGAGAAATCATCCCCAACAACGGTGCCATTTGATGACACGGATCTAGCGAGGGTCTAGAGTAATCCACACATGGCGGGATCACAATATCGCTGAGGCGACCACTCACGAAACCCGGGTCAATCAACAATTAACCCACAATAGATGATCAAACAATGACAAGCAATCATGCAGAGTTAAATTTTATTATAACTCTACATAAAAGATGTGTATAGGAGCAAGGATGTATAGGTCTAACACAAGGAACAAGCATGACAGATCAAGCAAAATCAATGCTCAAGAATAAATGTGATGTATTTGCCTATATGTGCTATTTTTTGTGGGGTTTCAATTTTATATATTTTTTTATTTAATTTTCGATTTTATATTTTTATATTTTGATTTTTAATTTTCTGATTTTTATTTCCTTTTTATATTTTATATTTTTTTATATTTTCTTTTTCTTTTAAATAATAAAAGATGAATACAACAAAGAAAAGAGAGATATTATATACAGGTAAAAATAAGCAAAATTTAGGGAATAGAATATTTTTGTGCTTTTTATATTTTTCTAATATTTTTGTGATTTTTCTATATTTTTGCTAATTTCTTTGATATTTGTAATGCCAAAAATATTGAAAATAGTGAATAAAATATAAATTTGAAATTTAAACAGGGTTGAAAAATATCAAACAGAGTCAAAAAATCCCCCAAATTAAGTTTAAAATAAAGATAATAAAATAAGGAAATTTCAGAAATAGAAATTATATTTTTGTGATTTTTTTATGGATTTTTAGTATTTTATAGAGATTTTCGGGGTTTTGTAATTTTTAGGAGTTTTCTTTTGTATTTCTTAGTGATTTTTGGCCTGAATATAAAGCACAAGAAAATACACGAAATATATTTTTTTGGGAATTTTTCAATAAGTTTTTATAATTTTTATGTTTTTTCTAATGCAAACAAGGATGAAAATGCATGTTTTTGAATTTTTATAAATATTAAAATGCAACAAATATGCAAAATTAAATTATGGCATGATAGAGCAATAAAACATGAAGCTAGGGTAATTTTTTGGGATTTTTTAGGGTTTCATAGATGCATGAAATAAATGCAAACAACAAAGAGAAAATGCAACCTAGCAGGGGTAAATCTGTAATTATCTAAAAGTATCAGGGCCAAAGTGCAATTTTTCCACAAAAATGTAATGCAATAAAAATACTTTCTGGACTAAATAGAAATCACCAAAAACTTAGGGTTAGACCTGCAAAAAGATCAAGCCTTCACATGACTATCACGTGCCTGGTAGGGTCTATACACATATAACAAAAACCTGAGGGCTATTCTGCAATTTTACCAAAAAATATTACAACTGAATCTGAAAGTTTCAGGACCTAATCGAAATAGCATGAATAGCGAGGGTCCCCTCGTAAAATTCCCCCACCCCACGTGCACAAGTCACGTGAGGTGACGTGGACAGGGGCCTATTTGCAAATCAGGAAAGTTCGGGGTTGTTTTTGCAAATGTTATAAAAATTAGCTAACTACAAATGAAAGTTTCCGTGCTGAATATTAAATACAAAAAGGGCTTGGGGTGAATATGCAAAATACCCAGGCTAGGCACATCCAACGACTGAGGTGCATTCTCTTGCCACGCATCGATCAATGGACGGTCGATACCCCTTCGCAGATGGATGGCAAGGATTAGATCCTAGCCCCTGGATCGTGCGGCTGTGGATAGGAGAGATCGAACGGCTGCGGAGGCCCCTGGAGGAACAGGCCTAATCTGACGGCTAGAAGACGATCTCGAAGAACAGGAAACAAGCCGGCAGAGATGAACTTCTCCGACCTCTCTCCCTCTCCTCTGACAACGGTTGAAACTCAAACATGGCTGAGGCAACTCCTACAGGTCTGCTCTGTGTGTTGGAGACTCAAAAGGTGGACGGCGGCCACCGGAGGTGGCTAAGGAAGGTGGCGGAGCGGAGAGGCTCTAGGTATCTCCGACGGAAGTCCAAAGGCGCACCAGGTGCTCGTTACGCTCCAGATACCTACAAAAATTGGTCAAACTGTTGAGGGCAAAATGCCTCGAAGGTTGGCAGAGCGAATGGGGGCAGAGATGGCGTAAATGGGAGCTTGCCAGAGCATAGCTCCGGAGGGGTTCGAAGTAATCTGGGGGCAAAACTCAAAACGGATGATGGGGATCTACTCCTACGACTATGGAAAATGAAAAACGCACGAAAAACTAAGAAAAGAAGGAACCTCGAAGGTGGGAATCACCTGAGATAGACCTCGACGGCCAAGCTCGCAGCAGGTGGGTGGATACACCCCTTCGTCGCTTCCTCGATCCACTGGATGGCCAGAAGTGGAAGCTGTCACCTCCCTCCTTCTATGAAGCACAAAAAAGCAGAGAGAAACGGGTCGAAGGGTGTTCAAGTTTGAATGGGAAGGTCGGAGGTGTATTTGAATGGGTTGACGAGGCGCTTCAAAGATCGAGGGAGATCAGGCGGATCGATGATCCAATCTCCAAGGAGAGATATAGGCGTGTATCTTGGATTATCGAGGAGCAAAAATGCAGAAGGCATCGATACAAAAGGAGGAACGGTTTGACCTTGAAATATTTGCAAAGACGGTGAAAAACGAAGTGTCAGAGCAGGGGCAGGCGTGGATCAGAGAGTTGATCGCGGGTCAACTCTCCGGCCCTCCTGGTTGGTCCACGTTAACCAACCAGGGAAAAGCCTGGAAAATTGATTTATTAATTCATTTTAAAATAGCAAATAATTTAATTATTTTTAGGTTATTAAATAAAAATTGTTTATTATTTTTTAAATTTTTTTATTATGACATTTATTTATTTTTTAGAGGTACAAAATTACAACTTACCTTTTATGGTCTATATAGGTATATTCATCTATATATTTTAATATTTTATTTTTATTTTGTATTTTTAATTTTATTAATTTTGTTTATTATTTTATATATTTATAACTTTTTTTATACACTTAAATATATTTTTATTTTATTTTTCTGATGTATTTTATACAATTAAATATTAGAACTATTATTTGTATAGGTGTAGATATAGGTATTTCGTTTATATATTGTATACAAGTATTTTATTTTTATGTTTTCTTTGTGTTTCTATTCCTGTTTTAATACACACATATATTATAAATAATATTTACAAAATTATAAAAATAGAAAAGTATAAAAATAATAAATAATAAATAAAATGAATATTTTTTCAGTATAACTATACAATAGGGGTCCAAAACTCAACATCCAAACCGTAACTCTGAAAAATACGAAACCATCTTCATTAAATAGCTTATTAAAAGTTATATACAATTAAAGATGAATTTGACATATTTCAAATTTTTTATTCAAGAGATATAGGTATGGGAAGTTGGGATTTTGGAAACTTATTCATATGATAACTTTTTATCTGTACATTATTTTTGTGTGAAATCAATTTTTTATTTTTCTATATTTAATTGTCTACAACTTTCATGTACAAAGTTTCTTTATTTGGAGTATAAAAAGTAGAACTAAAAATAGGTCCCAAAATGAATAAAGAATGAATTAAATAAAAGGGATTTTTATTGGATTCTGGCCCTTATCTCCCCCTACTTTATTCCTTCTCAACCTAGTCATCTAGATACCTAGTTCTCGGGGGTTTTGGTCATAAATATTTACAATATTTTCTTTTTTTTCTTTTCATTTCTTTTTTCTATAATTTTAGCTTTTAAAACTGTATTTTATACAATATTTACACATACATGCATGGATGCTAAAATGTAGCAATTAGGGGTATTTACACGCATTTACTAGGATTTTTGAGGCCAAAATGATAGAATAAAGATGATGAAATGGAGGTTCATCACCTAACTTTCACACTGTAACTCAGAAAAAATATGTAACCACCTTCAATAAATAGCTTATTGAAAGTTATATACAATTAAAGGTGATTTCGATACATTTGGAGTTTTTATTTGAGAGATACAGGTCTGGGAAGTTGAGATTTTGGAATCTTATTCAGATCATAACATTTTATCTGTAAATTATTTTTGTGTGAAATCAATTTTGTATTTTTCTATATTTAGTTATCTACAAATTTCATGTACAAAGTTTCTTTATTTGAGGTATAAAAAGTGGAACTAAAAATAGGTCCCAAATTAAATAAAGAATGAATTAAATAAAAGGGATTTTTATTGGATTCTCGCCCCCTACTTTATTCCTTATCGACCTATTCATCGAGATGCCTAGGTCTCGGGGTTTCGGGTCATTTAATATTTGTAATATTTTATTCCTTTTCTTTTCTTTTCTTTATTCTGAAATTTTGACATTTAAAACTGTGTTTTGTACACTATTTACACAATGATGCATGAATGCTAAAATGCCAGAATTAAGGGTATTTACATGCATTTACTAGGAGTTTTTGAGGCCAAAATGATAGAATAAAGATGACGAAATGGAGGTTCATCACCATGCCATCCATGAGTTGCCATCTCGAGGGTCAAAAGGAAGATTGACAATGGATGAATGATATATAGATGAACAAGAAATAAAAGGAGTATAAAACAATAGAACGACTCAAAGCGAGCAGGGGTCAAATGAGAATAAAAGAAGAGAAAATGAAATGCAAAATTTTCACAAGTGTGAGAGACTTGATCTTTGACTTTAATCTAAATCAAATAAATACTAAAGTTGTGGATTTACCAACGCAACCCAAGTGAAGCCGTAAGAGTTAGGCTATTTTATCTTTTCAATTTTATGGTTGTTTTGCAGGCAAATCTTTTGACAAGTCCTTAGGAGGGTTATCCATATAGGAGTGTGTGTACAACCCAAAAAGTATCACATACTTCTTCCACCTCCTTTCTAACCTTTGATCTGTGTAATTTGAGGTCCTTGATCTCGTTCTTGGAGAGCTACTTAGCTAAAGAATAGAGAACAAAAGTCAATATGCAAAACCACTACTTCCCTCGCAAGTGAGGTACTCAGACGCAAACCACTGAAATAGACACACCCGTGAGGGAGTGGCAAAAGCTCAGTACTTTAGACCAAGTCGAATGCTCTATATAAGGTGGGAACACATTGCATGAAAAGGCCCTACTCGGTCACATACGATAGAAACACCAATACTTCATCGTCTTAGGTGATAATCAAGGTTGCCACAGATCAGGTTTTGGCTCTAATCCTTAGGGGGTGCGCTTCGCTCAGTCTGAATAGGTATCTAAAAACAAGGAGAGCTTTATGAAACCAAAACAAGGATGTGCATTACCGATTTTAATTAAGATCAAAGTTTATTACTAATCCCCTTGTTTTAATTTTTTATTTTCACTTTTTTGGGGTATTTTTCAATAAAAATGTGCCTAACAATTTTTTTATATTTTCTTTTTTATTGTAAGTGAAATAAATAAGAGGGAGAAGGAGGAAAGGCAATGAAAATGGATACAAAAGTGGAGATAACAACTTCATATCAAATGATGCATGCAAAGGAAGAAGACTCACATTCCCAATGCTCTCTATGTGGGATGCAAAATAGTATTGAAATATTTACACTATATGAGCGGTATGCAAAGCAATAAAAGCATCCTAAACAAGAATTGCTATTAATGAGAAGAATCAAATGCTAATCACTTAAAAGTGGATCCTAAAGTATCCATTCTTGGAGACTCCTCGGTGCTTGTGACAATCGGTCCTGCAAGCGCTGTGTGGATTCTCTCACGGCTTGTGGTTACAAGTTCAAGTAATTAGCAATTAATTTTTGACTAAGTCCACACGAAATAATCTATAGGTACATGCTTCTTATTAGGTTGTGAACCTTGCTACCGATGCAAGCAATCTTAGATCGAGGGGCTCAATCACATAAATGAAAGAAAAAGAAAGGCGGAAAGCTCAAAACTCGTAAAACAAAATAAAAGAGAGCGATGAAACTACGAAAAATGATGACAAGCTACCCAGGTGAACAGACACTCGGGAAATGGACCTCATTAAGTTAGGTAGTGTCAAAGTCCAAATTATTACAAATAATGAAATAAAAATGAAAAAATACACTCTCTCATAAAATAAAAAATAGAGAGAAGAGCTGCTCCTTCTCCTTCTCTCTCTATCACTCCCGCCTCCTCTCTACCGGTTGTCTCACAAGTAGAAGAGCTAACCTTCTCGCAGCTCAGGTGCGTCTGCCTCCTAAGAAGTGATCGTTGCCACGCAGTCCCTTGCAAGAAAGATCAACAAAGAAATAATGGGTCAGAATAGATAAACAATTATCAAAAATGGAAGAGAAATAAAGAGGCAAAATAATGTGCAGGTATGTACAACTAATGCTACGCTATCTGTTTCTTTGCAGCAACGACACCATTTGAAAGAGACCAAAGAACATAGCAGAGCGATCGTGAGGTCACACAAGGCAGACCTCAATCGATGAAGTGACCAATGCTAAGCTCAATGTTCAATCTCAACAATCAATCCACAATATAAAAATCAAGCAATGAAATCAAGGTGTATGTGGATTGAAATTTATTATAACCCTACCAACAAGTGTGTATAGTGACAAGTAGGTGTAAGGTGTCGTACACAGGGAATAAGGGATGTAGCAGGTATATTATTTATGAATAAATAATATAGGTATATGTATGTATATGCAAGCATAATATTCATTCAAAGCTTTTGTAGGCTTTAATTTCTTTTTGAATTTTATATTTTATATTTTATATTTTTTAATTTTCTAATTTTGAATAATTTTTTAATATATAATAAATAGATATCAGATTATATGTATAAGTGTATAAGGTGATGTATAACACGGGTAATATATAATAATATATATAGAATAAATGTATAAAAATCAGAAAATATCCTAAAGAAAAGTCCTTTTATTTTTAAAATATTTTTAAAATATAATTTGGATAATTATAATAAATAATACTAATAATATGCATATACACTAATACAAAGTTATATATAAGCTATACAATTTATTATACTTATAAATATAGGTATTTATAGTCAAACATTTCAAAAAAAATATTTTTGTAATTTTTCAAATATGCTTCTATTTTTTGAATTTTCTAAAAATTTTGGCTAATTTTTGTATTTTTAAAATCGAAAGTAAAGCAAAACAGGGCATTTTTAATTAAGCTGAATTGATGTGAGTTTTAAAAATATAAAATAGCTTCAAAATTCTCAAAATTAATTTTAATACATAGTAGAAAATATATGTAAAAGTGCAATCCATAAAACTTTTTTTTAGATTTTTATAAAATATTTTTAAATTTTTAAGGGTTAGCAAGGGTTTGCTTATTTTAGGAGTTTCTTTTGATTTTTTTGTGACTTTTGTTCTGGAATGCTAAATTAGGATAATAAACAATATGTATTTTATTTGAATTTTTCAAAGAGATTTTATACTTTTTTGTATTTTTAAGGCAAACAAGGAAATAAATCTCTCCCTTTATTTTTAATAAATAATAAATGCAACAAAGATAACAAACAAATCACATAGCGTGAATAAACAAGTCAGCATGCATTGTCCATAATTTTTGCATAATTTTCGAAGAACAAGAGATATTTTTAATAAATATAAATGCAAAAATAAAAATAAATCATGTTGGAAGGGGCATATTTGCAAATAAATTAAATTCCAAGGGGGGAGATGGGGGAATCAATGGAGAATGTAGAGAGGAGTCGAATGGAGTGAAAATCGAGGTGGAAGAACATATGATTCATGGCGATTGGGCTTGGAGCTCGAGCTCTAGGAGATTTGGGATTTTATAAACTAAACATATTGACTTAATTAAAGCTGGAATTAAAGATGAAATTTGAAACTACAACTAAGAAATTACCTAGGGACGAGAGATGGGGCCTTGACTTGGCTGGGTGACCAAGGAAGCTAAACCAGACGGTGGTGGGTTCCGACGATGGTCGGATCTTGCTCCTTCGCTGCTCCTCCTCGCTGCTGAACCTCCCAATCTCGAGTTGTCACCAAGAGGAAGGGAATGGTGTGAATCTGAGGGGCTAAGAGTGTGCTAAGAGGGATCTGACTCAGATTGGAGGCGGAGGAGGATTGTTTATGGACAGAGTGAGGAGGCTGATTGACTGAGGATTATTGAGGAATCAGGGCTATGTACCAAAAATCAAAAGAATGGACGTGTATTAGGGGTGATCGACGGTGATTTTGCGTGAAAAATCTAGTCGAAAAGAATGATTCAACAATCGGGACAAAGGGGAGATGATGGGTAGTTGACAGATTGTCAAGTCAGAGAAGCCCAAGGGGGTAGTTGACCGGTGGTCAACTAGAGTTTTCCTCTAATTGGTCCACGTGGATTTACAAGAAAATTTTATGGCTAAAATATTTTATGAATTCAATAATACTGACAAACAATTTTATTAATTTTTGATGAAAACATGAAAAATGTTTGTAATTTTATATAGTAATTTATCCTATGCTTATTTATTTTTAAGGCCATTTATTAGGTTAGTACTTATATGTGTAAGTATTGGTAATTATACCTATATTTTGATATTTTTATTTTATATTATATATTTTATTATTTTACATATGTATTTTACATAATTTTAATTTTTTAAATACATATTTAGATATTTTACTGTATTTTTTTGAGTTTATATGTACTCTTAATTAATTATGTACATATATAGTATAGGTATATATATGTATACTTTACCTATGTATTGAGATGTATTATTTAATTTGTTTTCTTTTTTGATGATTTTATTTTAATTTAGTTATGTACATATAATTTAAATACTATTTACAATTTTATAAAAAATATAAGGATTTGAAAAATATAAAGAATCGATATATTGAATAAATATACAAGTATAGTGCACAATAGGAGCCCAAAACCTAATTTTGATCAATTTTGACATGGCATGGAGAAGATACATGTATGTGAAGTTTTTATTGCGACCTTTTATTTTGTTTGTCCCAAGCACACTATGCATTATTTTTATTTAAAATCAATTTTGTATTTTTTGTGTTTTTATCTACAACATTAATTTTAAGGGGTTTTTTTATTTGAGGTGTAAAAATAATGAACTAATGTGTGCCAAAATGCTATTATTGATTAATTAAAAAATTAGGGTTTTCATGTGTTTTTTGTACAATTTCTCTACCATATCCCCACTTTATTCCTTTTAGATCAAATCATCATGATGACTTGATATCAAGGTATAGGGTCATTCAATACCTTTGGCATCTCATTTGTTTTTCTTTTCTTCCTTTATTCTTTTATTTTGGAATTAAATGCATAATTTATGCAATATTTTATAAATTATTTTACAAATTACAAAGTGTTTACTTTGACAAGTTAATGACATACACATACATTTAGCTAGGGATTTAAGGTGAAAATGAAAGAATAAAGGTGATGAAAGAGAGATTCATCAGTCACGCCACTCTTATAAGTAAGTAAATGCTCTTTCCTCTTCTTCAAGAGAGTATTTGCCATGAAATGGTCTTAAGTCGTTACACAATATAGGATGACTTTTCCTTCTTCATTTCTATCCCTGAGTCCGTGGCATCCATGAACACTAGCATACCCTAAACATCCTTTCCATCATGTCCATTAAGATCTCCATCTAGGTGATGAATACCCATTCATCTATCTTTATTCTTCCATTTTGTATTGTAAATATCACTAAATTGTACAAATAAACATTCATTATTTAAATGTAAATAACACATAATTATTTGTATTTAAATTTAAAATAAAATAACAAAGAAAAGAAAAGGAAAATAAATGAAGTATCAAAGATACTGAATGACTCTGAATCCCAAGACCAAGTCAATATTGATTGAATCGATAAGTAATAAAGTAGGGGGAGATAAGGGTCAAATACTATATAAGAAACCCTAACTTTTGCTTCATAAATAACATTTTTTACATCATTTTATTCTTTATTTTACAGACCTCAAATAATAAATCTTCATGAAACTTGTACACAAAAATACATAAACAAATTTTGAAAATAATTTTCAATAAAAATAATGCACTATGCAACTGGAACACAGATGAAAAAGCCACGAACCAGACTTTACAGGTCGTTATCTCCTTCATATGAACTCAAAATTGACCAAACTTATCTTCATTGTATTTAAAATCAAATTATCTATTTAAGGAAGGTATTTTCATTAAAAATGAAGTTAAGATACAAAAGTCTGCTTTGTGGGGGACCATTGTACTGTGTACCTTTATATAATATTCATATATTTTATTCTTTATATTTTTATACGCCTTATATTTTTAAATTATTGTATATATTATTTAAAACATATTTAAAATATAAACATAAAATGAAAACAAAAATTTATATGAAAGAGGTTAATTTTTATGTTAAAATTGTGTAAGCTGATAACAAATTTTGCGAATAGAACACAAAGAAAATTATAAGAATGATGTTAGGAGCAGATATCCTGACTTTTCATATTATGATTAAAGTGGTTAAAATAGCATAGGGAGATTGATTTTTCCATGCTAGCCATCTTGAGAGAAACTCGGCACATATTGAGTGTTAGGCTCATAACATGTGTTATTTTTCTTTGGAGGAATACAATTATTTATTTATTTATTTTTTCAGTTCGAGGCGAACTATTAGTCTTCGTGAAGTTAAACTGGTGCGGACTACCTGATGGTTTTGTTTTGGAGTGATGTCAATATGCCCACTGGAACATTTATTATGCTACTTAATTGTTAGTTTCTTTTTGGAAAGTTATCCTTGATGGAGTTGTAATAAGAGAACTATCAAGTCGACTGGACTTTATTAAAAATGAGATTTTTTTACTCATTGATTACCATGCATGATTCGAAAATGATTCGGTTGTACGATCAAATCTTATATCCTTCGGCCGATCCGCATCCGTTAAATCAAAACTTAACCATATATTTCTATTATTAGCAATATTTGAAAAGGAATTGGTAGGGGTCAGTTGCTTGCATGTTTGCCCTGACATATAAATAATATGTTAAAATCAGGTGATGGCCGAATTCCAGACCATATATGACTAAATGTAGACATCCGAACAATGACGGAGTTAAAAACTTTTTATAGAGGGGGCACAAACTAAAAGAATAATTTATATGTTGATTATTCTATTACCAACTGACAAGTAAAGTAATTATGACGCTGTAAAAAATGACACACTTTGATTGAACTTCCTTTTTTAGCTTTATGCGAAGTGCATGGATCGTCTACTATGTTGTTGTTTCTGCAGTAACCGCTTGAGCCGTTTGATCTTGATCGAGCGGTTCACACAAATTTACATGGTACATGCCCACAAAAAGTGTGAAATCGTGCAAACCGCTCAATCAAGATAGAGCGACTCAAGCGGTTACTGCAGAGTCTGTTGTAGTACCCGCTACAGCGGACGATCCAATCCCTTATGCGAATGAGACACATGTAAGAGATTTGGGCTTCCTTTTTTTGAAAAATCGCCCAATTTTAATTACATATATATAATCATTGACATCATATAAATCAAAATTCATATACTCAAAATAAATCAAGTGTGACGATGGTTTTTTTAGCTTGCGACAACAAAATTTATATTGCCACAAGTCATGTATATGTTGTGGTAAAGCAACATGTTTCTTTTTTAAATTAAGTTGAATATAGATTGTATTAGCTTAATATATAGTGTAGAAGTACTTTCTATTAATATAGCATTATAAAATATGTTGCAATAATGATCTAGGACATCAGATTTATAACTATATCAACAATTTATTCGACTATAGATTATCGTCATATAACATTCATTGTTAAATATTGGCTAAATAAAGATTTGTGGCAATGATATGTTTGTTACTACTACTCTAATTATATATAATATAGTATATATAATATCAGATGAATTTATAGATAAAATATCCTATACTTTGTGACAACAAAAAGTTCGCGACAATAGAAATAATCGATAACTAATTATTTTCGACTCTCATATTTATTACTTCAATTAATTTATTGTAGTGATAAAATTTTAGATAATTATATATTATAGTAAGATTTTGAAACTTGTTACAATAAATAAAGCTTCAAAAATTAAATGTGCTATCAAAATATTAGTACACTATCGATACGAACTCAAATATATTTAGTTGACATCACTAACAATATAGAACTTATAAAGAACTAAATCATAAATCAAAGTTAGATACACACCTTTTTTGATCTGGAGAGGGAAACAGATAGATGGAGGAGAAAGTTAGAAAGAAAGATGTGTAAAGAGAATATGTGGGGAAATACTTCGCAGATTAAGAGCTAGAATGAGAAAATTGTAAACATAGATCATAGTGTTTGACATTTTTAACTTTTTTTTTAAAATTAATAAGTTAGATTAGTATATAAAAATCAAATTAGCACTATATATTTAACATATACATCAATAATACATGGAAGATTACTTAGAATCTATGAGGAGAATGTGTCCCTCCATGTCCCCCTCTAGATCCGTCCATGCATCTGAATATGCCAATTGGCTATTTGATCAAAACTCAAAGTACTCGGAAAAAATACATACATCAAGTGAACAAATACCCAGTAGACGTTCTAGAAACCATAGGGTAAATTATATGAGAACTCCGTTTTGGATAATTATTCGCAAAATGGATCTAATATATCCTCGGAAGCTTCGGAACCTTACTCTGTAATCCACCCATAACTAAGGGCAAAATCGGAAGTCAAAACGGACAGGAACAAAAGAACAAACGTGTCCCGTTTCAAAATGCGAAGGACAATGGATGAGTTAAAGTATAGATCGGACATTTCTCTGACAGCAGTTAGATTCCTTCCACACTCCTTTTTACACACCTTTGTGGCCGCCACTACTTTCCCATTCCAACTTCTTTCTTTTTTTAAATCTTTCCGAGCAATCTTCCATGTATTTTTTTTATAGAATGCATTACGTGAAAGCACTTGAATTATACATCTGATTTTTATGTTTTATCCTTCGTTCTTTGTGCGAATGTCTGTACTGTGAATAGATGCAATAGAAATGTGATTATGATATCACTATCTTATTTCAAGATAAAGTCCTCAAAAGACGGCTTTCGAGCGCGGATCCTCTGCTGGCCAGCAGGGATCTGCGATAAAGAGGGACGGTGTCTGAGCCGTTCGATCGAGATCGAGCGGTTCGCACTAAAAAGGCCCACATAACCCATGATTTCGTGGGAACCGCTCGATCTCGATCGAGCGGCCCGGACGCCCTCCCTCTTTACAGCAGGTCCCTGCTGGCCAGCAGAGGACCCGCTCCCGACCGCTTTCCCCATGGAAGTCATGGTTCCTGCAGTTTTTCATTCTTGAGTGTGAAGCACATGCATTTATGGCCTCTCCTTCGATGGATCAAGATCCAACGGCTGCGATCCGATCACTCATATCGAACGGCTATGTGTGCGCTTAGGCGCGTGTTTATATATACATAGGTGAACATTCATCTGCAATCCAAGTTCTCACCTCCATGGCCACATCTCAAGTAGTACCCAGATGGAGCCCCACCCCTCCCTCCCGCAACATCGAGCTACGCAACGACTCCATTGACAAATCCTTCCCTTTCGCCACCAGCGACTCCTTCAGTGATCCCTTACACCGCCACCATCAGCAACAACAACTCAACTATCTTCCCGAAGCCGACACTGACGAGGGCGTCGATCGCTCCAATTCGAAGGATAGCAAGCACCCACTTCTCGACAGCAAAGGCGTGTTCTTGACGTGGGAGGATCTATGGGTCATGGCACCAGATGGGAACGGCGGAAGGCGGCCCATACTCCAGGGGCTCGTCGGCTACGCGCAGCCCGGCGAGGTCCTTGCCATCATGGGGCCTTCCGGTTGCGGCAAATCCACCCTGCTCGATACCTTAGCAGGTAAGATTGGCCTGATCATGGACTACTTGTTTTAGCATTTAGATTGACTGATCATCACCATTCCTTATGGAGTAATCTCGTGGAACACTTTGCGTGCAGGGAGGTTGCCGTCGGAGACGCGGCAGAGTGGGAACATCTTCATCAACGGCCGCCGGCAGAAGCTGTCATTTGGCACTTCCGTAAGTTTGGAGCATCTTTTACCAAAAAGATCCTGTCTTTTTTCCTGCAAACTGCACCATAGCCCTTGTTGTTATATATGAAAAAAATTCGTTATGCGTATATTTAGGCTTATGTGACGCAAGATGATATACTCATGACGACGCTTACTGTGAGGGAAGCCGTGTGCTACTCCGCCCAGCTGCAGCTGCCGAACACCATGACGGTGGCCGAGAAGAAGGCGAGAGCGGAGGAAACGATAACGGAGATGGGTCTCATCGATGCGGCGGACACGAGGATCGGAGGGTGGGCTGTGAAGGGCCTCAGCGGCGGGCAGAAGCGACGAGTGAGCATATGTCTGGAGATCCTCACCAGGCCTAAATTGTTGTTCCTGGACGAGCCTACAAGTGGGCTCGATAGCGCGGCATCGTACCACGTGATGAACCGCATAGTGAGGCTGGCAGGACACGAGGGTATGACCGTGCTCGCGTCCATCCACCAGCCCAGCAGCGACGTCTTCAAGCTCTTCCACTCCCTCTGCCTCCTCGCCTACGGCAAGACCGTCTACTTCGGCCCACCTTCCAAGGCCAGCGAGGTATCTTCTACGACTTTGGTCGCTATGCAATACTTTAAAAAATTAACCATCTAACAATACATGAATCGATAATAAACTAGAAAGCAGGGCTGTACTATCAAATAGCTCGCTGTTTGACTAATTTATGACTAATTCCAGTTTTTCGCGGTGAATGGATTCCCGTGCCCAGCCCTGACCAATCCGTCCGACCACTACTTGAAGACCATCAACAAAGACTTCGACAAGGTTCGTATTTCGATCAAAATTCAAACCCAAACCTTCCATCTCAACTATTTGATCACATTCTCTATATATGACTCCAATCCAATTTGACTCTCACAGGACATAGAGCAAGGGCTTGACCAAGAAGAAGGAACAGTTGCGAAAGTCATCGACATCCTCACCGAATCCTACGCATCTTCCTCTGCCCGCCGCCAAGTGATCGACCACATTACAGATATCTGCAAAACAGTGAGCTGAACTTACGATAACTGACTCTAACAACTTATTCGAATTTAATCCGATCGATACAACTTTTTATAGGAAGGAGAGGTGGTGACGAAGAGGAGCCAAGCGCGCTTCTTGACACAGTCCATCGTCCTCACGAGGAGGTCGTTCGTGAACATGTACCGGGATCTCGGTTACTACTGGCTACGGTTCGCGATATACATCGCACTATGCCTTTGCCTAGGAACTATTTTCTACCATATCGGCCACAGCTATGGATCCATTCAGGTAAGACGATGTTAAATGTGTAACAACAAAGGTACAAAATTATATAACTACGGTTATCTGAATTTCAACTAATCGAAGGCAACATAGAACAATGTACAAAATACATGTTGATGTGCTTGATGCGTTTTTTACACGTTTATAGATACGTATTTGTGTACGGTATGCAGGCGAGGGGTTCGGTGTTAATGTTCACGGCGGCGTTCCTGACCTTCATGGCCATCGGTGGGTTCCCCTCTTTCGTGGAGGACATGAAGGTGAGATTAATTTATCATACTACAGTTACTATTTTAAATCTATTTGTGCAATATATTAATAAAATCATCATCAATACTATTTAATATCATTTGGTCACTTTTATTTTTAATTGAAGCTGTCTTTTACGCCAATCATCTTCGAATCACGATCACGCGGTTCATACGAAATCAGAGTTTTTTTTTCAACTCTTATCATATGATCTGCTCGATCTTGATCGAGCGATTCACGCCGCACCTTAGCTTTACAGCCAGCCTCTGCATCACTCCATATGATCCTTGCTACTAGTTGTGTGGTCATTATGGAAGTGGTCCCTCGCTTTGATTATGGAGATTTTTCATATCATTATCCTTCGGCCATGTTTGGTTGGAGAATAGGCCCTGGAATAAGGGGCCAATTCTCCTTCCGACACGATTCCCAGTGGTGCGACTATTCTCCATTATTCCATCTTATTTCACTCTTATTCCTATTTTATCCCACCTTATCTACCTTTATTTCACCTTATTCTCTTTATTCTTATCTTCCAGCTGAACGGAGAATAGACTCTTATTCCCCTTATTCTCCATCCTTATTCCTGCTTATTCTCTTACCGAACGGGCCCTTACAATTTGTCTAATTACAAAATAATCCCTATAACCTTACGTGACGACATCACTAACCCATAATCTTACTCCACAACCATCAGCCCTTGTCCCGGGATTAGTTACAGTGGTTATGCAATCACAAAGACTACCTATGCGCACGGGTTGTGGTGTAATTTGTTAGGATTTTAAGACCAAATATGTCTCGAGCATATAAAAGATTACATAGCAATTTTAAAACAAATAATATTCGTTATTATATATTTAGCAGGACTTATATGTATAACATGGACAAATTTTGAAATGCAGATATTCGGGCGCGAACGCATGAACGGCCACTACGGCGTGGGCTCGTTCATAGTCGCCAACACATTCTCCTCCGCACCCTACCTCGCCCTCATCTCGGTCATTCCAGGAGCCATGGCGTACTACCTTGTCGGCCTCCAGAAACCACTCGATCACTTCGTCTACTTTGCGCTTGTCCTCTATGTTACGATGATGCTCGTCGAGAGCCTCATGATGATCGTTGCAGGGCTTGTACCGGACTTCCTCATGGGCATCATCACCGGGGCCGGCATCCAGGGAGTGATGATGCTCAACGGAGGATTCTTCCGCCTTCCCGACGATCTCCCGAAACCCGTATGGCGCTATCCCATGTACTACATTGCGTTCCACCGCTACGCTAACCAAGGGTTCTACAAGAACGAGTTCATCGGGCTAACATTCCCCAACATTCAGGCCGGTGGGCCGGCGGTCATCGATGGGGAGACCATCTTGAGGGACTACTGGCAGGTTGACATGAGCTATTCCAAGTGGGTCGACTTAGTCGTGCTCCTTGCGATGGTTGTCTGTTATAGGTTATTGTTCTTGGCCATCATCAAGCTCACCGAGAAGATGAAGCCCATGATCAGGGCGATGCTGGCGAAGCCGAGGTGGTGGAGAAAGGTGGATGCGTAGTCAGACACGAATCACTATAGCTCACGATCGGATCGGATTTCAATGAAACGAGTTTAGTTTTGATTGAATATACCGGAGAATAAATTTTGAAGGAAATGATCGTTATTTCTTATTTGTTTGATAATATGTTTGTAAGTGCAAAGTCTATTTATGTTTCAATTTTCAACCTGGTGTTGAAAGGAAGTCGGTGTTTAATTTGCGGTACATTCCTTAAAATTATCATATTTTGCGTAAATATCCTTGGGAAGTTATTCTTTACATGTATGATCCATCGTTGTAGGTGTTTTAAAGCCAACCATGTTTACGAGTAGAGGATTGGGATCAGAGAAGGCGCGATGTAGTGTTTTTAGAAAGACTTGTGAAGATAGGTAGAGAAATGATCGGTTATCACATATAGCACATTCTAATTTGACCTAAGTACCTAGCGAGCTTCCTCTAGACCAGGTAAAAGTGATGCCATGATTGGTATATCGAAATAGAACAACATTTCTGTCCACTAGTTAAACTCAATGCAATGCCTGTGTGACGGAGCGTGATATAGCAAGGACTCAAATGGACGGATACGTGTTAGGTGTTATCGTATTCTTATCTATTTTTAAATATGAATACAAAAGCATATACATATATTGACATATATGAAAACTATCTAATCATATCTTTAAAAAATGGGCACGGATGTAAAACGGACACTAACTGTATACAAATAATGTTAGAAACATTCTATAAATTATCTTGAATATATGGATATTATATTGATAGAATAACAATCAGATAACACTCTACAACACATCATTTTTGTTATATTTTTAGTTGCATATATATTTGTTTTCTTTCCTTAAAGGGCGTAATAAACCTTAGTCACTATTGTTTGTGTTGAGCTATCAACCTATAAATATATCTACATCTAAGGGTGCCAATCGAATCGAATACCTTCAAATCGACCAGGATTCTGATTCAATTCATTATAAAAATTTTGAATCCGAACTCGAATCGAATTTTAAACGAATTTACTTACTTGAATTCAAATTCAATTCATTTTGAGTTTCGAATATTAAAATTCGATTCATTTTACTTCCAATTTGAAATGCGAATTGATGTTTTAGAGCTTATATAAATAATATTATATGAAGAATAATATAATATAAAGATTTTACTGTATAATTCTAATTTTGAATATATATATATATATATATAACTAAAATTAAGTTGAAAAAATTATATATTCAAGGAAATTATCAAATCAATACAATATAGGGAATTGAAGTACCTAATTTTTACAATTATTATGTGTCTTTTACAATCTAAATCTACTCTTTTTTCTATGATGATGAATATATAAATACAATATAATTATATGATCCTATCAAAGAGATATAATATCAATGATGAGTTAAAGCAAGACGAGATCAAACTTATATAGAAACTTGATACAAATTAATATTTCTCGAAATAATGGGAGTAGTAAAAAATAACATAGCGAAATAAAAACCTCTCCATTAAGAGCGAGGATCTTTAATATCAAAACTCTAAGCTATGAAAATGGTATGACTATGTCCTATGCAAGTATTAGGTCCTTGCGAATCTAAAAGCTTTTGAGAGTTAACCCTTCAATGGTCATTTTCATTTTCGCTTCTCCCCACAACTTGCTTTAGCCATTTGATGATAGAGATGCATTGACTTCCTGCTATTGATGCCAAGTTTATCTAATTGTAAATATAAACACGTCTCTTACTTAGTAAGAGATAGATATACTAATTCGATTGTCTAAAATAATAGACCTAATAAGTGATTGTTTTCCTTTCTTTGAACAAAAAAAGCAATTTGAAAATTAATTATAAAGAACATAATGAAAAGCTTAAGCATAACCACTTATATGGACTGAAAACATTATATACTATCAAATTACATATATAAGTTTAAATAAAATGCAAGCATCATAAAAGGTTATAAGCATACCTCAATATGTGCAGCAATGTATATTTTGCATGAGGGTTTTAGTTTCACCGTTGCTTTGTATTGGAAGGGAATCTCAATAAGTGGAGCCACGTTATATATTTTAAATTGCAATTGAAATAATATACACCAAGGAACATCACACATGCACACACATACACACACCCACATATCAAAATTGTAGTATAAAAGCATAAATAGGTCAGTAATTAAACTTGTAGTTATAATTATGGAAGGCGATTGAGATAAACAAATATTTAGAGAAATTTGGAGTAATGAAATACTTTTAATATTAAAGTTTTAAAAAAATCAATTTCAGCAAGACATACTGTATATTTTTTCTCGTTGTCTCCAAATTGTGGGGCAACATTGATATTGCTTAAGTATATGATTAGACTACCGTCGAATCTTCATATGAGAAATCATAGTTCTGAACTTTATAAATATTAGAATCACTGAAGACTGGATCAATTACCTCTTCACATCCATCCACTCAACCACATGCATCAATCCTTTCTTCCTCCAACATGTGCCTCACGAAGCTCTCCATATCATTCCCGAGGATGACCTACCAACAAAAGAAACATTAACAAAAGAAAAAAAAGGAGAAAAATACAAGCCTACCAAAGCAATGTGTTCTATTAAAGCAACAACATTCCATATCATAAAAAATATGGTTCTTACCTTGCCAAAAAAGGAAGAAATAAAGCATGGGTTTCACTCGTCCTCCTTCCTCGGACCTAAAACAAACACCGTGTCAGATCAAAACCATCAAAAATGGCTAAATCAGGTTGAGATATAGGGTGGATGAGGTGAGAGTAATGTAGCGCTCGAGGCTAGCAGGCATCCTTGCCCTCGCCGATGCCGCAAGAGGTGTTGACATATTGGAGGCGAAGGTGGTGGCAACGGTCAAGGTGGTTGATACAGGATGCCCTTAGCCTCATAGCATCACTTAAGGCGCTAGCCGAGGATCTTAACTGTCTTGATCTGGATCCACTTCTCGCAGGTGAGGTGCTCGTGCTTCTCGAGCACGGCCACCAGGTCATGGTAGGGGTGGGGTCGATTTCATCAGGGGTCCAGTAGAAGAGGCCAAGCAGATAAGTGTGCGAAGGTTCACTTGGGGGACCTGGAGGGAGTCGGAGCCGGAGTCGAAGGGCCAGAGTGGTGGGGAGTTGAGCGGGAAGTGGTCGAGGAAAGTCAGGGAGGATGGGACAAGTAGAGGACGAAGAATAGGAGGGGGTGCAGTGCGCAAACCTTAGATGAGAATAATGTCCCCTTTCTCTCTGTAGATGAGCCTCCCACAAGGGTTCCGAAGCAGAAGGCACAGAAGAGAGGGAGTTGGATTTGGAGGGAAACGAGGAAATATTAGGGCGGGAGTTGAGATTGGGTTTTGGGGGGAGGGGTGGGAAGTGCGCCTTCTTTTTCCCTGAACATTCACATTTGCATTGATAATTGAAATTGCTGCATGAATCAACAACCCCTATACAACAATATTGTGCAAAGGTCACAATATTTGTGGCAATAAACAAGACTGGCATAAATATTCCATCGAAAATATTTCTTTCTAGTAGTGTGTGTTTATATATATGTATGCATATAAATATCGAATCGAATCGAACTGTTATCGAACGAATTCAGGTTAATTCTAATTCGATTTATTTGAGAATTAAATCCATATGTTAAATTTTAATTCAATGCATTTGATTTCGAATTTAACTCTTTTTGAATTTTTTATTGAACGAATCCTAATCGAATTCGAATGATTCAGTTCAATTAGCAGCCTATCTGCATCACCTCACCAATGAATGAGAGGCATTACCCAACCTTTCCATCTTTCCTCTTCTATCAATATGGTATCACGGGCAGGTTGATTTTTTCCCTTTTTCTTCTTCTTTCTTTTTTTAAAACCATGTCTACCTCCTCCAGCCTCCCCCCTACTTCTTCTTTCTCTTCCTTGGAACCTTCACAACCTAGATACCACAAAGATAAAATCCACCGACTACTCCATATGATGAGCACATATTTCTCCACTCCTTCAATCCTATGACCTCTTCATCTATGTTGATGGCACATCTCTAGCCACATCAACTCTGCTTGTCACTCCTAGAGGAATAAATCCAAATCCAGACAATGGCATATAGACGGAAGGACCAACTTGTATTTGGTTGGTTCCTTGCTTCCCTCTCTGATAAAATCGTTACTAAGGTGGCTCATCATACCACTGCCGGACAGGTTTGGCTCTCTGTTGAAACCTTGTTTGCTCAACAAACAAAGGCTCACATCTTTCTTTTCAAGGCAGAAATAACATATTTTTCTAAAGAGGATGCAACTATTACGGAATACACAAACTGAGCAAAATCCTTAGCCACTAGCCTTGCCCTTGCATATGGGAAAACCTAAGATAATAACGATCTACTATTAACATTGTTGAATGGTCTACCCCTCGAATATGACTTTGTTGTCACACTTATATCCTCAAAAGGGTGCTCAGAAGATATCTATCTTGATGAGGTTATTACCTCTTTGCTTGCTCTTGGGTAAAGTATTCTCAGGCAACAACAATCTCAAACTTTTTCCATTAATCATACCTCCTGTGAAAGGAGATCTCCTAACATCCGAGGGCAGGTGCATATATTCCAGAGGTCGATTCAACCAGTCAAGAGATCGTAATTCCGTCGCTTCCAGTCCTCTGAACATCTGAAGTCCAATGAACTTTGGTCCCTTACTTTTGGAGCTTCAGATCACCTACCTAATTCAATGGCCAACTTGAATCTTTCCATAAAGTATGCTGGAACATATGACGTCCATTTCTCTAATAGTATAAATGCGCTCATTTCTCATATTGGTTCTTCTTCGCATTACTCCTCTAATGCTTTACTACATATGAAAGATATATTATATGTCCCTTAAGCAATCAAGAATCTTCTTTCTATCCAAAAAATTGCTAAAGATAACTATTGTTACTTCACTCGTATTTCTAGACAAGTTGTTGTGAAGTACAAGGAGAATTATCAGCTGCTTCTGAAAGGGACAACTCGTGAAAGTCTTTGTTATCTTCATCTTCCATGACAAAATAAAAATTTTGCCGCTCAGAAACAAGTGAATTTGGCTAGGACTTTATTTTTTCATTGTTGGCATCAATGTTTAGGTTACCATAACTTCAACACCTTGCATCAATTGCTGAAATCAAAATCTCTCATTTCGATTGCTTCATCTTCAGCTAGATGCATTGTTTTCCTAGAAGCCATGACACATCTAAACAAAGTTATCTCTAAGTCCTTCCCTATGCAACAAGCCCTTTGCTTTACTCCATACTGATGTATAGTTTGCTCCAAGTATATCCAAGGAAGGCTATCGTTACATATTAACTTGCATTGATGATATTGCTTTCTATACACATGGACTTTTCCTATGCATCTAAAATATGATTATTTGGAATTTTTGTGAAATTAATTAAGTTGGTCAAGCAGTAGTTTCACATTGATAAAATGGAAAAACCTTCTCTCACTATATGTAAGGTCGACTACATGGATTCTTGCTCAAATCCATAACAATTTCACATTGATACACTTGAAATTCAATGTGATGGAGGCACTAAATACTTCAAGCTTCATCATTGGCTCAAACGTAAAGGAATTCATCATCTCATATCCGTGAATTACACTCCCCAACAGAATGGGCTTTCTGAGAGAAAGAAATGACACCTGGTTGAAACAACACGAGCACAAATGCTTCAAAGAAATATGCCTCTTGTCTATTAGTACTCTGCATTCCAAACAATAAGAAATAATATACCTTATGAGCATCTACTCAACATTCCTGCCAACAATACAATGCTTCGTACCTTTGTCTATGGTTGTTTACTCTCCTCAAGCCCTATAATAGTAATACGCTTAAAAACACTTGGGGTTGATGTCTTCCATGGGTACATTACTCACTACTTAGCCTACAAGTGTCTTAATACATCTATAGGCAAAAACATATTATCCAGATTTGTTCACTTCCTCGAAGATCTATTTTCATTTACAAACACATCATCATCATCATCATCATCATCATCATCATCATCATCATCATCATCATCATCATCATCATCATCATCACCACCACCACCTACTCTACAACCTACCAACAACATTCACCTAATGCCACCTCCACCTGATATACTTCCAACATCTCAACAAGACCCCACTCCACAACCCACCAACATCATTCCTTACCACCATCTCCACCAATACCCACTCCACTAATAGCACTTCCAATCACTACACCTACTCTGAAAGGAGTTGATTTAGTAAAACCGACTGCGCATCACATAATCGTAGGGATCACATCATATGTGATTTAGGTCCACTAGTTATATTAGTCGACGATCATCAAAATTTAATATTTTTTTATGGAACCACATGACTTGAGAACCTTTCTCAATCTGTTCCATCAAGATCACAAATAAGTACTAGAGTTACCTCTTGTAGCGTGATCATGATCCTCGTATCTCTAAAGAAGGTACCTCCTATCTCAAGTCCGATCTAACGTAGATAACACTTGCGGACGTGTGGATTATAAACATGCTCTATGCAATCTTTGTTGATGATCCGAGATGAGAACCTCTTGATTTTGTTATAGGAAATCCATAGTCTTCCTCATGAGCATGAAGCACCAAAGAAGATGGAGATCCACAAGCACTCGATCTGGCAGCACAAAGACAACGCGACAATGACGATACTCTCTATAAACCCTAGAGTGAATGGCCACTTAGGGTTGATATGGACAACTATGGACATGTACAGAGGGGGAGAGAGAGAGAGATTTTGTTTCTCCAACTTGTGTGTTGAATTATTTTTTTAATAATACGAGGGGGACATCCGGAGATGGGATTCACCACTTTAAGTATATATTACTAAAAATGATGGAGTACATTACCCGGTGCTCCAGAAACGATACAGATTGTTAGAGAGGGCGAGTACACTCTCTGGATAAAACCTTTGATTTTTAAAAATGAGATCATTCCTCCCCCCAAATGGTCCAAAGATCTGCGAAAGGCAAAGCACAATCCCCTGTAGACATCTTAAGAACAAATGATCTGTGTCTTCCACTTGCTCCCCGCATCTATCGCATTGAGTGTTGGGGATGCCGAACAATCTTCCTCTCCTTGATTTGTTGCACAATCTTACCCTTCTCAGACATCAAAGGAAGACTTTAACCCTGCATGAGACTTTGCTAGCCCAAATAATCTTCATATCTATATGGATGCCTGCATCCAGGATCAGTGCGGGTCTCATGAATTCCTTGTACACCTTGTTCATTGAGAATCCACCTCCCTCCCACTCAAAGTGGTATCTTCTCTGGATGATGCAATCAGGCGATGGCTTCTCCGACAGCATTCTGGAAAGATCCTCCGAATGCTAGTTTGAAAGGACCGATACGAACTATGGAACCCAAGACCCCGATGCCCCAACCTAGACCAAAGAGCACTCCTTCATCACCGCTAAAGCGAAAAGCCTCGGGAACCTACTGCTTACTATCCCGTCTCTCGTCCAATCATCCATCCAGAATCTAAAACCCTCCCCATCACCAACCTTCAGATGTAGTCTCGGAGCCAACAATGGTAGAACTTCTCGCACTCCACCCCATAATGGAGATTCAAATTGCACTCTCCTAACCTCCAAAGAGCCTCGAACTCTATAGATCTCGCGCAAGAGTCTGGGTACCAAACTTTCTAACTTTTCCCAAATCTGAATTACTTACTTAGCCAATAGAGCCTTGTTCATGCACGCCACATCTCAAATACCCAAACCTCCTTCGCTTCGCAATCGTGTCATCTCTTCCCAACCAACCCGATGCATCCCTGATCGTTGTTGTTTGCTATCTGACCAAAAAAATCTCCTCATCATGGTTTCAACCTTCTTACGTACACCTACTGGCATCAATCGAGTGGAGAAAAAGAAAATAGGGATGGTCGATAACACATGTTTCAGAAGGATCAGCTTTCCTCCTCTAGATAAAGTAACTTCTATCCACCCAGCTAACCTCCTCTCTAGTCTGTGCAGAACCATGTCCCAATGTGACCTCTTGAGCTTGTCTACGATAAGGGGAAGACCCAAATAAGAAATCGGCAACTCACCTAGTGAACAATTCCAATAATTCTGTCATTCTGCCACCTTCGTCTACCCCCAACCCTAACGGGATCACAACCGACTTGCTTGTTTATCTGAAAACCTGAAAGACTGCTAAAGACCTCCACATCTCCTCTGAACCTCTTATAAAAAGCACCGTATCATCTACATATTGCAGGAGAGCCATGGAGATGACCCCACAACGAAACCCCTCACACCACCCATCTTCTACCGCACCTGAACAGAACTACTAAAGCATCAACTACCAAGATAAATAGCATTGGCGCCAACAGACAACCTTGTTGAACTCCCCTTTGAGGCTAAAAAAGCCACCTTCAGGTCTTCCATTCACCATGACTGAGTAAGAAGAGGACGTGACACATCTCTTAATCAATGCAATCCAAAGATCTGAAAATCCTTGGCGTCTAAGAGAGACCCATAGAAAGCTCCAGTCACACAATCATAAGCTTTTGCGTAGTCGATCTTCCATCAAAAAATAAAAAATTTAAAATATCTCATAGTTTTACTTAAATACATTGTTTCTACTTTAAAAATAATTTTAAAATCAAATTAAGTTATAAAAAATACTTAAAATAGCTAAAAAGAGTAAAACAATAACAAAATATATAAATATAAAAAGATAAAATCAAATACAAAATATAAAATGCATACCTATATATCTTTACATATAGGTATATAAAATGCATTAAAAACAATACAAAACTTAAAATAAATTAAAAAGATAAAAGTCAATTAAAAATCACTAAAAAAATTCCTAAACCCTATATACCTTAGATCACTCTGTTACAGTTTGACTCCTTTAATTCGACACTCTTGTGCTTTACCATATACACAAGTTTAGAAGTCTAAATAAAATCTACAAACCTTCCTTTTATGTTTAATCCGTCCGGTACACAACTGCATTTTTCTATTTTAAAGCAGCTGAATGGGCATGTTCATCAAAGTACACCACAATCGAATGGATAAGATCTACACCATCTCTCATTTATTGAACGCATCTCCCAACCTTGGATTTGTAACTTTCAAGTTTCAAGATCATCCTATGCTTGTAGAGGTTCTCACATCGGATAACGACTTCTCAACGATTTCACAAACAACTACCCTTCTTCCACTTGCAGTTTGTAACGTGATAATGCCATAAGCATAAACATCTGAGTCCTCGATCTTCTCGTAAGTAGTGAAGTATTCAAGGGCAAGATAACCCACAGTATTTGCCAATTGAGAGCTAGTATACTCAGATATGCTATCATTAAATGTTGCCGATTGCGGAAGCAAACACACACAAACATGATCGAACAAGCAAGATGCAAACACATAGATTTACAAGGTTCATCCGTAATTGGGCTACTTCCTTGGGCGGCAGCGATCTGTTTTACTATGTGGAGAAAGAAAGAAAATGCAGAGGATGTTGAGAGCCATAACCCTTAGGAGTTTCTATAGTACTCCCGTACAGACGGATTCCTCAAAAACAAACGGATTCATATACCCGAATACAAAGAGAACCACTCCTAAAATTTTCATCGAGGGCACTGCCTCCACACCCCCGCTCGGGGGAGCGCACCTACTCCGAACCCCACCCCTCACCCCTGCTCGTTGACCGGGCAACGAGACCCTGTCTTGTTGGAGAGTGGTACGACAAGAGGGGGTGCATATTGTTAGTTACACATAAGATAATGACCGAGTGGTCATTAGACTCAGTAAATCCCGCACTAATCGGAGGTGGTTAGTGAGAAGATAAGGGATGGGCGGTTAGGGTTTAGGACGTATGGGTGTGTGCATGGGACTATAAATAGAGAACGACGAGCTGACGGTAGCCCTCATCCCCGACGACTCACCTCTCCTCTCCTCCTTCACTAGTATTAGAGCATGGTTATCGTTGAGTTGCTCGATCAGCCCTTCCACGACGTTGGCTTCTTGAATCGCAACGATCAAACTAATTTGTAGCCTCGTGTTTGCCCCAAGCAATTGATCTCAATTCTCTGAGACGGGCCCTCTCGAGCATTTTTTTATCGCGTTCGCCTCTGTGCGGTGAAGGTACACCTTTAATAAGGTTGCTTTTAGACGTTACCTCTTACACTGCCATTGTATATTATTTATTTATTTATGTGATAGCAGTGGTCAGATTTCTCATTGGTTCATAGCTGTAAATTTTTTTCTTTATCTACCCATACCAGTTTGTTTTCAATACTGCTTGGATTTTGTGCATTGGCTACAACCGTAAAGAATCCCCTTTTTTCGTTTGTCTCGTAGCATTAATTTGTTTTCCCCCTTAAAAAACACTTCCAACGGGTGTGTGTATTTTTTAGGATTTATTTTTTTATTCTTGTGTTCGTCTTGTAGTACTTGCTTTATTCTTCATTGAGTCTTGTGTTTTAATGCCCTCTACTTTATTCATTGTATTTGGCTTTCTTTTTAGAACATTTTTTGTCAATATTCAGAAGTTATTTTTTTTGTTTTTTAACGTGAGTTTTTTGTGTTCGGTCCCATCCATTTTGTGAAGTTGATGCACAAGTTTTTGCTTTTTAATTTTTTTAATCAGATAACTCATTTCTTATATATATATATAATATCATTTTGAATTATTGTTGTTTTTTGTTTGTCGTCTTTTGTATTCCTTGTTCGACTTTATACAAAGTTTTAATCTGTTGATTCTGCTGCATAAGTTTTAAAAAAGTGGGGTTAGGGAGAGTTTTTTTTGCTTTTGATATTACCTATTATTTTTTTGGTCTCTGATATAATCTATTTGTCATGTTAATATCATAACTAGTTTTTCCCTTGTCATTCATACTTTTTCTATCAAAGTTTTTTAAACTTGGTTAATTTACATTGTCTTGATCCACTATAAAATAACAACGCAATCTTATACTATTTATACTCTTTTTAGAGGACAAACATAGATAGAAATCGAATTGATTAAGCTGGAAAAGCTGAATGGTGTCAATTATGACATGTGAAGTCGTAAAATATTGTATGGTCTAATGCATGACAATCTAGATAGTATTATAGACACCCTTGCTCCTGAGCTCTTCAAAGAAGCCACTGATACTAAGAAAGTTACCCACAAGAAGTTATTTGAACAGTTGGAGAAAACAGATAAGAAAGCTCGTAGTTTCATCCTTATACATATGGAGGATGATTTGATTGGGGTTTTTGAAACTCATAAATCCACATACAAGTTATGGAGAGCGATCAAGAAGAAATATGACTCCAAGACGGACGTGAATGTGTAGCTCTTGTTGCACAAATATAACACATGCAAAATGAAGGAATCCGATAATATTATTGAACATGTCAATCACATGATAGTGATGGTAAAAGATCTGCAGACTGCATGAACTACTATTCTGGAGAATTTATAGGTGGCAACTATATTGAATAGTCTGCCATCTTCATTCGATATGACTGCTGTCACAGGGGTAAATCTCAAACTCTAATTTTTGATCCTAACCTGTGTGGCGTTAGCTTCCCGCAAACTAACCAGCCTTCACTTGACGTGTAGGATGTACTCCAGCACACCGATCAACCACGCCGCTAGAATGCTCGTACACAAGCACACAAGCACAAGGGAACAAGAGCTTTGGCACTAAACCCTCTTTGTATTGCAAGAGACTCACTCTTAGTGTGATATCTACAAATGAGCTCTACTCCTCCTTATATAGACAAGCCGGGGGTATACGAAGGGACACCATTATTACATGTACAATGAATAGCCATGACTCTTCGTCTTCTACGGAGACCCTTTGTCTTCCGAGGTGACTCTTCGTGCACGTGGCTCTTCATCTTGCATCCCTTCGGCTTTTGCAACCGACGCCATGTCACCGCTCCGTCAGCATGCCATGTCGTCTGCCTCATCAGCATGCCATGTCATCATGCCACGTCATCAGTAGGCCCCACGCTCCAACGTAGAATGTTGCAGCTCAAGCTCATCAAGTGCCGCCGAACACTTGTGTTGTGCCAAGGGGAACCTGCGGTCATGCGGTAAACCCCATTCTTAGCCGTCTGTAAGCTAAGGTGAAGTCCTCCAGAACTTCATAGTGTGGCCACCGAACCACACGGTCGTGCGATATCGCTATCGCATGGTATTACCGTATCACGGGAGTTGGGGGTGTTACATGCCTCCCCCACCTGATCCATTAGGCGTCCGCGACTGATCCTGTGTCTTCAAGAAATCCTCGATGAGGTCCTCGAACTACCACAGGGTTGTATCACGTTCCCATCTTGCCTCCTCCTTTGGGAGTCCCTTCCATTTGACATGGAAGAAGATCCTCCGGTTCTTCTTGCTTTGGCCCTCCACGCGCCTGTCAAGAATCTTCTCAGCAACCCTCGTGTGCTGAACCCGGACGTTAGGAAGGGAACGTTTCGATGCCCTCCTGGTGTTATCTTTGGTGTCCTCATGGTACTCCTTCAGGAAGCTGACATGGAACACGGGATGCAGCTTCAATCTCTCTGGAAGACGTAGTTGATAGGCGAGCGGTCCCACGCGTCGAACTATCTCAAAGGGTCCATCATAACGAGGAATCAACCCTTTGTGCGCCGTCTTCCTCAGGATTTTCTTCCAAATCTGGGGAGTAAGCTTTAGCAGCACCTTTTCCCCAACCTGGAACTCGACCGGCCTAAGGCTCTTATCAGCCACCTTCTTCATCCTGCGTTGGGCATGAGCCAATGCATCCTTTGCTTCCTCCCACCGATCTTGCCTCTCCAATGCAAAGCGATGTGCACCAGGGCACCGTCCTTGGCTATTCTGCTTAGCCACCTCGTGCGGTGTCACGGGTTACCTAACCATCACAATCTCGAATGGACTCTGGCCTGTGGTGGAGGTCTACTGTAGGTTGTAGCAGAATTGAGCAGTATCCAGTAAACTAACCCAATTGTGCTGATTTTGGCCGTCACATAATGCCTCAGGTACTCTTCCAGCAAGGCATTGATCCGCTCCGTCTGACCATCTGCTTGCGGGTGATTGCTGGTAGAGAATTTGAGATCGGATCCCAACATCTCAAATAAGGTCATCCAGAATCGACCTGTGAACCGAGCATCGCGGTCGCTCACGATGTCCAATGGTATCCCCCAGTACTTCACCACATTCTGCAAGAATAACTTCGTTGTGGTCTCCGCTGTGCACTCCTGGGGTGCTGGTACGAAGATCGCGTATTTGGAGAAGCGATCAACTACCACCATCACCGCATTATTCCCGTCCACCTTCGGGAACCCAGTGATGAAGTCCATGGAGACGCTCTCCCACGGACGTGAAGGGATAGGCAGGGGCTCCAGCAGTCCTGTTGTCTTCTTCCTCTCAGTCTTGTCTTATTGGCACACAAGACAAGTACGCACATAGAATTCAACGTCTTCCTCCATCTTCGGCCAGAAGTAGCTTGAGGAGAGGAGTTCTAGTGTGCGCTCCACTCATGGATGACCAGCCCACTGTGCGTCGTGCGCTTCCTTCAGCAACATTTTCCTCAAGCCGCCACTCGAGGGGACATAGAGCCTCATGCCCTTCGCATAGAGGACGCCTTCCTCTATCCAGAATCTCCGGACTTCACCATCGTTCATGCGTTGCACCAAGCATGAAGTGACTGGATCCTCCTGTGTCTGCTCCCGTATGCGCTCCAGCATGTCTCCAAACACGCAGGTGATTGATGCAATGACCACAACCTTCGGCTCTTCTGGTTCTCTCTTCCTCGAGAACGCGTTTGCTACTTGGTTGGTTCGTCCCGGCCTGTAGCGAAGCTCAAAGTAGAATTCGGCAAGAAAGTCTTGCCATCGCACTTGCTTGGGAGTTAACTTCTTTTGTGTGGCAAAGCAGCTCGTTGCCACATTGTTCGTCAGCACCACGAACTTTTATCCGAGAAGATAGTGGCGCCATGTCCTCAGACAATGGAACACTGCTGTCATCTCCTTCTCGTGCACAGAGTACCTCCTCTCCGCTGGAATCAGTTTGCGGCTCTCGTAAGCCATGGGGTGCCCATCTTGCACCAGTACACATCCAAGTGCATAGTCAGACGCGTCGGTGTGGACTTCAAATGGCTTCTCGAAGTCTGGAAGTCGCAGAATAGGTTCTTCCACCACCACCCCCTTCAGCTTCTGGAATGCCTCCTGGCATTCACACGTCCATCTCCAAGGCTGATCCTTCCGAAGCAGGTCCGTCAGGGGCGTCGCCTTCTTGGAGTATCCTTTGATGAACTTCCTGTAGTAGTTCACCAATCCGAGGAAGGATCATAGCTCTGTCGCCTTCATGGGGGTTTCCCACTCTTCAATCACCAGCATCTTCCTTGGCTCCATTCGTATCGTGCCTCCGACCACGATATACCCAAGTAAAGAGATGGTCTCCTGACCAAAGGCTCATTTCTCCGGCTTCAAGTACAACCGGTTCTGCCTCAGCTTTTCAAGCACCATCCGCAGATGCTTGACATGCTCCTCCAAGGTCCTGCTGTACACTACTATATCGTCCAAGTACACTACAACAAATGAGTTGATATAGTCACGGAAGAAATCATTCATAAGCATACAGAAAGTTGTCGGGGCGTTAGTTAACCCAAACGGCATTACAAGGAACTCGAAAGACCCATAACGCATCACACACGCAGTCTTTGGCTCGTATCCCTCCTTGATGCGGACTTGGTAATACCCTGACCTGAGATCCATCTTCGAGAAGTACTTGGCTTGGCCCAAGCGATCAAACAGGTCTTCAACATTAGGGATTGGGTACTTGTTCTTCACCGTCACCTTGTTCAGTGCGCGGTAGTCCACGCACATCCGCATGCTCCCATCCTTCTTTTTCTGGAATAGCACCGGTGCTCCATATGGTGCTTTGCTTGGACGCATCAGACCAGCATCCACTAGCTCCTTGAGTTGTCTCCGCAACTCCTCCAGATGTGCAGGAGGCATTTTGTAGGGTGCAAGTGCAGGGGGCACCGTACCTGACAGTAGATCGATAGCGTGATCCACGTCTCGCTTCGGTGGAAGCTCCTTGGGCAGCTCCTACGGCATCACGTCTTTGAACTCGCCCAGCATCTTCTTTACCTCCTTGGGGCATGGCTGTGTCTCCTCGCCATTTTCCTCGACGCGTACCGTAGCAAGGTACGTCATCTCCTATTTCTTCAGCCCGTTGCAGAATTGCATTGCAAACATGGCTCCAGTCTGCCCTTTCTTCTTGATAGCCCTGATGAAGCATGTACTATCTGCAGCCGCGAAGAATACGCCTCCCAGATAAGGCGTTACAGACGCCTTCGCCTTCTTCAAGAACTCGACTGCCAAGATAATTTGGAAGTTGTCAAGAGGTACCACGAGGAAGCGTACCTTTCCCTGCCATTCACCCAACTGGACAGTGCAGTTTGCCATACCTTCGATCTGCAGTGACTCGGAGTTGGCAAGCTTCACACGGCACTGGCTCTTCTCCAAGGGAACTCCCAAGCTCCCAAACTCTTTGCTGGAGATGAAGTTGTGTGTCGCTCCATATCGGATCATGGCCGAAATCGTCTTCTTGTGTACCACGACATCGAGGTACACCAACTCTGGGATCCTCGCGCTCCACCTCCACTTTAGCCTCTTTGCCCGACTTCAGCGGACACAAGCGAATGTTGCGCGGCAACTTGAGGTTCGTCATGCGTGCCTCTTCATCTGAGTTCTCCTCCATGGTCATGGAGATCAGCTTCTCTCGGTTCGGACACTCCCGCGCCCGATGTGGCCCATCACAGATAAAGCAGCCCTTCCCCTTGGGTTGCTTGGCCTTCTTGAGGATTCCGCACCCTCCCTTGAAGTGTCGGTCTTACCGAACTTCTTGAACTTTCCCTTGCTTTTCTCCTTGGGTTTTCTCTTGGTCTTCTCAGTTTCCTTCTTCTCGGTGGTGGGTTATACTTTGTAGTCGACCAACACATCCACAACAGCGATGGCCGTCTGAAGGTCCTTTACTCTTTGCCTCATGAGCTCCGCCTGAGTCCAGCTTTGAAGACACACCATGAAATTGAAAAGTTTGTCTTCTTCAGACATAACTTTGATATCCAGCAGCAGTGATGAGAACTGCTTCACGTACTCCCGTACGGTTCCCGTCTGCTTCAGCCTTCGGAGCGCCTTCCTTGCTACCCAAGCAGTGTTGGTGGGTAGGAACTGCTCCTTCAGTTCCTTCACCAACTCATCCCAAGACGAGATGTCTGGACATCCTTCGGATGCACGACTCCTCCACCATAGCTTTGCGTGGTTGGATAAGTACATCACCGCTAAGGATACCTTCTCCGCCTCAGGAGTCTTGACAGCTTTGAAGTATACCTCCATGTCCCACAAGAAATTCTCCAAGTCTTTGGCACTCCGCGTACCTGAAAAGGACTTGGGCTCTGGGATCATTGGCTTTCGAGACTCGCTAGATTCGCCCCCGTTCGCGATTGCCCTCTTGACGATGGAGAGTTCCCCATGCAGATCTTGCACCAAGGACTCGAGCTCCTCTAGCTTCTCCCCGAGTGCCTTCATTACGTCGACCGAGCGCTGACTATCGCCAACGACATCCGACACCACGCCTGCATCATCCTCCAGACGAGCTAAGTGTTGGGCATGAGTACCTAGCTGAGACTGGATCTCCATCACGATTCCCTCCAAGGAAACAAGGAGATCTCCGGTGTTGGGCGCCATTTCTCGCTCTGATACCAGTTGTCACAAGGGTAAATCTCAAACTCCAATTTTTGAGACTAACCTGTGCGGCGTTAGCTTACCGCAAACTAATCAGCCTTCCCTTGACGCGTAGGATGTACACCAGCACACCGATCAACCACGCCGCTAGAATGCTCGTACACAAGCACACAAGCACAATGACACAAGAGCTTTGGCACTAAACCCTCTTTGTATTGCAAGAGACTCACTATGAGTGTGATATCTACAAATGAGCTCTACCCCTCCTTATATAGACAAGCTGGGGGTATATGAAGGGACACCATTATTACATGTACAATGAATAGACATGACTCTTCGTCTTCTACGGAGACCCTTCGTCTTCCGATGTGACTCTTCGTGCACGTGGCTCTTCATCTTGCATCCCTTTGGCTTTTGCAACCGACGCCTTGTCACCCGCTCCGTCAGAATGCCATGTCGTCTGCCTCATCAGCATGCCATATCATCATGCCACGTCATCAGTGGGCTCCATGCTCCAACATAGGATGTTGCAGCTCAAGCTCATCAAATGCCGCCGAACACTTGTGTTGTGCCAAGGGGAACCCGTGGTCATGCGGTAAACCCCATTCTTAGCCATCTGTAAGCTAAGGTGAAGTCCTCCAGAACTTCATGGTGTGGCCACCGAACCACACGGTCGTGCGATACCACTATCGCACGGTATTACCGTATCACGGGAGTTGGGGGTGTTACAGCTACCACCACCTTGAGGCTAAATGGAGCCATAAAGAATGTGACTGACTTGCCTACTCAACTTGCGATTGAGCAGGATTTAACTGCTAAAAGGAAGAAGACTGGTGTCTTGAAAGTTGAACAGGAAGAGGCACATGTTGTTCATCACAAGAAATATATGGGTCCCACAAAAGCCAAATTCAAGGGAAACCAACAGCAACATGGAAATGGACCATGAGGATCGTACTATTCTTATGGAAAATTTAGCCATTTCAAGGCCAATTGCTCCAGTAAAGGGGTGAAATCGGGCCAGGCTATGGTCCCATAAAATAAGGACAAGACGCACGAATTTGTTGGTGTGGTTGAGTGTAACTCTGTCACAACCGACTGTGAATGCTGGTGGGTGGACTCTGCTTCCACCCGACATATCACGAAGACCAAAAAGGGACTCGTAGAATTCAAAGAGCTCAAAATGGGCGAGCATATGATCTACATGGGCAATAACACCTACCTAGGTGCGGAAGGTGTTGGAACTTATAGGCTGGATCTTGAGGAGAGTGTGATGACCCTCCAAGATGTATTCTATACTCCATGGATCCGAAGGAATCTGATTTCAGTGGCAACTCTCCTGAAGAAGAATCTGGAAGTTAGATTCTATAATAATCGTGTCTCTGTAGGTCGAGATAGAAAAGTCTTTGTAGTCGGTAAATTTGTACCTGAGCATGACTTATTTTGTATCCTTGTTTTTGCTGAATTAATAAAGGGTGATTTGAATTATTCTTTGTGTTTATTGTCTGATTTTGATTTATGGCATATGAGACTAGGGCATGAAAAACGGTTTGGCGAGAGCCGCTAAATAGTAATCTGACAACTCAGACTCACTATCGCGGATGCGACTACTCAAGCCTCTTCGTTCGTCAACAATTAACCCACACAATCAATCAGGCAATCAATAGCAAGGATTAAAATTTATTTTACCCTACTAAAAATGTACAGTGGCAAGCAAGTAGGGGTCGAACACAGGAAACAAGGGTGCAGAGTATAGATGAAAATCCAAACCTAGGTCTAATCAACCACTTAGCCAATCTAATTTTTTTGTGGGTTTTTAATTTTTATTATTTTTTTAATTTTTTTATTTTTTTTACTTTTTAATATTGTATTTTGATTTTTAATTTTCTGGTTTTTATAATTTTATATTTTATATATTTTTTTCTTTTTTTATATTGGAATATATAAGCTATATAGTAAAAGAGGTGACAAAATACTTATAAAAATATGCAAAAATAGGCAAAAATTCAGGAATGAGATCTTTTTGGTATTTTTATAATTTTTTACTGTTTTGGTGATTTTTGGGTATTTTTCAAACTATTTTTGATATTTTTAAACACTGAAATAAACCAAAACAGTGAAGAGGCTACTGGCTGGGGGTAAAATGGGAACTAAAAATATCAGACAACCACCAAAATTTTTCAAACTAATTTTAAAATAAAGATAAAAAACAGAAAGCCACAGAACTTGAGTTTACAATTTGGAGTTTTCTACTATTTTTTAGATTTTTGAGGTTTTTAAGTATTTTTTGAATTTTTAGGATTTTCCTTTTGAGATTTTTAGTGATTTTTGGGCTGACACTAAAATAGGGTGAAATACACTACAGGTAATTTTTTGGAATTTTTAAAGGTATTTTAATATTTTTTTGGTATTTTCTAAGCTAGTCAGTACTGAAATAGGATGTTTTTGATTTTTAATAAATATGAAAATGCGATAAAATTAAAAACTAAAAATATGGCATGCAATGGAGGTTAACATGAGCTTAAGTATATTTTTTTAGAATTTTTGGCATTTAAATGATGTGTAAAATAAATAAATTAAGCACACAAAAATCCTAAGCATAGCAGGGGTATAAATGCAAATCAAGAAACATCCAGGGGCTCAAGTGCAAATTTTCACAAAATACACGCACAACGCACGTGTTCTTACATTCACAAGGGCATATTTGCAAATAAAAGAAACCGGCAGGGCATCAATGCAATTTTCCCAAAAACATATTTAATTAACTACGCACAGGGGTATAACTGCAAATACCTAAAAGTTCAGGACCAAAAATGCAAATTACCCAAAAGTCACGCGCCCCAGTCACGTGAGGTGACGTGGCGTGGACCAAAGTGCAAATATAAAAAGTGCGAGAACCTAAGTGCAATTATTACAAAAGTTTTTAAACTTCAGACGAAAGTTTTAATACTAAAAAGTAAATACAAAAGCACGTGGGTTGAAGATGCAAAATACCCACGGGGATTGATCTTGCGGCAGATGGAGCTTCACTTGAACACGTGGCGAGCATCGAACGGCTGGTACCCCTTCGTCCTGGATGGCTGAGATTAGATCGTGGGTGGTTGATCTAATGGCAGGGAGCACTAGGCGATCCGACGGCTGGTGTGGCGCCTGGAGGGTGCTCCTGATCCGACGGCGGGGAGAGGGTCACGAAGAACACCTCCCCCGACGAACTTTGGCTGATGATTGCGGCCGACACACAGCCGCTCCGGCCCTAGGATCAAGGGCAAAACGATCCTGGGGCCACTCCGCGTCTGTTGGTGGTCTCAGGCGAGGCTGCGACGGCGTGGGAAGCTCGGACGGCGGAGACGACCTGGGGGCTGTTCCTGGGGCTTTCAATGGTCGAAGGAGCCTTCTCCTTGTCTCAGACCTGCATGGTTAGGTGCGAAAAATCCAGGCGAGCAAAATAGGGGGTTCCTGATAGTGTAATGAAGGCGGAAGGTGGTTCGGGCGAAGAGCTCCGGCGAGCGGCGGAGAGGGGAGCTCGATAGCTCGATCTGGGCGAGATCAAGGGAGATGGAGGGGTGGAGCGTGATGACAGAGCGAAGGGGAAGAGAATGGAGGTGACAGGCGATCGGATGGACGCGTAGAGTGACCGAAAATGATGGGCGGAGCTCAGCTCCGCCGTGGCTTCGATCGATGATTCACGGCGATTAATACGGAGGAAATCTAAACTATTCCTAAGCTAAGCTATCCTACACTAGAGATACAAGAAAATGGAAAGAAGAGAGGAAGAGGCTCACCGGGGACGTCGAGAAAAACTTCACGGCGGAGCTCCGGCGAGGGACGAATCTCTTCGATTCGACGCCAAATGCTTCAAACCCAGGCTCGATTCGACGCCTGCTGTCACCAGGAACACGAAGGGCTAGTGGTTTGAGGGTGGAAATGGCGGAAGAAGGATTAAGTTTGAATCGAAGTCTGGGGTGCTCTTTTGAAGGGTTGACGGGCGACGAGAGGAACGAGGGTCAAACGCCTCGATTAGTGGTCCTCAGCCCAAGAAATCACTTGGGCGTGATTCACCACTAATCGAGGAGCAAAAACTATGAAGGCTTCGACACGATTTGGTGCAAGGTCGAACCTAGAAAATGGCAAGAAGATGAGACAAAAATGCGTCTGTCAAGTCTAGAGGAGGAGGTCAGACAGTTGACCGAAGTCAGCTGTCAGACCAACCTGGTTGGTCCACGTGGACCAACCAGGAAAAATCCGCAAAAAAAGATTTCAAAAATCGAAATAAAATAGTAAATTATTTTATTTAATTATGGTTACAAAATAAAAAATGCTTATAATTTAATAAATAATTTTATGGTATTTTTTATTTATTTTTATTAGGTATATTTTTATAAGTTGCTTATATACCCCTATATAGGTATATTATCTATATATTTTATTACTTTATTTTTATTTGGTTAATTTTATTAATTTTATTTATTTTTTTCTAAATCTATAAAATACTTTTATATACACAAATATATTTTTGTTTTATTTCTCTGATATGTTTTGTATAATTAATAAAATACAAGTAAGCAATGTATAGGTATGTGCATAGGTATAATACCTAGGTATTGTATATAAAAATGTTTTTATTTTAATTTCTCTTTGCATTTTTATTATGATTTTAATATACATATAAATTATAAATAATATTTATGAAATTATAAAAATACAAAAATAACGAGTAAATAATATATTGAATATTTTAATCTGTACAAGTATACAATGAGGATCCAAAACTCAACTTTCAAACCGTAGCTCCGCCAAATGCGAAACCACCGCCATTAAATAGATTATTTTATTCTATATACAATTAAAGGTGAGTTTGCTGCATTTGGAGTTTTCAGTCTTGAGATACGGGTCTGGGAAGTTGGGATTCTGGATTTTTATTCAGACCATAACTTTTTATCTGTACATTATTTTTCAGTGAATCAATTTTTTATTTTTCTCTATAAAATTATCTACAACTTTCATGTACAAAGTTTCTTTATTTGATGCATAAAAAGTGGAACCAAAAATAGGTCCCAAAATGAATAAAGAATGAATAAAAATATAGGTTTTTATACTGTATTTTTGACCTTATCTCCCCCTACTTTATTCCTTCTCGACATATTCATCGAGATGTCTAGGTCTCGGGGTTTTGGATCATAAAATATTTACAATATTTTATTCTTTTTCTTTTATTTTATTTATTCTATAATTTTGGCTTTAATTACAGTATTTTACACACTAATGAGATGCACATGCATGAATGCTAAGATGGTCTATTCAAGGGTATTTATAGGCATTTGCCAGGGTTTTTGGTGCCAATGATAGAATAAAGATGATGAAATGTGGATTCATCAGGGCACCAAGGAAATAATAAGATAAATCAAATAATAAAGTTAGATCTATTGCCTAACATAACGGAACAAGAACATTACCCTGTGAGCACTGTTTGACCGGAAAAATAACTAGAAATCCCTTTTCTAGTGGTCAAAGGTCAAAGGAATTGTTAGAGTTGATCCATTCGATATTTGTGGTCCTCTAAGTACCAAAACATATGGAAATAAGGAATATTTTATTACCTTTATTGATGACTATTCAAGATTTACCTTTGTATATCTCTTGGAAAGAAAATATGAAGTTTTTGAATGCTTTAAGAGATATAAGGCTGAGGTAGAAACTAAATTGGGTAGATCGATCAAAGTGCTAAGGACAGATAGAGGTGGAGAATTTAACTTGAGAGAGTTTAATGACTTTTGCATTCATGAAGGCATTGTTAGACATCAACAATGCCATATGTGCCACACAAAATAGAGTGGTAGAAAGAAAAAATCGAACATTGATGAATGCAGTCAGGTGCATGCTCTCCCATTCGAGACTACCGAAGAATTTGTAGGGTGAAGCAGTATTGACTGCAAATTATATACAAAATAGAATTCCTACAAAATTCATTGAATTCACACCATATGAGATATGAAATAGAAGAAAGCCACAGTTATATCATCTCCATAGATGGGGATGTGAAGCGCATGTCTTAGTACCGCATCAACTTAGAGATAAGCTTGATTTCAAGACAATAAAGTGCATTTTTATTGGTTATTCTGAGAAATCCAAATGATATAGATTTTTACATCAAGAAAGGGATCTAATTGAGAGTTGTGATGCTACATTTCTTGAGAATAAAGAGGATAAGGTAGCGGAATCAGAGGATTTGGAACCTCTAGTTGATTTGCATGATAATAATTCTGATTCGGAAACAAACCTATTAGGAAGGGAATTTCTTTCGAACGTAGAGGATAAACCTATGAACATCGATACTCCTTTAAAAGTTGTGGGTGGACCTAGTCAAACCATTGGTTTAGCTTGAAATAAAAGACTCAGAACGCAACATGCATGGATGGACGACTACCAACTATATTCTTGCGAGGTTTCGTGTTTTGTTGTTGATGAGGACATTATGGATTGTACAAATCTAGTGTCTTTTGATGAAGCGATGGCTTCATCTGAGTCAGAATCATGGATGACTGCCATGAAGGATGAACTTGACTCGATAGATAAAATGGTGTCTGGGAACTATTTGACTTACCGGTAGTCAGAAAGTCCATAGGATGTAAATGGGTCTTTACGAAAAAGTATCGGGCTGACGGTACAGTTGATAATTATAAGCAAGACTAGTTGCTAAAGGTTATACTCATATGGAATTGATTTCCAGGAAACATATTCTCTATCGCTAAATTTTCATCAATTAGGATGATTTTAGCATTGATCGCGTATATAGATTTGGAATTATTCCAAATGGATGTCAAGATCGATTTTCTCAATGGAGAATGGAGAGAAGACATATACATGCAATAGCCTGATGGTTTTCAGATAAATGGTAAGGAGAGTATGGTTTATAAATTGAAAAAGTCTCTAAATGGATTGGAACAGTCCTCGCGACAGTGGTATCTCAAATTCTATGATACAATTATTCAATTGGGTTTTGTGGCTAATAAATTGGATAATTGTGTATATGTCATGCATAGTGCGAGCAAGTTTATGATTGTGTCATTATATGTAGATGACATCTTGCTTGCAGGAAATGACACAGAGATGTTAAATGATATAAAGAATAAATTAAGTTATGAATTTGAGATGAAGGACATGGGAGATGCATCCTATGTTCTTGGAATCCAGATCAGTTGAGAAAGAAGCTCAAGAACATTGAGTTTATATCAAGAGAAGTATTTGCATACAGTATTAAAGAGGTTCGGTATGCAGAATAGTACTCCGGCCCCTACATCACTTGTGATAGGAAAAAGGCTTAGTAAAAGTCAATGTCAAGGAAAGGGGTAAAAATCACTTGATGTCCCATATGCACAGGCAGTGGGTAGTTTAATGTATGCAATGTTATGTACAAGACCTGATTTAGCTTATCCAGTAAGCCTAGTGAGTAGGTATCAAAGTAATCCCGAACAGGCTCATTGGAATGCCATTAAGAGGATTCTTCGATATATGAAATGTACTGTACAATTGGAATTGATTTATCAAGCTGAATCACTTGAAATTGTGGGATACACCGATGCAGATTTCGGAGGGGATATTGATGATAGGAAATACACATCATGTTACCTTTTCATGTTTGGTGGTGCAGCTATTTCTTGAATAAGCAAGAAACAAAGTTGTATATCTAGACATACACAAGAAGCTGAATATATTGCATGCAGCATGGCTACCACTCATGCTATTTGGATTAGATGTTTTCTTGAAAACTTGGGCTTCGAATTGGTCAAAGGATCAGTTGAAATATATTGTGATAATCAAGCCGCTATAAGCTTGATTAACAGTGGGGGAAATAGTTCAAGAGGAAAATACATTGAAATCCAATATCATTATATTCAGGACATAGCGGCCAAACTAAAGATTAATGTAACATATATTCCCACGAGTGATATGTTAGCTGATTCCTTTACAAAAAGAATTCCAGCAAGTACATACATTAAACATGTTGGTTTAATGGGACTCAAGAATATATGAGTCAAGCAGAAGGTATTCAAGAAAATTGAAGCCTTGAGGATTAACATCTCTAGAATATAGGCACCCCATGAATAGTGGGAGTGTGGTATGACCACGTCGGTCAAGTGGGAGAAGTTAGTTACAAATAAGATAATGACCGAGTGTTCATTAGACTCAGTAAATCCCGCACTAATCGGAGGTGGTTAGTGAGAAGATAAGGGATGGGTGGTTAAGGTTTAGGGCGTACAAGCGCGTGCATGGGCCTATAAATAGAGAACGACGCGCTGACGGTAGCCCTCATCCTCGACGACTCACCTCTCCTCTCCTCCTTCACATGGTTCTTCAACCTGGATCATGCAGATAGTTTGAATTCAAGGCATATTAACACTAAACTCAAAATCCGAGAGCTTGGGGTTGAGGTCATGGTCAAGTAAGAATGTTGATGAGCCTAATGTCTTTATATGCACTATGTATTGCCCCCACCCCTCTTGCAGATACAGATACTGCAAGGAGGAAGCCAATCCCATCGTGATCCATCGGTATCTAACTTCCCAAGTTAGGGATGATGGGAGTGCAAGTGGTAATGGAGGTTGCCATTCGGAAAGTATTCACAAACAAGCATACAATGCTCGTCCTCATCACACCAACCCAATAGTTGAACCACATTCCGGTGGCACAACTGACCGAATACATGGAGATGTCTCAGATATATTTCCTTATGTGATACATCCCTTCCTTCTAGAACAATCTTTTGGATGATTTAGATTTGCGATATATCATAATTAGCTAGGATGCTTAACTATTTCAAATCAATTGCAATTTGGATGATAAACTAATGAATCATAGAAATGTTTAACCTCATTTTCGTCCTCGAGCATCTGAACTCATGTCAAAATTTTAATCTACAAAGCGAAACAAAGGAAGAAAAGAGACGATCAAGACATTCATAATCTTTCTACCATGTATTCGCCAGATGGGCAGCTGATTTTGCTTTCCCCCACCTCTCTCCCTCCTCTTTCTTTCTTCTTTCTTTGCCTGCAAAGCTTGCAGCAACTTCAACCTCTTCTTCCGTGGCTGATCTAAATTCTAGCTTTTCACCTTCTTCATATGATAAGAGTAATGGGTCGCATGACCATTTTCCGTCAAGATGACATCTCTCAAATGCCAACCATATTTAAAGCCAACACTAGAAAACGTATACATTTCACAAATATATAGTATATTTGTGTGCCATTTCTTACAGATAAGGCCTTACGCAGTTGTGTTTTTAATTGGTAGACAATGACATTATTATTATCATTATTATTATTATTATGTAAAGAAGTTAATCTATATAAATTCTCAACTAAAATTTAACCATTTCAATCGTCTTGTTTCAGGAGATCCAACTAGGAATGTTCAAAATATTCAGGTCAAACGGGTATCCAATCTAATCCGTTTTTTACCTTAAAATCATGAGTACCCTAGATAAATGTTCGGGTTGGCCACCCATGTTTAGCTGAATCTTTCACAGTTGGTGACCAGTGGAAACCCCATTGGAAATCTCTGGTACCCGGTTGGAACTTTTGGTTCACCCTACAAGGTCACAACCAGCTTCCATCAAGCCACCGTGTCCCGCCTTTCTAAATCCTCACGAGTTATGACTAGGTCTTACTCGGTTCCTCCATGAGGCCATGTGAATGAAGACAAGAGGGGGAGAGATGCGCAACTGCTGTTGCTGTTCACACACACGTGAAGTGATGGGAGCAACCAACCCATCATGGGAGCTCACCAATTGTTGCTAGGGTCACCATCAGCGCGTGAAGGAAGAAGGGAGCAACAGTTGCCACTGTTGAGTTATTATGTGTATATGGGTAAACGGATCTTTGGATGAGAGACCTTTTACCCATCCTACTTTATATATTGTACTCATCCCCCTTTCTGACATTAAGATAGTGAAGAGAGATCCCTAGTCTCCAGTGAGTGAGATTAGGGTTTGTGTGTGCCCCCGTGGTTTTTCCCTCATCGCAGGGTTTTCCACGTAAAACTTGGTGTCGATATCCTTGCTCTTTGATCCTTGTCTTCAACGTGGTATCGAAGCCTAATTGAGGTGCGTGCCAGCCTTAGCATGTGCCTGCTCGTGGTGCGCCTGCAACCAGCCCTCGCGATCCTCCCGCTCGCATGTCGCCTCTGGCACGATCCCTCATCCTTTGTCCTGCCCCTGTGTGAAGGGCCATTTGGTCTGCACGATGCTTTCCAGCCTATACGCGACCCCCTGCATGAGCAAGCGCCCCCTGCCTGGGCGCAATCCCCTGCCTATGTGTGGAGTCCCTGGGCGAGTTCCTTAGTGCGAGCTTCTGAGCATGCTTCCCTTCTGCGTGCCTTCTAGCCCATCCGCCCCCTATGCACCTTCTAGACCATCCAGCCTCTTGCGCACGATGTCGCCTGCATGCGACCTCTCCTGTGCGTGCACCCCCTACGCCTCCGGCCCCATGTGGCCTCCTGTGCGACCTCCCGTGTCCCATGTGGCCCTGTGCAGCCCCCTGCACCCCCTGTAGCATCTTGTGCGGCCTCCTGCACACCCTGCGGCCCCTCACGACCCCCTGTGCGGTGCCCCTGCTCGCCCTATGCGAAGCTCCTGCGTGAAGCCTCCTGGACGCGAAGCTCCTTCTTTGTTTCCTTTCCGTGAGGCTCTGCGTACGAGCCACCTTGTCTCCATTCGCGTGAGGTCCTGTGCGCGAAGTTCCTCCTCTATCTCTGCGAAAGAGCCCCTGCGCACGAGCCCACCTTGTGACGCTCCCTGCAGATTCCTGTGGCAGTTTTCAACAAATGAACATCTTGGATTTTTTATTTCCTGTTGATTCCTGGTTTCATGTAAAGTGGTCTCATGATTCTGTGGAGGTTCCTTCTAAGTTGGAAATCAATATTGAGAGGTGAACATAAGTGGTCTTCTGTTGATGCGAGTGTACCTTCCTGCACATCTGCATTGTACCAGCCTGAGTTTCTAGTCGAAGGTTGCACGTGTAGCCTCTCGGTGCCCACGTTCCCAGGTTTACGTTGTTGCTTCTCATTATTTATTTCGTGTGTTTTTTTGTAGTTTGTTATCCTTGAAGTTCAAATGGATACAATTATGGAGTTGCAATCTTTTTTGAAGAAATCATTTACAAAGGGACATGGTTCATTATAGTATACAACCGTTAATTTGACGGATACTGCAATGAGAACTAGCAATGCTTGTTTTACTAAGTTCGAGTGGATTATCAATGGTGGTGCATCCGATCACATGACTGGTGACTCGAGAATGTTTCGTCATTGTAAGATTTCGTCCGACAGAGAGAAAGTTACTGTGGCAGATGGGTCTCCTGCTACCATTGTTGGGAAAGGAATGGTTTCTGTTGTAGATCGATTCGTCCTTACTGATGCACTTCATGATCCTGATTTCCCAATTAATCTTCTATCAATCAGAAAGATCACTAAAGAGTTATACTGCAGGTTGACAATCAAAAATCATGTATTCTAGAAGACTTAAAGACGGGTAAGAAGATTGGAATTGGATTAGTTGAGGATGGTCTATATCGTCTTCCAGCCCGAGTGGGGCAAGCCCTTAACTCTGTGATGGAAGCTAGACTTGAGAAGGACAACCTAACTTTAGTCCAAAAGTGGCATGAACGTCTGGGTCATGTCAATTTTTCCTCTCTGCATAGGTATATGCCTAAGATTTTTTCTGGATTGTCTGAGAATGCCTTGCAATGTGAGACCTGCCAATTTACAAAGCAAACACGCACTACGTATCCTACATCTATCAGTAAATCTACTTGTGTATTTGAGGTTGATATTCTGATGTTTGGGGACCATCAAGTGTAAAGAGTATGGGTGGCTTTCAGTGCTATATTACTTTCATTGATGATTTTTCAAGGAATACTTGCGTGTACCTGTTAAAAAATAGAAGTGAAGTTCCTGCTATTGTTAAAAGCTTTATAAATATGATTGGCACTCAGTATGCAACAAGAGTTAAAAAACTTAAGACTGATAATGCAAAAGAATACCTGGAAAGATCTCTACGTGCTTTTTTTATGAGAAGGGTATCATTCATGAAACCTCACAACACAATGGAATTGATGAAAGGAAAAATCATCACTTATTGAATGTCACCCAAGCACTATTGATCCAGCGAAATGTACCAAAAATGTTTTGGGGAGAGGTTGTCTTGACTGCTGCTTATCTGATCAATAGGACACCTTCTGTCGTGATTGGGAAGAGAACTCCTTTTTCTAACATCAATCCGGATAATTCTCCTTTCAGTTTAGATCCTCATATTTTTGGATGTGTCTGCTTTCTTCATAATTTCATAATAGGTTCGCGAAAGTTGAATCCAAAGGCAACCAAGTATATCTTTTTTGGCTATTATGTAATGCAGAAGGGATATAAATGTTATTACCCTATGGCATGCCATCTTCATGTAAGTAAGGATGTTACTTTCTTTGAGAATGAATCATATTTTCCTAAGAATCTTCCTCAGAGGGAGTTTGTCACTAAGGATGTTGAGGAAAATGAGAAGGGGATTTACTTTCTTGGTGATGTCCAAGAATTCATGTGGGTGAGAGTAGTGGACATGTTAGAGAAGATGATAACGAAAAAGAAATTGTAACAAACCATGATGTCAATGTTCCCTCAAGCAGTGAACAAGAGACTATTCATATGGGTGAAAACAGTGGGCAAGATAGAGAAAATGATAATGAAGTAGAAATTGAACCAAATCATGATTTCAAACTTTTCTCAGATTGTCCAAGTCCTGAAAATATCTCTCTTTCTCAACCAGTGGTAGCTAATGACACGAATAGTTTACATGATGATCGTCCCATAGCTATGAGGAAGGTTGTTAGAATTGTTCAAGCCTCTACTTGATATCCAGTGGAAAAGTTTGTTGCTACACCAAGATGAGTTCAAGATACCTACGCTTCATTACCTCATTGGATTCTCTCCATGTTCCTAAAAATGTTGATGAAGCAAAAGAAGATCCATAATGGGAGAATGCTATGAAGGAAGAAATGACCGCCTTAGTGAAAAATGATACTTGGGATGTTGTTGATGTTCCTAGGGATGCTCACTTGGTTGTCTCTAAATGGGTCTATATGATAAAATATGCTCCGGATGGAAAAATTGATAGATTCAAGGCTCGTCTTGTGGCCAGGGGATATAGTCAGAAATATGAGATAGATTATCTTGAGACGTTTGCCCCACTGACAAAAATGAATACTATCAGAGTTGTTATTTGTCTAGCTGTATATTTTCGTGGAATATGTATCAATTGGATGTGAAAAATACATTTTTGAATGGTGATCTTAAAGAAGAAGTATATATGAAAATGCCACCTGGTTTTGAAAAAGGAGATAAGTGTTGCAGACTAAAAAGAGCATTGTATGGACTAAAACAGTTTCCAAGAGCATGGTTTGAATGTCTTTGTGTGGTAATGATCAGAAATGGATACACCTAGGTAATTGGAGATCACATTGTTTTCATAAGAAAGGCCGGTGAGAGAAGATCTATCATGTTAGTATATGTGGATGCCATGATTCTTACAGGTGATGATGACGAATAATTGTCCAGATTAAAGAAAACCCTTGCTGTTGAATTTGAATTAAATGACCTGGGGAAGTTGAAATACTTCCTAGGTATTGAGATGGCTCGATCACTAAAAGGTATGTGTCTAAGCCAACGAAAATATGCTTTGGATTTGCTGAACGATTGTGGCATGTTGGAATGCAAACCAACAACTATCCGTATGGAAGAAAATCATAAACTAAGTAAAGATGATGGTGAAATTCTTGATGATAGATATCACCTACGTTGTAAATGTGGTAAGTCAATTCATGCATGGTCCAACCACCTCTCACGCGAATGCGGTAAATAGAATTTTGTGCTAAATAAAAGGTTCATCTGGAAAAGGTATTGTGTTCAAGAAAAAACCCTAGCGTGACAAATGATGAACCTCAGTTTCATCATGCTAATTTTCATATATTAAACCCCTAGCTTAAAACTTTATCAATAAAAACCAGAGTAATTACTGTATATATCTTGGCCTTAAAATAAAATTAAAAATACAAAAATTGCATTGTTTTTATACCTTTAAAAATGCTTTCAAAAATATTTCTCCTTTTGTTTGACGTATTTGATGTTTTTGGCTAACATAAAACTTGTATATCTCATCAAGATATACAACTTTCATGTTTTGAGTTTTTCCAAATTCATCCCCCTTCTATTTCTGTTTGATTTTACTTTTAATTTTTATATTTTGAATAATCTCATTGGGCGACGTGGCTCCTTCTGGTTGAGTCACGCGGCTCGGCTACTTTTGTGCCATGCGCCTCCGCTTCCAGCCATCCAATCCACCTCTGGCACCTCCATCTCATCCGTTTGTCTTATTTCCATCGTCCGCCCTTCTATCTACCCTCTAGATCGCATCTGGAGCATCCGCACCCGCTCAATCCTAGACTGTTGGATCCATAGATCCAACAACCATCCATGCATTGTTCACATTCGCACGATGCACCCTGATCGATTGATCAAGACCGCTCCTTAGCGCCCTTACCCCGACCGTTGGATTGAAAGATCCAACGGTTATGCAATCATCTTCAACCTCCCATGCACTCTCTCCCCACGTTCTCTACCTCGCAAGCCCGTCGCCCCCTTCCAATTTTCCAGACCACGATGGCAACCTCCACCACTCTCTAGCCACACAAGGCCCTAGCCATAACCCCCAATGTCCTCGCAAACCACCTTGCTAACCACGTCCCCCTCTCTCTCGCATCATATTCTAATCGCAAACCACGATCTCCATCACAAGCACCTCGACCCTTCCGCCTTGAAATACACCGATGCTGCTCGCATTTCATCATGTCCACCTTTACGTGGGCCACGACCCATCACCCCTCCTTCCCTCTATGACAGAGAGGGGATGAATTGGGGCACGATGACGACCGCTGGCCTCGGTGAAGACCCATGGCCATGGTAGGCCATGTCCTGGAGCCTTAGAGCACCATCGAGCTGCTCCAGATGGTCGCCGGAGTCTAGCGAAGACCAGAGTTCCTATTGGAGCTCAACCTAGGCCACCTCGTCTACCCCGATCTCCAGGTGAGTATCCTTTGTTCCTCTCTCTTTTCCGTTTCGTTTCTCATAATTATTTAGGTACTTCTACGCACAGTCACCCTCAATTTGTCACCCTACTTGCTCCGCCTCACCTCCACCATCTTCATTGTGCCCTCTAACCACCTTTTCGATCTTCCATAACCTCCAACCACTCCGCCCCTTCTCTCTGCCTTTACGGTAGAGGAATCCGACGAGCCTCCACCTTCTCTGTCCGCAAAGGCTCCCACTTCATCTCACTCCACCAGCACTCACAAACACCTACATGCTTCAGCTACTTTCACTAACACTTGCAGGTAAAATCCTTCAACGACCAGACTTTCACCGGAGCTCATTTCCTAAGACCTGCTTCCAGCATGGGTGCGATGCCAACCACCTCTAGGCAACCCAATGTATTCCACGTGCTCCAGACTTGGTCAATATGCATCCAGGTCTCTTAATGGATCTTCAGCAAGTGTGGGGGATGGTGGTGGAGCTTGGGTAGGTCTACCGGAGATCCAAAAGCACCGCTAGCAAGCGACAGAGGAGAGAGATCCAGGAGTTACAATGGCCATTTGATGGCAACCCCTATTGGACATGCGAGCCCACGGCGAGCCATTATGCAATAAATGTTATTGCGATTATCATTCCCTAATCTGAAATGAAGAATACATAATTTGCATAATAGGTCCCTTAGTACAATTAGGGTTATGTACCATGGCCATCTTAATGATCATACAACTGTTGATTCAAATACTGAATCATAGAGGCTGGTGCTTGGATGAACATCTAATGACTTAGATTGAGGACTCATTAAGCACCGTCAAATGATTGTTAAGAGATAATCTCCAGCCTGAGTAGGAGATGGCAATCCTTTCTCAGTTAAGCCGATATCTGACCGACCTCTTGATGCAAGTCCTCTGCATAGGAATAGAGATTCGGAGGTGTCAGATTAGTTAGGTCAAAGAGTTGACTTAACGAGATCGAGATAACCAAAGTCATATATCGTATGTTGTCATGATATAGGCACGCATCCTCTGACCAGAGATAGATGTGTTACTATATGTCTGAGTATGTACATTTGACAGACTAATAGGTTGATGACCTAATCAAGGTCTATACACCGGCGCGCTGGTGTGCATATAAGGGCATATGAGTAATACAATCTCTCAAAGGGATCATACAGGTTTAGTTACCGAACCGAAAGACATGAGCTCACTCATGAGATATTGGGAAGAATCAAATTCCGTGCACGGTCGTCTCCCTTTGGAAGCTTGAATGAATTTGTAGGTTTGATATATACTTTTGGAAAGTATATGATGAAGACCTAGGTATGATATATGCTTTTGGAAAGTATATGATCGACACAAACTCCCAATGATCGAATGAGAAACTTAATGATAAAACTCTGAAGTAGACAGTGCAAAATTGATCTTATACTTCAGGTTTATTCTGGGTCTTTCAGTATGCAGGATGTACAGGTATTGGGAATACCTGAGGGTGATGTGGTCATAAACGATTGTATAACCATGACGCTTCCATTCCTAGGGAGTGATGAAACGGGTCTGGATTTTAGTGACTCATCTCAATAGAGAAGTGATATGATCTTGATCCAAATGTTGGACATTGATCTGAATGTGATTCAGATGCAATGAGAAGATTGGATTTACGGTATTGATTTAATCAAACATCTATGGGAGGCCCGAGATCTAGATTTGAGATGTAATCTCAATATCCAAGTCACTATACGTGGAACAATACAATCCCCCTATCCTTATCTCCAAGTATTCGCAGAGAAAGCGCATTATCCTTGAAAGAGTTCATGATAATTTCATTGTTGATATAAGTATCCGAGCATTAAGAAAATAGATAATTAAATGTGATTTAATTATCATGATTAATATGAATTCGATTCATATAATAAATAATTAAATGTGATTTGATTATCAAAGATGTGAATAATGTGAATATGATTCATATTATTTGGGCACATGAGAATAGAGATCCAAGATGACTAAATGTGATTTAATTATCATGGATATTGAATAATGTGGATAGCACTATCCATATTAATCATATATATTATAAATGTGATTTATAATATATAAAAGAGAGCTATTTGTAATTTACATTTGTTAATTAAATGTTAATGTGAATTGGATTCACATTGAACATTAAATTGAAAATGTAATTCACATTTTATTTTGGGTTGTGAATGTGATTCACAATTTTCTAATGGTAAGATTGCAATATTCACAAAATAATTCTGAATTATTTTTGTTGAATAATTTACAACAAGTGTAGTTGTAAATCTTGGAGATTTCCATGGAATAATGTAATCTCATGAGATTACATGAGATTGCCACCAAATCCCATATTATGGAAGGAGGCAATCTTCATTCCAATAATCTTCATGATTGCTTGATTTAATTTGGGATTGATTTATATTGATTTATCAATATAGATTTAATCTAAATTAAATTAACTGTTGTTGGTTTTTACCAACAGAAATCTTAGCCATTAAAAGAAACACAATCAATGAGAGCCATTGGATTTGTGTTGTCTATGGATTGAGATCCATGGATCCCAAAATATTATAAATAGAAGGGCACCCCTTTGCTCTTCTCTACACACAAGAGAATATAAGCCTCTCTCTCTCTCTTTCTCTCTACACGTCAGCCCTCTCTCATCCTCTCTTATGGTCGTCCACCATGGATGCCCTAGAGAGAGTCTCCATTACTGCATCGTCGTCGATATGTTGCCCGATCGTTTGCTCATGGATCTCCGTATCCTTCGGTGCGCTCGCTCGTGAAGAAGACGTTGGATCTCATGTGTCGAGATCAGGAGATACGCTGCTTGGATCATCAACATGGATCGCGAGAAGCATGCGATTCATCCCCGCACTCGCAAGCGTCTCCTCCATCAGATCGGACTTGAGACAGGAGGTCTCTTCGTTTAGAGACTCGATCGCAACCACGTTCAAGAGGTAATCCTATTACTTGTTTGTGGTTTAGATGAAACGATCCGAGTAGTGTTCTCGGATCATGTGGTTTCGTCGCATGAAAATTTTTTAATTTCCGTTGCATAGAATAACTAGTGCGACTAGTCGTTCCTCATCGTATTCGATATGACGCTCACACTTCCGTGATGTGCTTGAGGATTATCCCATATCCTTCAACCCCCCGGTGCTCAACCAATGGCCCACAAGCAACCACGTCGACACCTCTGAGGCTTGGAGGATCGGGCAGTCTGAGCCAATGCCCAAGGCTCCAGATTCATCCACGTAAACCGAGCCTCCTGAGCCTCGAATCGAGCCATGCACCGATGCCAAACCTTCTTCCGAGCCTAGCCTCACATGCCCATGTCATGTGAGGGCTGGGTAAATTACAGAGGTGCCCCATCTACTTCTCCATATTGCAGATAGGTCCTCAGAGCACGTGCACAGTATGCGTGTCTGGGGTTATTTGCATTCGATCTCCTTCGAAATTTAATAATTGCAATATAATCCATGCGTATATGGAAAATTATAGGGAAGGCCCCATGCTTTATTTTAATTATATTTATGCCCTTCTAGGAACATGTTTGTAATATATTTCCCATTATTTTCATGTTTTTTATACGTTTATGTCCCTGGACTCTTTTGTGAATATCTTGAGCATATGATCTCTGCTTTAGTTGATTTCAGTTTCATTTCGAAGCTTGCTTCATTATCTATCGATTGGCATTTTTTTTTCCTTGTTTTGACACTTAAATTTAGATGATAAATTCTAGTAAGGAAGTGTCCAATGTTGAATGAATTTTAATGTCAATTGCATGTTCATTGATTAAGCTTGCTTCATGATTTGATCCTAAAATTAATCGCATTTTTTATTGCTCAATTATCTTATTTATGTAGGGCATATTTACATAGTTTTTTACATTTGGATCAGATTGCATCATAAAAAATAAATAGAAACATCTTCATCTGTATGCATCATTTGTTCTTGTGTGTTGGCTTATTACTTATTTATACATTAATCACTTAATCTGAGTATTGAGAATCAGAGTAACCACTTAAGAGGCTCGTGTCCCTGAGTTCGACCTTGGGCTAGCCCAAGTAAATAAATTTGACCTCTTATATTTAATAAAAAAATTGATTAAGTGGTTTTTGATCGATCCGATTTTGCCCGACTACAACAAAATTCAACATTAATTTGACATTATTAAGAGGGTGATTTCAGGGTTCATCAAATGACACCGTTGCTAGGGACACGACTCATCTTTTATTTTATTTAGATTTTTGCTATTTGATTAAGTGATTTCTAACCTTTGGGTCAAGTTGTCCATTTCACTTGCATTGTTTTGATAATTCTCTAATATCTATCTAATGTGTGATTATTGTGCCAGGGACTCTTGGCAACCAAGGAGGCAAGGAGCAGAAGCTTTCGCTGCGAGGAGCCGTAGATGCACCATTGGAGAAATTAACGAGAATTAATGTCTCTCTCATTTTCATGCATGCATGTAATAAGTGTCTTTACAATGGTCTTTGTTTGAAGACTCACGATTGTAAATGAACGAAAGATATTGTGGTTGTGTGGGGTCTGCCCCACTTGAGTGTCGACTTAGGATCAGGCATGTGACTCTCTAAGCTATTTTTATTTCATATCTCATGTGTTTGATCATAGGTAGAACACACTAATTTGAGACGCAAATAGACATCGCTTCACTTAGCCAAAATCAAATCTGCTCTTTCCCCGCTAATAGAAGCATGCTAGGTGGGGGTTTCATCGACTTGCATACATTGAGTATTAGATTTTTCAGTCTTGTTTTTCAAAGAAATAGTTAAAGGCACTGTGAGTTTTTCTTTACCCTAGATCATGATTTTATTATATGCATTGGCTTTTTCCCGACTTCTCTTCCTGGATTGATCACCTAGGATTAAATGGAAATTGGAAATGATCGTTAGACAATGTTTGATTGATTTATGTTCACATTAAATCAGTGATAACCTTGAAACTAAAATTGGGTCTGTTAAAGCAAGTCAAACCAATAAAATAGAGTAAAATCATTTTTTGGGAGAGCAACACCCTCTTCATGTAGGATGTTATGATTTGATACATTTTTAAGCCTTGCGTAAATGAGAATGAATTTGTTTTTGTCACCAATAAAAATAAAAAGATAAGAGACCAACATTTGTTGGTTTCATGTGTGAGTTGGTGAATCAATGGTGTTGTTGGGTTAATTGAGCCTTGTTTGTGGAATTTTCCCAACCCTCCCATAGATATTAGGTACTCCATTCATATCCATAGATTCATTCACGTGTAAATCCATCCTAACTTCTCTGTTCTCCTCAGGTCTCTCCAACTTCACTTATCCATCTCTTTACTTAGGCCATTCTAAATCTTAGTATAGGGTGACCTGAGTCCCTGTAAATTCTTGACTCATTTACCCTTCTCTCCGACACTTAGGTTATTCTAATCTAAGTATAGGGGGTGTCCTCCTCAGTTCCAGTATCTCTTCTTATTTCTTAACTTGATCTATGTCTTTGCATCACCTAGTGCTATGAGGACATAGCATAAGTTAAGTATAAGGGGGTATACCTGTATATACTTTAGCCGTTGCTCTTATTGAAAAATTTTGAAAATTTTAAAACTTTTGTGGGCTAGAGTATACATTTTCTGAACTAAGTTGGATTAAATGTTTTTAAAGTTTGAACAATTTTCTTAACTATATTATATTATTTTGAAGAAAATATTTTAAAAATAATTTGAAAATGGATTTTACTTGTTTTGAAAAATCATTTGAAAAATATTTTGAAAAAATTTATATATATACGACATAGTTTGGAAAATCTTTTCAATTTTTTTCAAAAAGGAGGGTATAAATGAGACTAACTTGTGTTTGTAAATATTATTTAAAAAAATGAAAAAAATGATGAAGGAGTTGGTTTAATCCCTTACACTTCCATATTCACACAATATTAGTGAACTTCAAGAACACTTGGTTTATGAGGTCTTGAGATTTTGAGTTAACCAACCTTAGTCATTAGGGTCTTTTGACTTAATTAACCACATTTCCCTAGATTGAAAGATTTGTATGCAATATTGCATGCTTAGTATCTAACCTTATGAATATGATCATCACCTCACATACACAAATGCAGTTATGATGAGATGAGTTGAAATTTCAATTGAGGAACTGGGATGAGGGATTTGAGTTTGGACCTAATTTGATGATGCTCGAGGATGGGATAAAATCAATGAAGGCTTCATGAAACCTGAGTGTCAGCATTTTTATCCAGTATGAGAACATGGTTTTTGTACTATCTCTTTACATTTACCTACATGCTAGGGTGTGATGAAATATAAAAAAATGTTGATTAATGTACGCCAACTCTTGGTAAAAGTAGTGAAGCTAGCCAAAAGTAATGAAAAGAAATAAAGAAATGTGAAAGAAAAGCTCTCATCATACAAAGCCAAATATCAAAGAGCTTCCACCAAAAGCGAGCGCTCCCAACCATTTCAAAGTATCCACTTGGACCACGCTATTAGGACCAGGAGTCGGTCTTGCACCAAAAAGCGCTCTACATCATAAATGCTACAAGTCTGGGTGTAGAAGGTGTATTAGATACTCAGAAAATGCACACCCCGGTGTATTCCCATGAAAACAAGTGCATACGACTCCAACTTCTTTTGACAGACACACTGATCAGCAACAAAAAAATGTGTGTTGAGTTCATAAGGCACTCGAGAAGTTCCTCATTCCAATGAGAGGGAGAGAAGAAATGACACAATCCTATGCCCTCCATCAACTGGCCTTCCATCTACATTTCTAAGTCTGACAATTAAAGTGATGGTGGATTGGATGCAATATTTGGTTTATTCCCTAGTGTTGAGGATTTTTAAGGAGAGTCTCTTGGACTGGAACCTTGGGTGAAGTTGTGACTCTACTCTTGTGATTGCGGTCAACACTTGATATCATATCTTTATTATATATGTATACAGAGAGAGTCTGATGATTAGAGAAATTGGATGCCTCTTATTAGAGCTTTGGTTCAGCTTTGAAATTTTGAATGGATCAGGTCTTGTATTCACATGCACAATCAAGGGTTAATCCAACTCATTCATGCTCTAGATGCTCGAGGACGAGCATAGTTTAAGTACAAGGGAATGATGAACTTCGGTTTCATCATGATAATTTCCATATATTAATCCCCTAACTTAAAAGTTTGTCAATAAAAACCAGAGTAATTACTGTACATATCTTGATTTTAAAAATTAAAAAATACAAAAAAAAATACAAAAAAATTGCAATGTTTTTACATCCTTTAAAACGCTCCCAAAAATATTTCTCCCTTTGTTTGACTTCTTTTGTGTTTTTGATCAACATCAAACTTGTAGATCTCCTTAAGATATACAACTTTCATGTTTTGAGATTTTTCAAATTCAGCCTCCTTCTATTTCTTTTCGATTTTTTCTTTTGAATAATTCCCATTGGGTCACGTGGCTCTTTCTGGTCGAGCCACGTGGCCCACGCCCCCTGCACCACACACCATACTTTTCCGGCCATCCGATCTACTCCTGCACGCTTCCATCTCAGCCGCATATCCACATTTCATCTCCACCATTCGATCGGGCCTCCAGATCTCATCTGGATGCCCATTCCCGCCCATTCCTTGATTGCTGGATCATTAGATCCAACGGCCCCACACGCCTCGCCCATAACCCTTTGATGCACCCTGATTGATTAGATCAGGTCCGCTCCTTCGCACCATCCTCCCAACCATTGGACCGCATGATCCAACGGTCGACACGTCATCTTCAACCTCCCACGCCCCCTCTCTCCTACGTTCTCATGTTGCACACATCGTCCCCTTCCTATTTCTCTGACTAACAACCACTTCCTCCACTCTCTAGCCAAGCCAAGTCCAAGACCACTCCTCTGTCATCCTCTTGGATAGCGTGGCTCCTCACGTCCCCTCTCTCTCGCTCCCTATTTTGCTCGCCAACCTCGACTTCCACCATCAGCAACACTTCTCATTCCCCTTCAAATGTGCCTTCTCCGCCATCATTACCCCATGCCCACCTTTACGAGGGCCACAACCCAGCACCCCTCCTTCCCTCTGTGACTGAGAGGGGATGAATTGGGGCGTGACGACGACCACCGACCCCAGTGAAGACCCATGGCCATGGTATGCCATGTACTGGTGCCTTAGAGCACCATCGAGCTGCTCCAGATAGTCTCCGAAATCCAGCAAAGACTGGAGTTCCTATTGGAGCTCAGCCTAGGATGCCTCGTCCACCTCGATCTCCAGGTGAGTATCATTTGTTCCCCTATGCTTTTCCTCCTTGTTTCTCTGAATTAATTAGATGCTTGCAAGAAATTCCACCCTCAATTCACCACCGCAGCAACTCCACCTTACTTTACTCATCTTTGCGCGACTTTCCGACCACCTTCTAGATCCTCCATAACCTCCAGCCTTTTCGTGCCCTTTCTCTATCGTCACAGTGGAGGGACCCGACGAGTCTCCACCTTCTCTGCTAGCAAAGGGTCCCACTTCACCTCACTTCACCCGTAATCACCACACATGCACACTTCGGCCACTTTCACTAGCACTTGCATGTGCTTTCATCCAATGGTCGGACTTGGGCCATAGCTCATTTCTCGAGCTCCGCCTCTGGCAAGGGTCTATCACTAGCCTTCTTCTGGTCATCCAGAGTCTTCCTCGTGCCACGAACTTGATCTCCATGCGTCTAGGTGTCCTCCTGGATCTTCAGAAAGTGTGGGAGACGGTGATGGAGCTCGTGCAGGCCCGCCGAAGATCCAAAAGCACCGTGAGCCATCGACAAAGGAGGTGCTCCAGAAGTTACAGGTGTTGTTGGATGGAACCTCCCTGGTTCCCATCCAACAGCCTACAGGATGCCACATGTACGATCCAAGCCTCCGCCTCCAGCCTCCAGGCTCAGGGTATCCGAGCCAAGACAGAGCACCAGTAGATGCCACGTGGCCCGAGCCTCCAACCACCCTCCTGAACCGAGAACTGATGCCGAGCCTTCTTCCGAGCCTAGCCCTCACGTACCCAAGTCACGTGAGGCGTGGGAAAATTACAAGGGTGCCCCACCTACTTCTCCAAATTGCAGCTAGGTCCTCTGAGCATGTGCCAAGCATGCACATATGGGGTTATTTGCAATAGCCCCTCCGGGTTTTAATAATTGCAAAATAGCCCCCATGCGTATGGAAAAATTACAGGGAAAGCCTCAGGTTTATTTAATTATATTATGCCCTCCCAGGGACCTGTTTGTAATACTTTCTGTTTATTTTGAAGTTTTCTTTACGTTTATGCTCCAGGACTATTTCGTGAATATCTTGAGCATATGATCTCTGTTTAATTGATTTCAATTTCATTTAGAAGCTTGCTTCCTTATCTATCCATTGGCTTATTCCCTATTTTGACATTTAAATTTAGATGATTAATTTTAATTATGAAGTATCATCTATTTAATGATTTTTGATGCCATTGGTTAATTTATCAATTAAGTTTGCTCTATCAATTGATCCTGATAAAGACTACACTTGTATTGCTCATTGATTTCATCTAGATAGAGCATATTTTCATATCTTTACACTTGCATTATGCTGCATCATAAAAACAAAATAAAAAGTGTCTTCATCTGTCTGCATCATGTGCCCTTATGTGTTGGCCTATCAGTTATTTATTCATCACTTAATCTGAGTAACCACTTAAGAGCCTCATGTACCTGAGTTCAACCTTGGGCTTGCCCAAGTAAATAAATTTGACCACTTGTATTTAATTGATAAATTAATTCAAGTGGTTTTTTGATCGATCCTATTTTGCCCGACTGCAACGAAATTCGAATGTTAATTCGATTAAATTAAGAGGGCGATTTCAGGGTTCATCAACAATTGAAGGGTATACTGATGTTGATTAGGCCGATTCTATATATGACAGACGATCTATTTCAGGTGATGCAGTGTATTTGTGTGTGAATCTTATTATTTGCAGAAGTAAGAAGCAGAATGTTGTTTCAAGATCAAGTGCTGAATCTGAATATCGTGCCTTTGTAAATGGTGTTACAGAAATTCTTTGGCTAAAAATCTTGCTACATGACTTAGGTGTCAAAGTTAATATACAAATGAAGATATTCCGTGACAACAAAGCAATAATAAACTTGACTAACAATCTTGTAATGCATGATAGAACCAAACATGTGGAGGTTGATAGATGATTCATGTGTGAGAAGATTGATGATGGACTATTATGCCTCACAGACCTGAAATCTGATGACCAGGTTGCTGATCTCTTCATAATGGGGACGCCTACAAAGCAATTTGAGATGAATGTAGGCAAGTTGGGCATGGTGGACATGTATGCCCAATTTGAGGGGGAGTGTTGAGTTGTTATATGTATATGGGTAAACAGATCTTTGGATGAGATACCCATCCTACTCTATATATTATACTCATCCCCCTTTTTTTGATATTAAGATAGTGAAGAGAGATCCCTAATCTCCAGTGAGGGAAATTAGGATTCGTGTGTGCTCCCGTGATTTTTCGCTCATCGTAGGATTTTCCATATAAATCTTGGTGTAGATCTCCTTGCTCTTTGATCCTTGTCTTCAACAGCCGCGAAGAGAGGGGGGTGTGCTGCCCTAAAGATGGAGAAAGAGATAGAGGACTAAGGAGAGCAAATCTGCGACGGGGGAAGGGGAGAAGCATGGAAAGGAGAATAGGAACCCGTTGGATCATATGGATCTTGATTGTGTATAGCGGGGGCTACAACCTTAGGAGGTTTGAGAGAGGTGGAGAATCATTGGATCTTTGATTGATCCAATGGTTTAGAAGATTGTGGGTCAGAAAATGGGGATGTTGTCATAGAAGGAGACCTATTGCAAAGGAGGGGAAGGTTTATTTAGCCGACGCAAAGCCCAATTAGCCTAAGAACAACAGATCCACTGCGTCGAAGTCACATCCTAATTTGTATTTAGCCAAGCTTAGCATATTTTAATGTCGTAATATTTATTAAATTAGATAGGTTCTAAATACGGTGGCTTGATGCTGATTCGACCATTTGTTTGGATAAGGATGCGGTTTGTGTCGTTGGATGCATGGAGCGGGAGGAATGTGCAAAAGTTATATGGGTTTGGAGTTACTTTTCGGATGAGCGATCGGAAAAAAAGGAATGTTTTTTTAACAAGCGGTGAAAATGAAAGTTACTATAATAGAAGTGGGATGGTTTGAAAATATTTTTTAACTTTTATCTACATACCCTTTATATTTTGATAACTGTAATATTTACGATTTCTTGAAACTTTCTATTTGCACATAGAACTACTAAGATTTTCCAATAATATGTTGCTATAACACAAAATAGAAGACTCAAAAAAACCAATAAGGAAGTGCAAGGACGGTACATGTGATAAAGAATGTCAAAGGTAATTTGTTTTTAATATATTCTGCTAATTATGTTGGACGTTTGTTGCAGTGATCCATGGGTACATGTTACCCATTCAAATAATTTGGTTACCGAATAAAATCAGATACCCATCGAAATGTGCCAGGTTAACCCTTGACCCGGTAGTAATGGATCGGGTCGGGACACAATTGAATGGGTCGGATACGTGCCCCATGAACAACTCTAGGTCCCACTGTACATTGAGAGACATTGGTGTGATAAATGAATGAGCAAAGCTTGAGCCCATCGTATTCAAATTTCAATAGTCATTGATTGATGACAATTTCCATGATAATAATTTTGTTTACCATTGTTCTTCTCATGACAACTTAGCATTATTATGGTGCAGATCATACATGTCTTGCAACGAACACTCAAATATTACATCAACAAAGTATGCTTATTCGATTATGAAATTGTCCTACTGAGTTATTGATGCCAAAATATTTATGCTTGTGAATAGAAAGAGTATTAAGAAATAATCAATATGATTGTTGAAGCCAAGCAGTCCTTGAAACCTGAAATATTCACAACCATAAGTACATTCTGAAGGGAACGAACAATTGGATACGGATGCGGATACAACCACAACCACGGAAGCACGCAGAGAAAAGAACAAGCAGATATAATGGTGGTGATGAATCTATGATTCTCACTTTTTATTCTTTTATTTTCGCTATTTTTCTTGGCAAAACATCATGTAAATATCTGTAAATATAATAACTTAGCAACTTGCATGCCTTTGTTAATATTACATAATTAGCGTGCATTGTTGGCAAAAATAAAAGAATAAAGGAAAAGAAAAAGAATGGTGTATTTAGAATAAATATAGAGTGACCCAAACTCCAAGAGAAGGTCAAGACTTGACATGAGCATAAAATAAAATAAGTAGAGAGAGATAGGGTCTACTATGTATTGTATATACCAACTATACTTGTACATATTCCTTATTTATTTATTTTTGATAAAACCAAATTTATTTTGTTCTTTTACACCCTTGTATATGGTTCTATTAATATTATAAAAATAAAATAAAAATCAGAAAATAAAAGAAAAATAAAAATAAAAGTACCAAAATTTTGTACAAAATACACATGTATATATTACATTCATTATTTATTGTATAACCTTAATTAATTTGTAAAAATAAAATAAAAATTATCTTATACTCCTAAAATTATGTTGTAAATAAGTAAAATATAAAATAAGGGTATTTATGCAAAAATAATAAAATAAAAATACTTGTACATAACACATAGGTTTATTATACATGTATATAATACTATATATTGTATATACATTAACTTTTTTTTCATAAACATAATTAAAAATCATTGAAAAGTAGTTTAAAAAATAATAACAAAATTATTTTATGTACTTTTAATTTTAAATTCATTTGCTATTTTTTATTGAACTTTCAATTATTGTGTATATTCCTGCTCTCTGATTGGTTCACTTGGGATCGTTGACCTCGGTCTACCATCCCTTCCAGTCGGGTCAGGCCCGATTCTCGCTCACCGGACCTTTTTCTCCCAATTTCTCCGCCCGACTCCGACCACTTCTCACCTTGATTTTTGGACCCGAGACTCCTCGGACATCCATGATCTTCACAGATCCCTAGGACCATCTAGATCCCCCTAGGGTTTCGTGCTTTGCGTCAATCTTTCTGGAACCTTTGTTTTCTTATAAAGTCTCTCGTCTACCTCCATTGTCAGAGAGCTCATTCCTCGCCACCTTTTCAACCCCTGGCAACCTCCAGCTGAGTGAAAGTTTCCTGGAGCGACCCTTGGAGCTTGGATTGGTGTTGCAACGATGCAACTCAAGCTTCGTGGCCGGACCTCCGCTGTGAGTAGCCTCTCCACCTGCCGCAACGTGATTTAGGCCTTCACCCAGACATCCACCTTCGCCTGGAGCTTCTAAGCTCATTGGTATATTCAAGTAACACTTGCATCCCCTATTTTTATCCCTTTAATTTGATTCAGCTATTTAGCTCCGTCACCGGTTCCCTTGCTCCGATCAGCTGGTCGGGGCCTCGATCCCCTCACTCCCCTGTTCTGATCGATGATACGTCTCACCTCCTATCTTCCCATGCAACCTTATAATCCTGAATCGTTCTCACCAGAGCAAGATTAGGCTCGGGCTCCATCCCTCACGTTTGTCGGAGATCTAAAACTCATTCCTCATTGCTTCCCTTATCTTCATATGCAATAAACGATCGTCGGAGCTCTGCCTTCGAGCATTGCATCCTTTGCAGGTATCCGCGTGCGTAGGAGAAGCATTTAGGCTTGCGGACTGGTCAGGCGGAGCACCTCCAGGTGGAGCATCATCGCCCCACCCATCCAACCGTTCGCCTCTCCATCGGAGACCACCACTTGACGTGGAGGAGCTTCACGATTGGTTCGACCTCTCAACGACGTGGGAGGGTCTGTGGATCTTCCTCCATGGTCGTTTGAAGTTCGCTCGAGCGGAGTTCTTCTACCATCTGTAGCCGCCGTTAGATCAGGACCACTTCATCCAGATTCCATGCCAGCCATCCATCAGTCTCCTTTTTAGAGACACTAGATGCATGATTAACGGCCATCAAGGCTGACATTCCCTGCACCGTCTGATCGGGTCAGAAGCCATCATACCCGTACACCTACTCCACACGTCTGAGCCATTCGATCCAGAGCAGAGAAGATCTCCTTTGTCATCAGCTGCCTTCATGAGAGCCTACCACGCATCCTCACGTGCCCTGCACGCGCCTGCAAGGGTATCTTTCCTTTTTTCCCTCACACGTTTAGTTATTTCATATTAGTCCACTAAATAAACATTGTAGTTAAAACATTTTGCAATTTGGACCTCGTATTTTTAACTATTTGCATTTTAGTCCCTTTCAGTTTATGGCACGTGTACGTCCACATGACTTTTGGGTTATTTGCACTATATTCCCTACACTTTTTATATGTTCTGAATTGAATGGCATGATTTTAATATTTACAGTTATACTCTTGTGAGTTTGGATCACATGTGTTGCGCATGCTTGATTGTACTTTTTGCAGACACGGCACTGAGCTTTTAGAAGGTGTTATTCTTTGGTCTGCGAACTTATTTTATTTGCAGATTGGTCCTTGTAAACTTTTCTTAATTACTTGATGTATTTTGGACTTAATAAATAGCTAATTAATTCAAAAAATCACCTAAAAATTACCATTAATTCCCGTTGGTGTGTATCTATAGTATTAATTTTATTTGAAAATTCCCTACGAAAACCTTAAAAATTACAAAACATCTAAAACCTTATAAAAATCATATAAAATCACAGAAAAATCCAAAAATTCCATTTTCATCTCTTATTTGTAAGTTTTTATTTGTATTTTGCATAAAATTGATATCTAGGACTTTAGGGCATTTTAGTTATTTTTAACTTATAATTTAATCCTGGTTGTGCATTATTTGTCTTGTTGAGCTTTATTTAATTTTTATAAAACTCCAAAAACATCTAAATAATCCCAGAAAATTACCAAAAATATTTAAAAACATATAAAATCCAAAATATTTTTATCCTAATTTTCTTATTATTTTTACCCTTAAAGAAAAATACAAAAAATGTAGTTGCATTTCTTTTTCTTATTTTTGGTTGATTTTGTTTTCTTATTAAAAAATTCACAAAAATTAAAAACCTCTAAAAAATCATTTATTTATTTCTGAGATTTGACTACTTCATAGATTTTTTGTGCTCCTTATGTTCGACCCTAGTTGCTATACCAGGTAAATAAAATAGCGAACTGCTTACACATTTTGTGATTGATTAGTATTTCTGAGTGGATTATTTTTCTTGACTGAGCCCGTCCAATTGAATGGGGTCACAACGACCTTGATATTTCTTGATACTTAACCCTAGCTGATCGATCGCTCAACAAAATGGCATCGTTGCCGGGGAGCACGACTTAGTAGTCATTTTTTTGCTTTTGTTCATTTTTTATCTCTGTTTGATATAACTATTTTCTGACACCTTCTCTTTTTCACTTTTTGTATGAGGAACTGCCCGAGGACACTTCGACTTTCTTTTGGAGGAGATCGCACTTGAGGTGGAGCAGGGGAGCAGAAGAAAGTAGTTAATTTCGTAGAGTAGTTTATTTTCTACAAACATTTGATCATTATAATAACTAGACTTTTGGACACTCTTGTGGACTTGGACACTTCAGGGTCTGTTTCGCTGAGTACCGGTGTACTCGGGGGACCTCACCGGATTTTTTAGTTTTGATTTTATTGCTTTTATTTTCTTTTGATTCACGCTTTTGATTCACGAAGTTTTAGCCCATAGACTTAGGACTTTTGTTGATTGTGATGTAATTAGCTAGGGACTCGCACCTAATTGCTTATCTGTTCCTATAGATCATAATTGGGCCTAACTACTCATCAATAATAAAAAGCTAACAGAATCGATTGAGAGGCCACGTGCTGCTAGAGGTCGTATACAGTGCATGTAGGATCCGTTGTGGCAGACACCGGTCGACATCTGAGACCAGACTTAGGCCTCTCTCTCTTTCTGATTAGTTTGCTAACTATTCTTCACGATTAATAGAAGTTGCTCGTCTAAGGTTGATTTCTTCGTTACATCATTTAGAAAGTTTTATTCCTGTCTTTACTTTTATATGCGGATCACCCTGCATGTATAGTGATGGAGTCAGTTATGCATTTCTATCTCTGCATGCATCACAGTGTTTGATCACACATCGGCTTTTTCGACTTCCTTCCCCTGTTTTATTGAACTCAAAATAACCCAGGAAATCGAAAAAAATCATTAGTTGTTGTTTTATTTCAGAAAATACCTAAAAAGTGAAAGCAAAATAAAATTAGGGCTGCTAATGCAAACTTGACCCTAAAATACATTTCACTTAAAAATCTTGTTTTGGGGAGAGGCACCCCCTCATTGATTGATTTATGTGCAGCAAGAGAGTGACCTGCACACTAGGCTAGAGCCATACATGAACTCTTTTCAGACTACTGGTCTTGCAGTTGGTTGTTCTCCAGTACGGATTTCACCGGGTAGCCAGTAATCGGTCCGGGACTTCCTTAGAAGATTGGGTAGATCAGGTAGCCAATAAACGGTCCACATTGGGAAAAACTATATATGAGATTGGTCCAGTCTCCTGGGAGCTTTGGGTTCCCAATAATTCACTTAATCACTCTGATATCTTGATTTGTCACCTAAATAAAAATCGGCCATATTAACAGCCGATTTTTCACGATCATCAGCTCAAGTGTTGAGAAGGTAAAAAAGGGGTTTGTTTTATCATCTTGTTTGCATCCAGATCTCATCGTCATAAATTCCCATATCACTATGATGGGAAGGAGGTCCCTTAGGATGCCTTTGATATCACCGGTTTCGAGCACTTCTTTCCCTTCATCTAGGGAACTTCAGAGAGCCCAAACCTGCTCTTTGATCCTGAGTTCACCACTACCATGTTCCCCCTTGACCACCCTTCTTCTAGTCCTGAGGTGCTAAAGCAGAGGCCAACACAGTTATATGTCCATTTGACGGCATCTGAGTTGGGGTCTTTTACCTTAACAGAGACCCAAGAGTTGGCCAGCCATGAGGGATGCACTGATGAGCAACCATAGGGATCCGCATATGTAGTTGACCAGGTCGTTATCAACAACACATTCTTAGCCTCCTTGGAGACGATGCTATGCCAGATCAGAGACCAGGGAACATTCATGACAAAGGTATGCCGAGAGCTGACGGAGATGAGAGTCGAAGAGGACAGCCGCAGAGACCAGCCGGTGGAGAGATACCAGCAACTGGAGGAGGAGACAGACGTCCAGATGATCAACCTGAGCCGAGGCCACCACGCATGATAAGGCAGTTGCACAACCCTGGTGCAACTCTCACCCATTGTTGGATTCAGCTTCCGGAGATCCTGAGCAATTTTGAGCTTCTCCCCCAGACCATTCGAATTCTGCCCAAGTTCCTTGGGCTAGCCACCGAGGAGCCACACCTCTATCTCTAAGAGTTTGAGATGATATGCAGTACTGTCCATGAAATCTGGCGATGGGCAATGGAGGGCTGAAGTGGTGCTACATCGGATCGGTGGCAGCGCGGGCCATGACCACCTAGATTCGTGGACGAGGATATGATCAAGATGATCGCCTTCCCATTCTTCTTAGTTGGTAGAGCGGCCTATTGGCTAAAGCATTTGGGGAGGTATGTCACCACCTAGGAGCAGCTCCGGATCGAGTACTTGAATAAGTACTATCCACTCGGCCAGACTAACATAGCGCGAGCCATGATTACAAATGAGCAGTTCCACGAGGCCTGGGATCGATTCAGAGAGCTCATCGACTGGTGTCTACATCACGAGATATCCAAGCCCAACTTAGTCCATAGCTTCTTTTGGGCTAACACCGGAGCTGTAGGGGCTAGTCAACGCCTCATGTGGAGGGTCCTATTTCACCAAGGATGAGGACCAAGTCTGGTCCATCTACGAGTAGATGGCAGAACATTACACGGTGATGTCCCAGACTAGGGTCTACACTCAGGGGAAGCCCCTCCCACAGGCAGAGTCCTACCCAGTCCTTCTACGTCATCAGTAGCAGCATATGCCGAGTCCTCAGCCACTAACATGGGGATCATCAGTGAGAAGCTGCACCGCATCGATATTATTGAAAAGAAGCACTGACGGGCCTTATAAGGATCGACCTATTGGCACAGACACTGAGTGACCTGAAGACTCAGATCATGTATCTCCAGGAGGCACAAACGACTCCACAACCCCATCTTAGGTCACAGGCTAATCCCAGTAGCAGCGCTCCACCCAGCCTTCTGCCACATACCGTCAGGTTCACCACATCTAGGCAGAGTCAGTCCAGCCGCTGCAGCACTACCCCCAGCCACCACCATCGCAGGACACTCAGATGGTGGTCTACTAACCGGATCAACCCCTGCCAGTTCTTCCCCCTCCACCTTTTGAGCAGGAGCCATTGATGGAATTCAATGAGATTTGGAGCAACTGGCACCAGCAGTAGCCTGGGATCCGTCATGATCATCCGCAATTCCGATGGTCCACCGAAGGCACCTCGTCCCAGCAATAGTCTCCAGCTCAGGGAGGTCATAGCAGCCAACATCAGCAGCAGCAACCCCATCACTCACAGTATCATCCAAAGGGTCCTCGTCCCCCATACCAGGGACAACAGTAGAGGCAGCCACAACAGCCTCACCAGTAGTACTCCCGGCCTCCCCTCATCACCAGCAGCCTCAGCCTCATTTCCAGCAAGTAAATCCATATGGTTCTCATGGACCTGTCTATGCGAACCCAGCCATTGACAACCTCGCTCGTCTACTTTTTGACCAGCAGGCATCCTTACGGCAAGAGATGGATGAGTTCTGGCAGGAGATGAGGGAGATCATCAAGGGTAAGACTTCCATACCCGCTCAGATTGAATCGAACCCGAACAATCTAAAGAGGAGGTCAGAGCAGATACAGTTTACAGAGACTACCATTCTTAGTGACACCTTGGGTGATATTTCTTCCTATGTATTTGATGTTGATTTTGTGACACTTAGGAGCGGTAGGATGCCAGTCGGTAGCGCCTCGTTTGAGAGATGAACACATGGAGATTCTAGAGTGTCAGACGATGAAGATAACGGTACCGATGCCACTCACAATGATGATGATGGTCGTGCTGATACCACCAAGGATGTAGATCCAGTGGATGGTACTGAAGTTGTCGTGATTCCAAATGCAGTCGGTGGTACTGATGCCATCAGTTCTCCAGTTGTTGAGCTAAAGTGATTATTGATTCCCCAAAGACAGATGTTGTGGGTGGTACTGGGGACACATGTGTTCCTTCAGTTGTGTTACTTTCTCATGTATCTCAGGACAGTTCCAGAAAATTACAAAAAAATAAAAAAATTGAAAAGAACAAAAATATGAATAAAGGAAAGGTTTCTACATCCCCTTCAAGTTCACATATGTTGTATGATGATATGGGTGTGGATTCCACTCTTTTACATACACAGGAGCTTCTTCTTGACCCTCATATCTCTGGAGAGGGTCCACTTATCCCCTTCCCTCAAGCACTCCGCTTAGCGAAGGGGAATAAACCAAAAAATGTAAAAAGACACACCAGCTAGAGTTCAGCCAGTAGATGATATATCGATTTCAGATACAGTTGACTCTACAGGAGGCACTAGAGCACATCCCTCTCTTCTAGAAGAATTTGAGAGAGTAGACCACCATCCGTAGGAAGAGAAGGAACCACAATGCATAGATCCATGTGCTTACTCGTGCCACCTGCTTCACCATTCAGAACCGATTGCTAGCTAAGAGACCCGATGTAGGAGCTCCATAGGTCAGATGCAATATTCATGAGCAGTGATTCGATCGTACCCTATTAGGCAGCGGGTCTTCAATTAACCTTCTTCCGACATCCTTACTCGATCGATTCGAGTTTGGCTCTCTTCAATAGAGCAGGGCAATCCTTCATTTTTCTGATAGATTTGTCAAGAAGCCAAAGGGGTTATTGAAGGACGTGGTTCTTACAATTGAGGTCCTGAAATTCCCTGTGGACTTTGTTGTATTGGACATGGAGATCCCTGAGTCTGTGACAGATACCCCCATCATACTAGGACGTCCATTCTTGGCCATAGCCAAGGTAGTGTCCGACCATGATAGTGGGAAGGTATACTTTCGTATCGAATGTGAAAGTATACAAATAGAGATGATCGAGGAGACCAGAGCAAGAGATTAAGCCTACTCCGAGCAGTTGAGAGATATAAAGCAGATGACAGATGCAGAGCAAGACGTCCACCAGAAGTACGATTTTGTGATTATAGATGATAAGGCAGTTTGGTCTGATCCCTTATCATGAGCTTTTGTCACGCCAACAGACACTGCAGAGTTACCGATTTTGGCAGACGAGAGTTTGGAGAGCACACTCTTGGCACCGGACACATTTGAGGCTGATGATCGTAGTCAGGATAGCGAAGCGGAGTTTATTTCATGTTCTTTTGATTCAAATTCCTCAGATTCAGGCATTGATTGGGATGATTTCAATGAGTATTTGCCTTGCCTGATTTCCACAGAGCCGACAGCTAGGGCGAAGAGTGAGCGAGCACAGATGACAGATACACCAGCAAGGTCATCTTTATCAGGCTTTAACATACAGTAAGAGTTCTCCCATGCAAATCAGGTAGCCTTCACTTAGACATTTCAGAAGTCAGATTTGCCAGCTCCCAGTTATCCAGAACTGAAGCCTTTGTCGCAGTCCATGAAGTACAGATTCATTGTGGGTAAGCCAGAGATGTTCCCAGTCATTATCCCAGCGGATTTGACTGGATATCAAGAATCTCGTTTGATGGAGGTTCCTGAAAGAAACTGCAAGTAGATTAGATGGAGCGTAGCTGATCTCCAAGGGATAAGTCCGACCCTGTGCTCCCACCATATTTATCTCGAAGGGGATGCCAAGCTATCACGTGACTTCCAGTGATAGCTGAACCCGAATCTTCGAGATGTGGTCATGAAGGAGATATCAAAATGGTGGAGCACCGATTATATCTACCCCATCTCCGACTCCAAGTGGGTTAGTCCATTACATGTGGTGCTTAAGAAGATGGGTATCATTACGGTTATGAGCGAGTCTGGAGCGGATTTAGCTACATGGGTACCCACTTCTTAGAGGGTCTATTGGACTATAGACGATTGAATCAGACCACCAAGAAGGATCACTTCCCACTACAATTTATTGATCAGATTATTGAGAGGCTAGATGGGAAGAGTCATTGTTGTTTTCTTGACGGGTACTCTCGCTATAACCAAGTGACCATAGCCTTAGAAGACTAGGAGAAAATGACATTTACTTGTCCGTTTGGGACATATACTTTCAGACGGATGTCCTTTATGTAATTCCCTAGCTACATTCGAAAGATTCATGTTGACATGATGGGTGACTTTTTAGAGGTCTTCATGGATGACTTTTTGATCTACGGCGATGGGTTTGATACTTGTCTTGATTGCCTAGATCGACTACTTCAACGTTTTATTGAGGTCCATCTTGTACTATCTTGGGAGAAGAGTCACTTCATGGTGACTCAGGGGACGGTGCTTGGCCATATCATCTCCAACAAGGGCATGGAGATTGACCCGACCAAGGTGGATATCATCAGGAAACTCAATCCACCATCCAACTTGCGATAGTTGTGGCCTTTTCTAGGGCATGTCGATTTCCACTTACGATTCATTCAGGATTTCAGTCGTATTGCCCGATCGCTTACTGATCTGCTGATGAAAGACACCAAGTTAAGTGTAGATGATAAGTGTCTAGCATCGTTTGAGTCTCTCAAGGGATTAGTTGTCGAGGCTCCTGTTCTTCAGCCACCCGATTGGTCTCTCCCATTCGAGATCAGGACGGATGCTTCTGATTTTGCCATAGGGGACCTTCTAGGACATAGGAGGGATGGATTGCCATATGCCATTCACTACGCTAGCCGAACTTTGGATGCCGCTCAGTGGAATTACACTGTGACTGAAAAGGAGATGCTAGCTGTAGTCTTTGCTTTGAACAAATTCAGATCGCATATTCTTAGATCTAGAGTGGCTATATTCACATATCACACTTCCATCTGATACCTCATGGCAAAGAAGGATTCCAAAGAAAGATTAACCAGATGGATCCTTCTACTCCAGGAGTTTGATATTGAGATTAAGGATAAGCCTGCATTCAAGAATGTGGTGGTGGATCACCTCTCCCGTTTAGAAGACCTTGAGGATTCAGATCAGATTGCACCTATTACATAGACCTTCCCAGATGAGGCGATCCTTTCTATCGCCTCACTTCCATGGTACGCTGACATTGTGAACTATCTTGTCGCCAAGAAAGTTCCACAAGGTTGGTGCAGACAACGACTTGAGACTTTCCTAGTGAAGGTCAAGTCATACCATTGGGAGGATCCCATCCTCTATCATGAAGGAGGGGATAGTATCTGGCATTGGTGCATTCCTCAGGAGGAGCACCATAGCGTCCTCACATACTGCCACAAGCTTGAGGTAGGAGAACATCATTCTGGGAGAAGGAAAGTGCAGAAAGTGCTTCAATCCGGCCAATGGTGGCCTACCCTCTTCAAGGATTCTAATGAATTTGTTAAGAAGAGTATTGACTGTCAGAGGATGGGCACCTGTGGACAGCGTGATATGATGCCGATGCAACCCATTCACTTCTGTGAGGTTTTTGACGTATGGGGCATCGATTTTATGGGTCCATTCCCTAAGAGTCAGGGATTCAAGTACATTCTTCTTGTTGTGGTCTATGTGAGTCGTTGGGTTGAGACCATCCCCACCTGAACCACAGACGTTAAGACCGTTTGCAGATTCTTGAGAAAGAATATCATTTCACGGTTCGGGGTACCTAGAGTTTTGATATCTGATGGGGGACCCACTTTATCAACGGCAAGGTAAGAGCCCTTGCTAACGAGTTCAGCATTGACCATCGAGTTGCTACTCCATATCACTCTCAGACCAATACTCTTGCTGAAGTATCGAATAGGGAGATCAGGACTATCTTGCAGAAGGTTGTCCGCCCAGACCGAAAGGATTGGTCACTGATAAGCGACCTGAGCGAACGAGGTAAAGGTACTCAATAGGTCGTTGCGACCTCTATCATTCAGAGTCACTCAATCAAGAAATATCAGACCACTTGAAACCCGTAAAATCAATCAAGCACAAAAGAGAGCGGTCTCGCTATGAGATTAACCTGGTATAGCACCCAGGGTCGAACACAAGGAGCACGGGTTGGCCAGAGGCCTACGAAGTAGTAAAAATAAAATAAAATACAAGGATTTTTTAGTGGTTTTTAATAATTTTTATATTTTTTGGATTTTTAAAAAGTGAAGAAAATAAAAGAAAGCAAATAAAAGCACACTTTAGCTAATTATTAAAAGCACCAAAAATCAAGCAAAAATTCAATAAAAATTGTTTTTATGTTTTTTAGGTTTTTAAGTGTTTTTGGTGAATTTTTGGGATTTTTATAAGGTGTATTTTATTTTCTAAAAATCAAACAGTACTAAAAAGACAAGGTACTGTCCAGCCAGGCCCAAAATCCAAAAATAAAATATTTAAGGATCTCAGAGGGACTTGGAGGTAATTTTCCTGTATACTAGATAAAATAAGGAAAATTTGAGCACCAAAATTATTGTTTTTGGGTTTTTAATTTATTTATTATGATTTTTATGAGTTTTTAGGTATTTTTGAATTTTTAGGGTTTTTAAGCAATGAAAAATAGCCAAAATTGGCTAGAAAATCAAGAAACACACAAAGAACAGTAACTAATGTTTTTAGAATTTTTTGGTGGCGTTTTTATATTTTTTTGGGAATTTTAATTCTAGACAGTAGCTAAAATAGATGTTTTTGAATTTTTAAAAATAACAAATAAAATCAAAAATGTCCTCAAAAATTCTCAAAACTCCTACAACATGGCAGGAGCCATGTGTCAAATTTTCATCGAATTTGGAGGTGATTTGATATTTTATTCAAAAATCAAAAGGGGGCACTGTGCAGAGGGACTTAAGTGCAAATACCCGAAGTTCTGGGGGTCTAGGTGCAATTTTCCCAGCAAGTCACGCGCGTGGCGCGTGCCTGGGGCACTCAGGGACCTTTTTGTAAAGAAACTAAGGTCCGGGGACTATTTGGTAACACGTACCAAAAGTCCAGGGACCCCAGATGCAATTTACCCTACAATACACGCACATGTGCAATTAAAACATTCACAGGGGTAGATATGCAATTCCTAAAAAGTTTTCATTCATTAACAAAGCACCCAGAACTACAGGACTAATATTGCAAATACACTAGATATACACGTGACGACGCACGTGGCTCACACATACAGGGGCATAAATGCAAATACTAAAAAGCACGAGGTCCAATGTGCAATTATCCAAACGTAAATAAAGACCATAAAATATTTACAGGACTGAAATGTAAAGCACAAACTACGAGGGGGCCTAAGGTAAATTACCCCTTTATTACGTCGACGGCTGGATGTGCGCCACGTAACTGATCCAACGGTCTCGGACGGCGGGCGCTTCTCCTCTTCCGCACGTGGGCCTGATCGACGCCTCAGAGGGGGCCACGTGGAAGATCTGACGGGTCAGGTGCCGGTGCCTCTCTCCTCTGCGCTAACGGTCCGGATCGATCCTCGAAATGATCAACGGTGTCTGCTCCTCGATGAATGGACGGCCACGATGGAAACTGGAGCGGAGGGCGATCGGACGGTGGTGGAGGACCTTCGAAGAACAGGTGGCCGGCGAGGTTCGCCGGCCTCGTGCGCGTGCTTTGGTCCTCCTCAGCTACCTTTGAAGATCGGAGCAGGTCCGCACTGGAGTCCCGCAGCTGGTGGTGGCCTCCGATGGCCCAGCCGAGCCCTGGAGGGGCTCCGGCGAGGTCGACGGAGATAAGCTCCTGGCCTGGATGTGAGGGGGCCTCAGATGGCCTCCTCTTGACCTGCAAAATAGCTCAAGAGCCTCGCGGGTCGAGGGCAAAGTGCCTCGACCCGGTTAGGTGGGGTGAAGGTGAGCTGTGGGTCGGGGCGAGCGAGCTCCGGCGAGCGGAGGACGGTGGAGCTCGAACCCCAGCTCCTGTGCGAGCTGGGTTGAACGAAGGGGTGGAGAAGGTGCGTGGAGGAAAGGTGAAGGTGACTGTGCGTTCCGATGATCGAGATGATACGCGATATGGTCGGAATCAAAGGAACTCGACGGAACTACAATTTGGGGGAAACAAGAAATTAAGCTAAATAGGCGAGCTAGAATGCTACCTGGGTGGAGTGGAAGGCTGTGCTGAAGCTTAGGCAGCTCCTGGTCGTTGCCTCGAAGGTCGCCAAGGCCTGAGGCTCGAGCTCCTGCACTGGGCGGAGCACGGCGGCGCAAAGTCGCCGGATCAGTGGTCCGGCCACCCCCTCCTCACTGCTACAAGGGCAATCGCGAGCTGTCACCTCAGGGATCGCTATGGAGGTCACGGGACGAAGGGTGGATAGCCAAAGATGGAAATGGAATGCGGCGGAGCTCAGACTTTATATGGGTGCAGGTCCGGGAAGAAGGGCTCGGGTCCGGCTCGATGGAGCACGGACCCCTAGGCAAGGTGTCGGGCGAGGTTCCCGGATGCACGGGGAATGATCGGAGCTCGAGAATTGCGGATTTGGAAGCCGGGTCGTGACGCGAAAAATCGGGGAAGTCGGGTCGGGCGTCACGACCCGTGTGAAGTGGTCCACAGGGGGGAGTTGACCGGGGGGTCAACGTCCCCCGTGGACCAATTGGAAGCTGCCACGTATTTCCTTTCTTGTTTATTTATTTTGGGCTAGATAACAATAGATTTAGCAAAAACTTAAAACACAAAATATTTTTATTTTATTTTTTTCTATTTTTTGGTGATTTTTAATTAATTTTTGAAAATAAAAATAAGGTATTTACATAGTATAGCTATACATATGTGTATGTACAGTATATGGTTTTTAATTTTGATTTTTAATTAGTTATTTTTATACAATTTTTATTCCTATTTTATATTTTATTTATTTATAGAATAAAATGAGGAATAAAAAGATATTTTTATTTGATTTTTATTATTTATATACATAGGTGAAATAAATAGATATATACATTTATATACATGGCATATATACAATATATTTTTGTAATTTTAATTTTGTTATTTTTATTTGATTTTTGTTTTGTTTCTTTTTATTTTATTTATTTACAAAATATAGGTTAGAATATTTACAAAAAGTTTAGAAAATAATTTTATTTATTTATAAGGTTAAATAAATAAAGAAGGTGGTCTATGTACATGGTGAAGGGATATTTTTGGTCTTTTTGATTTTTAAATTTTTATTTTGTTTTCAATAGTTTCTAAATATATACAAAATATGTACAATCATATTTTTGGGTGAGGAAAATATAATTTATTTATTTATAAATATTTACACACGAGCCCCTATCTCCCTCTACTTTGACTTTTATGCGGTCAGGCCCATGCTGAGCCCTCCCTTGGGTTAGGTTGCTCAATATTTATTCTAAATATTTCCCTCTTTTTCTTTTTCATCTTTATTCTTTTATTTTTGCACAAAAACATGCTAATTATGTATTTTTACAAGATGCATGCTTTTGCTAATTATTCCTATTTACAAGTATCTACATGCATTTTCATAGGTTTTTGTAGCTAAAATATAAGAATAAAGAGTGATGAATGGGTATTCATCAGTCACAGCTTTTGGACTTGGTCTTGTGGGCCTATTGGACCTCCTTCAAGACACATTCGTGTACATCTCTCTTTCATCTCATTTATGGCAAGCCATTCCATTTACCTGTGGAAATCAAACACAAGTCACTATGGGCAGTAACTTAGTTATTATTGGATCTCAAGAGTATAGGAGATCAGAGGAAAGCAGAGTTGGCATCCCTGGAGGATCTGATAGATACAACCTTTTTGAGTAGCCTACAATATAAGGGGAGAGTGAAAATACAACATGATTCTCATATTAGCCATAAATAGTTTGAGCCGAACCAGAAAGTGTGCCTATTTAATGCTAGGTTGAGATTATTCCCAGCGAAGGTGCAAAGCAAATGGAAGGGACCATACTTGGTCCAAAAGGTGCTCGACAACTGGAGCATTGATATATCTAATTTGCCATTTGAATCTATCTTTCGAGTTAACGGTCAGCGCCTAATGACATATCTTGATCATGATCCGTTGATCATTGACGTTGCCCCTATTCATTTTGCATGAGTTGTGGTCTTTGACTCACATCATTTGCATCTCATGCCTGATTATCACTTCTCTCCGCAGTTGTATAGATCCAGTTGTCCATACCACACATTCTTTTGTCTAATACCATATCTTCATCTTATGATTATGTTGTACTTAGGGTATACTTTATCCTAAGTATAGGGGGTGTCAGACTTGTGATTATCTGTTTGATTCTTTTCACCTCCATTTTGTTGCCTATACTTAGGGATGTTTTACCCTAAGTATAGGGGAGGTTTGTACATCCTAACCATCGATTTTTCCCTTTGTGGATAGACTTCTATACTTAGGATTACTTGATCCTAAGTATAAGGGGAACACCGACCTGTATTCATTACATTCTTTCATTCATCATTGTAGTATAGCATTTTTTTCACTTCCCAATACTCAGCACGAGTTTTGTCTTCCTTTCATCTCTGTTTGATCATTCTGAGGACATCGTTCGAGCTAAGTATAGGGGTGTATATATTATATATATAATTTAGCCATAACTCGTACTTTGTGTGAATGTGTTAAATAAAATGGATAAAATTCACAAACTAAAAATCACAAAAAATTTTCTTGCATATAAAATTCTTTCTTGCACATAGAAGTTTGTAAAAACCCTTAGTAAAAACTATTTTTGTACAAACATTTGTAAAAATGTTTTGATTGTAAAAAGTTTGTAAATATTTTTTGTATCAAAACTATGTATAGTACAAAATTTTTGAAAAATGTTTGAAAAATAAAAGTTTGCAAAAATTTATTTGTAAATGTTTGTAAATACTTTGCAAAACTTCTTCTTCTTCCCTGCATCCAAACATTTTTCATAAAAGTTTGTATAGTGTGAAGATTTTCACATATTTACTTGTATATTCTTCTGAATCATAGTTGACATTTAAACTAGTCTGGAATTAAATTGAAAAAAAGAGCTTGATTAATACCTTAATCCACTTAACTTCAGAGGAACCTTATAGGATTTGGGGTTAAGACTTTTCAGATCCATAGTGACTTAATTCTTTGAGTCTACTAGGCTATGTTCACATGTCATCTTGATGAGCCTAAGTAGAACACTTAACAACACACGCATGACTCTTAGAGACAGTGTCTTGAATTGGACACGCACCTTGCACGTAGCTCAACATGGATGAGGTGGTAAGGAGGCAGAATTCCTTAGCTTGGGGTAGCATTCGAGGGTAGTAGTTCTAGGCGGAACCTCTCATCTTCCTTTAGGGATGGATGTGTGATGAATCCCTGATTCATCATCTCATTATATTAATCTTAGCAAAATCCCTGAGTAAAATCTCAAATAAGTGTTCATAAAATCAATAAATTAACAAAATGACTCTTGTAAATAAAATACACTAATTATTATGTATTATATTGTACAAAATAAATTAGGGATTTTTATCCAGCAGACCCTATAAACATTTTAAAATGCCTCTACGACCTTTTGTACAACGTAATTACCCCATCGACCCTGTAAATTACCCAAAGAACCCCCGCGGGCTTAAAACATATTACCCGGAGGGTTCATAGGGTAAGAGTTGGCAAATTTACGGGGTCGAGGGAGGAATTAGGTTGTTTCAAAGGTCATGGAGGTGATTGGTAAAGTTTACAGGGTCTGCCGGGTAAAAATCCCAATAAATTAACAATAAAAAGCACAAAATAAAGGAGTTTTTCACCTGTAAATAGCTCAAAACTTCATGTATTTTTAATAAATTCATTTCAACTCCTTTTTGGCTAATTCTTTCTCTAACTTGTGTATAAAAATATACATAAAAATACAAATAAAATAAAATTTACCTCAAATAAATAATCCTAGATCCTAAAGATAAAAAAACTGTAAAGTCCAACTTCCCGATCAAATTCCCGCTCCTTATGAACTCTAAATTCACCAAACTCACTTTTAAAGTTTAAGCTACAAAATTATCTATCAATGAAAGTGGTTTCATTAAAATCAGAGCTGGTTTGCAAAATTTGGGTTTTGGGACCTACGTGTACATTGTATATATTGCACATTTTTTTTGTTTCCCATTTGTTATTTTACTTTTCTTAATTAAAAATAAAAAAATCAATTTTTTGTGTTTTTTATTTCTAGTATTTTATTTTATTTTTAGTTTTTATATATCTCTTATTGAAAATAGAAAAAAAGTTAAAACTAGAAAAGTAAAAAAATTCCATGTACATAGTTTTTTTGGACCTACTATTGTAAATCTTCCATTATAATTTTCTCCTTTATTTTAATCTCTTATTTAAAGTAGGATACTATTTATTTTCTTTTATTTTTTATTTAATTTCCATTCTCTATAATAACCACCCATTCAACTCCAACACTCCACCATTTTTCTAACTCCTAATTCAACTCCACCATTTTATTAACCTCCCCTCCACCACTTTTCTCTTTATATTGCATTTTTCTCTTTATATGCATCCCATTCTCCCCATTTTTCCTTTGATCCATCTTTATGTGAGGAGAGCCTAGTTTCCAGAGTTGAATCAGCGATAGCGATGCAACTACGGTCGAGCGACGACATCCCTCTCTCTAGTGAGATCTGTTGGCTTCTTGGCCAACATCGCAGTTGCATCCACGTGCTGCCCGAGCTCATCACTCGCCGGCGATTTGAGAGAAGACCGTTGATAAATCCTTGATTCTCACTCTTTATTCTTTTATTTTAGATACTTATCTTGGCAAATCATCATGTAAATAGGTGTAAATACAATAACATAACAATCAACATGCATCTGTTAATATTGCATAATTAGCATGTATTTCTGCAAAAATAAAAAATAAAGGAAAAGAAAAAGTAAGGAGGTATTTAGAATAAATACAGAGTGACTCGAACCCTGAGAGAAGGTCAAGCCTTGACCTGATCGCTAAAATAAGATAAGTAAAGAGAGCTAGGGCCTACTCTATGTTGTACATATTACCTATATATGCAAATAATTATTTTTCATCAAAATAAAATAAAATTAAATTATTCTTTTATCTCCTTGTATTATCTCTAGAAATAAACCAAAAATAAAATAAAAAAATAAAATAAAATAAAAATAGAAATAAAATCTCTCATCCATTGTACAAAACACATGTATATATACAACACTCTCTGTTTATTATATATCTGTAAAAAATAGTAAAAATAAAATAAAATGGTTTTATGCTTCTAAAATTATGAAGAAAATAAATAAAATACAAAATAGAGGTATTTATGTAATAATAATAAAATAATAATACTTGTACAACATACATAGGTATATTATACCTGTATATAATACTATATACAAGTTATACATTATTTTATTTTTATAAAAATAATTAAAAATCATAAAAAAATAGTTTGAAAAATAATAAACATTTATTATTTTATGCACTTTTTATTTTGACTTCATTTATTATTATTTATTGATTTTATAAATAATTTGTAAATTCTAATTTTCTGATTGGTCTTGTCGGATGTTGACATCTGATCAATGCCCTCTTCCAAGGCTTGACATGATCCGACTCCATTCGCCAGAGCTTCTTCTCCCAATATTCCCGAACGGATCATGCCGGCTCTCGCCATGATTTCTCGCCCGTTCCTTCATAAATCTCATATTCATCACTCTAAATCTCATTAATTAAGCTCAAATCCCTCAAAATCAATGGCATTTCTTCATTTATTCTGCATAATTAGCATTCATGCATGTTTTAATAAGAACTACATTTTAGCACTCATTTCTGCACAAAATAAGAAGCAAAAAATCCCAGCTAAAATTGACCTGTAAATAGCCTAGCTTTCTTGATTTTTAACTCATTGATACTAACTCCGAATAACACAAAACCATTCCACTGTGTACATATCACTAACAAGAACAAAGGAAAAATACAAAAAAAACAACTAACCCAAATAAGTGGACCAAAAACCAAAACCATAGTTCTAGGATTTTCGGACTAAAACCGTCATATCTTCCCCATCCAGTGTCCGTTTTGATCCTACTCACTTTTGAACTAATGTAAATTCAATTACCTTCAAACAAGACCAAGTTCAAGTTAATCGAAGCTCATATGTGAAAGTTGGGTTTTGAGCCTCTTTTGTATATTTTGTATTTTAGTTGATTTTGACCTAGTATTTTATATACATAATTGACCTATTTTATTTTATTTCTTTTTCATTGGTCTTCTTTGATAAAATTTTTATTAAAATGCGTAAAAATCTAAAGCCAAACTGAGCTTGAAATCAAAGAAACAAATTGAGTCCAAGTCTTCACTAATTAACTATACAAAATTGGTATTTATCGTGTTTATTTCCCCTTTTTCTTAATTAATAAAAATCCAAAAATAGATTAATATGTAAAAATTTATCTTTGATTTTATCATATTTTTTGGATTTTTATCTGGTTTAAAAATGATAAAAAAATTATAAAACCCAAAAATCAAGGTATTCTATGTACATGGGATACCCCAAAAATATCATTTTGTGCAATTGATCGATTTTCATTTTGACTATTCATGAAATTATAGATCTCATCGAGACGAGCAATTTTCGTGAAGAAACGTTTTCGATCCGAGGATGTTTGCTATTTATTTTGGATTTTACAAAGTTTTTATTCTTTGATTTTTGTGGTGCTGCCACGTGGTCGCTCCTGGAGCCGCCATGTGTCAGCCATTTTTTGAATTTTTATTAATTCGTTTTTATAAAAAAAAATAAAAAATAAAAAGATGTCGCACGTGTGTAGCACGTGCCTCCCAGGCACGCGCCACGCACGTGTTGTCCCCTTTACCCTAAACCGCCACACGTCGCAATCTAGGTCGTCCGATCTCAGCCGATTGGACGACCCCTAGCCATCTTTCCCAAAGTCCCCCTTTCTCAATTCAAGCGCCGTCGTGCCCGCTAATTTCGCCACCGCCTCCTTCGAATACCGCTGATTTCGCCGCACCGCCTTCTCGCAAATCGAATCTCAATCCCACGCATCTCGATCCTCCGCCGCCTCCGTCAAATCGTCATCTCCCTAAAAATTAAATCCCCCAATTAACCTTCCATCTCCAACGACAACCCTTCTCCTATTTGAATGCCGCCAACCCCCGACCTTCGCTTCATCTGCCCTTCTGCTCTTCCATTCAACCGCCAGGGTGACAGACCGGTGAGCATCTTCATGCGGCGAGATCCGAGGACCATCGTCCTCGTTGCAGTGCCGCCCAGGCATACTGCTCTGCTCTGGCCATCCGTCGATTGACTGTAGAGCCTCCAACCTCTTTCTTCGACATCCAATCGCATCGATGAACTCCGCCTCCAAATCCGCTGATGTGTACCTTCACGACTTAGCCGGTGGTGACAGCCCGGCGAAGCCATCCTTCGCGGCGAGATCCGAGCTCCTCCAGCTCATTGCAGCCCACGACGAACCCCCCTCGTCGTCTCTGCTCCAGCTCCGGTCCTTCACCGACTGTCGAGCCCCTATCTTCGACTTCAACTACGTCAACGCCATCAGCCATGGTTTCTCCGACCAACAATTTCACCGCCAGGAGCTACCACGCCAACGTCCTCAGACTCCAACATCATCATTTTCGACGACCACCAACAGCTCATGCTTCAATCTCCGTCGCCGCTCGAGCCAAAGCTTCTCTGACCTCTGCAGCTCCAACCTCGCCCGCCAACCACTTCTTTGCAGCCACCGAAGGACCACGGCCATCCACCAGCCGCTCCGCCTCTCCACCGTCGCAATCCGTCGGGTGCCAACCCCCAGGCCCCCTCCCCGCGTGCGCAGCACGTGACAGGGGGGACTTTGCATTCAAGCCCCTGAGGCTACCGCCATTTGCACCTCAACCCCAGGGGTCACGTGCTCCGCACCTGACCATTGGGTAAATTACGAAGAAGCCTCCGGCCCTTTCCTGATTTGCAATAAAGTCCATCTCTAGAAGGTCACGTGCTCCGTACGTGATCCTCTGGTAATTTTGTAGGAAACCACCCCTTCTTTATCGGTAGTTACACCTAGGTCCACCTACTGCATTTTTATATTTATTTTTAGTATTGTCATTGCATAAATACCCATGTATTCCTCCCTGGTTTTTAACATCTACATGATATTATTTTTATCATTAAAAAATAACATGATCTCCGTTGATTAATTCTCTACATTATTGCATATGTCTGACATTTTTGTGATCAATGGTTAATTAATAATTAATTAATTTGTAGAAAATTGCATACTTTGCCCATTTTACACTCTGATTTTTATAATTGATTAACCGTTGATCTAAAAATTACCGAAAAATCACGAATTGTAGAATTAATTGTGGTTAACATTATGCCCAAAAAGAATTGCATTTGCATGCATAGTTTGCCATGTAAATCATTTTTCATAATTCAATATTTGATTTTTAATAGGTATTAAATCTCACATTTTCAAGGTTTAGGATTTTTTTAAGATCAATCACCTAGTGATAGATCTTAGATAATTTTATCTCTTGAAAAATAATTAGGTTTAATATTTAATATAATAAAATATTGAAATTCACTTTGTTTGCATTTAAAAATTAATAAAAAAATTTCATCTTGCATCCAAAAATTCCAAAAACATTACAGTGCATTCAATTCATCATAATTATCATCTTGGCCAAGTTTTATTTTTTTACGACATCATTTGATCAACTTTTACATTTTAGTCCCTAAATTAGGCCAAAGTTTCATTTTGCATCCTTAATTGCATTAAAAATTACAAAAAAAATACCCCTCAAAAACCACGCACAAACTTTGATAGAAATAATTCTAGGTTATTCCTTTACCTCCTTGTATTCGACCTTGGGACTTGCCCAAGTAAAATAAACATAAAACCACACGATTAAAATTGACTAATCAATTGTGATTATTTTCTTGATGAATTCTGATTGCCCACCTACAACGAAACGACAGACATACACATTAATTTTAAGCGAACGATAAATTCATCACACATCTTAACTAGTGCAATCTGAACCGTCAGATGGCTCTGTTACCGGGAGGCAAACGGCTTAGTTTTTTTTTTAAAATTCTTGTTTGCTTTTCCCCATTTTGGTAATCTGACCCCCGAGTTTTTCGCTGTAAAATCCATTTTTTCCTGCATTTATTTTATTTTATTTTCAGCACTTATTTCTCGTATTTTTATTTTTGAGTCACACTCTTACATTCTCTCTCTTATTTTTCTTGCGAGGTACCCGGCGTATGTGGAGCGGTTTTTCAAGAGCTGGCACATCTTCACCAACTTCCGAAAAAACTGCAATTAATTTAAGATCAAGTCGAGTCGTGAGAGAGTGTAGAGTCTAGGATTTTATTTTTCTGCAATTTTAAATTTCTATAATTAATTGCTCGTTTATAGCGTGTTCGTTTGGACTCTCGCATGTGTAAAAGACTTTTAACTCTTTCTGTGATGTGTCGTGGCCCGTTTCACTCTCTGGTGAGGGTGGGGCCCAACTTGAGTGGCGCTTAGGATAGACCTGCACATACGGCTCTTAGAGCATTTAAATTCTTGATTGTGCTCGTAGACTTAAGGTCATACTTCACTTTAATTGAGACGCATATTAGATCGTTTAATTTAGCCAAATTCAACTCAATTCTTCCCCGCTAATAAAACTTTCTGCTAGGTGCAGTTTTTCATCGGCTTGCATTCATTAGAATAAATTTTTAAATTTTTGTATAGCATCCCACATGGAGATTACGAGGAATCAGTGTAATTCCTCTAACTGAGCATATATCATCATTTTTCGTGTGCATCAGCTTTTCCCGGATTTCTCCATCATGTTTTGTCACATAATTTTAAAAGGAAATTGGGATTGGACGGTAGACGTGTATTTGTGCTCACTTAAATTTCCAGTAATCGCCTAATTAAAATTGGGACTGCTAATTATAGCTGATTTTTAAAATCCATAAAATCAAGAATTTTTACGGGAGAGCAACCCCGACCTTGGATTCTTTTATTTTTCTGAGTGAACGAGAGACGACACTTAAGACTAGAGTCCAAACTTGGATTTTCATATTGACTACTAATTTTACCAAAAATGATTAGCTACTTCTCAGTGAGGATCTAACGGGTAGCCGATAAATGGTCCGGATTTCCTTAGCAGAGTGGGTGGTTTAGAGGACACTGTGTAAGGCTCCGTCCTTAAGTAACGGATAGTCATTCTACGATCTGTACTAACTCCCATACTGGCTGAAAGTAGGTGCAACTAGTCGTAAGAATTCGGGCCAGTCATTAGGAAAATTTCTGGCACCTAACAGCTCGTTAAATTCTTTTCAAGATTGTCTTATCACCAATTAAAATTGAAAAGATAATAGTCGAACTCTTACGTCTTCATTGTGTGAGTTTGTGAACCCAAGGTTTGATTTGTGTTTGCATTGGTGTACGTGAACCGATTTCGAAGATCAAAAGCTGCACATTTGATAAAATTTCTTTTGACTATCTCGTGCACTCGCACCGAGATCAACCATGATTATTCATCATCATCAACCTCCTTTGACAAACACCGGGCAATGGTCCGAACACCCATCTGATCTATATTATGAAAATGAATTTGTCTCGGTTAGGCCCAAATTGACTAAACCATCTTCTTTCAACAATCCTCTAATATTTGCAGGAGACTTTCACCTGCGGATGAATTTGGTCCCCTCATTGAATTCCTACTCGTATCATTCAACCACACATGAGCACCTACTATCTTGGACTGAACCGTCATATTCTCGGTTTCTCGCTAAAGATCAAAATACCTTTGAGTCTCGTGACTGACTGAGAAACAAAACCCACTAAATGGAGAGACCCACACTTAATGATCATCAGCGTTGGATTGACCGTGACTATCAGATCCCTATCAACCAACATGAGTACCACTCCTTTGACCATCCTACACATACAGAGGACCAAATGGATGATATGGACACATACGCACCCTGTATGACTCCAATATTTGAGGATATGATCAATCATGACCATGGAAGTAGACTCTACTCAAACCAGGATTACATGCCTGAGTCACGGCATGTTGAGTATGAGACCTACACATTCCCGCAAAATCCCTCCACTGAGCAACCTCCTTCCGTATTTTTTTAGGATAAATTTTCAGAAAATAATGATCATATATCGGATATTCCAAGAGAATCTCCTCCCTGCTCATAAGGGAAAATGGAAGAGAAAATTACCAGATCAAAAATTCAAAAACAAGAACACACACCGACTGCTCCCATGATTGATCATGAACATATTTTTTAGGATGATATTTCGAGGATAAATAAGAAATTTGAATTAATGGAGGAAAAATTCAGAAATTTTACTGACCAACTCAGTTTATTTTATGGGAGCTCGGATATGAAAATGAATGAGGAAAAGATTGGATCTCATTTTGAAAATTTTGAGGATATTCAGAAACCTAGGGATGATTCTGACAACAACACTTCTGCATATTACTCCCCTAGAAATGATTAAGCGCCTGACCCTTACTCGGAACATCAAAGCCCCTTCTCATCTACGGACGACACCACATCACCACACCACACATAAAATACCAAAAATGGAATATTCAAAAACACCCAAAAAATCAAAAATCCTGAAAAATACATAAAAATTGAGTCTGAAGAAGATCTGAAGAATTTGGATCCGGCTTTACGGGAAGCACTGGAGAAAAGACTGATTTTTGAACTTCCCTTTATACAAGACATTGAACACTTCCCCGACTTAAGGGATTTGTAATGGATAAATTAATGACTAAAAAGGCAGACAGGATAAGGACAAAGACTGAAAGACATATCTTGTCAATGGCCTCCTCCTTGGTGTTGAGGAGAAAAACTAAGAGCCGCATAGTTAAGCGGTTGCCCAGATTTGACTGTGGAATCAAAGATACAATTTTTACCCATGCTCGAATTGATGACGATTCACCAATCAATATCCTCTCGACCTCTGTATTGCACGAACTCAAACTTGGACCGATCAGGAAGATACGAGAGATTGTTCAATTGGCTAACCGATTGATAAAGCGACCGAGAGGAACCATTTCTATCATCATGACATTCCAAGGTGCTCTGCTGAAAGTAGAATTCACGATCATTGATTTTGAGCATCAAGGAGAATTCACCCATTCTCCAATTATTCTCGGAAAGTCATTCTTAGCATTGTCTAAGGCAATTATTGAGTGTGAGACTCGGGAAATTAATTTTACTGCATTGGAAGCACTTCAATCTCACTCGGTCTTTGAGGAACCATGATTTTCTGAGGCAACTCACGAAGTCCTCGACAATTGTAACCATGAAGCGGTAGAAGAGCCCTACCCCGTTGCTACATATGAGATAGTGGTTGTTGATGAGACTATTGATTTAGAGACTCTTATCCCAGCTCCATTCCCAGCTGCTCTCACCATGGAAAATCAAGTATATGAATCATATGATCCGAAACTTATGTATGGTCGCACCCAGGGTCAACCTATTCTGACTACCTTGATCACATCAACTCGACACAAGAATGCTCCAACATAAAATCAATTGAGAACGAACATGCAGAGACTCTCTCCAGTATTTCAATTCTTGTGGATCCCAAAATAGATGAATGTTTCTTATATGATCCTGAGATGTATGCATGGTCGCACCCAGGGGCAACCTATTCTGAATACCTTGACCAAACCTTCCCAAATCAAAAGTGCACCAGCATTAAGAAGACTACGAACAGACACGCAGGCCGAACACCGATCAAGGAGAAGGAATTCCAATGGTTATTCATCTGGAGACTCAAGTGGACCGATACCTTCACGGAACAAAAAGACTACTCCTTCATCAAAAAAGAAAGTCACCTTTGACCTTCCGGAAGAGGAATCATCTGATGATCCCTCATAAGGTCCGAAAAAGGTAATCTACATAAGTGAGGTTTGCTCTGTAGTTCTAAAACCATATCTTCGCAAGGATCCAAAATTCAATTCCTGTTGGACAGCTCCCATTCTTCACTATTATTCATCCAAAGATGGTGCTCCTGCCCTCATCAAGTACACAGGAATTATTTCTTATGAGATGACTGAGACCGATGCTTCCGAGTATTCATCCAAGGACAAACCGCTTGATCCCAAGAAGGAACGAGTTCTGAGAAAACAACTGAAGAAACAAAAAGACAAGAATATCTGGAGTGTGTCCACTTTCAAATACTATTCCTCTGAGGATAACTCTGATGATGGCTACCTATCATCTGACTCATACACTTCATCTGATATCCAACATGATTTCTCCGAGGATAACACCGACAATAGTTGGGAATCATATGCTTCATCTCCATCTCGTCATTACGATCTCCCACCACAGACTCACAAAAAGATTGGCCGAAAACTGCATTAATCATCAGCTACCCATCCTCCCTCCCGACCACATCGGTCTCCTTGTACATCTTCTTCCTCTACTTAGGCCAAGGCCTAAGTATGGGGGGGGACCGATGCCATTTGTATACACCATTTCCCGCATCGCACTCTTTCTCACGATCGCTCCATTTCCGTCCTTCTTCTGTACTTAGGCTGACCAGAGCCTAAGTATAGGGGGAACCGATGCCCATCTGAATATACTCTCCTCATTTACATACCCCGAACGCCTCATTCTTTTGCTCTTCTTCCATACTTAGATTGTTCACAGTCTAATATAGGGGGCAGACCAGTGTATCTTGTTCCTTTTCTTTTTCTTTTTCACTCTCTTATGCTTAACCCAAGCTATGTCTTCTTTACGCTTCTTGTGCTCTGAGGACACAGCAATCGCTAAGTATAGGGGGTCTGTATATATACTTTGTATATATTTTACCCATATCTCGTACTTTCGCATAAGTCTATATGTATTTATGAGGTGGGTAATTAACTTAAAAAATAGAGAGAATAAGAGAAAAAAAAGAATTTTACGACTAACACTGACTGTGTCCAACCAATTTTTTTTAAAAATGGCTTCCTATATTTTTTGCATAAAAAAACCAAAAATCCATTGCATAAAAAAGTGTCTGCATTTCACACACCTACACCTCATCCAGCATTTCATGCATTTGCATCTGTGAAAAGTCTTTAGGTTCTTGACCTTAATCCACCTAATTTTCAGAGGAACTTCACTGATAAATAGGATTTTAGAAGCTTCAGGTTGTTGCCTTAATTCTTTGAGTTCCACATGACAATGTGCAGCGTTTGACTCTTAGTGTCTAATCTGGTCTCTTCATTCTGGGAACAACTCTGGAATAGGGAATTAATTTGTACTCATGCACTATGCACTTAGCTCAACTCAGACGGGATGTTGGAAGACTGTGTGAGTTTCTTTTCTAGTAGCATGGAAATCTAAAGATCGGAGTACGAGTTGAAATAAAGCTTCGGAAAAGGGATGGATGGCTGGGCACAATTTTTTTCTAAGACCCCAAAATATGTACAAAAAAAAGATTCTATATCCGTAGGGGCACAACAAGATCCAAGCAGAACCACGAAAAATCCAAATACAAAGAAGCCACTACCAAATAAATATCTGACAAAAAAGGTCCAAGCTTCAAGAAAACCTGCAGATCTTGGTGGAGACTCGGCTACACTGGCCAGCTTCATAAGGAGAGGTGACTACACTGGTGTTTAGCCCAAAACTGATAAGCGGCCGCAAAATGGCCTAGAAGAGGCCGGAGGTCCGCCGCAACTTGAAGGAGGGAGGTGTGCTCCAAGTGGTTCGTCCTCAAACAAAAATCGACCCCAGGAGGGGGTCTTTTGCACCTGGACCTGCAATCAAAGCACAAGAAGCAGTAAAAGGTTCCAGGGCCAGCAAAAAGGGGTGATGGTGGCATGGAGTGGCGAAAATGGTGGCCGGAGCTCAAGAGCTCCGGCGAGGTGTTTAATGGTGAGATCGAAGCTAACTAGTTGATTTAATGCGAAGCTAATTACGTGAAAACAAAGCTAAGGGCTACAGCTACGTATTAAGCAAGTAAAAACAGGGAGAAACGACCTCGAATGGCAGTAGACCACGAGATTGGGTACCTCATGGCCAAGCTTGGCCGGAGATGGGTGGAGACGCCTCCGCACCGCTCCTCCTCTCCTCCTAACGGTGAGGTGAGGTTGCTGTCACCTCCCTCTAACCTCAGCACATGAAAGAAGGGAAGAAGAAGGGGCAAAAGGAGTTCAAACTCGAAATGGAGGAGAAGGGTCATTTTTGAAGATGTGGCTCTGGAGGCACAAAGAACGAGGTGTCGCGCGCGAATCGATGGTCCAAAGATCCGTCCAAGCCTAGGGCGTGTAACCTCAATATATGGTGAACAAAAGTCAAGAAGGAAGAATTGCCAAATGGTGAAAGACGCGCTCTCCAAAATTCGGAGAAAACGCCAAAAAAATGCAGTCTGACAAGCTTCAGAACATTGGGCAGAGAGTGGGCGAGGAGGCATGAAGATCGAGGTTTATCGAGCAAATCTTCGATCTAAAGACCAAACCAAGTACTGGGCGTGTATCATGGTTATATGGGGAGAAAAAGTGAAGAAGGACCCGAGGTCAAAATGTGAATGACGTGGCCTAGAAAAATAGGAGAAAATGACCAAAAACGCAGCTGGCAGGCTGCAGGTGCAGACCAGGGAGTTGACCAGCGGGTCAACTTCCACCTGGTTGGTCCACGTGGACCAACCACAAAAATCCCTGGGAAAAATATTTGTAAATTCAATTAAAAATAGCAAATCAATTTATTAAATTATGGTTACAAAATAAAAAATGTTTATTATTTTATAAATTATTTTATTATGATTTTTATTTATTTTTATGAAATGTATTTTGACAAGTTTACATTTATGCCCTTTATAGGTATATTATTCTATATATTGTATTCTTTTATTTTTATTGTATGTATTTAGTTTATTTATTTTTTATTATTAATTTATATAATTATAACATAATTTTATACACATAATTATATTTTTATTTTATTTTTCTGATATGTTTTGCATAATTACTAAAATACAAATATGTTTTGTATAAGTATATATACAGGTAATGTATCTATGTATTTTATTTTTAAGTATTTTATTTTTGTTTTTATTTAGGTTTTTATTCTTATTTTAATGTACATTATTATTATAAGTATTATTTACCACATTATAAAAATATAAAAATGAATAAATAATTAATAAAGAATAAATTGAATATTTTAATCAGTATAGCTATACAACAGGGGTCCAAAACTCAACTTCTAAACCGTAGCTCCGCCAAATGTGAAACCACCGCCATTAAATAGCTTATTTTCTTCTATATATAATTAAAGGTGAGTATGCTGCATTTGGAGTTTTTATTTGTGAGATACGGGTCTGGGAAGTTGGGATTCCGGATTTTTATTCAGACCATAACTTTTTATCTGTACATTATTTTTCTGTGAAATCAATTTTGTATTTTTCTTTATTAAATTATCTACAACTTTTATGACAAAGTTTCTTTATTTGATGCAGAAAAAGTGGAACCACAAATAGGTCCCAAAATGAATAAAGAATGAATAGAATGTATAGGTATTTTATCTGTATTTTGGCCCTTATCTCCCCCTACTTTATTCCTTGTCGACCTATTCATCAAGATGCCTAGGTCTCGGGGTTTTGGGTCATAAAATATTTACAATATTTTATTCTTTTTCTTTTCTTTTCTTTATTCTATAATTTTGGCACTAAAAACCGCATTTTATACAATATTTACACACATATACATAAATGCTAAAATGCATGAATAAGGCCTATTTACACGCATTTACTAGGGTTTTTAAGGCCAAAATGATAGAATAAAGATGATGAAACGTGGATTCATCATCCCCCTATACTTGCCTTTGCTAGTCCCTAGCAAACACTTATGCAATAAGTGCAGAAAATAAAAACAAAGAAAAGAAAAAGAATAAGGTGGACTGAATTTAATTGTCAAACTTGTCTTCACAAAATCAAAGTTTGGAGCTTAAGTCGGACCTTTGGAATTTTAGTGCGGTCAGAACCTTAGTGAGAACCGAGTTTGAAATACAACAGTCCTCGAGAATCCCAAAACTCTGTCCAAGTCTCCTCAATAGCCAGGTCAGAAATACTTCAACTCATACGCAAACGCTTACGACTATGAATCTGACTCGTACAGTGTAAGTGATGGTGGCTCTCCCCAACTAGAATGACAAAGAGACTGACTTCTCCAGTACGACAACCCAATGATTCCCCAATCCAGCAACTCCATCCTCGAGGAGCGGGGTATTCCCTTCTAAGTTCAAGTGGCAACCAGCTCAAGAGGAGGGGGTGAAGAGAAGAATGGACGGTAGCCAGTGTAGCTACCTATCCGAGGATGCAAGACCAGTGTAGTCAAGTCATCCAGCTGCAGGCTCACATGATATGACTTTGGAACTCAAGCTTGCTTCTTGACTTTACAACATATGTACATACTTTGCAGGCTTTTTATTTTTGTACATGCCTGAACTTTTTTTTTCCTTTTTTTTTCTCTTTTTTTTTTGAAATACTATTCACAGCAGCATTTACATAAGGAGTTTTTCCTCTTGAGCTAGTAGACTATCCCTCTTTTGAAGCTTTATCGCAACCCACAGTCTCCTGTCTTTAGACTTCCTAATCACTGGACGGGTTGGGGTGCACTTCCCTCCCTAGAGGAGGACAAGTGTTTCCACTTGTGTGCGTCTCATACCGGCAAATCCAATCCCCTCACCACTCCAACTGAGTTGAGCCATGTGAAAGGTGCAAGTGTCCAAGTTAGGTCATTATCAACAAGAGTCGTGCGTGTGCTCCGAAATACTCTATTTAGGCAGTCAAGAATCCATTGAACCAAGTCTCGTGATCCTCAAAGAATTAAGTCAACTAGACCTGAAGTACCTCAAACCCAATTCCTATAAGGTTCCTGTTATTAGGTAGATTTTAAGGTCCAATCAAGCTCCAATCTCCGGATTTTTCTTAGACTCGTTCAACTATCAAACTCAATCCGAAAAATGCGAATGCCATGCAGTGCAATGCAGAAAATATTTTTGTGATGCAATTTTCAAGATTTTGAACTTTTTATGGATTTTTGAAAACATGATCATGATGCATATGCAGATGCATTTTTTGTATTTTTCAAAAAGGCTTTTCAAATGTTTTTGGATTTTAATTTTGCAAATGTTTTTGGGATTTTTGATAACAAAAAGTTTTTGGCTGAAAATAAGGTTAAAGCTATGTACATGGGAGTGCTTCTTATATTTACAATAAGTGGGTTTTGAGAATTTACAAGGGTAAGTGATCGATTTGAATACATATAGGTATATACATATAGTGAATTTTGGTGTGATGCAGTATTCCTCAAACTTATTTGACACAAGCTTTTCACACAATTTTTGAAAACTATAGTCCAAAATAGTTTTTACAAACATTTTTGCAAGCATGTACACACATTTGAAAATCATTTTGCAAAGGCTTTCAAAACAGTATAGATAGATTTTTCAAAACATTTTTGCAACCATTTTTCAAACCATTTGCAAATCATTTTTCAAACATTTTTATTTCACACAAAGAAAAAGAAATTTTTACAAACCACACATTTTTACACAGGTTGAAAACATGTAACAAAATATTTTCAAAATAGTTTTCAATAGATGTTCACAAGGATTTTCAAACTATTTTTCAAACATTTTGCAAAAAATATTTTCACCTGATTTATTAATCAGTAAATACAAAAAGAATTTGAGGAATAAAACACCTTTTTATTAAAGATTTTTTAATGGATTTTAAAGAATTTTTCTAGCCATATTATTAAGAAAATACGAAAGTACGAGTTATTGCTAAAGTATATACACAGTATATACGACCCCCCTATACTTAGCTTGAGCTATGTCCTCATAGATCAGAGAGGAAAGAGAAGACATAACTCGTACTGAGTATAGGAAAATCTAAAGAATAAATGAATACAGAGATGAATGAACGAAAGAGAAGTTGATCGTCCCCCCTATACTTAGGATCAAATAATCCTAAGTATAGCAGACTGTGCACAAAGCAGGGAGGGTCAAGGGTGGGAATGAACAGATCGTACTCAGATTGTCTCCCCCTATACTTAGGGTAAAATATCCCTAAGTATAGACAAGAAGAGGAGACAATGGAGAGGATCAAAGAATAGAGAAACTCGGGGTGCACACCCCCCCATACTTAGGACAAAGTACGTCCTAAGTATGGAAAAACTGTCTACAAGGGCGGCATCTTTTTGATACAAAAAGAAGATATTAAAGGAAAAGAAGAAAAGAAGAAAAGAAGAAAATAAATCGGAAGATGGAATAGATCATGGGGATGTACACACCACTCCCCCTATACTTATGGTAGAAGAAGCCCTAAGTATAGGCAACAACAGGAGTGATGACACTGAACGACAAAAGAGCACTCGGCTCGTCCACCCCTCCTAAACGTAGGACAAAGTGCGTCCTAAGCAAGGCAAACACGAGAATGGGTAGACGAGCAAAACGGGAGAAGGACGAAGATGAACATAAGAGGATGTACAACAGAGATGGATGTACATATGATCAAGAAGGTTGAAAGCGAACCTTCTTGCGAGACCGCTGCGGAATGGATCTGGTGTGATGCAGGTCGACATCGGGGTCCACAGTGGACGGAAGCCGATCAGGGTCGACAGAAAGTAGATCCTCAGGGGCCCTAGGGTGTGAAGGCACAGACTGGGTAGTGGAAGAAGTACGGCTCGGTCCGGCCTTGGGAGTCTCGCTGATATCAAAGTGGAATGGGACGAACTCATCATCATCGGAAGTAGTGTACTCATAATCGTCCTGCGAGGAGTCATCCAGGTCAAAACCAAAAGGCACGAACTCATCGGTGGAAGTAGTCGAACTTTGGTCGTCCTCTATAATTTCAACTGGATCATCTTTCTCATCAAAAGGTCCGAATCTCTGAAGAAAAGCAACTAAATCAAATTCGGCCTTAGTCTCATCAGTATCTACATGGACAGGAGCGGACCCATCAGTGGAAGTAGTCAAAACATGGTCGTCCTGTATAGTCTCTAAGTCTGCCCTCTGCTCAATGGTGTCAATCGTGTAAATCCCACGGATGTCATCAACACATCGCCAATCACAGGAAGCGGAAACACCAAGGTCTATGCTTTCCGAGCTTTCCTCCTTGGAGAGGAATTCTCGGGTCTCATCATCGGTCATGAAGAAGGTCTCTCTGATATCCTCATATAGATCATAGTCCTCGGGGTCAGCCAAGATAGGTGAAGTCATATCAGATGCAGGTCTCTGGTCGGCAGTAGGTGCGGTGATCAACACTTCGCTCTCGTTAGCAGGACGGAAGCGAATCTCTCCTGATCCGTAATCAATAACGACTCTCGCAGAGGCGAGGAATGGTCATCCCAGGATGATTGGAGAATGCTCCCCTGTGGAGGTCTCCATGGGCAATACGACAAAATCAACATTGTGGCTCATGCCCTGAATCGAAATGACGGTGTTTTCAAGGATACCCTTCGGCCTCTTGATTGATCCATCAGCAAACTGAACGATCATCCTGGTCTTCTTGAGAGGCCCTAAGTGAAGAGACTGTACCGGCGAGAAGGGTATGATGCTAATCGAAGCACCGCCGTCTAGGAGAGTGCGATCACATGTGAAGTCAGAGATGGTGCAACTAATGAAAGGTGTGGCAATGTTCCTCTTCTTAGGAATGGGGCGGTGTGTGATGGCGTGGGCAGTGGCCATGGTCAAGATATGACGCTCAGATCTGCTCCTCCGCTTTCTCTTTTTGGGAAGAGGAGCAGACATATGGGTCATGGCCTGCTGAAGTGGGGCACGGATGATCTCATGAATAGTAGCCACCACTTCGGGTTCAGATAGCATTTTTTGAATTTTCGGACTTCCTCCATACAAGGGAGGGAGTCGGAATCATCATATACACGAGGTATGCCAAGAGCAGTCTGTACAGCGGCATCCTCGGGGTCAAAGGTGGGACGGGGTGTGAATGAATGTGTGGTCAAAGGATCTGGCAAGTGGTACCTCTCCTCACAGTCTGGCTCGATCATGCGTCTCTCGAACTCTTTTTGTATTTTTAAATTTTTCTCATTTTTTTGTAATTTTGGTGATTGCAAGCTCTCATGGAAATCCTCGAGTGAACCCATGTCGTCAAATGGTGGAATATCATGGTCGCTCTTATTGGTACTAGTGAGGGTGTCAATCCTCTGTCTCATATGATCCATCATCTGGGTCAAGTGCTCAAGGGTGGACTCCATGAAAGGTGACTCCAGCAGCTCAGTCTCGGGTGGATGTGAAGGTGGAGGAGGATAATATACAGGTGGAGGTGGAGGTGGGTGTGGGTAGAAATCCGAGGTCTGATACTGTGGCTGAGGCGGATATGTACAAAAGTCAGGAGCAAAGTCCTCCTGGAAAAAAGGAGGTGGACCAGCTGGAGTGAGCGAATGATCCGCAAAATCCGGATAAAATACGCTCCAGTTGGCCATCTCGAAAACAAAAGGAAAATGATCGGGAGAGCACGACGGTCAAGTCAAGAGAGTGGAGAAGAAAGGCGCAAGTGCGCAGCGGCGATCTAGGACGCACACAAAACAATCACAGACAAAAATGAAAATAATACAAACCCTCAATTCACCTACTCAACTCGGTAGAGACCACAAATGCGGTCTTTTTATCTTGTCTGTTTTAGAGTTAGGTGAGAAGTCCACAAGTTGCACAAACACTTAGGGGCTCAATGGGATTTGGGCACTAATCCTTAGTGTGTGCGCGAGCAATGTAAAACGAAGACAATGAGGGGATTACTCGCCCCAATACAAGATGTTTTCTTTTTGATCGGTTTTAGGGTCAAGTAAAATTAACAGTCCCAATTTTATTGGTTGTCACTTTTTTTTTGGATTTTTAATAAAAATGCACGAGCCTAACGAGGAGTCGATTCCCTTAAGCACCTAGGTGAACAAAATCAGAGAGAGAGACGGAAAAGCAATGCAAGCGGCAAAAACGATGATGAATGCTAAAGCGTAAATGCTCACCTTGCCTCCAGCACTCTACATGCAAAGATGCTCAGCAGAATTGAAATCTATCTATATGCAAATGCAAGCTGATGAAATCGCCCTAAGTTTTGAAAATTGCTATTAGCGGGAAGAACCACAAGTTGACCACCAATCCTCAACTCTAGAGTCCGGTCTAGGCTCACCCCTCCTCTGCTCAACAAATTGAGGGTAGGAGAAAGCGCTTTGCGGGGAGAGCTCGCGGCGCGACGGATTGAAGGTGATGATCAACTGTTTATAATTTGACTAAGTCCAAACGAAACTATAGGTACATGCAATATCGATTAAGGTGTTTGGACCTAATGCTACGCAAGCAATCCTAAAAGCTAAGGGCTTAATCACACAAAAGAAATGAAAAATAAAACCGGAAAACAAAATAAAAAATGCGAAGAAAAACCGACAAAACTGCGGTGAGCCCCCAAGTGAACAATCACTTGGAAATTAGGCTCGAATGTCCAAGATCGGGGGTACCTGTATTATTACAATTATAGGTCGCTCTCTCACTTAAATTACAAAAATAAATGCGGGAAATAAATTCTACAACTAAAGGTGGAGCTCGGTCTTCAAAAATCTCTCCTTGTCTCCTCGGTGCTAAGCGGGCAGAAGCCGGCTTCACGTGGGTGCGTAGGCGCCTAGGGTGGAGCGCCTCCCTCGATCCGCGGTTCCTCGCACAAAGTCAACAAAGGAGAAGGTTAGACATCTCAAGAGATATATCAAAAATAAAGAAAATAAAATAGCGAAAAATAAAAGTCGTGAAATAGACACTAAATCACAATCACAAACAAGACCCGAACTAAGCGTTGTTGCTCCCCGGCAACGGCGCCATTTGTTTAGCCCAAAACTGATAAGCGGCCGCAAAATGGCCTAGAAGAGGCCGGAGGTCCGCCGCAACTTGAAGGAGGGAGGTGTGCTCCAAGTGGTTCGTCCTCAAACAAAAATCGACCCCAGGAGGGGGTCTTTTGCACCTGGACCTGCAATCAAAGCACAAGAAGCAGTAAAAGGTTCCAGGGCCAGCAAAAAGGGGTGATGGTGGCGTGGAGTGGCGAAAATGGTGGCCGGTGCTCAAGAGCTCCGGCGAGGTGTTTGATGGTGAGATCGAAGCTAACTAGTTGATTTAATGCGAAGCTAATTACGTGAAAACAAAGCTAAGGGCTACAGCTACGTATTAAGCAAGTAAAAACAGGGAGAAACGACCTCGAATGGCGGTAGACCACGAGATTGGGTACCTCACGGCCAAGCTTGGCCGGAGATGGGTGGAGACGCCTCCGCACCGCTCCTCCTCTCCTCCTAACGGTGAGGTGAGGTTGTTGTCACCTCCCTCTAACCTCAGCACATGAAAGAAGGGAAGAAGAAGGGGCAAAAGGAGTTGAAACTCGAAATGGAGGAGAAGGGTCGTTTTTGAAGATGTGGCTCTGGAGGCAAAAAGAACGAGGTGTCGCGCGCGAATCGATGGTCCAAAGACCCGTCCAAGCCTAGGGCGTGTAACCTCAATATATGGTGAACAAAAGTCAAGAAGGAAGAATTGCCAAATGGTGAAAGACGCGCTCTCCAAAATTCGGAGAAAACGCCAAAAAAACGCAGTCTGACAAGCTTCAGAATATTGGGCAGAGAGTGGGCGAGGAGGCATGAAGATCGAGGTTTATCAAGCAAATCTTCGATCTAAAGACCAAACCAAGTACTGGGCGTGTATCATGGTTATATGGGGAGAAAAAGTGAAGAAGGACCCGAGGTAAAAATGTGAATGACGTGGCCTAGAAAAATAGGAGAAAATGACCGAAAACGCAGCTGGCAGGCTGCAGGTGCAGACCAGGGAGTTGACCAGCGGGTCAACTTCCACCTGGTTGGTCCACGTGGACCAACCACAAAAATCCCTGGGAAAAATATTTGTAAATTCAATTAAAAATAGCAAATCAATTTATTAAATTATGGTTACAAAATAAAAAATGTTTATTATTTTATAAATTATTTTATTATGATTTTTATTTATTTTTATGAAATGTATTTTGACAAGTTTACATTTATGCCCTTTATAGGTATATTATTCTATATATTGTATTCTTTTATTTTTATTGTATGTATTTAGTTTATTTATTTTTTATTATTAATTTATATAATTATAACATACTTTTATACACATAATTATATTTTTATTTTATTTTTCTGATATGTTTTGCATAATTACTAAAATACAAATATGTTTTTTATAAGTATTTGTACAGGTAATGTATCTATGTATTTTATTTTTAAGTATTTTATTTTTGTTTTTATTTAGGTTTTTATTCTTATTTTAATGTACATTATTATTATAAGTATTATTTACCACATTATAAAAATATAAAAATGAATAAATAATTAATAAAGAATAAATTGAATATTTTAATCAGTATAGCTATACAACGGGGGTCCAAAACTCAACTTCCAAACCGTAGCTCCGCCAAATGTGAAACCACCGCCATTAAATAGCTTATTTTCTTCTATATATAATTAAAGGTGAATATGCTGCATTTGGAGTTTTTATTTGTGAGATACGGGTCTGGGAAGTTGGGATTCCGGATTTTTATTCAGACCATAACTTTTTATCTGTACATTATTTTTCAATGAAATCAATTTTGTATTTTTCTTTATTAAATTATCTACAACTTTTATGTACAAAGTTTCTTTATTTGATGCAGAAAAAGTGGAACCACAAATAGGTCCCAAAATGAATAAAGAATGAATAGAATGTATAGGTATTTTATCTGTATTTTGGCCCTTATCTCCCCCTACTTTATTCCTTGTCGACCTATTCATCAAGATGCCTAGGTCTCGGGGTTTCGGGTCATAAAATATTTACAATATTTTATTCTTTTTCTTTTCTTTTCTTTATTCTATAATTTTGGCACTAAAAACCGCATTTTATACAATATTTACACACATATACATAAATGCTAAAATGCATGAATAAGGCCTATTTACACGCATTTACTAGGGTTTTTAAGGCCAAAATGATAGAATAAAGATGATGAAACGTGGATTCATCAACTGGCCACCCTCCAGTTCTTTTCTCCTTCTTCCAACTTCTCCCCCAATTCGATTGTGAACACAGCGCAACAGCAGACCTTAGAAGGAAATACCTGACTCCCCGAGGACAAGTTACTGGAGAGGAGGTTTGCATGGTAGTCCGGCATTCTGGATAAGAAGAGCTAAAACCTTTCACACACATGAGTCGATTGTTCAATGTTCATAGGGTATGCTTTGGGAATAGGATAGATCTAAGATGACTTCTGAGCCGAAACTGTGACAAGATGTGTAGAATTTGAGGGTTGTTGATATTAAAATTCTAACTCTCACAGAAGTTCCGCCAAACTATTAATCCAAAGGTCAAGTCTAGTTTCATTTTCACCTTCAGTTCATGGTCTTGGTATGGAACCCAATCTCATTTCACCTCATGGCATTTCTTTTTGATGCTCAGGGACGGGCATGGTTTAAGTATAGGGGGTGATGAATCTTATATTCATCACTCTAAATCTCATTAATTAAGCTCAAATCCCTCAAAATCATTGACATTTCTTCATTTATTCTACATAATTAGCATTCATGCATGTTTTAACAAGAATTGCATTTTAGAACTCATTTCTGCACAAAATAAGAAGCCAAAAATCCCAGCTAAAATTGACATGTAAATAGCCTAACTTCCCTGATTTTTAACCCATTCATACTAACTCTGAATAACCCAAAACCACCTCCACTGTGTACATATCACTAACAAGAATAAGGGAAAATACAAAAAATCACTAACCCATACAAGTGGACCAAAAACCCAAACCCTAGTTCTAGGATTTCCGGACTAAAACCCTCATATCTTCCTCATCCTGTGTCCGGATCCTACTCACTTTTGAATTAATGTACATTCGAGTACCTTCAAAACAAGACCAAGTTCAAGTGAATCGGAGCTCATATGTGAAAGTTGAGTTTTGGGCCTCTTTTGTACATTTTGTATTTTAGCTGATTTTGACCTAGTATTTTATGTACATAATTAACCAATTTTATTTTATTTCTTTTTCATTGGTCTTCTTTGATAAAATTTTTATTAAAATGCGCAAAAATCCAAATCCAAACTGAGCTTGAAATCAAAGAAACAAATTGAGTCCAAGTCTTCACTAACTGACTATACAAAATTGGTCTTTGTCGTGTTTTATTTTATTTTCCCTTTTTCTTAATTAATAAAAATCCAAAAAAATAGATTAATGTGTAAATATTTATCTTTGATTTTATCATATTTTTTCCGGATTTTTATCTGGTTTAAAAATGATAACCCCAAAAATATCACTTTATGCAATTGATCGATTTTGATTCTGATGTCTTCATGAAAATTGTAGATCTCATCGAGACGAGCAATTTTTGTGAAGAAACTTTTTCGATCCGAGGCCGTTTGGTATTTATTTTGGATTTTACAAAGTTTTTATTCTCTGCTTTTTGTGGTGCTAACACGTGGCTGCTCCTGGAGCTGCCACGTGGCAACCATTTTTTGAATTTTTATTAATTCGTTTTATAAAAAATAAATAAAAAGACCCCGCACGTGTGTAGCACGTGCCTCCCAGGCACGCGCCACGCACGTGATGTCCCCTTTACCCCCCCCCCCCATCCGCCACACGTCGCAATCTGGGTCGTCTGATCTCTGTCGATCGGACGACCCATAACCATCTTCCCCAAAGTCCCCCTTTCCCAACTTGAGCGTCATCGTGCTCGCTAATTTCACCACCGCCGCCTTCATATCCCGCCAATTTTACCACGCCGCCTTCTCACAAATCGAATCCCAATCCCGCGCATCTCAATCCTCCGTCGCCTCCGTCAAATCGTCCTCTCCCTAAAAATCAAATCTCTCGATAAACCTTCCGTCTCCAGCGATAACCCTTCGCCTATTTAAATGTCACCGACCCCCGACCTTTGCTTCATCTGCCATTCTGCTCTTCCATTCAACCGCCAGGGTGACAGACTGGCGAGCATCTTCACGCAACGAGATCCGAAGACCATTGTCCTCATTGCAGTGCCGCCCAGGCATACTGCTCTACTCTGGCCATCCGTCGAATGACCATAGAGCCTTCGACCTCCTTCTTCGACATCCAATCGCATTGACGACCTCCGCCTCCAAATCCGCTGACGTGCACCTTCATGACTTAGCCGGTGGTGACAGCTCGGCGAAGCCATCCTTCGCTGCGAGATCCGAGTTCCTCCAGCTCGTTGCAGCCCACGACAAACCCCCCTCGTCGTCTCTACTCCAGCTCCGATCCTTCACCGACTGTCGAGCCCCTATCTCCGACTTCAACTACATCAACGCCATCAGTCGTGGCTTCTCCGACCAACAACTTCACCGCCATGAGCTACCACGCCAACGTTCTCAGCCTCCAACATCATCGTCTTCGACGACCACCAACAACACCTGCTTCAATCTCCATCGTCGCTCGAGCCAAAGCTACTCCGACCTCTATGGCTCTAGCCTCGCCTACCAACCACTTCTCCGCAGCCACCGAAGGACCACAGCCATCCACCAGCTGCTCCGCCTCTCCACCGTCGCAATCCATCGGGCACCAACCCCGAGGCCCCCAACCCATGTGCGCTGCACATGACGGGGGGGACTTTGCATTCAAGCCCCTTGGGCTACCGCTATTTGCACTCAACCCCAGGGTCACGTGCTCCGCACGTGACTGCTGGGTAAATTGCGAAGAAGCCCCCGGCCCTTTCCCGATTTGCAATAAAGTCCAGCCCCAGAAGGTCACGTGCTCCACACGTGACCCTCTGGTAATTTTGCAGGAAACCACCCCCTCTTTATTGATAATTACACCTAGGTCCCCCTTTTGCATTTTTATATTTATTTTTATTATTGTCATTGCAGAAATACCCATGTATTCCTCCTTGGTTTTGAACATCTACATGACATTATTTTTATCATCCAAAAATAGCATGATGTTCGTTGATTAATTCTCTACATTATGGCATATGTCTGACATTTTTGTGATCAATGTTTAATTAATAATTAATTTATTTGTAGAAAATTGTCATACTTTGCCCATTTGCGCTCTGATTTTTATAATTTATTAACCGTTGCTCTAAAAATTGTCGAGAAATCAGGGATTGTAGAATTTTTTGTAATTAACATTGTGCCCAAAAAGAATTGCATTTGCATGTATAGTTTGCCCTGTAAAAATAATTTTGCATAATTTATTATTTGATTTTTAATAGTATTAAATCTCACATTTTCAAGGTTTAGGATTTTTCTGATATCAATCACTTAGTGATGGATCTTAGATAATTTTATCTTTTGAAAAAAAATTAGGTTTAATATTTATTATAATTAAATATTAAAATTCACTTTGTTTGCATTTAACTATTCATAAAAAATTCATCTTGCATCTAAAAATTCCAAAAAAAATTATAGCGCATTCATTTAATCATAATTATCATCTTGGCTAAGTTTCATATTTTTAGGACATCGTTTGATCGACTTTTACATTTTAGTCCCTAAAATAGGCCAAAGTTGCATTTTGCATCCTTAATTGCATTCAAAATTACAAAAAAAGACCGCTTCGAAAATCATGCATGAACTTTGATAGACATAATTCTAGGTTGTTCCTTTGCCTCCTTGTGTTCGACCTTGGGACTTGCCTAAGTAAGATAAACATAAAACCACACGATTAAAATTGACTAAATAATTGTGGTTATTTTCTTGACGAATTCCGATTGTCCGCCTACAACGAAATGACACACATACAAATAATTTTTACGCATGATAATACACAACACATATTCTTAAATAGTACAAACAACGAAACAGTCATTCCTTCTCCTAGGATCCATCACCTTCACAGTTCCCTAGGAAGGCGCGGATCTTCCTAGGGTTGCACGGTTTTCCCCGGTCATCTCACTCTCCTGGGAAGTCTATAAAATGTCTCCTCCGCCTCCATAGCAGTTGAGCTCGTTCCTCGCTCCCACTTCGACCCCTAGCCACCTCCATCTGAGTGACAGTTGCTCGAAGAGACACTTGGAGCTCAGTTTGGTGCATTGATGACGCAGCTCACCCTTCATGGCCTGAGATCCGTCGCGAGCAGCGTCCTCATCACCCGTAATGTGGTTGAGGCCATAACCCCCAACGACCATCGCCTCATGGAGTTCCGGAGTCCATCCAGATCCTCAGGTATATATCCTACCCCGTGCTTTTCGCTTTTGATTCCATTCATTCCATCTAAAACCATTGTACCTTCACTTGATCCAACCAGCTGGTCAGAGCCCCGATATCCACACCCAACCGTTCAGTTCGACTCACCATATCACCCTTCATCTCCCCTCTCAACCTGTTCACCCTAAAGCTCAACCATCAGGTTGAGATTAGGCCTGGTCTCCCTCCCTCGCGTTTGCTGGAGACTCGAATCCCATCCCCCTCGCTTCTCTGTGCTTCGCCAAGAAATAACCTGACCAGAGAGTCCCCTCCGAGTCACTCTACCATTTGCAGGTCCTACGCATGTGAGGAGCTCATTTACCGCCTCCAGGTGCTCTACCGGAGCTGTCCCAGGTCACCCTTCATCGTCACGCTCATCCGACCGATAGCTCCCACATCAGAGCGCTCGTTAGACGCGGACAGCCTATACAATTTCACCAGAGCCCTCAGATGGTTCATTAGAGTCTCGGATCCCATCCGAGGGTCGGGTGGAAGTCGTCAGGGCCCTATTCTTGTAAGGTTGCTCCCTGTCGTTGGATGAGCCCATTCCTGCCAGATTCCATCAAAGCCGCCGACCAGATCAGCTTTTGGGTCGTTGGATCCGATATTCCATGACGCATCTGCCCTGCATATTCCAGACACCATCTGCACCGTCAGATCAGCAGCAGGAGGAGATCAGAGATGTACGATAGCGACAGCTTCCACGCATGCCACGCGTCCTCACGTGGTCCGCATGTACCTGTAAGGGTGTTTTACCATTTTATCCCCTGCACTTTTATGTTTTATTATATAGTTCTGTAAATGAGGTGGCAGTCCTGTTGAGTTGTAGTCACGTGTCGTCCCACGCATTTCTCTGGTTCTTTTGCATTTAATATCTCGAACTTTTGCTATGTTATATTTGGAAAGAAATATTTTTGATATTTGTACTTATGCCCTTGTGCGTGATTTATTGAGCATGTATGCGAATTAATTGGATAAATTGCAACCTTATCCCAGAGCTTTTTATAGGTGTTATATTTTGGTCTGAAAACTTTAGGATAATTGCATATAAGTCCCTACATGCTGTTTGTTTTGTTGTTCATCAAATAATTACCAAATCAACTCCAAAATACCACAAATATTACTATTAGCTCCTGCTAACACGTAATACTTATGGTGATTTTTGTGAATTAATTAAGTTTTATTTGATATTTTCTAAAAATCAAAAACCCTAAAAATGTGTTCTGTCTATTTTATAAAATACCCAAAAATATAAAAATTTCCCTTTAAAAATTACAAAAACATTAGTGTATGCTTATTTATTTTTGTTTTAATTTCAGTACTATTTTTGTTGCATTAACTCTCATAAAAACCCTAAAAATCCAAAAACTCTAAAAATCTTAAAAAAATCATTAAAAATTCTTAAAAATTCAAAAAAAAATATAATTCCTGTTTTTATAGTTAGATATTTTTGTTTACTTTTCATAAAAAATCACAACCAGGACATTAGGGCATTTTTATTATTTTAAATATGCATTGTATTCAAGGCTATACATTGTTTTCCATTTCTATCCTTGTTTGATTTTTATAAAATCATGTAAAATTGGAAAAACCGATAAAATCACCAAAAACATATGAATATTTGAAAAACATAAAAATATTTTTATTCCTGATTTTTAAGCATTTAATCTTAATAAAAATTATTGAAGCTTTCTTGTCTTTATTTCTTTCTCTTATTTTCTTATTTTGAAAATATAAAAATTGCAAAATTAAAAACCACAAAAATATGCTTTTTATTCTCTGATTAGGACTACTTTGTACATTTCTGTGCTCCTTGTGTTCGATCTTGGTTGCTAAACCAAGTTAAATAAATAACGGAGACCACTGATACTACTTTGAATGATTTATCTATTGTTTATGTAGTTTCTTGTTTTCTTGTTGAGTTTGATTGGTTGATTGGGGCCGCAACAACCTTGATTTACTTTGATACTTAACCCTGGTCGGCTTGTCGCTCATCAGAATGGTGCTGTTGCCGGGGAGCACGGCTTAGTAGTCTTTTATATTTTTTTCTTCTTATCTTTATCTCTATTTATTACAATGATTTTCTGACCAGCTTTCTGTTTCTCTTTTCGTGCGAGGAACTGCCCGATAATACTTTGGAGACAAGTGCCCTAGGAGGAGTTGGAGCAGTAGGAAACAGTTGTTGTTTTTAGAAAGTAGATTAGCTTAGTTTATTTCCAGCACATCGATATTGTTGTAATAATAAAGGGACGCTCAGACTTTCTTGGACAATTGAGGCTTATCGGGGTCTATTTCATCGAGCACTGGTGTGCTCAGGGGATCTCACTGTGGTTTTCACCGGTTTTGTTTTATCGCACTTTTTTCTATTTGATTTTGGAAGATTTTGGTCCCTAGACTTAGAAATTTCTTGATTGTGACGTAAATAACTTAAGGCCCAATCCCTAACTATTTGCCTGCACCTATAGTTCGTAATTGGACCTTATTAAAAACCATTAATAAAAAATGGACTTGATTGATTGCAAGATCATGTGTCATAGAGATCGTATACAGTGCGTGTAGAATCTGTTGTGGCATACACCGATCGACATTCGAGACCGGACATCGACCTCTCTCTCTCTCTGATGAGTCAGTTATTGTTCTTCACGAATTGAAATTGCTCGTCTAAGGTCATTTTCTTCTTACATCATTTAGATTACTTTGCATTTCTGCCTTTAAATTTATACGCGGATCACCCTGCCACGTACGCCTTTCTTACTTTACATGCATCATAAGTTTTGATCGTGTATCGGCTTTTTCAACTTCTCCCCCCATTTTTGGACTTTAAATAATCAGGAGATCGAAAAATTCGTTAGGCATTTTTTTGTTATTGAAAAATACCATAAAAAGAGCTAACCATAAAATTGGGACTGCTAATCAAACTTGATCATAAAAGACATCTCACTTAAAAATCAGTCTTAGGAGAGTCATCCCCTCATTGTTTGGTTTGCTTGCGCGAGAGAGTGACACACACACTATGCTAGAGCCATACCTGAACTCTTGTTAGACTACTGGTTTTGAGGTTAGTTGTTCTCCAGCGAGGATCGCTCAGGTCTCTGGTAAAGCAGGTCATGATATCCTTAACAAATCGAGTTGATCGGGTAGCCGATAAACGGTTCGTAACTTGTATTGGCTGGGAAAGATCTAGCTTTGGGATCGGACCAGTCTCTTGGGAGCATCGGGTATCCAACAACTACCTTAATCACTCTGCAAGACTGAATTATCACCTAAATAAAATCGAAAAGATAAATGACTGAACCTTCACGGTCATTAGCTCAGCGTTGCGTAGGTGAAATTGGGGTTTGACTTCTGATCTTGTTTTCTTTCCAGATCCCATCTTCCTCTTCTTCCACATCACAATGATGGGTCAGAGGTCCCTTAGGCTGCTCCTGGTAGCACTGCTTTCGAGCACTTCGATTCATCATCTAAGCAGGTTCTGGGGAGCCTTGGTCTACTCTCTGAACCCGAGTCTGATTCCGCCACGTTCCCCCTCAAGCACCCTTCTCCTAGTCTTGAGGTCCCGAACAGAGACCAACAGCACAGCTATTCGTTCATATGATGGCACCTGAGTTCAGGTCTTTTGTCTTTATAGAAATCCGTGAGATGGCCAGCAGTGACGAGCGCACCGATGGATAAACCTAGGGTTCGAGGTACGTTTTAGATCAGTGTGCCATCAACAACACACTTCTAGCCTCCCTGGAGAAGATGCAGAGGCAGATTAGAGACCAAGGAGCCTTCATGGTAGAGGTGCGTCGAGAGATAGCATAGATGCGAACCGACAGAGGAGAGCCGCACCGAGCAGGCGGTGGAGAGATTCCATAAGTTGGAGGAGGAAGTGGAGGACAGCCAGACGAGCCACAGGAGACAACCAGACCAGCCAGGCCGATGAGGGATTTGCACAACCCTGGTGCAACCCTTACACAACGTTGGATCCAGCTTCCGGCGATTCTGGGAGACTTCAAGATCCCTCCCCATACCATTCAGCTCTTGCCCAAGTTCCATGGGCTTGCCACCGAGGAGCTGCATCTACACCTGCAGGAGTTTGAGTTGATATGCAGCACTGTCCATGACAGATTCGTGGACGAGGATACCATTATGCTGATGGCATTTCCATTCTCCCTCATCAACAGAGCCGCCTACTGGCTAAAGCATTTAGGGAGATACGTGACTTCGTGGGAGCAACTCCGGACAGAGTACTTGAACAAGTACTATCCACTCGAGCGGACGAACATAGCACGAGCTCTAATAAAAAAATTCTCCATGATCCCCAACGAGCAGTTCCATGAGGAGTGGGATCGATTCCATGAGCTCATCTACCGGTGTCCCCATCACGACATATCCAAGCCCAACCTAGTACAGAGCTTCTTCTATGGGATGACACCGGAGTTGCAGGGGCTAGTTAATGCTTCTGTGGGGGCTCCTACATCGCCAAAGATGAGGACCAGGTCTGGGCCATCTACAAGGAGATGGCCTAGAACTATACAGTGATATCCCATACCAGGATCTACACTCTGGGGAAGACCCCACCCCATGCAGTGTCCTATCAGAGGATAACACGAGTTGATGCAGGTCCATATACTTCTTCGTCAGAAGCAGCAGCACAGGCAGAGTCTTCGTCCACTGACATGGGCATCATTAGCGAGAAGTTAGATTGTATTGAGATCATCGAGAAGAAGCAGTGCCAGGGATTGATGCAGATTGATCAGTTAGCACAGACCTTGAGTGACTTGAAGACCCAGGTCATATGTCTCCAGGAGGCACATATGGCTTCTCAGCCCCATCCCAGTCACGGGCTGATCCTAGCAGCAACGGCTCCTCCCAGCACTCCGCCCAGTACCGACAGGTTCACCACGTCCAGGCGGAGCCGGTCCAGCAGTTGCAGTACCAATACTCTCAGTCACCACCATCTCAGGACACCCAGATGGTGGTGTACCAGCATGATCAGTCACTGGTTGTTCTTCCCCCATCCTCATACGAGCAGGAGCCATTCATGGAAGTCAACGGGACTTAGTATGACTGACAGCAGCCTAGGATCCACAGAGATCATCCCAGATTCAGTTGGTCTACTGGAGGCGCCTCGTCCCAGCAGCAGCCTCCAGCTCAGGGTGGGCAGTCCAACCAGCCTCAACAGCAGCCCCATTACTCCCAACAGCCATCCTACCAGTATCAGTCGAGTCCTTGTCCCTACCAGCAGGGACAACAGTGGAGGCAGCAGCAGTCTCAATAGCAGTATTCTCAGCCTCCCCCTCACCAGTTCCAGCAGCAACCTCATTTCCAGCGAGGCAACCTGTTAAGTTCTCATGGGCCAACCTATGAGAACCCAGCCCTTAATGATCTAGCCCGCCTACTCTCAGTCCAGCAGGCATCTTTTAGGTGGGAGATGGACGAGTTTTGCTAGGAGATGAGGGCGATCATTAAGGGCAAGGATGCCATACTCTCTCAGATTGAGCCCAACCCGAATAACCTCAAGAGGAAATCTGAGCAGGTATAGTTCACAGAGACCACCACTCCTAGTGATTTATTGGGTGGCATTACTTCATATACATTTTATGTTGATTTTGTGTCACTTAGGAGTGATAGGATGCCAGCCGGCGACGCCTCGTCTGAGCGATGACACCACGAGGATCCAGGAGTGCCAGACGAGAGGATAGCAGTGTTGATGCCGCTAATGACGATGTTGATGATGGTGGTACTGAAGCCACCAAGGACATTGATCCAACCGACGGTATTGAGGCCCTCGCTTCTCTAGATGCAGCAGGTGGTACTGATTCCACCACTTTTCATGATGCTGAGGTGAGCGCAGTGATGATGCTGCGAAGACAGATGCCATGAGTGGTATTGATACCACCACTTCTACTCCATTTGGGTTTTCTCCAGTTTCTGTACCTCAGGACAACATGAAAAAGAACAAAAAAATTAATAAAGGAAAGGTTTCTTCATCTTCGAGTCCACATGTGATGCATGATGATACTTGTATGGATTCTATTCCCTCTGCGCAACAGGAACCTATTCCTAGACCTCTATCTGAGGAGGGCCCAGCCATCCCCTTCTCTCAATCACTCTGCTTGACGAAGGGGAATAAAAAAGAAAATCCAAAAAGAGACCAGCAGTCAGAGTTCATCCAGCAGATGATAGACAGATTTCACATTTAGCTGACTCTACAGGAGGCACTTGAGCACATCCCTCTCTTCTAGAGGAGCTTGAGAGAGAAGACCACCATTCGTAGGAAGAAGAGGAATCATCAGGCATAAATCATGTGCTGACCCGTGCCACCTGATTCGCCATCCAGAATCGTCTACCAACCAAGAGGACACATGCATGAGCTCCCTACGTTAGATACCACATTCATGAGAAGAGATTTGATCGTACTCTATTAGACAGCGGCTCTTCCATCAACCTCCTTCCGGTAGCCTTACTCGACCGATTCGAGTTTGGCCCTCTTAGACAGAGATGGACAATCCTTCAGTTTGTTGATCGATCTGTCAAGAGTCCGAAGGGGTTATTGAAGGATGTGGTCATCACAATTCATGGCATGAACTTCCCCATGGACTTCGTTGTGTTGGACATGGAGATCCCTGAGTCTGTGACCGATACCTCCATCATTCTAGGACGTCCATTCTTGGCCACGGGCAAGGCTGTATTATCCATTATAGTGGGAAGGTGTACTTTCACATCGAGGGCAAAAGTATACAAATAGAGATGATCGATGAGACCAGAGCACGAGACTCATCTTTCTCAGAGCAGTCCAACGATGCAAAGTAGACAACAGAGGTAGAGCGAGGCGTCCACTAGAAGTAGGACTTTGTGATCACTGATGATGAAGCTGCTTGGTCAGACCCCATTTCATGAGCCCTTCTCTCACCTTTAGATACTGTAGATTCACAGCTTCCAACATAGGATAGTTCGTAAAGCATACTCTTGGCCGAGGACACTTCTGAGGCTGACTACCGCATTCAAGATAGTGAGGCAGAGTATAGATCTTGTGATTCTAATTTAGATCCCTCAGATTCAGATATAGATTGGGACAATTTCATTGATTATTTGCCTTCCCACAGAGCCAGCAGCTAGGGTGGAGATCGGGCCAGCACCGAGCACAGATACACCAACAGGGTCGTCTTCACCAGTTATTCATGATCAGTGAGAGTTCTCACATTCAGATATGGTTGCCTTCACTCAGACCTTTCAAAATCCAGATTTACCTGCTCCCAGTTGTCCAGAACTGAAGCCTTTGTCGCAGTTGCTGAAGTATAGGTTCCTTACAAGTGAGCATGAGATGTACCTAGTCATTATCTTAGTAGATTTGACTGGAGAGCAAGAATCTCGATTGATGGAGGTTCTTGAAAAGAACTGCAAGGCAATAGGATGGAGTGTAGCTGATCTCCAGGGGATAAGTCCGGCCTTGTGCTCCCACCATATCTTTCTCAAGGAGGATGCGAAGCTGTCGCGTGAGTTCCAACGACGGTTGAACCCGAATCTTTGAGAGGTGGTCATGAAGGATATATTGAAATGGTAGAGCGTCGATTTTATCTACCCCATATCCAACTCCAAGTGGATTAGTCCATCACATATGGTGCCCAAGAAGACAGGTATCACTACAGTTGTGAGTGAGTCTCGAGAGGAGATAGCTACCCAGGTACCCACTTCTTGGAGGTTTTGTGTGGACTACAGATGATTGAATCATGACACTAAGAAGGATAATTTCCCGCTACCTTTTATTGATCAGATTATAGAGAGATTAGCTGGGAAGAGTCACTACTGCTTTCTTGACAGGTACTCCGGTTACAATCAGGTGGCCATAGCGCCCGAAGATCGGGATAAGACGACATTCACCTATCTATTTGGGACACATGCTTTCAGACGGATGCCTTTTGGTCTATGTAATGCCCCGACGACATTCAAAAAGTGCATGTTGTCCATTTTCTCGGACATAGTGGGTGACTGTTTATAAGTCTTCATGGACGATTTCTCAGTCTACGACAATGGGTTTGATGCTTGTCTTGATTACCTAGACCGCGTTCTTCAGCGTTGCAAAGAGGTCCATCTTGTTTTATCTTGGGAGAAGAGTCACTTCATGGTAACTCAGGGGATGGTGCTTGGTCATATCATCTCCAACAGAGGCATGGAGTTTGATGCGACCAAGGTATATATCATCAGGAAACTCAATCCACCATCCAACTTGTGGCAGTTACGGTCTTTTCTGGAGCATGTTGGTTTCTACCGACATTTTATTCACAACATCAACAGAATTTCCCGACCGCTCACTGATCTGCTGACGAAGGACACTGAGTTCATTGTAGATGATAAGTGTCTTTCCTCATTTGAGAACCTCAAGCACCTAGTTATTGAGGCTCATGTCCTTCAGTTGCCTGTGGTCTCTCCCATTCGAGATCATGACGGATGCCTCCGATTTTGTCATGGGGGTCGTGCTAGGACAGAGGAGGGATTGTTTACCTTTTGCCATTCACTACGCTAGCCGTACATTGGATGTCGTGCAGCAGAACAACACAGTCACAAAGAAAGAGATGGTAGCCGTAGTTTTTACCTTGGACAAATTCAGATCATATATTTTAGGATCCAAAGTGACTATCTATACTGATCATACCGCCATCAGGTACCTTATTGAAAAGAAGGATGCCAAAGCGAGATTGACTAGATGGATCCTTCTACTTCAGGAGTTTGATATTGAGATTAAGGATAAGCCTGGAGTCAAGAATGTGGTGGTGGATCATCTCTCCCGTTTGAAAAATCTTGAGGAATCTGAGCAGACTGGTCCTATTACATAGACCTTTCTAGATGATGCGATCCTTGCTATCACCTCTCTCCCATGGAACGTCGACATTGTGAACTATCTTATTGCCAAGAATGTTCCAGAAGGTTGGCCCAGGAAGCGACTTGAGACCTTCCTTGCGAAGGCCAAGTCTTACCATTGGGAGGATCGCATCCTTTATCATGAAGGAGGGAATAGCGCATGCCGTCGGTGCATTCCTCGGGAGGAGAACCATAGCGTCCTTACATATTGTCGCAAGCTTGAGGTAGGAGGACATAATTTTGGGAGTAGAACACAGAAAGTGCTCCAATCCATCCCATGGTGGCCTACCCTCTCCAAGGATTCTCATGAATTCATGAAGAGATGTACTGACTGTCAGAGGATGGGCACTTGTGGACAGCGTGATATGATGCCGATGTAGCCCATTCACTTCTGTGAGGTTTTTAATGCATGGAGCATTGATTTCATGGGTTCATTCCCTAAGAGTCATGGATTTGACTACATTCTGTTAGTTGTTGATTATGTGAGTCATTGGGTTGAGGTCATACCCGCCGAACCGCAGATGCTAATACTGTTTGCAAATTTTTGAGGAAGAATATCATTTCATGGTTCGGGGTGCCTAGAGTATTGATATCTGACGGGGGGTATCATTTTATCAACGACAAGGTAAAGGACCTTGCTAACGAGTTCAACATAGACCATCGAGTTGCCACTCCATATCATCCTCAGACCAATGGTCTTGCTGAAGTATCAAATAGGGAGATCAAGATGATAGTGCAGAAAGTAGTCCACCCAGATCGGAAGGATTGGTCACAGCTTCTGGACTCGGTCTTGTTGGTGTATCAGACTTCATTCAGGACACCTTTGGGTATGTCTCCCTTTCGTCTCATTTATGGCAAGCCATGCCATTTACCTATTGAGATTAAGCATAAGTCACTATGGGCTGTCACTAAGATATTATTGGATCCAGAGAGTATAGATGATCAAAGGAAGGCAGAATTGGCAGCCCTGAAGGAGCTTAGAGATACAGCCTTTTCAAGCAGCCTACAATATAAGGAGCGAGTAAAGATATGGCATGATTCTCATATCAGCCATAAACAATTTGAGCCAGATCAGAGAGTATGGTTGTTTGATGCCAGGCTTAGATTATTTCCAGGGAAATTGTAGAGTAAGTGGAAGGGACCATACCTGGTCCGAAAGGTGCATGACAATGGTAGTATCGACATGTCTGAGATGTCATCTGAGTCCACCTTTCGTGTCAATGGTCAGCACCTCAAGCCATATCTAGATCATGATCAGCTGATTGTTGATGTCACCTTGATTTATTTTGCATGAAATGTGGTCTTTGACTCACATCATTTGCATCTCATGCTTGATTATCATTGTTTTCCGCCCTTGTATAGATCTATATGTCCATATCAAACATTCTATTGTCTAACACCCCATTTGCATCTTATGATTATGATATACTTAGGGTGTACTTTACCCTAAGTATAGGGGGGATGTCAGATTTTTATTATTCTTTTGATTCTTTTTACCTTTGTTTTGCTACCTATACTTAGAGATATTTTACCCTAAGTATAGGGGAGGTAGACCATGTACATTATTTCACTCGATTTTCCCTTTGTGTACAGTCTGTTATACTTGGGATTACTTGATCCTAAGTATAGGGTGGTCACCGACTTCTATTCATTACATTATTTTATTCGTCATAGTAGTATAGCTTTTTTTCACTTCCTTATACTAAGCACGAGTTATGTCTTCTTCATCGCTATTTGGTCACTCTGAGGACATCGTTCGAGCTAAGTATAGGGGGGTGTGGTATATATTACATATATACTTTAGCCATAACTCGTACTTTGTGTGAGTGTGTTAAAAAATAAAATGGCTAAAAATTCACAACCAAAAAATCACAAATGTTTTATACTTTTTTCCTGTACATAAAATTCTTTTTTCGCACGTACATAGCTATTTATAAAAATTATTTTAATATAAATGTTTGCAAAAGTGATTTTTTGTAAAATGTTTGTAAATATTTTTGTATCAAAATTATGTATATAGTACAAAATTTTTGAAAATATTTAAAAAATAAAAGTTTACAAAAACCTTTGTGTAAATATTTATAAATAGTCTGCAAAACTCTGCATTCATGCATGCATTCAAACATTTTCAAAATTTTTGCACATTTTCAAAAAATTTGCATAAAATATTTTTGTATATACTTGTATATTCTTCTGAATCATAGTTGACATTTAATTTAGTCTGGAATTAAATTAGAAATGGTGCTCGGTTAAGACCTTAATCCACCTAATTCTTAGAGGAACCTTATAAGATTTGGGGGTAAGACTTTTCAGGTCCATTAGGGACTTAATTCTTTGAGTCCACTAGGCTATGTTCACATGTCATCTTGATGAGCCTAAGTAGAACATTTAACAATGCACACATGACTCTCACAGATAATGGCTTTACTTGGACCAGCACTTTATACTCATCTCTCCACATATGAGGTGGTGAGGAGGCAGTTTCCTTTGGCTTGGGGTAGCATACGAGGGTAGTACTTCTTGGCGGGACCTCTCGTCTTCCTTTAGGGAGGGAAGTGTGCCTCAACTTGGTCTAGCGGTGTTGAGGTCTAAAGACAGGAGTTATGGGTTGCAATAATGCTTCAAAAAAGAGACAGTCTACTGGCTCAAGAAGAAAAAGTCCTTATGTATATATGTTGCACCATGTAGATATGTTGTACATATGCACATCCAAAAAAAATGTGTGCAAAAGAAAGAAAAACTCCAAAAAGTGGACATGCCGAATAGAAAACAAAATGCTTGTCGGAGTGTATATAACCAAATAAAGTAAAGCTTATGTTACACATTCCCATCTCATGACGCTTGCAGCGGGAGACTTAGCTACACTGGTTGGGCTCCCAGGGATACGTGGCATGATTCTCCTTCTTTTTTTCTTCTATTTCTCACTTCTTTTTCAAATAAGTGTTTTCTAAGGGACTAGCAAAGCTAAAGTATAGGGGGGTTATGATCCCTGCTTCTCACTCTAGGATGTCCTTGAACCTTTCCCATGCATCACAGAAGGCTTCATGGGTAATTAGGAAAAACTCGTAATATGCGTCCTCATCATGTTAGTCCTACTCAGGGGGTAGAACTTTTTCAGAAACAGGTCCTTGAACTAGGCAGAAGTGGCGATTGTAACTCCCAAGTTCTTTACCCAGTAGTTGGCTTTTCCACCCAAGGTAAATGGAAGGGTTGTGAGCCTAATATAATCCTAGATAACATTAGGATGTCTAAGGTTAGCGCAGACGAGCTCGAAATCCCTTAGGAATGCACATGGCTCCTCAAAAGCATTCCCATCAAAGTGTGGCAGCAGGTTCAGAAATTACGGCTTCAACTCAAAATCAACTTTGGGTTCGGTCAGATTCAAATAATTTTGAATTTGGTATTGTCCGGGATTGTACACCGCATCCATTGGTGGTTCCATCCCAACATTGAGTTGTCCTAACTGAGCTCTGAGTAGTGCTTGTTGCTGCTCAGATGCAGCTAATCTGGCTAGTACCAATCTGATCGGGTCCTCGGGGTGTTCTTCCTCCTCTTCTTTCTTCTTTGGAGGCATTTTACTTGAATCTTCTTTAGGGCCTGAATCAACAATGTGGTCTTGATTAGAAGAGGATTTAGACATAAAGATATTCTCACTGAGGCAAAGGTCTTCCTCGGTGAGGTGGGAGGAGAGAAAGGGAATGGTTTGAGAGTAACCATCCCGAGAGTGAGTAATCCTGGGTTCAAGAGGGTCATGAGTCCGGGTTGACCCATGTTGCACTTGAACCTTTGAAGACATACTTCCTGGAGGGTTCAACGAGAGATTCTCAAAGTACAAATAAATATCCCTTGAATTAGTCATCTTCGATGTCAAAAGAACCGATTAGAACATGATATTCAATGAGGCTCCAGTTCTACGGTGCACGTAAATGTGCGGAGTAAACTCACACAATACAAACGCGATTCGAACCCTCAATTTCACCAACTCAAAACGTGATGGACTTAAAGATTCGGTCGAATTATCTGGTCAATTTTTAGTTGGTGATAAATGCAATCTTGGAAAGATTAACGAGTTGTTAGGTGCTCGTATTTTCCTACAGACTGGTCCAGTTCTTATGACTAGTTGGACCTACTTTCAGCTAGTATAAGAGTAAGTATGGACCGTGTAAATATAGCTACCCGTTCCTTGAGGACATAGGCGTCCTTTAAACCTCTCACTCTGCTATGGAAATCCGACGTTTACCGGTTACCGTAGATCCTCACTGAGAAGTAGCTAATTGTCTAAAAAGAAAGAACTAGTAGTATGTAAGAAATCCTAGCTTGGCTCTATCCTAGTGTCGTCTCTCTCTCACTTGCAAGTAAATCAAACTATGAGGGCTTTATGCGCCCGTGAACAAGGCTCTTTTTATTCCATTTTTTTAAATCGACCTGCTCAATTCAGTCTCAATTTTAGAGTTAGGTTATCACTTGAAAATTAATCTGAGAGCAACAAGGCACGTATACCGTTCAGTCCCAATTTTCTTTGAAATCCTAAGTTATAAAACAAGGGAGGAATCGGAAATCAGAATACAAATGTGAAACAATAATGCATGCTCAAAAGAATGTATACTTATAGTAAATCCCAGCACTCTCCATGCGTTATGCAAAATTGAATTTTTGAATTTACTCTAGATTCATGCAGATTGAGAAAACCGCACCTAAACAGTATACTATTAGCGGGAAAGAACTGAGTTAATTTGAACTAAGTAGTACGTGTCTATGTGTGTCTCATTATTAATCTTACCAGATATGTGAATCTTTTAAGATATGTGTAGCATAAATTATGAAGGGCACAAATAAATTTGATGCTATACTACCGTGTGCTTATCCTTAATTTCGCCACTCAAGTTGAGCCCTACTCATCGGAGAGTGAAACAGGTCTCGACACACCACAAAATAATGTCTAAGTCTTTTTTCATACGCGCGAGCTCTCAAACAAGAGTTGTTGTAAATGAGAAAATTACCTAAATTATTACAACAAAATAATTACAAAAATTACAAAAATGAAAATTCTCTCGAAAATAAATTAATTTTCTTGCTCAATCTTCAGCGGTCGGCGTACGTCACGTCCGTGAACCTCCGATGCACTACAAGTCCACCGAACTCTCACAAGAAAATAAAATTTATGTTAGAGAGATCAACAACAAAATATATACAAAAAATTAAAAGAAAAATAATTAAGAGAAAAGAAAACAAAAACGAATTAATTACAAGATGGCGCTGGGGTCAGACTACCCGAGTTAGAGAAAACTTAAATAAAATTTTCTAAATTAACCCCTAAGATGTTTGCGTCCCCAGAACGGCATCATCTGAATGAATCCTCTTTGCACTTGATATAATTTGTGTTCGTTGTAATATGTGTATCTAGCGAATCAATCAGAACAGAGAAAAGATTCTCTATGAAGAGAGTCTCGGTTTTAATTTATATCCCGGGCAAGTCCGGGGTAGAACGTAGGGAGGCAAAGGAATAACTTTTGATTAATTCGGAAAAATTAGGTCTAGGTTCCCAAATGGTATTTTTTTGTATTTGTTTATGCAAAAATAAATGCGAACGCAAAATACGGGTGAAATAAGTTAAAAGGAAAGCACACAACTTAGCCAAATTAATTTTAATATCAAATTAGTCCAATTTAGCCAAATTGTATTTTTCTTAGAAACTTAATCTAATGGTGAATGCAAAGCATATTTTTTTTTGAATTTTATGGATTAAAATACAACAATGAAAAATACATACTTTTATGGGTTCCTTTCACAATTTTTCATACAAACATAATGCAAAAATTATGAAAATTTTATTGGAATATAAAGATTATGTAATGAGGCTACAATAATTTTTTTTGATTTTTTTTACAATATATGATTTTTTATGGATTTTTTAATGAAAACAAAGTGATAATGAGTAATTAATTCTTAATAAATCAACTTATCAAATCATCCAGAGAGAGAATTATCTTAAAAAGATATTTATATGAAGAATCCATGAAAGTTGGAATTTCAGAAAAATAATGTGTGTGGATTTAACTAAAAACCATTTATGAAAATCACTCTATAATTTATTTAAGGCATAGGACAACTCCAATTAAGTTGAAATTTGGGTAGTAATTTAAGAATATTTTAGGCATCATCTATAATTTTTAAGAAACGTTTGGAGCAATCATGAGTTAAAAATGAATTTAAGAGCTCAAATTGGGTAAAGAATGTAATTTGTCATTTAAACAGTTTTAATTAATTACCCACTAACTCACAAAAAATACAAATAAATATCCATATGATAGAGAATTAATTTCTCAACATAATGACACTTTTAATTAAATAAAATGATGCTAAACAGATATCCATATTAAAATGCAAACACAGGGGTATTCGTGCAAACTCAGAAATTAAAAATTAACAAACAAAATACACACATGGACTTATTTGTAATTACATAAACTTCACAAAACTAAAATGCAATTCTTCAAATATGAAAAAAATTGGATAACCTTTTTCTTCTTTCTTCGATAGGAGTTTAGAGCGCAGGGGGCGCGGGTGGCATCCACGTGAGCGGCCGCTACAGCACAACGACGGAGGAGGGTCGCACGAGGGAGTTGGAGGTGGGCTCGCGGCGGTGCGGGCGGCCGTGCCTAGAGGAAGGCAGGGCAGCATGAGGCCGCGACCGCGGGTGGCCGCTGAAGGCGGGGCGGCGTAGGGCCTCGGCTGGGGTGGTCGCGCCTGGTACGGTGGAGGCGTGGCCGGCAGTTGGAGAGCCGCGGGGCGCCGACCAACGGTACGGGCAGGATAGGGGGCGGGTTGCTACCTGGTGCTCATCCTTTTATTTTTTTTATTTTTTCCCTTTTTTTGATTTTTTTGTTGTGGTGTTTTTGGGATTAATTTTTTAAATTTTTAAAATTTTCTTAAACAGGAAACAAAAATGCGGATATGATGGAGTGGTGGTGGTGATGATATGAAATATGATGATGATAAAGTAAAACAAATGAAGAAGTGGTATAAGTGATGTGATAAAAATTGTGAAAATGAAAATGATGACTCATGATGAAAGAAAAGGGAATTACCTAAAGTAGAAACGATCGTCTATGGTGTGCTCACGAAAAGCATGGTTGATGAGCGACAAGCCAACTAGGGTTAAGTATCAAAGTAAACCAAGGCCGTTGCGACCCCAATCAACCAATCAGACTCACCAAGAAAAAATGAAACCACACAAACAACAGATAAAGCACTCAAAGCAATGTTAACGGTCTCCGCTATTTATTTAACATGGTATAACGATTAGGGTCAAACACAAGGAGCACTGAAATGTACGAAGTAGTCCTAATCAAAGAATAAAAAGCATATTTTTGTAATTTTTAATTTTGCAATTTTTATATTTTCAAAATAAGAAAACATAAGAGAGAAATAAAGACAAACAAGCTTCAATAATTTTTATTAAGACTAAATTGCTCAAAAATCAGAAATAAAAGCATTTTTATATTTTTCAAATATTCAGATTTTTTTTATTTTATAGTATTTTTCCAATTTTTATATGATTTTATAAAAATCAAACAAGGATGGAAATGGAAAACAGTGTACAGCTTGGACTACAAGCCAAATTTAAAATATTAAAAATGTCCTAATCCTGGTTGTATTTTTATGAAAAGTAAACAAAAATATCTAACTACAGATGGAATTATATTTTTTTATTTTTTTGAATTTTTAATAATTTTTAAAAGTTTTTTAGAGTTGTTAGATTTTAGGGTTTTTATGAAAGGCAATGCAACAAAAATATTACTAGAATCAAAACATACATAAACAAGCACACAATAATTTTTTGTAATTTTTAAAGCAATTTTTATATTTTTTGTTATTTTATAAAACTGATGGAACACGCTTTTAGGGATTTTTATTTAAAAAAAAATATCAAATAAAACTAAATTAATTCGCAAAAATCACCAAAAATATTACGTGTTAGCAGGAGCTAACAATAATTTTGTGGTATTTTTGGAGCTAATTTTGTAATTATTTGATGAATAACAAAGCACACAGCAGGTAGGGACGTATATGCAATTATCCTAAAGTTTCCAGACCAAAATATAACACATATAAAAAGCTTAGGGCTAAGGTTTCAATTTATCCAATTAGTTCATGCACATGCTCAATAAATCACACATAAGGGCATAAGTGCAAATATCATATATTTCATTCCAAATATAATATAGCAAAAGTTCATGGTATTAAATGCAAAAACACCAGAGAAACACGTGGGATGACACATGACTGCAACTCAACTGGACTAAAGTGCAAATACTGGAAACCTTAAGGTCTAAGCTGCAAAAAGTCTAAACTGCCACTTTATTTACAAAACTATATAATAAAACATAAAAGTGTGTGGGATAAAAGGGAAAAATACCCTTGCAGGGCACGTGCGGACCACGTGAGGATGCGAGGCGCGCGTGGAAATTGTCCCTATCGTACGTCTCTAATCTCCTCCTGTTGTTGATCTGATGGTGCAGATGGTGTCTGGAACGTGCAAGGCAGATACGTCAGGGAATGTCAGATCCAACGACCCAAAAGCTAATATGGTCGGCGGCTCTGATGGAATCTAGCAGGAATGGGCTCATCCAACGACAGGGGGTGGCCTTGCAAGAACAGGGCCGCGACGACTTTCACCTGAGCCTTAGATGGGATCTGAGACTCCGATGGACCTTCTGAGGGCTCTGGCGAAATTGTATAGGTTGTTCGCATCGAACGAGCGGCTCCGATGTATGAGCTATCGGCTGGATGAGCGTGACGGTGGAGGGTGACCTGGGACAGCTCCGGTGGAGCACCTGGAGGCTTGAAATGAGCTCCTCGCGCATGTAGGACCTGCAAATGGTAGAGTGACTCGGAAGGGACTCTTCGGTCGGGTTATTGATTGGAGAAACACAGAGAAGCAAGGGGGGATGGGATTCAAGTCTCTGGATTATGCGAGGGATGGGGACCAGGCCTAATCTCAACCTGATGGTTGAACTGTAGGGTGAACAGGTTACAGGAGGAGATGAAGGATGATATGGAGAGTTGATCTGAATGGTTGGGTGTGGATATTGGGGCTCCAACCAGCTGGTCGGAGCAAGTGAAGGTGTGGCAGTGCTAGATGGAATGAATGGAATCAAAAGTGAAAAGCATGGGTAGGATAGATACCTGAGCATCTGGATGGACTCCGGGACTCCAGGCGGCGATGGCCATTGGGGTTATGGCCTCAACCACATTGTGGCGGATGTGGAGGCTGCTCGCAGCAGATCTCTGGCCACGAAGGGTGAGCTACGTCGTCACTGCACCAAACCGAGCTCCAAGGGTCCCTCCGAGCAGCTGTCACTCAGCTTGAGGTGGATAGGGGTCGAAAGAATAATTTATTTTATTTTGATGAAAAATAATTATTTGCATATATAGGTAATATGTACAACATAGAGTAGGCCCTATCTCTCTCTACTTATTTTATTTTAGCAATCAGGTCAAGACTTGACCTTCTCTTGGCATTCGAGTCACTCTGTATATATTCTAAATGCCTCCTTCCTTTTTCTTTTCCTTTATTCTTTTATTTTTGCACAAATATATGCTAATTATGCAATATTAACAGATGCATGTTGATTGCTATGTTATTGTATAACATCTTTGTCCAGCCATTCTTCACTGGTCTCAACCCTGAGATGCAGGGTTTAGTGAGCGTTGCCTGTGGAGGCAGCCATACATCACGAGGATCGGATATCTTCTGGAAGGTATTCGAGCAGATGGCTGAAATCAGCCGTTCACAGATGGCCGGCAGGGCCTATACATCGTCCCCTAGTTCCCCCTCATTTGGAGGGGGAAATCAGCTTTAGTCGATCTTTCTCATGACGCGATCCCTAGCATAGGACTCCTTGCGAAAAATCTTACAGTAGTTGAGAAGATTGATAGGAGGATTAATGAGTTAGACTGGAATGTCTCCAAAATTCCAAAAAAATGGAGGAGTAGACTGAGAAGGTATCATAGATAAGGATACCTGCCATGGCTTCACCCTCTGTCCCCGTATACTGAGTTCACCATATTCAGGAGCAGTTCATGTCAGGGCAACCCCAAGCGTGGGAGCAGGACCAGTCATACGCCTACTCTTCTCTGCAGTCCCCTCCATCAGCAGAGACAGTTTAATAGGAGCCTCCATCAGTTTGGGAGGTGAATGGAGTATGGTACACTCAGGACCCTGCCAGGCAGGGAAGTACGGGAACCGACAGACCTACCAGTGTCCCCCGACCTTTCACAACACCGCATTCACCTCAGCACCACATCCTTCACAGCAGAGCCCTAGATGAAGGATATGGATTTATCCTTAAGCGCATCACGGAAGTGTGAGCATCATATCGAATACGATGAAGAACGACTAGTTGGACTAGTTTTTCTATGCAGCGGAATTTAAAAAAAATTCATGCGATAAAACCACATGATCCAAGAACAATTCTAGGATCGTTTCATCTAGAACCACATTAAGTATAAAGGAATACCTTTTGTAGTGTGGTTGATCGAGTCTCTACAAAAAGAGACCTCCTATCTCAAGTCCAATCTTCAGAGAAGACGCTTGTGAGCGTGGGGATGAGTCGCGTGATCCTAGCAATCCAAGTAGTTGTCCAAGCAAGGGAACTCCTTACCTCGTCACACGAGATCGTGTATCTTCTTCACGAGCAAGAAGCACCAAAGAATATGGAGCACCGAGAGTCGTCGAAGCAACACAGGCCGACGATGAGGGCCGTCTTCCTTCCGGAGTAGGGTGGATGGCCACCCAAGAGAGAAGGAGAAGAGGGCACGTGAGAATAAGAGAGAGAGAGAGAGAATAGAGAGACTTTATCAAGTCGATGTCTTTCGAAGAGCAAGGCATGCCTCTTCTTATATAGGGTTTTGGGAGTCCATGGATCCCAATCCATGGATAACACACAATCAATGGATGAGATTGATTTGTGTTCCTTTCAACGGCTAGGATGTTGTTGGTAAAACATAACAACAAGTGATTTAATTCAAATTAATTAACATTGATAAATAATATAATTAATCTCAAATTAAATCATATTTTACTAGAGATAGGATAATGAGAAGACCATGGTCCTCTCCTAAAAAGGGGGGCGGCTACTCTACTCCTCAAAGAGAGTTGTAGCCGTCCTCTCTTGTTAGATAGGACTTGGTCTATCTTCTTAATATATCATGAGATCTCATTATCTCATGATATCTCCTATAACTCTTGTCGAAAAAGATTTTCTCAAAAAAAAATAATTCCAAATTATATTTTGGAAAATATCAATCAAGACATTGAAAAATTGTGAATCTTATTCACAACCCTAAACTAAATGTAATTATATTTTCAATTAATTATTCAATGGTGAATCCCATTCACATTAACAATTAATCAACAAATATAAATCACACAAAGTCTCTCTTTAATGTATATTATAAATCCTATTTATAATATAGATGGATAATTGGATAGTGCTATCCACATTATCCATATCCACATTAATTAAATCATATTTATTTACATTGGATACACATTCTCATGCATTCAGATAACGTGAATCGAATTCACATTATTCATGATAATTAAATCACATTTAATTATCCATTTCTCAATGTTTAGATATAATTCAACCTTGGAATTATTCTTGAACTTTTTCAAGAACAACGTGTATTCTCCGCAGATATTTGGAGATAAGGACAGTGCAATTGTATTATTCCATGTATAGTGACTTGGATATTGAGATCACATCTCAAATCCAGATCTCACGGACCTCCCAGAGATGCTTGATTTAATCAAGACCGCAAATCTAATCTTCTCATTGCGTCTGAATCTCATTCAGATCAATGTCCAATAATTGGACCAAGATCAGATTGCTTCTCTACTGAGAGGAGTCACTCAAATCCAGACATGTTTCATCACTCCCTCGGAATGGAAGCGTCATGGTTATACAATCGATTGTTGATCACATCACCATCCGGTATTTCTAATACATGTTCATCCTGCATACTGGAAGACTTATGATCATCCTGAAGATATAGATCACTTTTTTGCATTGTCATCTTCAGGGTTTTATCACTAAGTTTCTCAATCTTGGTCTTTGGGATTTGGTATAGATCACATGCTTTCATAAAGCATATATCTTACCTTCAAATTCATGTCAAGCTTCCAAAGCATGACGACCATGCATGGAATTTAATCAGTCCCAATACCTCATGAGTGAGCTCGTGTCTCCCGGTTCACAAGTGAACCTGTATGATGCCTTTGAGAAATTGTATTACTCATATGTCCTTACATGCACTCCAGCTCGCCGGTATATAGACCTTTGTTAGGTCATCAACCTATTGGTCTGCCAAATGTACATACTCAGACATATAGTAACACATCTGTCTCTGGTCAGAGGATGCATGCCTATGCTGTGACAGTATTCAACGTAGGTCTTTGGTTATCTCGATCTCGTTAAGTCAACTCATTGAATCAACTAATCTCACACCTTCGAATCATTATTCTCATGCAGAGGACCTGCATCAAGAGGTCGGTTAGATATCAGCCAAAAGAGAAAAGGATTGACATCTCCTACTCAGGTTGGAGATCAACACTTGATAATCATTTGATGGTACTTGATGAGTCCTCTACCTAACCCCTTAGATATTCATCCAAGTATCAGCCTCTATGATTCAATCAATGAACCAACCGCTGTATGATCACCAAGTTGGCCATGGTACATAACCCTTATTGTACAGAGGGACCTTATATGCAAACTAGTTATTCTTCATTTCAGATCAGGGAATGATATTCGCAATAACATTTATTGCATAATGGCTCGCCGTGGGCTCGCATGTCCAACAATCTCCCACTATCCCAAAAAGCCATTAACGGGTTAATCTTTAAACCCTCACTCATGTGACAAGCATAGGCTACTTAGGAAAATAGCTAGGTAAGTTGATCAGTCACTCTATTCCCGAGAGACTACGCTAAGTCCTTTTACGGCACTTGCATATCCCCCAGTAACAATACTCGCATCTAATGCAAATGTTGCATCTTATGCAACCAATACTTAATCTTGTCAGTTATAGTGTCCTTGACACTACAGCTTAATAATTATTATAATCGGTATTTTCATAATCCTTATCTGAATACCCTTATTCCTAGAGATCTCTATCTCCTAAGGTATCCATAGTTAAGAACTTTTAGATCACTATCTATAAAGTCTTAAGTTTTTGAAGATAATACTTTTGAGATCACTATCTCAAAAAATATTTTCATCTTTGAAGACATTGTTATCACTGCAATCAAGTGTTTTATCTCCTTAGTAGGATTAATAACATTTACTACTCCCACTATATGATAGATATCTAACTTTTGTACACATCTAGCGTACACTTGGCTTCTCGTAACTAATGCACGCAAGTAGTTCTAGCATTCACTTCCTCAACTCTTCGAGGTGCTATCCCTTTAGATAGGTCAGTATCATATCTTAAGGGAAGAAAGCCTTTCTTGGAATTTTCCAGAAAATGGAATATATCCAAGGTGCACCACTAATGTGACGGTTCCAATACCCTCTTTTCTTTGCTTCTGAACATCTTCAGAACTAAGATTAAAGAGGTATCCTTGAGATCGCATCTCGAGGTATGGAATATTCAGTCCATAAAACACTTATTATTATCCTTATATCATTCCAAATGATTAGGATGTCATCTACATTTAGTATGGTGAACAGAATGGCACTCCCACTAAGCTTCACATGGTTCATCAAGATTCTATCTGAAATCATAACATTTATGATTTCATCAAATCTGATGTTTCAACTACAATAAGTTTATTTGAGTCCACAGATGGAGTTATTCAGCTTGCACATCTTGCTTTCCTCAACTATGAAGCCTTGGGGCTACTTCATGTGAATATCCTCAGAGAGATATTCGTGGAGGAATGCAATCTTGACTTCCATCTCGAAGATGTCAAAGTCAAGTTGCGTAGCTATAGTTAGCAACAATCTGATGGGTTTAAGCAAGGTTACTGAAGATTAAGTTTCATTGCAAGCAATGTCTTCTATTTGGTGTGTATCTTGTGGATACAAATTGTGCTATGAAGGTTTCTGCCTTCTCATCAAGTTCCCTCTTTCTCTAGAAGATCCATTTACACCTTAACGGGTCTTATCCATATAGGTGGATCCTCTAGGGTCCATATACAACACTTGTATATGAAGTCTACTTTAGACTCAATTGCTAACTTCCATCTTTCCATGACATGATCCTCAGAATCTTCATCATATGAAGTTCGATCATTTTCAGATTTCTCTGACACATGGAATTCATCCTCAAATTCATTTGAAGAGGTATTAGTGTTTCACCTTTAATTGTCCTTTTAGTTTCCAATTTCTGGAGCCTCATTATCTTCTCAAGATTCAATCAGTTCTTTCACTTTATTTTCATCTTGATTCTCAAGAGAGTCATTCTCTAAGAATCATATCCTTAGAGATGAGATCTTTTAAGAATCTCAAGGTCATAAAGTAGGTATCCAATACCATCCTTTATTTTCCTAATGAAGTAGCACTCTTTAGTGCTAGATTCCAGCTTACTAGCATGGAACCTTATAAGGATATATAATGTAGTCTCTACCACATATATATACCTGGAATAAGATATAATTATGCTAAGATTAATCATTGAAATCATGTCACACATGATCAATTGTATCTCCCTATAACTCTATTGAGTTTAGGTGCATTAGGAGGATTGAGATAGGAATGGAATTCATATCTCCATAAGGTATTCCTTTGAATTCATCTAGTAGGTACAAGATACCTAGGTTAGATCAAATTCATTTCATCTTCCTTCAAACTTTGGTTCTAAATCAAAAATTATGAAATCTTTGAACATTTCAAAGCTTTCTTAGGTGAAGGGAAGAAATCTCATATCACAATTAATCATCAAATGATATCACATATCATCGATGTTTATTATGATACATATGTTCCACATACATCAATATGTATGAGATCTTGAATACCTTGGCATCTTACACCATTCCCAGAGAAAGGTGCGTTGGACATTTTTACTTTGAATACAATATTCAAAAGTATGCGAGATTTGAGTAGTCTATTGATCTCATCAATAGACATATGTCCAAGGTTTGATGTCAGATCATTGTTAAATGATCTTCATCCTCCTATTGATCTTTTAAGGCTTAATTTCAGTATTAGAAATGTTAATGAACCATTCATTAATTTCTAATTTCGTAGAGTCCTCCAGATATCAAAATACTATTTGAAATATATCCATCATAACTCTTTATGATAGGTCTATTCCAGAAATCATGTTTATTTCCAACATTTAGAAATAAACTACGAATGTTTTCTAATATCCATGTAGTAGAGATATTCTCTAAGACTAAGGGCTCTCCCACTGAAAATATGAAGTCTATCTATCCAATAGAGATTGTTGCAACAATTGCATCAATATCCATGTGGATGACTATTAAACCTTAAGATCAAATTCCAGTCTTCTAAAACATATGCAACCAATTGCAAGTGTTAGTAGAAGAATGAGATACAATTATTAGACTTTCATCTTATCAAATAAGAAAGTCAATTTCAATGATAATATGTAGATGTAAATTATTTTGATGCTATATCCGAGTCCTTCTCCAAGGACTCTAGATAGACTTGATAGTCATACTATCAATACATCGGCTTATTGCAGTATTGGCATTCATCCAAGTCTTTGGATGTCATATGTGTGGAAACCATAGAAGCACAGACAACTCTTTGACTTTTCTTCTAACTTGGGTCCAACACATGCTTCCACTACGCTCCTTTCATCTCTAAACAACCATTGCTTAAGACAAAGGATCTCTTATGTTGGATTCAAAAGATTTCAATATAAGAGTATTTCGACACTTATATATGCTTCATTTAATTAATACAATATGAACATTATGAAGCTTCATGAATGACTAGAGTATAGATAGTAGGATGATGACACTCTACATACATCTTAACTCTTAAAGACTTAGGTTCAGGTAGGTATTCAAACATTTTGAATACATCATCTCTTGTAGAGCCACCATTCTGCATAATGCAGTGAACCATGTCATTCATGATTAAATGTCAAGAGAACATATGTATGCCAGATCATCTTCTTAGAATTTATAAGGACTACGATCATCATCGACGTGTCACTTCCAAAGTACATTCGATGAGAGATCAAGATTATAGAAACATACAAACCCTAAGGTTGTAGTCCTATTATCTATTTAATTGTCATTCCTCATTATTATGAGGAAACTTGCACATTGCTACCACATTCATTATGTGTCCAACTACAAGTACAATATCTTGATCATGGATCCAATCCATGATATTTTACTGGTTATTACTGAGCATAGTACTGAGTGGGTTTTAATGAAGATTATCTGAAATAAGAAATTTGCATAAATATATATAAATATATATACACATTTTACTTTGATTTAGGAATTTTATATCAAAGTTGCCTTGCCTTGTCAACACTGAAAGATCATTCCCTTAATCACTTTCAGTGTAAGAGATATACTTACCGCTATATCTCTAGCAAGATCTGGGGTCTCCTTTTTACCTTTGTCACATCCCAATAATATGAGAATCTGTGACTCTAATAAAGAGAAGCGGGAACACATTCCGCCTTGTAAGTCCAACTAGCATCTCCCAATTCGGTCTTTAACACCCGGGTCCACCACCCCTAAGGTGATGTTGACCTGTTGTTAATTGAACCAACCGTCAACATGAATAGTACTCGCTATGCGCAATCAAATATCGCCCCAATAATATGAGGATCCGATATTGGGGTCACTATGCATACGGCCTTACTCTTTAGAGAAGCAAAGAGCCCAATCCAGATGCGCTTGCATACAGGAGCTGTCACTTCAGACAGGCGTCTCCTACATGCAATCCCTGGCGACGGAAATCCTTCGCCTTGACGGAAGACCATGGATGTCACTTATGTGATCCTCTACCTCATATTAAAATTCTAATTAATCATTATGAATCATATTCATTATGATTAATTCTTCCAAGGAAAATAACAACTATATTCATAATAGAGTGTTTTAATTTTAATTGAATTCCAATTAATTTAATCATATTAAATTAATGATCCAATTAATATTCAACAAACATTTTTAATTATTACTTGAAATATGGTATAATCTCAAATACGTATTAATTCAAATTTTAATAATTAGAAAAATACATCATGATCTCTCAGGCATCATTCGTTCCCTACCCGTTGTCATGGCCAGTACCGGCGGGAGTGGGACAGACCACACACGGTGCAACCTGCTACCCCAATGCTCCCCGACTAGACACCATATCCGCCTCAGGAAAAAATAATGCCGAGCCAATCATTTTGTATTTGAGATGAACATCGGTCTTTCAACCGAAATTACACCATATAGTAATAATCAAAATCATTTTGATTATAAGGAAATTTTTTAGACAAATTCCCAAAGCTTATTCAAGTAACATGTTTGTTGAAAGTGTATCAAGCAACCAATTGGTGATATATATCTAATTTAATCATTCATTGGTTGAGGCAATGTCATTTAAAGGAATAATTATTGTTCGAATATTTCTCAAATATTATCCACAATTATTCCAGGAAATTAATCACAAGATTTTGGATAATGATGCAATTTCCAGCAGTGACCCTCACTAATTAAAAGTAGCATATCTCATTCATTTTAAATCCAAATTAAGCAAAATCAATTTTCAGAGATTGATAACTTGATTTAAAAACAAAATTATGTGATAAATACGCAGTTCCAGGTGTTTTAAAACCGTAATTAACATCTTAATTTCTCTAATCGCCATCCCCGAAACAGTGGATATATGGTCAATAAAAGGATCATATCTTGAGCAAACGGAATCCAAATTATGCAAACTCAAATTCCACATTTTCCTTATTTAAAGATAAACATTATCTAATGATAAATTCATGTTTAAACATTTTAAATAGGGCCGAAAAATTATCACAAGACAGGGCTGCGAAAATTGAAATGCTAAAATCTTCACGAACCCAAACGAGCCCAAATTTTTGTAGGTTCATGGATCATATCCAAAATATTTGTAAACCTGGATCTGATACCACTTGAAGGTATAGGAAGAATCCTCAAGCGCATCATGAAAGCGTGAGCATCGTATCAAATACGACGAAGAACGACTAGTTGGACTAGTTGTTCTATGCAGCGGAATTTAAAAACTTTTCATGCGATGAAACCACATGATCCAAGAATGATTCTAGGATCGTTTCATCTAGAACCACATTAAGTATAAAGGAATACCTCTCGTAGCATGGTTGATCAAGTCTCTACGAAAAGAGACCTCCTGTCTCAAGTCCGATCTTCGGAGAAGATGCTTGCGAGCACGAGGATGAGTCACGTGATCCAAGCAATCCAAGTAGTTGTCCAATCAAGGGAACTCCTGACTCATCACACGAGATCATGTATCTTCTTCATGAGCAAGAAGCACCAAAGAAGATGGAGCACCAAGAGTCGTCGAAGCAATGCAGGCCAACGATGAGGGCCTTCTTCCTTCTGGAGTAGGGTGGACGACCACCCAAGAGAGAAGGAGAAGAGGGCACACGAGAATGAGAGAGAGAAAATAGAGAGACTTTGTCAAGTCGGTGTCTTTTGAAGAGCAAGGCTTGCCTCTTCTTATATAGGATTTTGGGAGTCCATGGACAACACATAATCAACGGATGAGACTGATTTGTGTTCCTTTCAACGGCTAGGATGTTGTTGGTAAAACATAACAACAAGTGATTTAATTCAAATTAATTACCATTGATGAATCAATATAATTAAATCACATTTAACTAGAGATAGGATAATGAGAAGACCATGGTTCTCTCCTAAAGCGGGGGCTACTCTACTCCTCAAAGAGAGTTGTAGTCGTCCTCTCTTGTTAGATAGGACTTAGTTTATCTCCTTAATATATCATGAGATCTCATTATCTCATGATATCTCCTATAACTCTTGTCGAAAATAATTTTCTCAAAAAAAAATAATTCCAAATTATCTTTTGGAAAATATCAATCAAGCCATTGAAAAATTGTGAATCTATTCACTACCCAAAACTAAATGTAATTATATTTTCAATTAATTATTCAATGTGAATCCCATTCACATTAATAATTAATCAACAAATATAAATCACACAAGTCTCTCTTTAATGTATATTATAAATCCTATTTATAATATAGATGGATAATTGGATAGTGCTATCCACATTATCCATATCCACATTAATTAAATCACATTTTATTACATTGGATACTCATTCTCATGCATTTAGATAATGTGAATCAAATTTACATTATTCATGATAATTAAATCACATTTAATTTTCCATTTCTCAATGCTTAGATATAATTCAACATTGGAATTAATTTTGAACTCTTTCAAGAACAATGTGTATTCTCCGCATATACCTGGAGATAAGGACAGGGCGATTGTATTGTTCCATGTATAGTGACTTAGATATTAAGATCACATCTCAAATCCAGATCTCACGGACTATCCAGAGATGCTTGAGTTAATCAAGGCCGCAAATCTAATCTTCTCATTGCATCTGAATCTCATTCAGATCAATGTCCAACAACTGGACCAAGATCAGATTGCTTCTCTACCGAGAGGAGTCACTAAAATCCAGACTTGTTTCATCACTCCCTCGGAATGGAAGCGTCATGGTTATACAATCGATTGTTGATCACATCACCCTCAGGTATTCCTAATACCTGTACATCCTGCATACTGGAAGACCTATGATCATCCTGAAGATATAGATCAATTTTACAGTGTCATCTTCAGGGTTTGATCACCAAGTTTCTCAATCTTGGTCGTTGGGAATTGGTATTGATCATATGCTTTCCCAAAGCATATATCATACCTTCAAATTCTTGCCATGCTTTCAAAGCATGATGACCATGCATGGAATTTGATCAGTCCCAATACCTCATGACTGAGCTCATGTCTTCCCGTTCAAATGTGAACCTATATGATCCCTTTGAGAGATCGTATTACTCATATGTCCTTACATGCACACCAGCTCGCCGGTGTATAGACCTTGGTTAGGTCATCAACCTATTGGTCTGCCAAATGTACATACTCATACATATAGTAACACATCTATCTCTGGTCAGAGGATGCATGCCTATGCTGTGACAGTATTCAACATAGGTCTTTGGTTATCTCGATCTCGTTAATTCAACTCATTGACTCAACTAATCTCACACCTCTGAATCATTATTCCCATATAGAGTACCTGCATCAAGAGGTCGGTCAGATAGCAGCCAAAAGAGAAAAGGATTGCCATCTCCTACTCAGACTGGAGATCAACACTTGATAATCATTTGATGGTACTTGATGAGTCCTCTATCTAACTCCTTAGATATTTATCCAAGTACCAGCCTCTATAACTCAATCAAGGAATCAACAGCTGTATGATCATCAAGTTGGCCATTATCATAACCCTTATTGTACAGATGGACCTTATATGCAAATTAGTTATTCTTCATTTCAGATCAGGGAATGATATTGGCAATAATATTTATTGCATAATGGCTCGCCGTGGGCTCGCATGTCCAACACTGGATTCCAGCCACCCAAGAAGCAACGGTAGCAGTACCAGCAATATGGCCGACAGGGTCATTACCAGGCGGGCCAGCAGGGCCTGCAATTTCAGCAGATACCCCAGCAGCAGCAGAGGCAGTACCCTGGATAGCAGGGCCAGTCTTCCCGTTCTTCTTCCCAGTCTTATCCCATTCCTTCTTCGTCTTGTCTCGTGGACATATAGCAGCAGATACTCGAGGAGCTCTGTTTCTACAGGAACGAAATTCACGACTTACAAGTGGATGTCAATCGCTTGTCCAGAGGGTGAGACGAGCAGACTGCACCCTCTACCTTGATCCCAGCCCAAGTTCAGGCTAACCCCAATAGCTTGAACCAATCTAGTTCTCAACAGCACCTTAGTTAGGTATACTATTCAGCATCTCCTAGATCTGAACATGAGATTCTTTCGTGTGATGAGGCTAATCACATGTCACTCAGGAGCGGAAGGTCTGTGACCATACCTGATCGGGTGAGGGACATGAGAGGGGCATCTCTGGAGCTCCACCTAAGGAGTCTTCAAAGGATGAGGAGGAGAGGCAACATATTCCGAAGCCCCATCAACACCATTTGAGGATTTCTACTCAGGGAGCCGGGAGGAGAAGGAGAGCATGTATCCAGCATCGGTAGCATGGATATACTCCTGAGTCTATGGAGAACCTTGCATCTGCGGTTGTGGTAGATACCACTTCAGCTTCTATTCCACAACCTATAGTAGATAGTTATGATTTTGATTCCATGTTGCATCAAAAATATTCTTGTATGAAGAACTCTGTTTCCGTTAATCCCAAGAATGAACTTTCAGTTCATGATTCAGATTCTTCATCTTCTGTTTCCCTAACTTCAATCTCTTTCCCCGTGCTCTTACGACAGGAAAGCGCATCAAAAAGATTCAAAAAGATGACCCCGATTTGGCACAGTTTTGTAAAGAAAATATCATTGTAAAGGTGCCATTTGATGAGTATGTGGCTAACATCCCGCATTCCAGAAATGTCTTAAGGTGAGATGCATACCTACTAGGGTTAGCATAAAGAAAGAGAATCAAAAGGTGAAGACACACGTCTTGTCAGTAGCCACAACATATTGTCTCAAGAATCGGACATTGCCATGGAAAAAGAGAGACATGGGTTCTCACTATGTGTAGAGTCGTATTGACGACATCGCGTTTGCACACACACTCTTGGATAACGGTTCTTTCATCGACTTACTTCCCTTAGCTTTATATCAGAAACTAGAATTGGGACCACTTTGCACATCCAAAGCTTTACTCCAATTCGCAGATCGTTTACTGAAGAGACCAAAGAGATAAGTGAAGAACGTAGTTATCTCGATCGAGGGTCAAAACTATCATGTTGACCTCACAGTCTTGGACATGGAGACCCCCAATCATTGGAGAGAATCTCATATCATTCTTGGGCGGCCCTTCCTTAGGACCGTAGGTGCAACTTTTGATTATGGTATGAGAATGATGAATCTCTGTTCTCCAGGCAGAGAAATGGACTTGAGATGAAGCAAACCAAGTGTCAGCGACCCGATTCCAAGATTAGCACAGACTATTCATCTTCAAAGGTAGATTGTAGAATGATTAACACTGTTGGGATTTAGAGATAGGTTCCTTAAGGACAGAGCGAGACCCTTTCATATGCAAAGGACATAGAGGATGATGCAATTTGCCAGGTGTTGTCTGATCTTGTTAGAGATGCATCTACCTATTCCCGTGATGACATAGAGATCCATCTGGATCTGTCAGTTCCATCCCCTTTGGAACTATCTTGGGACATAGATGATGAGCCGGACGTGACTTTGGCCAACTTACCGCATTTCTTTGGCGCTCCGACTCCAGATACTTCTGAGTTGGTGGCAAGTACTACACAGTTGAGCCTAGCTTCATGCAGCACAGAACCATATTTAGATTCAGTTCAGCCATATTTTCTTGATGACACCACATTGTCGAAACTGAAATCACTACCTCCTACACTCAAGTGTGCCTTTCTTGTGGGACCCAAAGAGAGATATCTTGTTATCATTAGCTCAGACTTGACTTTAGAACAGGAGTCTAGGTTGTTAGAAGTCTTAGAATGGAACCTCAAAGCAATAGGCTGGACAGTGTCGGATCTCGTGGGGATCAACCTCGTTCTCTGCTCACACTACATTTTTACTGAGGACAATGTGAGACCTTTACACTTAGGAGCGGTAGGATGCCAGCCAGCGGTGCCTCGTCTGAGCGACGACCCCATGCAGCTTCAGGAGCGCCAGACGAGGAGGAGAGCGGTGCTGATGCCACTCGTGATGATGATGATGACGGTGGTATTGACGCCACCAAGGATGTTGATCCAGCTGACAGTACTGAGGTCGTCACTTCCCCAGATGCAGGAGGTGGTGCTGATGCCATCAGAGAAGATGCTGAGCCAGAGTGTGGTACTGATGTCGCCAGTCCAGATGCCGAGGGTGGTACTGATGCCACCATTTCCATTCCTAATGCATTTCCTTCAGTTCATGTATCTCAGGACTATTCTGTGAATAAATGAAAGGGTTCTTCATTTGTGAGTCCATCTACTATTATTGGAGATGTTTGTATGGATTCTTCTTTGCCGCATCAGTAGGGACCCGATCCTAGACCTTCATCTGAGAAGGGCCCAGCCGTCCCCTTTCCCCAAGCGCTCCACTTGGCTAAGGGGACTAAAAATGAAAACCCAAAAAAATCACACCAGTTAGAGTTCAGCCAGCAGATAATGGATATATTTCACATACAGCTGACTCTCTAGGAGGCCTTGGAGCACATCCCCCTCTTCCAGAGGAACTTTAGATAAAGGACCACCATTCGCAGGAAGAGGAGGAACCACCAGTCAGAGATCCATGTGCTCACTCGTACCACCTGCTTCACCATCCAGAATTGTCTGCCAGCCAAGAGGCCAGATGCAGGAGCTCCTTATGTCAGATTCCATATTCATGAGAAGAGGCTCGATCGGACTCTATTAGATAACGGTTCGTCTATCAACCTACTTCTGGCAGACCTACTCGATCGATTCGAGTTTAGCCCTCTACGATAGAGCAGGACGGTCCTTCAGTTTGCTGATCAATCTGTCAAGAGGCTGAAGGGGTTGCTGAAGGACGTTGTCGTCACAATTCAGGGCCTGAAATTCCCCGTGGACTTCGTTGTGTTGGACATGAAGATCCCTGAGTTTGTGACCGATACCCCCATCATCTTAGGACGCTCGTTCTTGGCCATAGCCAAGGCAGTATCCGACCATGATGGCGGGAAGGTATACTTTCACGTCGAGGGTGAGAGTATACAATTAGAGACGATCGATTAGACCAGAGCACGAGTTTCAGCTTGCTCAGAGCCGCTCACCGATTCAGAGCAGATGACAGAGCAAGACATCCACTAGGACTGTGATTTTGTGATTACAGATGATGAGGCAGTTTGGTCCGACCTAGTTTAACGATCCATCCTCTCACCTTCAGAGTCTGTTGATGCACAGATGCCAGTAGAGGAGAGCTTGGAGAGCACATTCCTGGTACAGGATACAGTTGAGGCAGCAGATCGTATTCCCGATAGCGAGGCAGTTGATCCCTTTGATACAAATTTAGATCCCTCGGAGTCAGATATTGATTGGGTAGAGTTTGACGATATGATTCCATGTCTGACTTCCACAGAGGCAGCGGCTAGGGTGGAGAATGATCCCATTCAGAGCATAGGCACACTAGCAGAGCAGTCTTCACCAGATTCTGATTTTCAGCGAGAGTTCATTCTCCCATGCAGATTTGGTCGCATTCACTCATACATTTCAGAGGACAGATCCACCAGCACCCAGTTGTCCAAAGCCGAAGCCCTTGCCGTTATCGCTGAAGTATAGGTTCCTTGCAGACGAGCATGAGATGCACCCAGTCATTATCTCAACAGATTTGACTGGAGAGCAAGAATATCGTCTGATGGGGATTCTTGAAAAGAACCGCAAGTCGATAGGATGGAGCGTTGTTGATTTATAGGGGATAAGTCTGGCCCTGTGCTCCCACCATATCTATCTCGAGGAGGAAGTGAATTCGTCGCGTGAGTTCCAGCAGCGGTTGAACTCGAATCTTCGAGAGGTTGTCATAAAGGAGATCTCGAAATGGTGGAGCATCGATTTTATCTACCCCATCTCCGACTCCAAATGGGTTACTCTGTTACATGTGGTGCCCAAGAAGACGGGAATCACTACAGTTGTGAGTGAGTCTGGAGAGGAGATCGCTACCTGGGTACCCACTTCTTGGAGGGTCTGTGTGGACTATAAACGATTGAACCAGGCCACCAAGAAGGATCATTTCTTGTTGTCTTTTATTGATCAGATTATAGAGAGGCTAGATGGGAAGAGTCATTACTGCTTTCCGGACGGGTACTCCAGATACAATCAGGTGGCCATTGCGCCAGAAGACCAGAACAAGACCACATTCACCTGTCCCTTTGGGACATATGCTTTCAGACGGATGCCCTTTGGTATATGTAACGGCCCAGTGACATTCCAAAGGTGCATGTTGTCCATCTTTTCGGACATGGTGGGTGAGTGCTTGGAGGTCTTTATGGATGACTTTTCGGTCTATGGCGATGGGTTTGATGCTTATCTTGACTGCCTAAACTGTGTCCTTCAGTGATACATTGAGGTCCATCTTGTGCTTTCTTGGGAGAAGAGTCACTTCATGGTGACTCAAGGGACGGTGCTTGGCCATATCATCTCCAACAGGGGCATGGAGGTTGATCCGGCCAAGGTGGATATCATTAGAAAACTCAGTCCACCGTCCAACTTACGACAGTTAGGGTCTTTTCTAGGACACGTTGGTTTCTACCGGTGCTTCATTCATGATTTCAGTAGGATTTCCTGGTCGTTGACTGATTTGCTGAAGAAAGACACCGAGTTCATTGTGGGATGATAAGTGTCGAGCGTCATTTGAGACTCTCAAGAGTCTAGTTGCAGAGGCTCATGTCCTCCAGCCGCCTGATTGGTCTCTCCCATTCGAGATCATGACGGATGCCTTCGATTTTGTCACAGGGGCTGTGCCTGGGACAGAGGAGGGATGGAGCACCATTTGTTATACACTATGCTAGCCGTACATTGGATGCCGCTCAGCGGAACTACACCGTCACTGAAAAGGAGATGCTAGCCGTATTCTTTTCCCTAGATAAGTCCAGATCATGCATCATTGGATCTAAGGTGACCATATTTACTGATCATACCGCCATCAGGTACCTCATGTCCAAGAAGGATGCCAAAGCTAGATTGACCAGATGGATCCTTCTACTCCAGGAGTTTGATATAGAGATAAGGATAAGCCTGGAGTCAAGAATGGGGTGGCGGATCATCTCTCCCAATTAGAGCATCTTGAGGATTCTGAGCAGATTGATCCTATCTCTGAGACCTTCCCAGATGAGACGATCCTTGCTATCGCCTCTCTCCCGTGGTACGTTGATATTGTGAACTATCTTGTTGCCTAGAAAGTTCCACAAGGTTGGCCCAAGCAGCGACTTGATACCTTCCTCGCAAAGGCCAAGTTCTACCATTGGGAGGATCCCGTCCGTTATCATGAAGGAGGGGATAGTGTATGGCATTGGTTCATTCCTCAGGAGGAGCACCATAGCATCCTCACTTACTGCCATAAGCTTGAGGCAGGAGGACATCACTCTGGGAGGAGAACGGCACAGAAAGTGCTCCAATCCGGCCTATGGTGGCCTACCCTCTTCAAGGATTCTGATGAATTCGTGAAGAGGTGTACTGACTGTCAGAGGATGGACACTTGTGGACAGCGTGATATGATGCCGATATAGCCCATTCACTTCTGTGAGGTTTTTGACGCATGGGGCATCGATTTCATGGGTCCATTCCCTAAGAGTCAGGGATTCGAGTACATTCTATTGGCCGTGGATTATGTGAGTCGTTGGGTTGAGGCCATCCCCGCCTGAACCGCATATGCTAGGACTGTATGCCGATTTTTGAGGAAGAATATCATTTTACGGTTCGGGGTGCCTAGAATATTGATATCTGACGGGGGGTCTCATTTCGTCAATGACAAGGTAAAGGCCCTTGCTAATGAGTTCAGCATTGACCATCGAGTAGCCACACCGTATCATCCTCAGTCTAATGGTCTTACTGAAGTGTCGAATAGGGAGAGCAAGACTATTCTGCAGAAGTTCGTCTGCCCTAATCGAAAGGATTGGTCACAGCTTTTGGACTCGGTCTTGTGGGCATATCGGACGTCCTTCAAGACTCCTTTGGGTACATCTCCCTTTTGCCTCGTTTTGGCAAGCCCTGCCATTTACCTGTTGAGATGAGACATAGGTTACTTTGGGCAGTCACAGATATACTTTTGAATCTAGTGAGTGTAGGAGACCAGAGGAGGACAGAGTTGGCAGCCCTGGAGGAGCTTAGAGATGCAGCCTTTTCGAGCAGCCTATAGTACAAGGAGAGAGTGAAGGAGTGGCATGATTCACATATCAGCCACAACCAGTTTGAGCAGGACAGAGAGTATGGTTGTTCGATGCCAGGATGAGATTATTTCCAGGGAAGTTGCAGAGCAAATGGAAGAGACCATACCTGGTCCGAAAGGTACATGACAATGTAAGCATTGACAAATCTGAGTTGTCATTGAGTCTACCTTTCGTGTTAATGGGCAGCGGCTCAAACCATATCTATATCATGAGCCACTGATCGTTGACGTCGCCCCTATTCATTTTACGTGAGATTTGGTCTCTTGACTCACATCTATTGCTTCTCACGCCCGATTATCACTGTCTTCTGACTTGTATAGATCCAGATGTCCATATCACACCATTCTTCAATCCAACACCCCATTTGCATCTTTGATTATGCCATACTTAGGGTGTACTTTACCCTAAGTATAGGGGAGTGTGAGACTTTTGATTTTCTTTTGATTCTTTTCTATCTATGTTTTGCTGGCTATACTTAGGGATATTTTACCCTAAGTATAGGGGAGGTAGACCATGTACACTCTTCCACTTGGATTTCCCTTTGTGTACAACCTACTATACTTAAGATTACTTGATCCTAAGTATAGGGGAAAACCCCTGAGATCTTTTCCCATTCTATTCTTTCATTCATCTTTGTTGTATAGTCTTCCTTTTCACTTTCCTCTACTAAGCACGAGTTATGTCTTCTTCATCGCTCTTGATTCACTCTGAGGACATCGTTCGAGCTAAGTATAGGGGGGTGTCGTATATATTTCATATATACTACTTTAGCCATAGCTCGTACTTTATGTGAGTGTGTTAATAAATAAAATAGATAAAATCTGTAAAAACTCATAAAAATTTAAAAAAATTCATGTACATAAAATTCTTTATTGCACATGCTTGTCTATTTATAAAAGTATTTTTGTAAAAATGTTTGTAAAAATGTTTTGTGTAAAGAGTTTGTAAATATTATGATATCAAAATTATGTACATAGTACAAAATTTTTGTAAAATGTTTGAAAAACAAAAAGTTTGCAAAAACCTTTGTGTAAATGTGTGTAAATATTTTGCAAAACTTCTACATTCATGCATACATCCATTCTTTCAAACATTTTCAAAAATTTTGGATGTCTTTAAAAATTTTCAAAAATAGCATTTTTGTAAATATTTGTACAGTTTTCCTGAATCATAGTTGGCATTTAAACTAGCCTGAAATTAAATTGAAAAATAGAGCTTGGTTAAAATCTTAATCCATATAATTCTAAGAAGAACCTTATAGGGCTTAGGATTGAGACTTTCAGATCCATGGTGACTTAATTCTTTGAGTCCACTAGGCTATGATCATATGTCATCTTGATGAGCCTAAGTAGAACACTTAACAACACACACATGACTCTCACAGGCAATGGCTTTACTTGCACCAGCACTTTACACGTAGCTCCCTATGGATGAGGTGGTGGGGAGGCAGTCTTCTTTGACTTGGGGTAGCATATGAGGGTAGTACTTCTAGGCCGAACCTCTCTTCTTCTTTTAGTGAAGGAAGTGTGTCTCAACTTGGTCTGGTAGCAGTGAGGTCTAAAGACAGGAGTTGTGGGTTGCAATAATGCTTCAAAAGAGGGATAGTCTACTGGCTCAAGAGGAAAAACTCCTTATGTATATATGTTGCACCATGTAGATATGTTGTATATATGCACATCAAAAAATAGTGCAAAAAGAAAAACTCCAAAAAAGTTGTGGGTCTGATAGAAAATGAAATACTCACCGGAGTGTATATAGTCAAATACAGTAAATCTTATGTTACCCATGCCCATCTTATAAAGCTTGCAGCAGGGAGACTTAGCTACACTGGTTAGGCTCCCTAGGATAAATGGCTACACTGGCCATGGTCCATTCTCTTCTTCCTCCTCTTCTGAGTCGGTTGAACTTGAACTTAGACAGGAATACCCCGCTCCTCGAGGAAAGAGTTGCCAGACTAGGGTATTAGAGTTACCTTGTTGAGGAGGGTTGTCGCTTTGCCATTTCTGAGGTGGGGAGCTACATATCACTTACACCGTACAAGAAAAGATTCATAGTCATCAGAGTTTGTGTATGTAGACTTGTTCTGATCTAGATTGTTGAGGAGTCTTGACCATAGATTTGGTGGAACGTAGAGGCTGTTGAGTTTTAAACCTAAGTCCAAATAAGGTTCCGACAAACTAATAATCCAAAGATCTGACGGAGCTCCATACTTCAATTAAATGAAAACAAGTTTAATAATCAGCATTGATTCACCTTCTTTTTCTTCTTTTTCTTTTATCTTTTTCACTTGTTTTTCGAATAAGTGTTTGCTAAGGGACTAGCAAATGTAAATTATAGGGGGGTGATGAATACTCATTCATCACTCTTTATTCTTTTATTTTAGCAAAAAATCTTGGCAAAATACTATGTAGATAGCTGTAAATACAATAAGTTACCAATAAGCATGCATTTATTAAATATTAATAATTAGCACGTATTTGTGCAAAAATAAAAGAATAAAGAATAAAAGAAAAAGAAGGAAATATTTAGAATAAATATTGAGTGACCTAAACCCAAGAGAGGGCCCAATATGGGCCTGATCGCCAAATAAAATAAGTAGAGAGTGATTGGGCCATTCAACCTTGTGAATCTTCCTTCTTCTATGTACATATTTTATTTTCACAAAAATAAAATATAAATGTGTATATAATCCCTTGTATATATTTTTAAAAAATAAAATAAAATTAATAAAATAAAATAAAAATAGAATAATTTCTCTCTCTACAACCTTGTACATATTACATGTATCTATGTATCATACTCCTATTTATTTCACACTTGTAAATAGACAATAAAAATTAAATAAAAATTATTTTATACTCTAAATTTTATGTTGTAAATAAATAAAATATAAAATTGGGGTATTTATATAAAAAAATAAGAAAATAAAAATAATAATATAAAATACCTAGGTATTTTATACATGTATATAATATAATATATTGTATATACCATAATTTATTTTTCATAAAAATAAATAAAAATCACTAAAAAATATTTTGAAAAATAATAAAAAAAATTTATTTTGAACATATTTTAAAATAAAATTGTTTTCTATATTTAATTTATTTTACAAATCTTTTCTATTTCCTAATTTCTGATTGGTCCAGGCGGGATGTCCCGGTTAGCTCCCCCTCCCCGGACCAGTCTTCGCCCGGATCCGGGTTCGGCCACATCTTCTCCCATTTATTCCACTCGGGAATCCGACCACCCTTTTGCTCCGATTTCACCACCCGCCTCTTCTACTTAGATCCACGACCCTCGCGGATCCCTAGGGAAGAGTGGATCTTCCTCGGTTCGCGCACCCACGCCCGATCTTCTTCATCACCTGGGACTTGCTATAAAACCTTCATTCCTTTCCCTAGAGTCTTAGATCGTGTCGCACACTTTCCTTCTACCCTAGAAACCTTCCCCTTGGTGACAGCAATCAGAGGAGCCCTTTGGTAGTCAGAGAAGGTTATTGTAGCCGACGCTCACGTTACATAGCCGGAGATCCGCAATGTTGAGCCTCCCCGCCTTCCGCAGCGAGGTAGAGGCGAGGACCCAGACCGACCTCACCCCCTGGAGCTCAGGATCTTGTTAAGACCATCAGGTATAACTCTTCTCAATCCTAGTTCCTTCTATTTCGATTCTTCCATTCACCGCTCCGCCAGCTCCGACTCGGTGGTCGGAGCTCCATCAGTCGCATCCACCCTCTTAGATCTATACCGCAAACCATCGTCACCCCTCCTCCGCATCCTGATCACCCAAATCTTGTCTATCCGAGCCAAGATTAGGCTTAGGTTCCCTCACCCGCTTCGTCGGAACCTCCCTTCGCCATCCACCGTCGCTTCCCTTTATCTTTGGCCAAATAACCCCGACCGAAGAGTCCCTCCGAGTCGAAGCTTTCATCTGCAGGTCAAAGCGCGCGCTGTTACGCCCCAGCTCATCTTCATCCAGTCTCGCCTGAGCTCGTCCAAGTCCCAGTACCCTTCCCAGGAGATCTGATCGTTGACAACTTCATCTGAGACCTCCACCCGACGCGGAGGGGCCTTGTGATTCGACCGTCGCCATCCGTTTGCACATCAGAGTGCCAGATTGCCGCCGATGCTCCAGTAAACTTCGCCCAGACGGAGTTCATCCAGCATCTTCCCCTACTGTTGGATACAGCCTTCGTACCAGATTAGATCCCAGTCGTCCAGCACCTGACCTTGTCAGGCCGTTAGATCTAACATCTAACTGCCCCCGTACGCCCCACGTTCGCTTCTTCGTCAGGCCGTTGGATCCGCCAGGTGTCCGCTCCAGAACCGCATGTTTACCATCCAGTCAGAGGCCGACACTTGACACCGCACGTGACCCGCACGAGTCGGTTGGGTAATTTGTGCCACTTTCCCTTCATTTCTTTTCTGTTTTTATTTAGTCTGTAAAATAAAAGCTGCACTGTGGACTATTTACATCATTGCCCTTGCAATTTTTAGTATTTACGTTTTAGTCCTTCCGGTATGGTTGCACGGGAGCTGTTACGTGTATTCATGGGTTATTTGTATGTATGGTCTTAGGTTTAGTAGATGTTATGCTTTGATATCATAGTTTCATTATTTACACTTATACCCTTGTGCGTGCTTATATTGGACATGTGTTGAAATTGTGTGAAAATTGCAGTAGGCCCCTGGGTTTTTGGGTGCGTAGTATTATTTAGTCCCTGGAAGTTATTTTCTTTGCATCTAGGTCCATGTATGCTGTGCTTCTTTGATTGGTTTGAATAAATAGAAAACTTCACCCAAAATTCGTGAAATTTTGACACATGGCCCCTGCCATGGTGTAGGAATTTCTAGGAATTTTTGGGTTCTTTTTTTTCATTTAGTATTTTTAATAATTCAAAAACCCTAAAAATTGGTACTGTCTAGATTTAAAAATCAACTAAAAATATTAAAAACCCTCTATAAAATCCAAAAAAAATGGTGTGTGTTTGTTTTGTTGTTTTTTTACTTCTGTCCAATTTTCATTGCATTTGGAATAAAATCCCTAAATATTGAAAACATTAAAAAACTTAGAAAAATCATTAAAAATTCACAAAAATTCAAAAAAATCACTTTCAATTTCTGTAGTTAGATTTTTATTTTTAGTTTATCATAAAATTATTGCTCGAATTTTATAGGCACTTTATATATTTTTAAAGTGCTTTAGCTTCTGGCTGCACATTGTTTTGCATTTTTAGCCTTATTTCATTTTTATAAAATTATCTAAAAATCAGAAAAATCCAAGAAAAATATCAAAAATATTTGAATATTTATAAAAATCAAAAATATTTTTATTTCAATTTTCTGAGTATTCTTGCTCTCTTAAATAATTGTTTGATTGTGCCTTTTCCTCTCTTTTGTACCTTTTATTAATTTTAAAAAAATTACAAAAAAATTGAAAAACAAAAAATCCACCTTTTTATTTTATTCCTTTATTTTATTTAGATTTTCGACTACTTCATAGGTTTACCATACCGTACTCCTTGTATTCGACCTGGTAGCTATACTAGGTAAAAAAATAGCGAGACCGCTATTTGACTTGCTTGCTTGATTTTTATATTGATGGTCTTCAATTTTCTTGATTGAGCCCGATCCGAGAGGTTGAGGTCGCAATGACCATTGATACCTTCTTACCTTAGTCGCTCGGTTTTCATATCATCAATATACAATATATACGACACCCCCCTATACTTAGCTCGAACTATATCCTCATAGTGACCAAGAAGCGACAAGGAAGACATAACTCGTGCTAACTACAGAAAAGTGAAAAGAATACTATGCTACAATGACTCAAAGAATAAAAAATAAAATGAAAAGAAGTCAGCGATCCCCCTCCTAAGTATAGAAGATTGTACAAGGCAGGAAAATCGATGAAGATCAACGACTCAATATGTCCCCCCCTATACTTAGTGTAAAGGATCCATAAGTATAGAAAAGAATATCAACAGTAGAGGGACAAACGAGGGAACAATCAAAGAAGTGAAAAATAGATATTACCTCCCCTATACTTATGGTCAGATGTTCTAAGTATAAACAACAAAATAGAGATAATAGAACAAACAGAAATATGAATAACACATGTTCAATATGCCATGTACTTAGGACAAAGTACATACTAAGTATAGCAAAAGTCCTAAGTGAGTCCTAGGGTGTTAGAAAAATGAAAGAAAGAAAGAAAGTGAAAGAAAACACATATATACAAAGAGGCAGACGGAAGTGTAAATCAGGTATGAGTTGCAAAATATGAAAATCAAAGGACACATCTCATACAAAATGGATCGGGACAACATCAACCGTCAATGGGTCATGATTAAGAGACGACTTCAGGTGTTGATCGTTGACCTAAAAGGTAGACTCAGAAGATAACTCAGATATATCAATGCTAGCGTTGTCATGCACCTTCCTGACTATATATGGTCCCTTCTACTTGCTCTCTAAACTCTTTTCCTCGGTCTCGGCAAAAATATTTAGGGTTTTTATCGGGTCGTGTTCCTCTAAGATGTTGCAATATTAGTATTGTCCCTCCCTTTTTACGAATATCAGTTATGTCCATGACTTCTTTCACAATTATCACTTGTGCACTGTCATTAGGCGGGCTATCAATAAGTTGAACTAAATCATATTTATTAAAATCATGATGTAGTTAAGAGCGGCATAATAGGAAAAAAATACTACCTCCTCCATCCCAACATCCTCCTCTACTGTCCCATGCTCCTCGATGGTGACAACAAGCTCGATGGGCTACATCTCGACGGTGATGACAAGCTCGATGGGTTGCGTTAAACCTTGACCACTTTATGTTAATGATGGAGGAGGAGGAGGAGGAGGAGATGGGTCGGAGGGGGAGGAAAAGGGGCTGGAAGGGGAGGAGGAGGGAGGGCGGAGGGAGAGGAGAAGGGGTTGGAGGCGGTGGGGAGGTCGGGGGAGGAGTATGTGGCGGAGGGGGAGGGGGAGGGGCTAGAGGCGAATGGGATGTCAAGGGAGGAAGAGGATGTAGTAGAGGGGGAGAAGGGGCTAGAAGGGAAGGGCAATCGGCGGTGGAGGATGGCACAGAGGAGGAGGAGGCGGCTGGAGGCGGAGTGGATGTCAGGGAAGGAGTATGGGGCGAAGGGGGAGGCACAAGGGCTGAATGGTAAGAGGAGGAAGGGTTGGATGGCAAAAAATAGCTCATATTTTTTAAATGTAAATTCTAAAAAATATATTCGTATTCCTATAAAAAATTAACTCATATTACGATACTCCTTTAACTATTTAGAAGCTCGAGGCCCCTGCCCAGGAGGAGATGCACGATCGGGTCGTCGCCGATTTCCCTGTGTAGGCGAAGGAGGCAAAGAATTGGCAGGCTTTCTCATAAGAGGGAGAACCAACACGCAGCCTCTTCAACTGTGGAAACGTGGGATCGTCATCCTCCTCGCCGTTGACTTGTTGTTTTCCGGCTTTCACATTGACGTCATCACCGCTGCTAGTCCGTTTCTCCTTCTTGATCTCCCAAAAGAGCTGGCTTTGGAGATTGTCGGCCGCCGGGGAGCGAGTGATAGTAGGAGAAGACCCTTCCGGCTTCACCTTTGGCTCCGAGGAGTGTTCCGGCGGTAGGGTGGTGTTATCGCCCTCCTCTTTTGACTGCTGCTCGCGAGCCTTGAGCAGATGCTACATGAGCCAATCCCTCCCGGACTCGGACGGTGGAGGTGGAGAGCCACGTGTCTTCTTCTCCTTCTGCCTGCGACCGCTCGTCTTCTTCACGGTGGTGGTTGCGACGTCGGGAGAAGGGAGGTATTTGGATGTGATCCTTCGCGATCGCTGCCGTCGTTTAGCATGCAATACCTCGCCGTCGATGTAGCCGTCTTCGCAGTCGCCCATTTTTATATCACCCTGCGGCATCTCGTCGACGTGCCCTTGCGAATTACGGCAAACGACAACGATGATCGCGGAAAACGGAAAGAAGATATGACGTGTGAAAACAGCAGATGGACTCACTCCCCTCCTATCCGGTAATAGGGCTTGGGATATTATTATCTCTTTCCCGCGCCGCCTCCCGTTTACGCTGATGCATACTGTTCGTTTGTAGATAAATATAATATGCTTTACAATTTTTGTGAACTCCAAAGAATATCGCAATTCCCAGGAGGAGATGCGTGATCGGCCGTCGCCGAGTGGGAGAGGGTGGAGGCCATCAGGAAGGAGGCCAGGGGCGAGGGCGACAGGGGGGAGGGGGAGCAGGGGGCGGAAGGGGGAGGGGGACGGGGGGAGGGGGGTGCGAGGGGGACGGGGGGAGGTGCGGGGGGCAGTGCAGAGGCCGAGGGCACACCTCGGGGCGGGGGAGGAGGAGCATGCGACCTGGGGCAGGTACGGGGGCGGAGGACGCACCTGGGGGCGGGGGAGGAGGCACAGGGAGGGGCTGGGGGTGGTCGGGAAGAGCCGGTGGAGGAATAGAAGGATGTAAGGAGGAAGAGAAGGAAGAGGAAGACGAAGAGGATGTGGGAGGAGGAGGAAGAAGAAGTGCCTAGACATTTCAGCCTAATTTTTAAACGTAATTCCCATTGTGTCCTTAAAGTTAACGTCCATTTGCGTTAGAGATGGACGACAACTAACCCGAGGGGTCGCCCCGCCGCCCCCACCCGATGTCGCCCCCGACCCCTACGCCTCCCACTCCCGTGTGCCTCCCCCTTCCGTCCTCTTCCTCCGCCTGCGACTGAAACTGGAGTTAAGTTTTTGTTAAATTAAGATAATTTTTTTGACTAATTGATTCATAAAAAATCATCAAAAAATCAATAAAATTCATCGTTTGATCCGTAATGGGTGATATATCCGTGAAAATGCAAAAATTTTAGAGATTTGATGGATGCATGAAGGTGTCACTAAGAGAGAGAAATTATGAAGAGAAAGGAAGAAGAACAAATGAAGGAGGAAGAAGATGAAGAAGAAGTCTGGACAATAATACCCCTCTTAACTGCACCAAGGTTTGAGAAAACCATGGTTAAGTCAATTCATTGACGGTCAATCTGACGGAAGGGCACAAGTGATAATGAAGAAAGAAGTGAGGGGCACAATTGATATTACCAAAAAGATAGGAGCATAACTGAAATTGCGATATCTCAGAGGGGCACAGGAGATAAAATCCCTTTAAAAAAACTATGAATTATTTTTTTGTCGGAAAATGTGGAAGTAATGGTTTGTTTCAATCAATGTAATTGGATTAAGAGGTCCATTTTGATTTTCTTAGTTTTGATTGGTTTCTATTTGCTAAGCAAAACTCAGTAGATTCGACAAATTTCCCTTTCGTCCTGAAGTTAATCGGTTGAATCACAGGTTCGATTTTTAAAATCTAATGCGTAAACACTAAAGACGTTTGGATGACGTGGATCATCGGTGTAGTACAACTGTACAAGTCTTGGATTATATGAGCACTTCTCTTAATGGATTTTGTTTTTAAATAGTTATCTTTATTGGATTTATTTGTTTCGTTAATTCAATTAATGTGACATAAAATATCGTCAAGGATACTTATTATGTGCATTGTGCGTGTGTGTGTGTAAGTGTGTATGTACATGTAGAGATCCTTCAAATATGGTGTGATAAAGGCCAGCAGTGTTGAACATAGGATGTAGATTAATGACTGCAATTAACACCGAACAAGGTTCTATAAATCCACATATGTGACGGATACAATAATGGATCATATATGAATGTATCCATATGCATTCGCATATGAAAGTTGGTATAATAAATAACCTGAATGTAATTAACAAATATGGTAAATATATTTATTTTATGCTTGCAAATAAATTTACAACTAAAATTTATATTAAAATGAATATATATATATATATACCGATACATAAATTTATAGATATTAAAGTCATATTGGTATCCGTAAATATTTAAAATAGATATTGATAATGAGATTAAAATATGTATAAAAAGCGATATGAGAGTATATGGAATGCAATTGTATCCATACGTGTTTGTAAACTGAAGTCAGTATAAAAAGATATTCATTTTAAATAATATATAGTGTGTGTATATATATATACTAATAGTTTATTGTATATGATTACAAATTGAGAAAAATGAGACTGCTCTCTGAGGGCAGCCAATTGACTGCTCCACTTTATTTTTCCTCATTTTTTTTGTTTTTTGAAAAATTTCATCATGTATATTTATCATTGTATTCATCTAATATGTCATTCCTATTTTGTTAGAAATAGAGATCCCTATACCCTTCATCTAAAACAGGTAATTTTAACAGTCTCAATATTGTTGTAATAGACCTATCTAGATTGATAGCATATGAGTATCTATTTCTGAAGGACTCCGAATGACTTATTAGAGGGGTATAATGATGAATATACATGACAAAATTTTTCAAAAAAATAAAAAAATATACAAAAAAAAATGGAGAGGGAGTAGCCCGTTGGCTGCTCCAAGGAGCAGTCCTATCTTTCCCTTGCAAATAAATTTATAATTATATTTGCAAGTTTACATGCATGTGTACAGATATTTTGTAAATATATTTATGGATCTTACAATACGGCATATCTATTTAAAAATCAACGGGATTAATTGAATTCGTACGCAAAGAATGGTATCTCCATAGCGTATATATTTTAAAATATAATGTAAAAAATGATGTCACGAATAAAATAATTCTGAGCCAGTTTTTATGAGAAAAACATAATCAGCTATAAAAGGTATGGAGATAAAATTACCTCTACGACCATAAAAATGGGATCATGCATGAATTTACCTGGCAGATCCTATAAACTTTTTAAATTACCTCTACGACCTTTTGCATAACGTAATTACCCCATCGATCTTGTAAATTACCCCCAAGAACTCCCACGGGCTTCAAACAAAATATCCGGAGGATTCAAGGGGGAAGAGTTGACAAGTTTACCGGGTTGAGGGGGGAATTAGGTTGTTGCAAAGGTCGTGGAGGTAATTGGCAAAGTTTATAATATCTGTCGGATAAAAATCCCAAGGAATATAGTCCAATATGAAATAGAAAAGCATACCTATAAAGATGGACGGCATGAATTAATTAAACAAAAAGAATAAATTAATAGCTATAAATAGCCGAGATTCCATCGAAAAAGAGGAAAGTCAGTAATTGCTTTAAAATGAAATTAACCATTAAAAAATACAAATGATTTTGATCTTGGACATTTAATTTTAAATCCAAACATATTCGGTAGCTTGAAACAGACATAAATCGCAAAATCTTCTCACTGAAAGCAGGTCGGTTACATGAATTCTTACTCAAATTCATGTAGAATGATTCAACTATTTTTTACAGACTGTCGATTAGCTAAAGCAACCTCTACAAGGGAAGATTTGAATCCGATCTTTAATTCTTACTCAAATTCATGTAGAATGATTCAACTATTTTTTACACTGACTGTCGATTAGCTAAAGCAGCCTCTACAAGGGAAGATTTGAATCCGATCTTTGAATGACAACACGTTGTAGTGCCATTAGACCATTTAAGTGGATACATACAGCTAAAACAAAAATACAAAGGTAATTCTACCTCAAACAAATTTCTATCTCACAGTAAGTGCATGACCATAATATGAAACACAGGAGAAGCTATGCATATCCATCCTGAAACAAATAAACACAAATTATATCGACATGGGATATAAAGAATGTATGATAGGTGTACACTGGACATAGGCTGGGGAAAATGCGTAATACCGAAGGCCGCGACGACAATCGGATGCCACACCAGACTAACAGAAGGGGAAGAAGATGCCACACAAAACACTACCTAATTTTTTCTCATATATGAAAGTACAGTGGGTCGTACTAGAAGGCACTCCATTGGTTCGAAGAATGCTTCGGCGTACTATTGTCTACAGGCTTAAAAGGGCCAGAACCGAATGGATCTGAGTCATCAAAGGATGCAAAGCTGCGGCTGTGGTCCGTGCCTCTGTTGCCGCTCATTGAGTCAAACCTTGTAAAACTCTCGTTCTGGGTGAAGAAGCCACCGACATCGGAAGTTGCGGTGCTGCGCATGGAATCGAACCGTGAAAGGCCTGGCTGAGCATTGAAGGAGTCGAACCTGGATAAATTTCCCTGTGCGCCGAAGGAGTCGAACCTTGATAGGTTTCCCTGTGTGCTGAAGGAGTCAAATCGCCCAAACTTATCGAAACTCTTGTCAGTCCCATCCCCGAACCTCGGTGAGAATACGGAGCTGAAATGAGGAGTTCCAGGGACAGAGTCCGCAAAGAAAGAGCTCTTCTTTCCAAAATCATTAGCCGTGCCAGGAGATCCCATCCCAGGTCCGTCATTGAATCGAGGCGAGAAGACGGAGTTGTAGAATGGAGATGCCGGGACTGAATCTGCAAAGAAAGAGTTCTTCTCCCTTCCAAAGTCATTCGCCGGCGGGGTCCCCGCGATAGAATCCGCAAAGAATGAGCTGTTGTCCTTTCCGAAATCATAGGATAAGGAAGGACCAGTCTTGATAGGGTTCAGACCAAAGTCTCCGGTTCCGAAGAGAGAGTCATCGGCACTGTTTCCGTGGCTGGGGAGCTGAAACTAAGGACAACAGAAAAAACAGTGATTGTAATCTCATGTGCACTCCGGTTAGAATGTACAGATTTCTAACACACCATATATAATCACCTTATCATCAGAACTGAAATTCCAATTTGGTTCCGCATCCTCGTGGGTATCAAAAGTTGGGCCCCATGAAATCTCCCCCGCATCTTTATGATCATGCATACTGGAGTCGATCCCTTCCTGCTCACTAGAGATGACTTCATGGAATCAGGTGCTCAAATTTTCAAAAAAAATGTAGAAAAGGAGACATCTCATATAGATCAGTATCTTCATGCAAGACATGAACCCAGATATTCCTGCTTTCTGAATTCTAATAATCTGTACAACAGTGGGCTGCTGTCCATGTTGCAAAGTTGCACACTTTGTTTTCGGGGGGACTATCGCTTATGGTCATTCAGGGTGCATGTTAATCTTCATCAAGGACTAGAATAAAGTAAATTTCTACAAAAAAGTCATCGCAAAACAGACCATAACATTAAATCATGATATTAACATCGTTGCTCGTGAGAATTTACCTATGGAGGTCGTTTGCATGTGGGGAAAGATCGTCCATTCTAAATGACAATGAGTCAAACTTAGGAGATGGAATATCCACTTTGCCTAGAGGACTGCTAGGAGTAGTTACTTTTGTTGCAGGGCTGCTAGGGGCTGTCGATCCTTTTCCGGAAGGACTGCCAGGGAGGCTTCTGTCCAAGTTGTGCTCGCTCTGAATAGCCATTGCTTCACTTTTGGCTTCCAGATCATTACTAATAGAATCTTTCTCTACTTTGCCATCTTCTAAAGAGTTGGCAGGTAAAGGTTCATCTTTAGTATCAGTTTCCTTGGAAACAGAGGGAGCCTTGGACTTTGGAGGAGCAATAATATTTTGAACATCAACTGTGAACTCCTTGACAAGCTGGAATCCTGCTTGATGAGAAACACAGAATCTGATCATTTGTATGATAAAGAAAACATGCTATCATCAATGGGTGAAAGGTCTTGCTACTTAGAGTTTTGGCTAATTAAGTATACAAATATTTTGCAGTTCTGCACAAGTGCATTTTGACAAATTTCCAGAATCCAAGAAAATGACACGGTTACCATACTGCAAAGAGAGCAAAATTAAGCGGATAAAATGGTAAAAGTGTGGGTTTATATTTGGCCAGTCACTTGGATGTTCACCATCTAAAAGTGACACACCCATTTTACGTTTCAAAGAAAAAATACTTGACCAGTCAAAACAATATTATCTGCATGAGCTGGATTGCCAGTACAATACAAGGACACCAGATGAGAAACCTATGGCAGCCCTTGTCGCCACCTTCTCCCACTGGAATAAGAACATAGGCTTCAAGGAACCAGGTTGCATGATGGCCAGCTCTTCTGCATTTTCCCGCAAAGTCCGGCATTCTAATGATTGAATATAAGATACAATCATGCTTCCACTCTTCATTAGAAGTTTCCTTTACAAATTTCGTGACTATTTTGTCGTCATACAAGTATTTGTGATTTCATATATATGGCAATGAGAGTAACAAAAGATATGCGTACCTTCCTCTTCAAATTTATCCCAATCTTCATCCCAGTCAGCTGCACCTTCTTGCACGCCAGGCTGCCAACCTAGATAGCAAAATAGAAGTTCCTCAGTTAAAAATCAACAATTGTAGTCAGTGATGAGCCGGAAATCCACCTCTTTAATAATGATGAATTATAGTATAGGAAGCAGAAATCAGATCAACAAAAATCACGAATTTTGAATATTGTGGAGTATTTTTACATGGTAAGTGTACCAAGGTCGAACACAAGGAACGGTATTTTTAGTTGTGTGATTCTAAATTAAAAGTAAATAACAAATTGCTATATTAATATCTATGTCAAAAAAATAAAGTAAAAACAAATAATGAAAATGCAATGCAAGCAGATGAATCAAAGATACAGTGACACACAAGGTATGTGATTTGTTTCTCTTTCAATCCTCAAATTAAATGATTAACTAATCCTAAAAATCATAGATCTAAGGATGCAAGCTCAAAAAAAGTTTGTCAAATCAATATCTCAATTGCAGGCGATGCATCAATGAATAATCCTACAAAAATTTCACAAGATATGCTTTCCCCTGATCTTTCTGGTAATTTAATTCTCAAGGATGTGATTTTTTATTCACAAAAAATATCAAGAAGATTAATAATCAACCTTTCGTTAATTAAGCTCAATTAATCCTCTAATTATCATAGATTTCAGAAATATCAAGAGAGATATTTATCAGTCAAAATGTCAACATAACAGGCCATAGAATTTCATTATTCATCAAAAAATGATCAAATCATATTTTTGCCCTGAAAAGATTAATTCCTCAAAGATAATCAACAATAAACATGAGAGAATTAATGGAATTAAATCTTTTCAATCAAGTCACCAAATCTTCTCAATCAAGTCACCACAGATTAAGCCAAATTTTTCTCAAGATAAATAAGGCACAAATATGTCAAAATTACGCATGTATGGTTAGAAGAAATCCTCAAATAATATTCAATTTAATCAAGGTCTGATCTGTTCACAACATATGTAAAATGATAGAGCACAGAACAAGCTTCGAAACGACATATTGTACGTTAAAAATGGAGTTCAATGAGAGAGTTATGATAACATGAAGTTTCAGAGACTAAAATAAAATAAAAATAAAGTTTTCTCGAAATGGTCCCTAGAGGGACTTATCTGTAAATATGCAAAACTGCTTGGGCCTTTATGCAATTTGCCCAGGAAGGCACATGTGTCACACGTGATCTGGAAGGCGAGGACTTTTGCATAATTTTCTAGAACTCGGAGGGCCCGTCTGCCAATTCTCCCCGCCCGCACGTGCAAAACACATGCGGCGCGAGGCTCGGATGTTGAGCTGCAGTTTGAGTGCGAAAGTGAGGCTCGGGTTTTCGGGCCTCCACGTAGCAAGGCGAGGGGGGTTCGAGCCCACCCGAGCCTCAGGCTTGGGCTGAGGCAGCGTGGCGGACAACAATGGTGAAGCCCAAGGGGCAAAGATGCATCGAGGGTGAGGCGATGCTGCAGCTGGCTCGGGTCGGCGGGGGGCAGCGAAGCGCGTCCAGGCGAAAGCTGAGGGCGGTGAAGCGTTGGAGGCTCAGGAGTGGGAGCTCCGTGAAGCCCAGACCTCATGCGACACACGCCCGAGGGTCGAGGCTCATGGGCAGAGAGACTGCACGTGCGGGCGGAGTTGTTGGATGACTCGACGAAGGTCGACAAGGTGCGACTCGAGGTGGGCAACAGCGGAAGTGCGGTGGTGTGAAGGGGGAAAGGATGAGGGTGAGGATGAGCTATGTTGCCGACGGAGCAGCAGTGTGGTCTTACGCTCCACCTTCGTCGATGAGAGGGGAGGAACTCCTCATGGGTGTCTCAGGTGAAGCATCGAAGGAGGAGTCCAATCGTCTATGTATGTCTGTCGGTGTGTCTTTTGTGCTCGAAAAGGAACTTCAGATGAAGCTTTAACTGCACAAGTCAGCAAAACAAACGAGAAAGGAGAGGGAAGCACATGAGTTCATGTGATGGTGGGGAACTGGAACTCAACCTTCGACCTAGAGCTTGAACAGATATGGATGGAAGTGGGGTGATGGGGCATGCCTAGACTGGAGGAGTGACCCTCCGTGGGTCTTCGCTCAAGTGTCACGGCGAGCAAGGGACTTGAGCTTTGCAGGTCGGAGAGCAGTTGTTATTCGGTCGAGGATATGGGTCGAGGATCGCACCTTGCCCCACCTCTCTTCGTCGCCGACGAGGTACTCCTTCACTTGTTGTCACTAGAAGGGAGTTCAGATTAGAGGGGTGAAGCTCTGCAAGAGGTGGATAGGGTTAAAAGCCGGTGGCGGTGGAATTTATAGGAGGAGGAGGATAACGGCTAAAGGCGTAATGGCGAGGAGGCGAGGTGAGCAGCGGTTGCGGAAGAGGAGTGGAGCGTAACAGCGAGGCACGAGGAACAGGAGCAACGGTGGGTGGTGGCGGCGAGCGACGATTGTGAGAGAGGACAATGGTCAGCGGGGGGAAGGGGCAAGAAATGAGGCGGCATTGTTGGACTTGTGAGCCCACGGTGAGCCATTATGCAATAAATGTTATTGCAATGCACTCCTTAATCCAAAATGAAGAATAACTAATTTGCATAATAAGTTCATTAGTACAATTAGGATTATGTACCATGGCCACCTTAATGACCATACAATTGTTGATTCAAACGTTGAATCATAGAGGTTGGTGCTTGAATGATATCTAAAGAGTTAAATTAAGGGATCATCAAGCATCGTCAAATGATTGTTAAGAGATGATCTCCAACCTGAGAAAGAGATAGCAATCCTTTTCTAAAGTTCGATATCTGACCAACCACTTGAAGTAGGTCCTCTGCATAGGAATAAAGAATCGGAGCTGTCAGATAAGTTAGGTCAATGAGTTGACTTAACGAGATCAAGATAACCAAGACTAATGTCGTATACTATCATGATATAGGAATGCATCCTCTGACCGGAAACATATGTATTTCTATATGTCTAAGTATGTTCATTTGGAAGACCGATAGGTTCATGGCCTAATCAAGGTCTATACACCAACGAGTTGGTGTGCATATGAGGGCATATGAGTAATACGATCTCTCAAAGAGATCATGCAGGTTCATTACTCAACCGGAAGACATAAGCTCACTCATGAGGTATTGGGTCCGATCAAATTCCATGCATGGTCGTCTTGCTTTGGAAGCATGACAAGAATTTATATGTATGATATATGCTTTAAGCATATGATCGATACCAACTCCTAATGTAAGGAGAGTCAAAGAGTTGATTGTACTTCTATGACTTCCATAGATATGACATGAGTTGGATGAATGTCAATACTACAACAAGTTGATGTATTGATAGTATGACTATCTAGGAGCCTTAGAGGACCTAGATAGTGCATCGGGATATTCTACATCTCATCATTGAAATTGACTTAGTATACAAGATAAAAAGTTTGATAATTGTATCTCTTTCTTCTTATGACACTTGCAATTGGTCGCATATGTTTTAGAAGACTAGAAAATTTGATCTTAAGGTTTAATAATCATACACATGGGAGTTGATGCAAATGTTGCAGCAATCTCCATTGGATAGAAATACTACTCATTTTCAGTTGGAGAGCCATCAGTCTTAGAGAATTTCTCTATGACCTAGATATTAAAATACATTCATTGTTTATTTCTAATAAGGTTATAAATAAACATACATTCTGGAATAGACCTATCATAAAGAGTTATGATGGATATATTTCAGATAGTAATCTAAAGACTACTAATGGTTCATTACATTTCTAATATTAGAAATGTAAACCATAAAAGATCAATAGGAGGATGAAGATCATTTGACAATGATAAGGCACCAATCCTTAGACATATGCCTATTTATAAGATCAATAGACTAGTAAGAGCTGGAACTAGATTATCTGAAAGTTCAAATCTTACATACTTGTGAATATTATATTGAAGTTAAAATGTCTGATGCACCCTTCTCTAGGAATAGTGTAAGATGTCGAGGTATTCAAGACCTCATACATATTAATCTATTAGGATCCTTTATTCCATACAATAACAAGCCTTTTTTCCCACAATTAAGTAAGGCCGGCTACATGGATTCTTTGCCTCCATTCAGATCTATCTTGGGTCAATCTCGGGCTTATATCCAAAAAACTAAGATCCCTTCCTATAGTCTCATTCCAACACTTCTTGGGTCGTCATCGCCCTCTCTTAGCTGGCTCAACATCCAAAACTAGCATCTCCTAACGGGTGCATCAGTTGACCTTCTTTGCAAATGACCAAACCATAATAGTGGTTTTCTCGCATCTAATCCTCAATCAGAGTTACACCAACTTTCTTTTTGATTGCATCATTCCGAATCCGATCTTTACGTGTGTGTCCACACCATGGAAGGAAATATCGATATCAATATCGTTTCGATACAATGTCGATATCGATATATCGCCGATATATCGGCGATATATCGACGCATATTGCCGAAACCCGGTATCCATTAGGCATTTTTCTACTGTCGATACCCGACATCATCCATATCGGCGATATATCGGTGACCTGTCGATACCGATATATCGCCGATATATCGACGATATATCGCGATATGGCGATCCATGGTCCACACATCCACCTTAGTGTTTTCATTTCTACTACAGTCATTCTCTTCACATGTTTATGGTTTACAAGCCAACATTCAGATCCATATAGCATAGCAGGTCTCACGGCTGCTTTGTAAAACTTTCCTTTGATTTGTAAAGGAATTTTCTTATCACAGATAACAATAGAGGCTCCTCTCTACTGTAGCCAGCCTGCATTTATTCTATTAGTAACAACTCCAACATTTTCCCCGTCATGTTGCAAAATAGATCCCATGTATCTAAAAGAATCTCTCTTCCGAATGTTATCCTCGCCAATCTTCACCTTGATTCCTTCATTGTTGCTTCCATCAAAGGTGCACTCCATATATTCAGTCTTATCCCTACTTATATAAAATCTTTTAGTCTCCAATGCATGTCTCTATACCTTAAGCTTCTCATTTACTTCATCTCTAGAGTCATCAATCAACACAATATCATCAGCAAATAACATATACCAAGGTATTTCGTCCTGAATGTGACTTGTCAACTCGTCCATAAACAAAGTAAATAGAAATGAACTCAAAACTGAACCTTGATGTAAACAAATATTGATGTCAAAATAGTTGGTCTTCCTTATACAAGATAAAGCCCTATCATACATATCCTTTATTAGGTTAATGTATAGGACAGGTACTTGTCTTTTCTCCAAAACTCTCCACAATATCTCTCGTGGGACAGAATCATAAGCATTTTCCAAATCAATAAAATCATATGGAGATTCTTCCTTTTAGCTCTATAAATCTCCAATGTTCTCCTCAGCAAATGGATGGCTTCAATAGTTGAGATCGGGCATGAATCCGAACTGGTTTTCTTTTACTTTGGAAATTTGCCTCAACCTTCTTCCGATTACATGTTCCCAAATTTTCATAGTGTGACTCACAGTTTGATACCTCTGTAATTTGGGCAATTTTGAATGTTTCCTTTGTCCTTATAAAGACGCGCCACGATACTCCTCCAATCTTCGGATATTTTCTTGATTCGCCAAATAACATTGAATAGATTTGTAAGCCAAGTCAAACCACGCTCACCTAAAACTCTCTATACTTCTAGAAGGATGTCATCCGGTCCTACACCGTTCTCGGGTCTCATAACCGTCAAAGACTCCTCTATTTCCCTTCTTTGTATTCGTCTATAGCTTTCCCATTAATGATATGTGATATGTGATATCCACCGATGATTATTCATGGTATGAAATTTCTTTCTTTGCCCATTAGAAACCTTTAAAATGTTCAAAGATTTCATGATTTTGGTGAGAACCAGATTTATAAGGAAGATGAAAAGAATTTGATCTAACCTAGGTAGCCATTACCTATTAGATGAATTCGGAATAACTTATAGAGAAAGGAATATCATTCCTATCTCACTGCTAATACACCTCAGCTCAATGAAGCTGTAGGAAGATGCAATTAGATCATGTGTAACATTGTTTGATCAATGATGAATCTTAGCATAATTACCTATTAGTTTGCAGATATATATATATATGTAATAGAGACTGCACTATATATCCATAATAAGATTTCATGCAAATATGAACCCAAAACTCCTCGTCAGCTATATTTAGAACCAAGCTTGATGTCAGACACTGGAGGATTAAAGGGTTGCTTGGTCCATACTATAACATGGATGCAAGAAAGCTAGAACCTTGCACTTCAGAGTGCTACTTCATTAGGAAAAGAAAGGATGGTATTGGATACCTACTTTATGACCTTGAGATTTTTGAAGATTTCATCTTTAAGAATATGATTCTAAGATGATGACTTTCTTGAGATTCAAGATAAGAATGAAGCAAAGGGACTCATTGAATCCTAAGAAGATAATGAGGCTCCTAGATTCTGAAACTAAAAGGGGCAATTAAAGATGAAACACTCATACATCTTCAAATTAGTTTAAGGGTAGTAAAACCACCTAGAGGATATGGATTTCATGTTTCGGAGAAATCCAAGGTTGCAGAAAGCGGTAGTCGGTACTCGATCGGCTGGGTCACCTACTAAGGATTAGTCGGCAGTCGGGCGATAGTCAGATTTAGTCGGTCATTAGTCGATTTTGAATTTTTTAATTATTTTAAATATATAATCATTTTTATACATATATTCTTATATATATACATATATTTGTACATTTTATATACCATCTTAATGAAACAAAAGAAGTACTTGACTTTAAATATAAAATTAAGCATGATAGAATATATTTGCTTTAAAAAAAGTGAAAAACTAAAAACAATAAAAAAGGTGGTTGTAAAAGTCGACCGACTAGGCCGACTAGTCGGTCGACTAGTCGGGTGGATTGACTAAAGGCCGACTAGGCCTAGTCGAGTCGGCTACCCCCCCCCCCGACTTGACTAGTCGGTCCGACTAGTCGGCCTAGTCGACCGACTTTTGCAAGCTTGGAGAAATCTGACAATAATCGAACTTCATATGATGAAGCTTCTGTAGATCATAACATGGAAAGACGGATGCCACCAATAAAGTCTAAAGTAGACTTCATACACAAGTGTTGTGTAAGGAACCTCGAGGATCCACCTATAGGGGTCAAACCCATTGGGAGCAAATGGATCTTCAAGATAAAGAGGGACCCTGATGAGAATGTAGAGACCTTCAAAGCATGGCTCGTATCCATGAGCTACACAGAAAGAAGACATCACTTGCGATGAAACTTGCTTTATAGTGACCATACTTAAACCCATCGGAATATTGTTAACGATAGCTACAAAACTTGATTATGATATTTGAAAGATGGAAATTAAGATTGCATTACTCAATGAATACCTCAACAAGAATATTCATATGAAGTAGCTCCATGGCTTCATGGTAGAGGAATGCAAGGTGTGTAACCTATGGAACTCAATCTATAGACTCCTATAAGCTTCTTGTAGTTGGAACATCATATTTGATGAAATCATAAAGGTTATAAATTCAAATAGAATCTTGATGAACCATGTGAAAGCTTAATGGGAGTGTCATTGTGTTCATCGTGCTAAATGTAGATAAAATCCTAATCATTTGGAATGATATAAGGATGATAATAAGTGTTTTATGATCCGGATGTTCTATACCTTAAGATATGGTCTTAGGGATGCCTCTTATATCTTAGTTCTGAAGTTGTTTAGAAGCAAAGAGAAGAGAGCATCGCGACCATCACATTAGTAGTACACCTTAGACATATTTCAATTTTTCGAAAAACTCCAACGAAAGCTTCCTTCCCTTAAGATATGGTGCTGACCTATCTAATGGAATAGCACCTCAAAGAGTCGGGGATGTGAATGCCAAAGTTATATGCCCTAGTACATCAGCTACGGGAAGCTCAGTGTATGCTATATGTCTACAAAAAGCCAGATGTCTGCCATGCAGCGAGAGTAGTAAAATGTTATCAGTCCTACTATGGAGCTAAAACACTAAATTGCAGTAATAATCATCTTCAAAGGGACAAGATTTTTAAGATAGTGATATCAAAGTCTTTTCTTTAAGAAATTATGACTTTATAGATAGTGACAGGGATGTAAAAGTTGCCTGACTGGTCCGACTAATAGGTCCGGCTAGTCTAGTCAGTGGAGTGGCCGACCGAGTACCGACTAGATACACGTGTCGATCAATTTTTTGCTTGGAAATACCATATTATTATATGTTTTGCTTTTTTTATAAGCAAACTTATTATAATATGCTTAGTGTCTTATTTAAATTCAAATACTTTTTTATTTTATTATAATAGTATAAAAATGTACAAGATCTATGTAAATATATGCATAAAAATGAGTTATATATTTAAAATAATCATAAAATTCAAAGTCGATTAAAGTCCGACTAAATCCGATTAGTCGTCCGATTGCCGATTAATCCTTAGTCAGTGACCCAACCGACCGAGTACCGGCTACCGACTTTTGCAACCTTGGATAGTGATCTAAAATGTCTTTCCTACAGATCCCTTACTAGATTTAAGCTTGTGTCTTAATCTAAGGAGATAGAGATCTCCATGAACAAGGGTATCACTAACTGGTTATAATAACTATCAAGTCATTGTGACAGAGGCATAATAACTACTTTAACAAGATTGAGTATCGGTTGCATAAGATGCAATGTTCGCACTAGATGCGAGCACTGTTACTGGGGGATATGCAAATCTGTAAAAGAACTTGGCATACTCTCTCGGGAACAGAGTGACTAGTCAGCGTACATAGTTATTTTTCTAAATAACATATGATTAGCACATTAGTGTGGATTTAAATATTAGCCCATTAAATGGCTCTTTGGGTTAGTGGGAGATTGTTGGACATGTGAGCCCACGACAAGCCATTATGTAATAAATATTATTGCAATTCACCCCTTAATCTGAAATGAAGAATAATTCATTTGTATAATAGGTCCCATAGTACAATTAGGGTATTGTATCATGGTCATCTTAATGATCATACAACTGTTGATTCAAACGTTGAATCATAGAGGTTGGTGCTTGGATGATAAATGATGACTCATCAAGCACCGTCAAATGATTGTTAAGATATAATCTCCATCCTGAGAAAGATACGACAATCCTTCTCTAAAGGTTGATATCTGACCAATCTCTTGATGCAATTCCTCTAGATAGGAATAGAGATTCAGAGGTGTCAGATAAGTTCGGTCAAAGAATTGACTTAATGAGATCGAGATAACCAAGACCTATGTCATATGCTATCACAATATAAGCATGCATCCTCTGACCGGAGACAGATGTATTGCTATATGTCTAAGTATGTTCATTTGACAGATCGATAGGTCGATGGCCTAATCAAGGTCTATAAACCAGCGAGCTAATGTGCATTAGTGCATATGAGTAAGATATGATCTCTCAAAGGGATCATACAGGATCATTACTAAACCGGAAGACATGAGCTCCCTCATAAGGTATTAGGTGCGAATAAATTCCATGCACGGTTGCCTTCCTTAGGAAGCATGACAAGAATATGTAGGTATGATATATGCTTTTGGAAAGTATATGATCGATACCAACTCCAATGATCGAAATGAGAATCTTAATGATAAAACCTTGAAGAAACAGTCTAAAAGTAATCTAAAACTTCAAGTTTAATCTAGGTCTTCCAGTATGCAGGATGTACGGGTATTAGTAATACTCGAGAGTGATGTGATCATAAATGGTTGTATAACCATGAAGCTTCCATTCCGATGGACTGATGAAACAGGTTTGGATTTTAGTGACTCCTAACAGTAGAGAAGTAATCTAGTTTTAGTCAAATTGTTGGGCATTGATCTGAATATGATTCAGATGTAACAAGAAGATTAGATCGGCTTTGATTTAATCAAATATCTTTGAGAGGTCCCCGAGATCTGGATTTGGGATATAATCTCAATATCCAATTCATTATACGGAGAACATACAATTGTCATGTCCTTATCTCTAAGTATTTACGGAGAAAGCGCATTATTCTTGAAAGAGTTCAAGAATAATTCCATTGTTGAATAGTGTATCTAAGCATTGGAAAATTGATAATTAAATATGATTTAATTATCAGAAATAATATGAATATGATTCATATTATTTAGATACATGAGAATGGAGATCTAATATAATTAAATATTATTTAATTGTCAAGGATATGAATAATGTGGATATCACAATCCATATTAATCATATATATTATAAATATGATTTATAATATATTAGAGAGAACTTATTGTAAATAGAGGGATTTTTACACCCATAACCCTGAGTACTAGATAATCACGAATTACACCCCAAAGCCTGAATAAATGCTTCGTTTTACACCCATAATCTTCTGTTAGTTGAGTTCATTAACTCAACCAGATGATTGAGTTAATCTAACCAATCTGTGATCTAATGGTTGGGATTTGATCAAAAAAAAGGAAAATTTTCAGATGGACTTGCAGTCTTGCAGGTGCAGGGAACGGGGAATGAAGATGGTAAGCAGCGGGGGAGGGCTTCGATACGGGGGCTTGCAGGGCACGAAGGCTTCGACGCGGGGGCTTGCAAGGCTTCAACGATGAATGGAGGATGGCAGGCAGGCGGGGCTTGCAGAGGTCAATCAGGAGGGGGTCCCTTGCAAAGGTTGACGATGACGGGTTGCTTGTAGATCGACGACGAGGGGGGTTGCAGAGGTGGGGGTGCTTGCAGAGGTGCGGTGTGTGTGTGTGTGGGGGGGGGGGGGGGGGGGGGGGGTTGCTTGCATATCGACGGCGGCAGGGGGGTTGTAGAGGTGCGGGGTGGTGCTTGCAAATCGACGATGGGGGAGGGGGTGCTTGCAGAGGTGGGGGTGCTTGCATATCGACGGCGACGGGGGGTTGCAGAGGTGCGGGGGTTGCTTGCAGATCGACGACGAGGGGGGGTTGCAGAGTGCGGGGGGAGGGCTTGCAGATCGACGGAAAGGGGGGTTGCAGAGGGGGGCGATCGAAGTGAGGCCTTCCGGAGGTCGCCGGGTGGGGTGGGGGTTGCAGGCGAGGTATGGGGGCTAGCTTGCACATCGACAGCGGTGAGCGGACAGCCTGCGGCGGTGGTGACCTTACAGAAGGCGGAGGCTCTTGCGCGTGACGGTCGCCAGCCCCTCCAAAGTGTTGAAGAGAGAACGAGATGGCAAGATTTGCAAATAAGAATGAGTATTAGGGGTAACTTTGTCTTTTTTTTAACAGAAATTGTCAAATATAACGGGCACCTCAAACGAGACATAACACAGGGTTATGTCATGTAAGAGTTAAGCATTACCCGGAGTTTCTCATGTAATTCACGATTATGCAGGGTTATGATTGCTATTATGAAATTACTCAGGTTTATGGGTGTAAAAATCCCTAAATAGTATTTAGAAATTAAATATTGATGTCAATTGGATTCACATTGGACAATTAATGGAAAAATACAATTTGCATTTTATGTTGGATGTGTGAATATGATTCACAATTTTTTAATGGCATGATTGCAATTGTCACAAAATTAATTTGGAATTATTTTTGTGAATTAATTTGCAACGAAAGTTGTTACAAATAAATGAATGATTATATGAGATATTAAATCTCACATAATTGGAAGGAGAAGCCACCTTCCTAAAATAGAGGGTGGATGGCCACCCTTGACTATTTCAATGTGGTCGTCCCCTCCATATATGGAAGGTGGCTAGCCTCCTTCATAATCATTCTATGTTAATTGATTTAATCAAATTAAGTTATTGATGATAATTCAATATATTCAATTTGATTTAAATTAATTGTTGTTGCATTTTTATGCAACAATCATAGCCATTGAATAAAAACACAAATCAATCTCAACTATTGATTTGTGTTGCACATTGATTGTGATCATGGTCCATGGACTTCCAAAATACTATAAAAGATGAGGCAACCCCAGCTCTTCTTTTTTACAACACAACTCAAAGAGAACTCTCTCTCTCTCATTCTCATCGCATGTCACATCTCTCTCTCAAGTGTGGTTGTCTACCCCTTGTACTAGAGAGAATCGCCGTCGTCGTCGTTGCGTCACCGTGTCGTCACTTCGACCGCTTGTGGATCTCTGTCTTCCTCGATGCTCCTTGCATGTGAAGAAGACTTCATATTTCGTGAGACAAAATCAGGAGATTCGTTGCTTGGATCTTCATCTTGGAAAGCGAGAAGCACGCATCTCATCAACATGTTCGCAAGTGTCACCTGCGTCGGGTCGGACTTGAGACAGGTGATCTCTTCCCTTCGAGATTACGATCGCAACCACATTTCAATAGATATTCTTATATCTAGTTTGTGGTTTTGATGAACGATTAGAGAAGTGTTCTCAAATCATGTGGTTTCATCTCTTTAAATTTTTTAAATTCCGTTGCCCCGAGCAACTAATATGACTAGTCGCTTCCGATCGCATTGGATGCGATCTTCGCTCCTCCGTGATGCGCTTAAGGCTTTTCCAATAGCCTTCAGGCATGTACGTGCCTGGAAAGGAGAGAGAGAAAGGGGACGCCACATGGCATGCAGGAGAGCGGCCACATGGCATGCAGGAGAGCGGCCACGTGGCGGCAAAAAAATAAAAGTAAAATAAAATAAAAATAAATAATAATAAGGAATAAAGGAGGGGTGACACGGGGCGGCTCCAAGAGCTATCACGTCACTCCCAGGAAATTCGAAAATAAAATTCAAAGAATATTCAATAAAAAAATAATAAATAACGTCAAATCTAAATGTGATCTGCATGAAAGTCGATCGTTTCGATGAGATCTACAACTGTCATGAAGAGATCAAAAATATATATGTACAAAACGTATTTTTGTACTCTATAGAAAATAAATTACATGTATTTTTGTATTTTGTGAATTTTTTTATTTTAATTAGTGAATTAATTTATATACAATATACACATAAATAATCTAATTTTTATGGATTTTTTATAGGTTAAAAAACTATAGAATAAAATCAACAAAGACAAAATATGTGCAAAACATACAATGCCAGATTTTTTCGTTTTATTCTGATTTTCTGATTTTTATGAGTTTTTATCCTTTATGCCAACTTAGTTAATTAATAAAAGAATATAGTAGAGAAAGAATTAGGTTAAAATAATTTATTTTTGTACATAAAATAATAGGCTCAAATAAGGTCAAACACAGGTTATTTAATTATATATTTTAACCTTTATTTCAGCATTGTTGATGAGTGTTAATAAATCAATTTTAGGGGATTTAATTAATGATTTAGTAAGGGAATTTTGCTAAGATTTTCATATAAAATAGATGAATCATGGATTCATCAGTCAGCATGCATGCATCAGGACACAGTGCTCCCTCAATCTATTCAGGAATCATGCCAAAGGATGAGGTTATCAGTTGGGGATGAATTTACCCACCTCATGGGACACATACTGTTTTTATGGCAAGATACCATAGTAACAAAACGAGATGTGCATTTTTATATGAATTCAGAGGTGATATAACGTCTCAAAAATATAGAGAGGTAACACAAAACTTGGTTCAGTGATTTCAGTCATATATCACAAAATAGACGAACTATCATACTAAAATGACATGTTCTTTGCAATAGAATATCTAATGCAGTTTGTTACAAAATCATCATCAACAACAACCAAGCCTTTCCCACTCAAAGCAGCATCAGCACATGAGTTTGTAACAGCCATAGAAATCAAATGTAATTCAATTAGTTCTCAGAAATGTAATCTAGTTCACAAAAATGTGCTTGAGGTGCATATTACAAATGATTGCTAAGATCTAAATATTCAAAGAGAAAATGGAGATTGCAAAAGGAAGCTACGATGTAATTTCAGATCAAATCAGATGCTATGAAAAGCATATCTATATATCTCAAACACTCTACTTCCCATATTTTTCGAGAAAATTCCTTGTGATAATCGAAATCGTGGGTGCTTCCAATTATGACAGAAATAAATTGGTTAAATCCCTTTAACATGTTTCCCTAGTATTTTTCAGTGGCTAGAATGGAAGGCCTTACAATATCTTTGGATGTGGGTAAAATGAGAATTGGTTATCCTGAAGCCTGAGGATTAAATGAGGCTTGAGAAAATGATGCGTTTAAATAGAGCATACATTACAATTTACCCTGCTAGCTGACTCGGCTATATCTATGGAGTAACAAGACCATGTCTTTTGGCATCTAAAGTAAACCTTCCCCTATAAGAATAGCCCTGAGGGTGCAACAACCAGCATTGTTTACTTGATTATAAACTTTTTTCCCTCCAAGGGTCAACTTTTTCGTTATGCTTCTCTAAGTTGCAAAACCTCGTCTTTTACTATTCATTATAGTATGTGTATGTTTTATGCAAATGATGCAAAAGATAATTCCCAAGCCATTTATTGATCTGAATTCTTCATCAAGGATTTTTGTTAAAATTATACTATCTTTAACTATTCGTGCTAATATGCCTGCATTTATGCAAATGATGCGAAGGATAATTCCTAAGCCATTTGTCGATATATATTTTCATCAAGGAAATTTCGAAGTTAAAAATTTCTGCTACCTTTATGTTAATTCTCCCATGGATGAGTTTAACAGCTTAAAACATGGACAATCCTTGTCCTAAAGCCATCATCCACAACCATTTAGATTACAAAAGGAAGAGAGTAAAAAAGAGTGGCAGATACGAATCAGGCGTTTACATGGGAAAGGTAGTATAATTGCTACACTATCCAAAAGGTGTATAAATATTTTGTTTCCACTGTTTGGCAAAGTATCAACTCATCACCAGTCTCAAACTCGGGTAAATGAGAAGGGTTGCATTAGGTAGCCGACAACCAACGTAAAATAATCGGAGACAAATTCCTAAATAGTATTTTTAAAAAATACTATTTAGTAATTTGCCTCAAGATAGTAGGATCTCTTCAACATGAATTTAAGCAACCATTTAGATTTCATTGGTGCATTCCCAACTAGTCACACGTTGCATCGCCCGAATGCAATGAGAAATTACAAGGGTCGCAACATCGCTGCCCGGATATAGTTCAAAATTTGCAAGGACTGTCGCATGGAGAACGCATGCGAGTAAATATGCTAGTTTGGTTGCATCACTGCCTGGATGAAGTTCCAATTTTGCAAGGATTCTCGCATGATGGACGCATATGAGAAAATAGGTTAGCCCAAACGAGGTCGCAAAAGAAGTTGAAAATAGGTAATTGGAATATTGGCAGTTTCACTGGTAAATCGATGGAGAAGTAGATACGATGGAAAGAAGTAAGATCCAGATATTATGTCTCCATGGGATAAAATGAGTTGGAGAGAAAGCAAGGGAGATCGAGAAGATATGCTTTAAATTATGGTATTCAGGCAAAGAGATAAGCAGAAATGATGTTAGAGTGGTTATTAATAAGAATTTGAAGGATAGTGCGGTTGAGGTGCAAAGATTTGAGGATCTGATTATTTTGCTAAAATTGGTGCTGGAAGAAGTTATAAATGTAAGCTTGGTTTATGTGTCGCAAGTTGGTTTAGAGGAGAGGATTAAAAAAGCTTTTTGGGAGGATTTTGATAAGATTATGCAAGAATCTCATAAAGAGAGATGATTTGACTAGGTGAAGATCTAAATGGACTATTGGGAAAGGATGCTTCAGGGCATACTAATATTCATGGAAGTTGCGGCTTTGGGGATAGAAATAAAGAGGGAAAAATCATCCTGGATTTTCTAACGGCTTATAACCTTTTCACAGCAAGCACTTTCTTCAAGAAGAGCGAGGAGCATTTAATTACTTATATGAGTGGGCAGACTAAAACACAGATAGATTACTTTGCGATGAGGAGAAAAGATTGGTTGTATTGCAGAGACGGGAAAGTAATCCCAGGAGAGAGGTTGGCAACTCAACATCGCTTGCTAGTCATGGATATGCAAATAAAAGGGTTCACAAAGAAGAGGATGGTTCGCAAGATCATTAGAACTAAATGGTGGAATCTTCCAAGGTTGCAAAAATTGGTAGTCGGTACTCGGTTGGTTGGGTCACTGACTAAGGATTAATTGGCAGTCGGACGACTAATCGGATTTAGTAGGGTTTTAAACTATTTTAATTTTTTTAAATTAATTTAAATATATTAATCATTTTGATACATATATTCTTATATATTTACAAAGATTTGTACATTTTTTATATTATCACAATGAAAGAAAAGAAGTAATTGAATTTAAATAAACATTACGCATATTAGAATAAGTTTGCTTCACAAAAAGTAAAAAATATGGTATTTCCAAGCAAAAATCGATCGATTAGTCGGCCTAGTCAGAGTTAGTCAATACTCGGTCGGTGACCCCACTAACTAGACTAGTCGGGCCAGTCGGTGGACTTTTGCAACAGTGAATCATATAATGTATTTAGATATTTGTTTATAGATACCAAGGTTGCAGAAGTCGGCAGTCAGTACTCGGTCGGCAGGGTCACTGACTAAGGATTAATCGGCATTCGGGAGAGTAATCGGATTTAGTCGGGCATCAATCGGCTTGGAATTTTTTTATTATTTTAAATATATAAATTAATTTTTATAACATATACTCTCATTTATACTCATATATTTAGTAGTTTTAATATTTTTAAGAGCATAAAAAATAGCAAGAGAAGGAAAAAAGAAGCAAGTTAAGAACAAAATGTTTGGCACATAGTACAAGTAGATGTTCAACAATAAAAAAACAATTACAACATGCCCAAAAAGTAATACAAGCAAAAAGTAAAACAAGTGTCATAAGCCATTGGATTCAATTCTCAATGTAATCATCCAAGTCCATCTCTTTTTCTTCATCATCGCCTTTTTCTTCTTCATCATCGTCGTCATCTTCTTCTTCTATATCCTCAAGATGTAGCTCCTCCTCCTCATTCATCGGCGCAACATTGGAGCTTGACGATGAAGCTCCCCTTCCACGTTCACCTCGTTGGCTCCTTGGTTCCAAGTTCTCTTCGGCACCACTGACGTGTGCTACAACACCCCATGTCAATCCGAAACCTGGAAAAACCTCCTCATCATGAGCATCAACATCACCGGTCCATTCAGCCATGTGTGCACAATCACGAGATGACAGAGGATCTCTCTCTTTCTCAGCTCAAAGTTCCTGCAGGTTGGAATTGAAACCCACATACACAAGATCGTTCAGCTTATTCGTCTCCAACTTGTTTCTCTTCTTGGTATCGATCTACAACAACAACAACAAAGCCTTTTCCCACAATTAAGTAGGGTCGGCTACATAGATTCTTCGCCTCCATTCAGATCTATCTTGGGTCAATCTCGAACTTATATCCAAAAAACTAAGATCCCTTCGTATAGTCTCTTTCCAACACTTCTCGGGCCATCCTCGCCCTCTCTTAGCCGGCTCAACATCCCAACACTCGCATCTCCTAACCGGTGCATCAGTTGACCTTCTTTGCAAATGACCAAACCATCTTAAGCAGTTTTCTCGCATCTTATCCTCGATCGGAGCTACACCAACTTTCTTTCTGATTGCATCATTCCAAATCAGATCTTTACGTGTATGTCCACACATCCATCTTAGCATTTTCATTTCTGCTACAGCCATTCTCTGCACATGTCTACGGTTCACAGGCCAACATTCAGAACCATAAAGCATAGCAGGTCTCACGGCTGATTTGTAAAACTTTCCTTTAATTTTTAAAGGAATTTTCTTATTACAGAGAACAGCGAAGGCTCCACTCCACTTTAGCCAACCTGCATTTATTCTATTAGTAACATCTCCATCAATTTCCCCGTCATGTTGCAAAATAGATCCCAGATATCTAACAGAATCTCTCTTCTGAATGTTATCGTCACCAATCTTCACCTCGATTCATTCACCATTGCTTCCATCAAAGGTGCATTCCATATATTCCGTCTTAGCCCTACTTATACGAAAACCTTTAGTCTCCAATGCATGTCTCCAAACCTCAAGCTTCTCATTTACTCCATCTCTAGTCTCGTCAATCAACACAATATCATCAGCAAATAACATACACCAAGGTAACTCATCTTGAATGTGACTTGTCAACTCGTCCATAATCAAAGTAAAAAGAAATGGACTCAAAGCTGAACCTTGATGTAAACCAATGTTGATATCAAAATAGTCAGTCTTCCCCGTCGAGGTCCTTACACAAGATAAAGCCCTATCATACATATCCTTTATGAGATTAATGTATAGGACAAGTACTTCTCTCTTCTCCAAAACTCTCCACAGTATCTCTCGTGGGACGGAATCATAAGCCTTCTCCAAATCAATAAAGATCATATGGAGATTCATCCTTTTAGCTCTATAAATCTCCATTGTTCTCAGCAAATGGATGGCTTCAATAGTTGAGCGACCTGGCATGAATCCGAAGACCTGGCGTGAATTCTTGGTATCGATCTGAAGACAAAAAATTTTAACTGTATTTTTTTTAGGCTCAAAAAAGGGGGAAACACTCGTTGATGCTCCCCCCAGCATTATATATCAATTACTCATTTAAATTTTACTATTACTACTCGAATCGGGTAGGTGGAGTGGAGCCTTTACCGAGCAAATGCACTCCAGTTACGCTCACATCCCGATGATGAAGACGTCAAGCTCAAGATTTTGATAGCCATAGCTTTCAAATGAGGCATGTCATCTCTATGATTATGCCACCAATTAGCTATTAGAATAGAGAAACGGTCAACATAATAAAATAAAGGGTTTTTATCATTTGTGTCCCTCTAAGATATTGCAATTTCAGTTATGCCCCTCCCTCTTTCGGAATATCAGTTGTGCCCCTACCTTGGAAAATTCATAGTTCTGCCTTTCTGTTAAGGTAAAGCAGGGGCATAACTGATATTACAAAAGGGCAGGACTATGAATTTTGCAAGAAGGTAAGGGCACAACTGATATTTCAAAAAAGGAAGGGGCATAACTGAAATTGCAATATCTCAGAGGGGCACAACTGATAAAAACCCTAAATAAATGATTAACGTTAATAGAAAACAATGACTGAAATACCTGGATCATAATTGACATCATTTGTCATCCTTTGTCTCACAACTAAAGGCTTGCCAAAATCTTCACGACCAAGTCTATATGCCGGAAGCTCGTCCTTGGTAATTGCATCTTGTATATCCAAATCTGGATAAATTTTTTCCATGCACTCCTTAAACCCTCTCCTCACCACAACATCTGGATCACAATGAGACTCAGTGTAGAAGAAAAATGGATTCAAGTAATAAGCTGCTAGATGCAATGGAGTATCGAGTCTCCCTTTAGTCTTGGAGGTAACGGCATCCACAAAAAAATTATAAGATGACTCCACGCCATTGAATGTTGCAATTATTTCCCCTTGGCCTCTTCAAGTCCTCCGTAGACAAAGCCCATTGATGGGCGTCAATCTGCATCAACCACACGTAATAAACGAACCAACAACAACAACAAAGCATGTTCCCACAATTAAGTAGGATCGGCTACATGGATTCTTCGCCTCCATTCAGATCTATCTTGGGTCAATCTCGGACTTATATCCAAAAAACTAAGATCCCTTCGTATAATCTCTTTCCAACACTTCTTGGGTCGTCCTCGCCCTCTCTTAGCCGGCTCAATATCCCAACACTCGCATCTCCTAACAAGTGCATCAGTTGACCTTCTTTGCAAATGACCAAACCATCACGTAATAAACGAACCAATGGAGTGAAAACTCTTATAGCATGTGTTGTATGGTTCTAGAACGTAGGGTTGGATACAATGGAACTCGCTGCTTCTCCCTTCATGGTCTTATACCACTTGCAGCTTCTCCATTCTTTTGAGGAAAACATCAATCTCAGCTTGTCTTTCTTCTCATTTAGGCTCTCAAGAGTGAGAAATGTGGTTGCAAATCTTGTTTGGTTGGGCCTTGTAATGTCCCTCTTGCTGGTGAACTTGTGCATCAAGCTTAGAGTTTTGGTGTGAGAGTAGATGAACACCGTAAGCCTCTTCGCCTTTGTGATTGCACTCCTCACCTTTGTCTCTCTGCTTATCTCCTCCAAAGCAAGATCAATGGAGTGCACAGCACATGGCGTCCACCAAATCTGTGGATATTTGGTGACCAACAATCTTCCTGCTGCTACATTGGCGGATGCATTATCCGCCACAATTTGAACCACTTTATCCACTCCCACTTCATTCAAGCACTCCTCCACCAACTTACAGATGTATTCCGCACTGTGAGCCCCATCTAAAGCACATATGGGCTTTAAAGATGAAGTCCCCAAGGTGCAATTGACACAAAAAATGTTGATGCTCCTTCCTCGCTTGTCCGTCCACGCATCAGTCATCAAAGAGCATCCCGCTGACGTCCACGTATCATAATGACATTGCAAGCCATCATGAATCTCCGTCATTGTCTTCTTCAAAGGCGGACCACTAAGCTCGTACCTCGTGGGAGGCTTTAGTCCAGGCACGTACTTCCCAATCGCCTCCACCATCTGCAAGAAGTTCTTTGTCGTCAAAGCATTAAACGGAATCGCCGATGTATATGCCCATTTGGACGTACGATGTAACCATGTCACGATGATCCTTGGAGAATGCATCCTTGATGGTCATCTGACGTGATGACCCTTCCATTGCGACAGTCTACTACAAGGATTCAGAGACTCGTGATCTCTTCGCCGAACCCACATCTCCAGTGATATCAACTTCCTCTCTCATTTCAAGAACATCAGCGACTTTCTGGGACTTCTTCCTGGCAACATCATCAAGGTATGCAATCATCTTCTACTTCGTTCCCTCATCCACCTTAGGACATGCAGCTACATTCCCTCTTCGATGTGCTAGATGTTGCTTGAACCTATATACACCACCCTTGACAATCTTCTTGTACAATCTGCAAGTGACTGTATTTGGATCTTTACGGTTCGTAAGGTAACCGTATTTCCATGCAGGATCAGTTGATCCCGGCGGCACATAAAAAGATGAGTCGCTACCGGAAGCGACGTTCGCTGGAGGTGTAGCCATCTACAGGGTAAACAAACTCACAATTTAGGCAATCAACAAACACAAAAGAATTTCCAAGTAGAGCAAATTGAACTTATAAGTTAAATGAAGATATTAACTAACAAATACACCAATGACAAGTGACAACCATAAAAGAATTTCCAAGTTGAGCAACATATAACTTAAGTTTATAGGAATGTTTTATCTTTATGTAAATATGATAGGAGAATTCTTGGATGCATTAGAGAGTTACATACTTAGTAGTACTAATGAGGACTAAAGAAGGCTCATCAATATGAAGCATGAAGGGGTAGACCCTCCATTCTGCTTAACCGAAAAAAACTTTGAGAATGAAGATGAATACCAAAAAATATAGCAATGATGTATAGAGCAAATGTTGGTATTTTAATCATTTAAATGCAAGAAAGTGTTATGAAAAAAAAATAAAGATATATGGGCATGGCGTTAAGCTGTTGAGACTGCATTCTCATTATAACTAATCCAATCCTATCCTCACTGAGACTGCATCAACTACATGGATTCATTGCCTTTAAACAGATCTAATCCTCCAATCATGCTCATTCTTAGACTTGGAGATAAACTAATTTAAATCATACATCTATTCTAACATACAACTTAAGTTCAAAAAAATTGATTAGGGCATGCTCGATTCATATAATAAAGATATACAAAGAAAAAAAACGAAAAATAAAAACTCAAACCTGAATCCTGGGCGGCGAGTGATGTTGATGCGTCATGACTTGGGTGAGCGGCGATGACGCAACGAGGCGGTGAGGCGACGAGAGGGAGGTATCGCCTTTAAGAGCTAGGGCAGCGGGGGTCGGGAGCTAGGGCAGCAGGGGTTGGGTGCTAGGGCAGCGAGGGTCGAGTGCGAGAGAGGAGGGTGGAGTTTCTGTTCGAAATGTTCATTCCAATTTATTCGGGTAATCGGGTATTTTAGGATGCCCGATCTTCCATGCAAAAAACAGCCGATTACTCGGCCGACTACACCGATAACTCGGCCGAGTAATCGGGTCTACCCGATTATAGCCCGACTTTGCTTATTCAAGTCGGGTACCCATCCGAGTCGTATAGTCGGGCCGACTTTTGCAACAGTGGAATCTTCAATTGTCGCAGTCAAGCTTCAAGGAGAATGTTTTAGAAGACTTGTCTTCAGATTGTAACAAAAGTGCAAACAAGAGGTGAGAGGCGGTAGCATGGCATCTTATATACTAAGGGTAGCCGAAGTGATGCTAGGTGAGTCTAAAGGAGTTACTGGCTCAAAGAAGGCTTGGTGGTGGAGTGGTGCAGTGCAAGAAGCTTAAAATAAAAAGAGCTTGCTTTAAAGTTATGTATAAGAATAGAACAGATGAAACTGTGACAAACTATAAAATAACGATGAAGTAAAGAAGGTTGTAAATGAAGCCAAGTCAAAAGATTATGATGTTCTGTACAAAAAGCTTGACTCGAAGGAAGAACGGAATGGAGAGATATTTTCTTGCTTTTCTCTTATATATTTTCTATTCCTTTAATCCTCATTATTTAATTTACCCAACGGGTCTCTCCTCCATATAAGAGAACCATAGGGCCTCATGAGAATGCATCCATTATCTTCCCCTGACATGGTATCAGAGAGATGGTCCTAGACCAGAATTCCCATACCCCACCGTACCCTACCCCTACCGTTGACGCACCTCTCTCTCTGCGTCGTCGCACCTCCCTTCGCGGCATGTTGCCATCGCAACCTCTCTGTTGTGATAGAAAGAGAACTTGTTTATTCACGGAGCCCAAGGATTCTCTTATATAGAAGAGAGAAACCCTAATGTGTAACTTATATACTCTGGAAAGAAGAAATGTAAAATACATAAACAATGCTAAAACATAAACTCTTTTAACACCCCCTCAAGCCAGAGCGTAGATATCAATCAAGTTCAGGTTGGAATAGAAAATCTGAAAAGGTCCTCTGGCTAGAGCCTTAGTGAGCACATCTGTTGTCTGCTCATTAAAACTGACGTGAGAGGTAGAAATGAGACCCTTCTGGATCATGTCTCTAGTGTAGTGGCAATCTACCTCGATACGATTGGTTCGTTCATGGAAGACTGGATTGTTGGCAATAAATATTGCAGCCTAGTTGTCACATTGGAGATGCATGGGAAGTGGCACCTCAATTGCTAGATCAGTCAAAACTGACCTAACCCACATCATTTATGTGATACCTTGTGCCATAGCTCTGTACTCTGATTCAGGACTCGACCGAGCTACCACTGTTTGTTTCTTGTCTTTCCACGATACAAGTAAGTTCCCATAAATACTGCAAACCCCGAAGTTGACTTTCTATCCTTGGGGCATCCTGCATAATCGGCATCTGCACAAGCTGCAATAACAAGAGATGTTCCTCGACTGAACAGAAGGCCAGTACCATGCGAAGTCTTTAAGTACCTCAAAATCATATGGACTGCAACCATATGCGTCTGTCTTGGCTGCTCCATGAACTGGCTCATTTTGCTTACTGCAAATGGTATGCCTGGTCTGGTGATAGTTACATATAACAGCTATCCTACTAACTCCATGTATCTTCTTTTGTCCACTTCATCAGTGTCATCATCATAGAGCTTCATGCTCGGGTCCATGGGAGTAGTTGATGGCTTGCATCCTGTCATACCTATCTCAGACAATAGATCTGTAACATACTTCCTTTGGGTCATCACAAGACCTCGCTGGTTTCTGGAGAACTCCAGACCAAGGAAGTAGCGGACTGCCTAGGTCCTTGGTCACAAACTGTTGACCTAAGAAATCCTTGGCTGACTTGATCCCATGTGCATTGTCTCCTGTAATGATAATATTATCATAGCGGTGATCCCCTTCTGAGACCTCTCGACAAACAAGGAGTGATCTGCAGTAGATCCCACAAACCCCTCACCCCCTGTCTGAGGGGCTATATAAGGAACCCCTCACCCCTGTACTCATTGAGGATTCTAATAGAATATCTAACCCCTTTGAGGGCTTCTTTTGTGGTTTCATCCCGCTCCGTAGGAGTAGGGTTCCACGTAAATCTCTGTGTCAATGTTTTATCTTTTTCATATTTCTTGTTCTGTTTATCAAATCGCTTCCGCATTCTTAGATTTCAACATGGTATCAAAACAATCGATTCTAGGGTTTAGCTTTTTTTGTGATATCAAAGCAGTTCAACGTTGGGTTCTTCTTGGATATTCATTTGTTTTTCTCTCTATATGTTCTCTGGAGTTGGTTCGTTTAATCACGAGTTAGAAAAAGCTAGGGTTTATGGAACCCTACTATGCTTCTCCAGATCTGGAATTCTTCCACGCAACATCATCTCTAGCATCTTCCACAACGACTCCAGCGGGATCCCTTTTCCACGACAACTCCATCCCTATTTTCAGATCTCCGGATAAGCGCCACAAGCCTTGAAGTTGATGTTATCTCCAGCAAACACAACCTTAAGCAACCGAGAGAGAAAAAAAGTAGCAAGAGGCCTCGCGCGAAGCCCCTCTAGGGCTCTGCACCACCGCCTATGCTCGTTGGCGGCATCGCGTGCTCCATCACTCCAGTGCCTCCCTCTGCCTCCTAGCAGCCTAAGACAAGCAACAGCGGCCCCATCCTCCAAGTAGTAGCAGCGGAGGCCCTTTTCATGCTCGTGCGAGGGGATTGCTGGCGATTACGGCCCAATTGGTCTCTGCCGCGCGACACCAACAGATCCGCCGCCTCAATCTCGAGCACAAGAAGCAACACACGAGGCGACACATGTGGCGCGATGTCGAAATCTTCATGCGACATCCGCTCGTTGATGTGATCTCCCTCCAGCCGCAGTTCAAAGAAGAACCTCCACGCGAAGGTCGTATGACCACCCTCCATCCAATGCGGCTCCAACAGCAGCAACGCCCTCCCTTTTTCTTCCAACGGCGGCAATGAAGAGGGTTCCCACGATGGTAACCCTATCCGAGATTTAAATCCCAAATGGGCTTCGATTTCCAACCCAAGTGGGCCGAATAGTGGACATTAAAAAAAGGAAGATAGACAAAAAGGGGGGAAAGAGGAAAGTGACTCAACGTTATCAAGCCAAATTTGGTTGAGTCAGTTTGGGCCCATTGGCCTAGATATTTTTCTCAAAAAATTGATGAAGTTTTTTTTAAAAAAAAGGCTACGTACAAAAAAGAATCCGTACGAGAAAAAAAAGAATTGTGCAAAAAAAAGGAAAAAAAGAAAAAATGAAGCACAAAAAAATAAAATGATGCAAAAAAATACATGTTTTTGTTTCTCTCAACTTGATTAATGCTCCTATTTTATCAACTATGGGAGAAAGGGGGAGTCAGAGCTAAATTCTTCAGGACATCTACACGTCCACGGCTGACAGACCGGCACTCTAGATTTCTACAAATCATCCATCTTCATTTAGCATCGACCTCTTCGTCAGGGCGTATGCTTCTTCTTTTACAACTCGATCAGTACCCCGCGTTGGACTTCTTCTGCAGCGATTCTTCTCCAAGCACGACAAAGATATGTTCCGGTGACCTGATATCGCAGCGGTTCTAAAGGCATGATGGAGATACGTTCTGATGACCTGAAAGCCGCGGACTTGTCCCCATGCGAGGTCTTCTACCAGCAACAGATATGTGGTCTTGTGATGTATCGTGTGAAGATGTGTTATACACTTTCTTTTTGTTGCAAGCTGCAGCTTCTCAGCTCCAGCTTGAGGGGGAGTGTTAGAGAATGTAATAGGTGGGTAATTGGATCTCACCAAGATCCAATTACCGCACTCAAGTTTAGCCCCACATGGATGAGCGGTGGGACTTCAGTATGTATGAGGGGCTATATAAGGAACACCTCACCCCTTGTACTCATTGAGGATTCTAATAGAATATCCAGCCCCTTTGAGGGCTTCTCTCGTGGTTTCATCCTGCTCCTTAGGGAGTAGGGTTTCGCGTAAATCTCTGGATCAATGTTTTCTCTTTTTCATATTTCTTGCTCTGTTTATCAAATCGCTTCCGCATTCTTAGATTTCAACACCCCTTCTTGTCCATCACATCGGAGAGTTTTTGAAACCATGCTCTTGGACTCTACTTAAGGCCATATATTGCCTTATGAACTTTGCATACCTTCTGTGTCTCCCCCTCAGTAGCAAACCCGATGGTTGTTGCATATAGACTTCCTCCTGAAGATCTCCATAGAGAAAAGCATTCGTCGCATCAAGTCAGTAGAGAGGCCAATCACGTGTGCCTGCAATAGAGAGAAGAATCTGACGAGTAGAATGACGAGCAACTGGAGAGAAGGTGTCCTGGTAGTCCACCCCATAGGCCTTGATAAACCCGCTGCCACTAATCGGGTCTTGTAGCTGTCAATGTTGCCATCTGCTCGGTGTTTCACAGTGAACACCCATTTGCATCCCACAATAGATGCGCCTCCTGGAGCTGAAACCGTACTCCATGTGCCACGTGATTGTAACATTGCTATTTCTGCTTCCATGGCAAGGCGACATTCACTTACTTGGAGTGCTTCCTGATAGGTGCGTGAGATTGTAACAGAAGAGAGACCCACAATAAAATTCCTAAAATCTGTACAAAGCCGCTCTAGAGATACCTGGCATGCCATGGGATATCGGGCACAAGACCGTTTGCCTTTCTGTAAGGCGGTAAACCATCCTAGGTCATTGTCTGTTGGTGGTTCCTGCTCAACCTGAATATTTGCACGGTCATCCGGCAAACAATTAGTTCCATCAGTCATAACCAAGTGTTCAGGATTTATCTGGGACGTGCTGGATGCTAGGGAAGGCACTGGAACATGGATAGCTAGTTGAGGGATCTGAGGTGGTGGTGGTGGAGATGGTGATGGTGGTGGAAAAACAACAGTCTCATCAGACTCAAAGTAGCACAAGCAGTCAAATGTAGGAGAATAGTCATGATGGACTCAAAGAAAGCGACATCAGCACTAACATAGTATTTGCTACAAAAAGGATCAAAACAACGATATCCCTTCTGGGTACGTGAGTACCCAACAAACATGCATTTGACAGCTCGAGGAGCGAGTTTGTCGTGACCAGACCGTAATATATGAACAAATGCCACACAACCGAAAACACGTCGGGTAAGAGAGAATAAATACTTATCAAGAAGACAATGGCAAAGGGAGCTTTTTCACCCAAAACTGTGGCGGCATTCAATTGATAAGATAACATGCCGTCAATACAGCATCGCCCCAAAAAGAATGTGGGGCACGACTCTTGATAAGTAGAGTCCTGGTCATATCAAGAAAGTGACGATATTTGCGTTCAGCCACACAATTCTGTTGAGATGTATGGGGACAAGACGTTTGATGGATAAATCCATGTGCTTGGAAGAAACGATACAAGTTTGTAGAACATAATTCAAGGGCATTATCAGAACGAATAAATTTTGTTGAAGCAGAGAAGACATTCTTTAGTTCAATAACAAAATTATGAATAATACTGTTGGACTCAAATTTCTGCTTCAAAAGAAACACCCATGACAATCTAGAAAAGTCATCTACGCAAACAAGATAATATCATGGCCCTAATGATCAGGCACATGACTTAGACTCCACATATCAAGGTGAAACAAATCAAACAGACCATGATTACGACTCTGACGACTCGAAGAACTAGACCTGTGATGTTTTCCGGGTTCACGCGACTCGCAATTAAAAGTAGACTTAACAGAGACTCTAGGAATAAGACGACAAATCTTCTGCAATGGAAGATGAACAAATCGAAGATGTCATGTATAAGGAGAGATTGATCCTGTAGAGAGAGATGTGGCACCTACATAACGAGATTGAGACAAACAGTATAGGCCTCCGTGTTCACGGCCACATCCAATCACCCTGCCCGAGAGTATATCCTGAAACACAAGAGAATTAGGGTCAAATATCGCACGACAGTGTAAATTTTTGTAATCTGGCTGATGGATAATATATTCATAGAAAAAGATGGTGCATGAAGAACATTCTGTAGATGTATGGTTGGCGTCAAACAAACCTCCCCTTGTCCAGTAATGGGGATTGAGTTCTATCAGCAATAACAACGGATCGACCAGGCTTAGCAAGTTTGTATGTGCCAAATTGAAGTCTATCCTCGCACGAATGATGTGATGCACATGAATCCATGATCCATTCCGAAGAGTCTGGTCTGGAATTACCAGAAAAATCATGAGTAGTACATGATGTGGAAGCAAAAGCCGCAATATCTGATGAGTGGGAGCCTGTGAAGTTTGTTGCTGGAGGCATAATCTCTCGAAGCCGAGCAACGAAATCCTTGTATCGATAATCAGAAGTAGAAGGAGTAGTCAGCTTCTGCTCTGCAACCCTAGTTGATCGTAGGTACCCGTACTTTGAGTAGCACGTCTCCTCTGTATGGCCTGATCGATGACAGTAAGAGCAGGTCTGTATTGGGCGAGATCCACCTCTTCCTCTGTTAGAAAAATCGGAAGCGGAAGCGTAAACATGGAAAAGATAAACAATAAGAAGAACATCGGGATTTTACGTGGAACCCCACTCCATAAGGAGCGGGATGAAACCACGGGAGAAGCCCTCAAAGGGGCAGATATTGCATTCCTTTTCTCAATGAGTACAGGAGGTCTGGGGCTCCTTATATAGCCTCTCCAGAGCCTCCAAGTCCCACCACTGGACGATGTGGGACTAAACACTGGATGGGGTAAATGGATCTCCTCCAGGATCCATTTACCCTTCTACAACACAATGGGCGCACTACCTAATACTCCAACACTCCCCCTCAAGCTGGAGCATGCAATGCTCAGCTTGGACAAATATAAAGAGACTCAACTCAACGCTACAGGACACTACGGACAATATCAACCCAACGCGCACATTGCTGCAGTCGAGGACGTTGCTTCTCATGCCGTGCAGGTGAGGAGGACGAACGGGCTGGAGTGTGAGTCAACTGAAGACTCGGAATCTGACCATCGAGTCTGAACTTGCGCCTGAAGTCTCCTCGTCGGAGAACTGGGTCTCTCCCATCTGGCTCAAAAAATGGTGCACTGCTCTGGTGCACCTATGATACCACATGAAAACCCTTGCCCTCAAGGGAATGGTCCTCTGCTCTGGAGTCCCTATGGCTCACATGAAAACTCTGGCCGAACAACAACAAGAATGATGGGGACCTCAAACTGATGATGGCAACATATGCACATCTGAAATTGACAGCACACTCATGCGTGTCTGAAACTGAAGGACTCGGAAGACAATCGTCGAGTCTGATCAACTGTAGAGTCTGGAATCTGATTGGTCTGGAAATCTGCATCAATCTGGATCTGAAATCTGGAACAACAGACCTGTGACTCTACACATATACTCCCCTTTCTCCCATACTTGTCATAAAACATGGATGTCGACCAAGTTGGGAGAAGACAACAATGATGGGGACAAAAAATAAACCATTTAGCCGATCACAACTTTATCGACTTTTCAAAACGTTCATCAATTTTTTTTCTTTTGGTTATTCTCTCTCTCTCTCTTTTTTAATAGCCATCACAAAAATATTTTTTTCAACTAAGCCGTTCACCATTTTTTTCGGCTTTTGCAACATTTTTTTTGAAACTGCGTACGACTTTTCTTTGTACGCGGTTTTTTTTCAACAGCGTACGGCTTTTTTTTGTGTACGCGCCTTTTCAAATTCCCCTCTCTTTTTTGAAAGACGGCCCAAATTGAACCCAAACCTTTGCACCTCTCTCTCTCTCTCTTCCCGGCCAAACAGGCCTTACAAAAAAAATCTCTCTATCTCTCTTTTTTTTTAAAATCCGGCCCATACACTTGGGCCCATAGATGTATTCTCCCCTTCCTCTCTTTTTTTTTTCTAAACACACGGCCCAACTGGCCAAGAATAATATTTTTTTTGTGGAACACGGGTCGCACTTAGGGTTCCCAATTGGAACCCCATAGAAACCCCGCCGCCCTCGATGGGGCCCCTGGAGAGGGAGCGTCGTCATCGCGCGCGAGGCATCGGGAGGGAGGAGCGCCGCCAAGTAGGGGAGGAGGAGCGCGCGATCGGAGAGGCATAAGGGATGGAGATACGCCGCTGCCGCCGCAGGTATCTGAAGATGGAGAGGTGCAGCGCAAGGTCGAGGGCTCGGGGGCCTGAGCGCGGGGGCGCTTGGGCAACTGGAGCGGGGGCTGCGTCATTGAAGGAAGCGCTGAGATCGCTGGAGGGAGTGCCTGTGGTTGCGCAGCGAGCGGCTGGGGAGACCTGTGTATGCGCGACCTGTGTTGACGCTGGGTTCTGGAGGTCATGTGAGAACGGGAGGATATTCCTCCGCCTGGAGGTGCGCTCGCTCAAGATCATGGACAAAACCTGGAGGTTGATGACGCCAACTTGGAGGCTGATGATGCGAGGATGCCGCCAACATGGAGTGTTGCGGCCTTGACTCGGGCAACTGCGAGAATACCAAGGGGAGTTGCGATGCCGCTTGAGGAAGCGCCTCCCTAGGATCGAATGTAGCGCATGGCTGGACCCGCTGATGGAGAGGTGCCGCTGGGAGGCACTGCTTGCGCGCACGGCGATGTGGGTTGATCTGGGCTTGATCGCGAGCGCCTGGGCAATGGAATCGGGCGCAACTGGGAGGTGCCGCCTGGGCTGCTAGGGTTGCGTGCCTGAGGTTTGCGCACATGGGGGCGCCGCCTGGAGAGGTGCGTTCGCCTGGAGAGGTGCGTCGCGCCTGGGGCTTTGCGGTCTTAGGGCAAACCGCCCCGTGGAAATGCGTCGATCTTGGGCCCCTGCTCGAACAAACTCGAGATCGCCTGGGTCGCCTGGATGCAATCTGATGCCGCCGCTGGGTTCCCAATTGGAACCTGATGTCTGCGCAGGGGAGAAGGATGGGCGTTGTCGGAGGAGATCTCGCCAGGAGAAGAGATTGAAAGGGCCTGTCGCCATTCGAGGGCCAGAAATTGTGGTCGATCACGGCTGGCCCTTCAGCATCGCGTCGACGGCAGGGGCCTGGAAGATGAGAGCTTTGACGGCGGAAATTAGGGTTTCAAAAATGAAATCCTATAACATAAATCCAGCCGTATAACAAGAATCACGAGCACGAACCACAGATCTCCAACATAAAACGAATCTCGAACATATTACAAACGAACATAAAAAAAAACCCTCGAGAATCGACCCGCTCTGATACCATGTTAGAAAATCGGAAGCGGAAGCATAAACATGGAAAAGATAAACAATAAGAAGAACATCAGGATTTTACGTGGAACCCTACTCCGTGAGGAGCGGGATGAAAGCACGGGAGAAGCCCTCAAAGGGGCGGATATTGCATTCCTTTTTCTCAATGAGGACAGGAGGTCTGGGGCTCCTTATATAGCCTCTCCAGAGCCTCCAAGTCCCACCACTGGACGATGTGGGACTAAACACTGGATGGGGTAAATGGATCTCCTCCAGGATCCATTTACCCTGCTACAACACAATGGGCGCACTACCTAATACTTCAACATCCTCGGAAGCCACCCCTCCCACGAGTAAATCTACCCCGTCCACGTGAGGCAACCATGGTGGATGACGTCTGAGATGGTGTGGAGGAGATATTGAGCCGACTCAATCTTCGATTGGGGATATGGTGGCATCTGTCAATAACTGAGAACGGGCAACGTCATATTCTGGATTGAGTGTTGCCAAGAACACACATGTCATAACCGAAACTCTTTAAGCCTTCAATTGCTCTGGGGATGATGTCAAGGGTATGAAACTATGAAGTTTCTCAAGCACACCCCGCAGGGAAGTATGCAACACGTGAAGCGAACGGTTACCTTGTTTGGTTTTAAAAATATCACGCTGAAGCTGTAAAATTTTGGATTCATTTTTAGCATGAGAATAAGTAGCAGCAAGACGATCCTGCATTTCCTTTGTTGTGGGATGACCTAGAATGTCATTGGCAATTTCCACAGTAACCGTCACCGATAGCCAAACCTTGGCATATGCATCATCCTCATCCCATGAGGCATTGGTCCATGTCTTGTCCGCCGGTTCATCCTTGCGTCAGAAGATGCTTCTTGCCATAGTTGTGCAGCATATTCATGAACTGCATAGCCCATAATATGTGGTTTGTTCCATCCATTTTCACAATGAGTGTGGCACCTTTAAAGGCACCCTTGGATGGTGTATCGAAGCTATTTTCCGACATAACAAACAATCACAAGAACACAAAACCGATACACTCGGTATCTAGGTGATCATGTAACACGATGATTGTGTTTGTAGACTCATATCACAGCCATAGAAAGAAGAAACCAAGGTCTGATTTGAAGGAAAAATAGGATAAAATAACCCTAAAATGCAAAATCAGATCTGGCTTTCAGCAAAGAGCGTTGCTAGGGCGTCTAGTTACCAATAGGCGGCAACCTCGGAGGTTCGTCGGGCCGATGGCGACCAGGAAAGCCGCAAGCAGCGGCTGTGAACCACCTCAGGAGGCGACGAGGGCCTCTAGTTGTAGCAGTTGGTGCCGTTGCAGCTACAAGAAGGAAGCGAGCGGCTAAGGGATCCGTTGCAATTGCAGCGGGAACTGTCGGTGGCGGCGAGGGGCTCGCGAGAGCCTCCGCAGCCGCAGGAGCCGATGGCTGCACGCGCAGGGCTGGAGGCGTACGGCTGGAGGCTCACGGGGTTGCACTGAAGGCAGAAGGCACGCGAGGGATTGGAGGCACGGGCGGGAGGCACGGGGTAAGGGTGGGTAGGATTTTGGATCAGGGCTCTGATCTAGGACCGCTGCTCTGATACCATGTTGTGGTAGAAAGAGAACTTGTTTATTCACGGAGCCCAAGGGTTCTCTTATATAGAAGAGAGAAACCCTAATGGGTAAATTACATACTCTGGAAAGAAGAAATGCAAAATACATAAAACAAAAAAACATAAACTCTTTTAACACTCTGCAGACTATGTTGCGCACCGCCGCCTCCCCCTTCGTGCGGCACCCGCTCACAGTAGTCCGTGGGGGCCCTTCCGATCCCTACCCGACCCACATGGGTGGATTTTCCTCCTATTCATGACCAAATTGTTGTCTGAAATGGTCTAATTTTGACCGTAAAATGAGATTTCAGACTTATAAATCTCGTTTTCCGGCCCCAACGTGGCTTGAGGAGTAACGAGAATGATTGTATGAGTTTACACATATAACCAATCCTTCATATGATCGTGTAGACTTGCACGAATCGATCTACTTCCCCAATCGAGTTCTATTTTTCGACTTTCTTTCATCATGTCAGAAAACAAGGGTGATGTCTTCTCTTCGTCTGGTACCTTCCAGGGCCTGGCTCCCTTCGTGAAGATGGATGGGACCACCTGAGTTGTGATCCATACAGTTTCTAACCCTTATGCAGTGCAACAACAAGGAGCACATTCTGACAAAGCCAGAGCCAACGGACAAGACTAGGGACAATGCTTCGTGGAAGCAAGATAACGTGTATGCGCATATTTGGCTCTCTGAGACCCTCATCACGGAGATAGCCAATGATATTGTGAACCAGCCCACCGCCAAGGCAATGCGAGATATTCTGACATCCACTTATGTCCAATAAAGAATGAGACCAAGATTCTTCAGCTTCAGTTTGACATATACAGAGCAAAGCAGAATGATCGTCCACTACATACGTTCTACTCCTCGCTTCGTGGTATGTTCGAGAAGCTTCACAACGTTATGCCGATTACGACCTCCACAGAGCAGTAGATAGCATACAAACTCCACGATGATTGGAGTTTTCTTGGTTGCGCTTCATCCAAAGTATGACGCAGCACGAGCACGGCTCCTTACTGGGGCGACCATACCTCCCATAGAGGAGGCTTACCGTCATCTTAGGAGGCTTCTTATTCCACATGTTGCCACCACACAACATTCCTCAACGATGGCTGCTTCTCACGGCAGAGGTTTTACTCAGTTCAGATGACGTAGTCCCCTTGGCAGAGGTGGTGGATGTCAGCATGATCCATGTACCTACTATCCTCGTCCAGAATACTTTGAGGACATATGCTATCAGAAGCATGGATACCACGCATCTGCTCGAGTGGCAGAGCAGATTGAGCCTTCAAACACTACAGCTCCTCATGCAGATCCATGCCTTGATGACATTGTCTCCAGTATACAGAAGATCATGATTCTAGTGGTCGACACTACCATTATAGGATCCATAGATACTGCAGCAGCAACGAGGGCCTCTTCGAGCTCCTCAGGTATCGTATACATTTTTGCTGGTTGTAGCAGCGCATATATGACATGGTGGATCATGGACTATGATGCCTCTCACCATCTGTGTGTAGTCAGAGCTCAGTTCAGGTCTTACAGGTCTGTACCCCCTGGTAGATGGGTCGTAATTGTAAATGGGATTCACTTACCTATCACAGGACAAGGGGAAGTGCATTTGACGTCCTCCATATGTCTGCAGCAAGGCCTCAAATGTCGGATTTCGGTTTCGTTTCGGTAAGCCCAGAAAAGGAATTTCGGTGGAATTTCGGTGGAATTTCGGTGAAATGGCCGGAAATTGGGAAAACGACTTGAAACCTAATTTTTTCAAAATTTAAGATTTGTAATGTTGTTTAATCAATAAAAGAGGCATAAATACAAGTTTTTTTGCTTATAATAAGATGTTATAATGTTCAGTACCTTAAAATAATGATTTCGGTCATCATATCAATGACCGTCCAGAGTGAAATTTCATATTTCAGTACACGGTTAAATTTTGGCATTCAATTTTTCTATCAATTCTCGAAAGAATAATAATACTTTTATTTAAAAATAAAACAAGACACACACACAAACACGAATATTTTAACATGTATGCCAAAATAAATGCATAGTAGAGTTTGTGATCGTAAAATGTATGTTATACGAGACTTGGAATTTGGAAACTTGGCTCTCCAAGACTTAAGTTAGGTTGTGAATTGTGACTTGTGAAGTTGTAAGATGGAATGAGAACATATACATTATATTTATTGGGTTTAAATAGGACCCTTAATGGCCTTATTTATTACAATGGTGGTTGGAATAGTGGCTTATATTGCAATGGTGGTTGAAATAGTGACCTATAAATTCCATTTAGTGACCAAATAGTACCTATGAATATCAATAAGTGGCCTAGGCATGACATATGGTGACTTAGAACAATTTCAGTCGAAATGGACCGAAATGGACCGAAATGGACCGAAATTCCACCGAAATTCCACCGAAATCCGAGAAATCTGTGAACAATTTCCACCGAAATGGACCGAAATGGACCGAAATGACCGAAATTCGGCCGAAATTTCGGCCGAAATCCTGGAAACAGATATTATACATGGTTTCGATGTCGGTATCGCCACGAAACCGAATTTCGACCGAATTTCGGTCGAAATTCGCCGAAATTTAAGGCCATGGTCTGCAGAATGTTTTTATATGCTTTTGATTTTCAAATGAACTTGCTTTTTATTAGTCAGATTACAAAGGATCTGCATTGTCATGCCATTTTTGACCCATTTTATCTTATGTTTCAGGACATACTCAGGGGTAGGGTGATTGGATGTGGTCGTGAGCAATGGGAGCTCTACAGACTGGTCCAGTCTCCTCATGTTGGTACATATACTATTCCTACTGGACCGGTCTCACCATACATGTGGCACCTTCATTTTGGTCATCTTCCTCTGCAGAAGATGTGTCATGTCCTCCCACAGCTCTCCACGCGATCTTCCTTCCAGTGTTAGGCTTGCCAGTTTGGCAAGCATCACTGTTCTTCATTTCCATCTCGTCATAGTCAGAACAGTTCCCAGTTGTTTGAGCTCCTTCACTTAGATATATGGGGTCTGAGCCATGTCCTTGATCGCCAGGGACACCGTTTTTATCCAGTTGTTGTTGATGACTACTCTAGACTTTCTTGGCTTTCTTATCGAAGAATAAGTCTAAGGTTGGGTCTCTCATTAAATCATTTATTAATGAGATAAATAATATTTTTCCTGCTACTATCAAATATTTGCGTTTTGATAATGCCTTGGACTTTTGCAATTTGTACATCTGAGTTTCTCAGATCACTTGACATTGTACACCAGACTCGTGTGCATATACTTCTCAATAGAACGGTGTTGTCGAGCGCAAACATCGTCATTTACTCGATGTGACCAGAACCCTGCTGATTCGGAGTCGTGCTCCTCACTCTTACTGGGGTGATGTGGTTTTCACTACTTGCTACTTAGTAAAGCATATGGCATCCTTTGTTTTAGGTGAAAAGGTTCCTTTCTCGATTGTATTTCCGATAAGGATACGTTCTCCTTTACACCTCGTGTGTTCGGATCTGTGACATTTGTTCACAATATTTTGCTAGGTCGTGACAAGCTCTTCCCGAAGCTGTCAAGTGTGTCTTTTTTGGCTACTCTCGTTTCCAGAAATGATGTCGTTGCTTTGATCCGCTTCAGCGGAAATACTTTATCAGTGTTGATGTTACATTCTTTCAGTCTGTTATATATTTCTCTCATACAGGTGACAGACCGACCCCATCTGACTCTGATAAGGAGGTTTGCATGCCTCCACCTCCTACAGCTTTACCACCTCATGTACCTGCCCTACCAATTCCATCACCTCCCTCACCACCACATCCGCCGCCACCTCCAGCACCTACACATGCTCATGTGGCTACCCCTGAACCACCACCCACCTTGACTCAGTTTTTGTCACATGTGTTTACTCGCAGGTTTCGTATTGTTTCCCCTACTCGCAGGTCTTCCCCATCATCCAGCACGCCTTATAATGAGCACAATGTTTCTACCTATGGTACTATTGAGCTGTATATGCAGCAGGATTCCTTACAGGATGAGCAGGTACACTTTCAAGAGGAAAACTTACATATTCAGGAGGTGGTAGATGATCTCGATGTGCCTATTGCTCTGCAAAAGTAGAGAAGTACTTGTGCTTCATGTCCTCCTGCAGCCCAAGTTTCTTTGAGCAGACTTTCAAAGGATTTCAGAAGATTTACCGTGACACTGTCAGTTGTGGAGATACCATGGACGTATCAAGAGGGCCATTCAGGACAGTCAATGGCATCTTGCCATGGAGGATGAGATGGTCGCACTACAATCGTGTGGTATTTGAAATCTTGTTTCAGCTCCAATTAGCGCATCCGTGTCGGGTGCAAGTGGGTGTTCACGATGAAACACCAAGCAAATGACTGTGTAGACCGCTACAAGGCGAGACTTGTGGCACGTGGGTTCACCCAGACATATGGGGAGGACTATCATGATACATTCTCTATAGTGGTTAGGCATTCTACTTTGTGTATACTCTATTTGTTGCAGTGACACGGGATTGGCCCATCTATCAGCTTGAAGCGAAGAATGTTTTTCTTGACCTATAGGAGGAGGTTTACATGCAGCAGCCACAAGGGTTCGCTGCTAAGGGGGAGTGTCAGAAGGTTTGCATGCTTCACAAGGCGATCTATAGCCTTAAGAAAAGTCCAAAAGCATGATTTTAGAAGATCTCGGACTTGATAGAGCAACAGGGATTTTTGAGATCGATTATCGATCATTTACTATTTATTCAGAGGGCTCAGAAAGCTACAGTTATCATACTTGTGTATGTTGATGATATCATTGTTACAGGGGATGATGAGCAGGGCATCTAGGAAGGATTTCCTAGATCAGCAATTTGTGACCAAGGACCTTGGTAGTCTACGTTACTTCTTTGGACTAGAGTTCGCCAAGAACCAACGAGGTCTTGTGATGACCCAGAGGAAGTATGTTACAGATCTTCTCTCTGAGACAGACATGGCAGATTGCAGGATTGTCGTTGCTCCTATGGACCCAAGCAGTGTTGTAAAAGTCGGCCGACTAGGCCGACTAGTCGGTCCGACTAGTCGAGTTGGGGGGGTACCCGACTCGACTAGGCCAAGTCGGCCTATAGTCGGTCTGACCCGACTAAACGGGCGAGTCATCGGCCTAGTCGGCCGACTAGGCGGCCGATTTTTGCATAGAGAAATCCGACAACCTGCTTAGATGGGGAACCCGATAACCTGCTTAGGTGGATTTGGGGGTTACTGTCTAACAGTAACCCTAGTACCCATTCGTTCGAACCTCTCCACCCCGACCCCCCCGCGCAGGACCTCCCTCCTTCGTGTCGTTACCCCCTTGAACCAGCCCAGTCGCCGCCTCCGTTGCGTCGCCGCTCCCTCCTCCGTATTGTCAGCATCTAGACGATAACTCCTTTTGGTGTCGGTCCTCAGTCGCCCCCTCCTCCGTGCTCTCCGACCTCCGGTGACTTGGTTAGGGTTTTTTTTATTTTTTTGTTTTTTCTTGCTTGGTTTTACTTTAATGCTTGATGTTCGATATTATTATGTAGATTTTCTCTACTTGATCTTAGATGTTATTACTTGGTTTAGTACTAATTTGCATTAGAAGTTGTGGATGAACATATTAGGTACCATCTTTGATCTTAGATGTTATTACTTGGATGAACACATTGCATCGTACCATTTTTGATGAAGAAGTTGAATGATTGCTAAAATCAGTAACGTGAATCCTTAATCTTCATTTCCGAGGCTTCATGTTAACATTAAGATGACCAACTAAGAGCTTATGTTACAACTGTCCCGATGTTGCTTATAAAAGTTTGACATTGGTAGGAAAAGAAGGCTAAAGTAATAGAAGCTTCATGATTAATCATGCTACCATTGTGTACTGTTGGGAGAGAATGAAAAGCTGTTTATTATGAGAATCTTTCCCATGTACAATTTCTTCATATTTCCTTCTCGTGCTGTAATTTTTTAAGCTCTTAAAAATATTAAAACTGCTAAATATATGAATATACATGAGAGTATATGTATTAAATACTGAATTTTATATTTAAAATAAATAAAAAATTCAAAACCGACTAATGCCCGACTAAATCCGATTACTCTCCCGACTACCGATTAATCCTTAGTAAGTGACCCTGCCGACCGAATACCGACTACCGACTTCTGCAACCTTGGACCCAAGCATGAAGCTCTATGATGATAAGACTGAGGAGGTCGACAAGAGGAGATACATGGAGCTTGTCGAGAAGCTTCTTTATGTGATCATCACTAGGCCAGATATATCCTTTGTAGTGAGCAAAGTGAGTCAGTTCATGGAGCAGCCTATATAAGCACATATGGATGCTATCCATATGATTCTGAGGTATTTGACGGCCTCACCTGAACCAGTCTTCTATCCAGCTGAGGTACATTACTTACCATTATAGCTTGTGCAGATGCAGATTATACAGGGCGTCTCAAAGACAGGAAGTCTACCTCTGACTTTACAGTGTTCATAGGGAGTTCCTTGGTGTCATGGAAGAGCAAGAAACATATGGTGGTTGCCAGATTCAACGTAGAATCAAAATACAGGGCCATGGCACAGGTTAGCACAGAAATGTTGTGGGTCAGATCTGTTCTTACTGACCTAACTATTGAGTCGTCTCTTCTCATACACCTCCAATACGACAACTAAGTTGCTCTCTTCATCGCCAACTACCCAACCTTCCATGATAGGACCAAGCATTTCGAGGTAGGCTGTCACTACACTCGAGACATGATAACCTTATCTTCATTACTCATGTTAGCTCATAAGATCAAACAGCAGATGTACTTACCAAGGACCTAGCTAGATGGCCTTACCAAAGATGTTCCAAGTTGAGCAAGATTGATATATATGCTCCATCTTGAAGGGGAGTGTGGAGATATTTTCTATCTTTTATCTCTTTTATGTATTTTCTATTCTTTCGACTTCATTATGTAATTTACCCAACAGGTCTCTCCTCTATATAAGAGAACCCTAGGGCCTCATGAGAATGCAATTCATTATTTTCCCCCAACACAAAAGGATATATCCATATTGGCTAAAGCAAGAGAAAGAAAGACCGAAGATCTTTCTCGAGTGAAATACATCAAGGTCGATTGATGCATCAATTAGAAGATGCGAAATTTGGGATGTTGAACTGATTAAGAGAGGTGAGGAAGATCCTAAAAGTGTTGGAATGAGAATATCCGAAGGGATCTTAATTGTTTGGATATAAGCCCGAGAATAAATCAAAATAGATCCGAATGAAGGCCTAAAATATGTAGCAGACCCGATTTAATTTTAGGAAAAGACTTTGTTGTTGTTGTTGTTGTTGTTATTTGATGAAGTATCCACATATGGATCATTGAGTCCATCTCCTACATATCTAGGATAAGGAGGTGGGTGTCATTGTTTTTGAGAGTACAACAATGCTTATTACCACCAAACATCTATGATGCAAAGAGGTCTTCCGAGAAAATACTACACTTGTGGGAATATAGAGAAGATGAATGACCTTTGAAACTCTCAAGGGCTTTCTTTTGAACTTGAAGGGTTATATCCAAATGCATGATTTTAATAGCTTTTGGTCCTCTCCCTAGTTGCTAAGTGAAATCATTTGTGATGATTGAAAGGTGATTCAAAGTTCATCAGGTGCCCACCTAATGTGATAGCAAATCTGGCTGACTTATCAAGCAAATCTGGCTGACTTATCTAGGCCTAGGCAAGGCTTTCTCATCAGGGTCTCCTAGGAAAACGCCTAAAGTCAGACACCCATATTAGGAACCTAAGCAAAATCCAATCAGTCCATAAAATTGAATATCTAGAATACTTTAGCCATAAGCTTAACACCCTAAATTCCCAGAGATCTTTTGACAGTATGCATATAACCCTACGATGTTTTTTCACATCACAAATGATGCCATAAAGCTTGCACTATTTAGACATATTTCCCATATGGAAATACATTCGTTACAGTTGAGAGGTTTGTAGTATCTTCAGACACTTCGTTCAACCATGGCGCACCGTTTTCCCTTCAAACTCTCATGTGTCATTAAGTCAAGTCATATACACTCCAATCCTACTTTTCCTACTTTACCTCTGCTCATTGGCTCCCCTACCCTCACCACAATTAACAAAAAACACCACATTCCATCACCGATCCTTCACAGGCCCATCTCCGAGTAAAATGCCCCTGCTCAAGGTAATCCAATCTACCCATCATGGTTTCTCTTTTGAAATATTCTTTAAAGCAATCTAAATATCAAGACACAATTGAATCAAGTGCAGAAATGCTGTCTTAAATGAAAGAAAACATGTTTGGAGTGTCTTACATGATTTAGTCACAACGCAAAAATATGACGGAAAATGCGAGAGGTGTGGAGAGGATGGAGAACGTGATAGACTAAGAGGACCAAAGTTACACTCAAAGGGTTGGAAAAGGGGGGAATGGGCAAGGGAGGAGGATCAACGGTTGCACAGGAGAATGTGTGGTAGGGAAGAGAGAGCAAAGGAGAAGAGGGCAGTGAAGGCTAAAAGTATATGAAGAGCTTGAAAAAAAAAAGAAGAATTCCCTGACTTGAAGGTTTTAATTTTTAAGTACAATCTGACCGACTTTGTTGGAATCTTTAAAAAACCGACAGAGAAGAAAACAGATCATGATCATGTAGAAGTCAATAAGAATATGGTTGATCTAAGGAAATACGAGAAATATCAAAGGCTATCAGACACAAATGGAGAAACACATCCTATGAAAAATACCGCCATCATGTCATATATGATAGTGCCTAATTCTGCAGTTTAATGCGATTAAATATGAAGATATAGAGCCAAATATGGTTAGCAGCTCGTGTGCAACCAAATTGTGAGTTCCAAGTCCGTTGGTTCTTGTCGCATGAAAGCAAGATAACTACTACTATATGAATTAAGTTACCTTAACTAACATTTGATGATTTGGAGTATTTAATATTGAAAGGTTTGTTTGATAGATGGAAAATGATAAAATGCATACCAAAGGGAAGCTCAACCAATGTAGTAGGTTTGGCTCGTAACCCATACTGCTTGCAACGATCATTCAAAGATTTAACCAGATCTTCTAGATCAGACTGTACCTGCTCAGCTTTCGCCTGTAAGCATCATACCAGCTTCTTTTAGTTGGCAGACAAATTTGTTAATACCAAGAAATCATACAAGGACCTCAACGACATCAATTATGACATTAGAAATTGCCCCTATAATGTGTTAGAGTACGTTACTGTCTATAGCTGGGTGCTGCAGTGATTGGGTTCAATGCAATCTTTTTTATTGAATTGCTGTGATGAACCTATAATAGAGGCTCATCCAAGAGATCCGAACTCTGGTCTCCTGTGTGGTAGATTCCCAGCGCTACCAACAAACAATTCACTGGGTTTGATGCCAACTTATACTGCCGTTCAAGTTGTATTAATATCTGAACCATAAACTTTGGTTTCTCATTTTACAAAGTAATTCAATATAACAGTTGCAAGTGATAATGTCGCTTTCTATAATAGTGGCAAAAAGCCATTAATTTTCATTTAAAGGAAGACTCATAAAAACGAGAATATGTAAGAGAGCGAGGTTGTTAATATTAGCACAACTATTTTCGAACCTGAGGATGCAGGATACTGTTATCCTGATACCCCTCTTAAAGAGTGCCATCCCAGGGTGTTGCGAGATGTTTGAGTGCAGAATGATGGTGATTTCTTAGTGAAAGCAGTGTATAAATGTGCAGGATCTGTCATGATCTAGATAGGGATTTTGTGCTAGATTGTAAGATCATTCAACTGGTGAGAACTCCGTTGAAGGTGAAAAATACATGCCTGGTTACTTGAGAGGACATGACGCATGTTAAGAACTACAGAAGTAGATGGAGTAACATGATTGCATGATTTTTTTGAAACAAAAGGTGCACACTCAGAGAGCGATCACACGACTTGTGATATCTAAGGAGGTCAAGAAGATGATGTGGAGCAATTAGTATTTTTGTGTCGTTTTATATGGCAGATTTGGAGTATGGTGACCATACTGTAAAGAATACATCAAGCTTTATGGACTTCTTCAAGAACTTCCGACCAGGAAAGGCAGAAATTGAAAATGTGACTTGTAGAAGGCAGAATGGTCGGAGTTACTACATTAGTAATCTTATACGCATTATGATTGCAAATGAATGAAGTAGCTTTCCAGCGTGAATGGTGCTAGAGAATGTAGTTAATAATGCTAAGAGTCGTTTCTCAAAAATAGTAATCTAAGAGTCTATAGTCTCTACTCATCCTGAGTCTGTTCAGTATTGGTAAAGGTCAGAGGTTTAGTAACTTTAGTTGATTGTGACTCAAAGGTAGTTGTTTACCCAAGTCAGGTTAGCATAGCATCCTCTGGCTTTGTAAAAAAAGTACTTGATTGTGGCAAAGTAATAATTTGCATATGAATCCAGAACAAAGTCCTCATGGATAAAAACAGAACCAAGTCCAGTGAAGCAACATCCACATACGGGTACATCATGGTTCAGATTGTTCAGTTCATATACAAGGATCAAATTTTCAGCATTCGACAGAATAACCTATCGATGTACACTTTCTTTGAGTTAATATCGGACATATTTTATTAAATGTAGATATACATTTATGCACATTGCAAGAATGTTAATATCGATTACAGAATAAAGAACATTAATATTTTTCGCTTGAAATCCTTTGAAGTTGAGTAGATAAGCACCATAAATGCATGGTGATTTATCAATAACACTTTGGCCTAGTAAGTTTAGTATGCATTACATTAAAGTAAACATCGCATAGCAAACAAGCACATCCACACAGACATCTAAGTCAGATCTCATAAATGTAGATTGGAACTCAGAAGAGCCTGAACACCCAACCAATCACATTGGACCAAAATTGAATTAAACTGACATGAGAAGAGTTCTGCCCATCCATGAGCATTTGACAACTGTAGGTAATGTCGTTATCGGTATCGTGTCGATACGATATCGCCGATATCTGATCGATTTTGTGAAGAAAATAGCCTTGGAAGGGCAAATATCGGCTATACCGGCTGTCGATACCGAAATATCACCGATATATCCTGATATGGCTTACTATGGCATTAACTAGATTAGAAGATCTGCTCTTATGGAAGATGCATGGGCAAGAGAGGTGGAGGGTGGTTAGGTGAGGGTGAGGGGGCGCAACCGGCGCTCGTCTGCTTCATCGGCCAACGCACAAGGGCTGAGGGGAGGAGTTGACGCGCAATTCCAGGGAGGATGTTTGCGATGTGACTGTCGGGCGCATCGAGCGGCGGCTTGTCAAGACCCAGTGAAGTGTTTCACATGCGGGAGAAATGGACATCGTAGCTCCTGTTGTCCGAAGGGGAGAGATAGTGAAGAACCGAATAATGGCAGAAAGATGGAGTATGTGAGCGGTGTCGAGGTTGGCTCGAAGTCGAGTGTGTGCCTGGTGGGGATCCGCAAGAGAAAGGTCTGGCAGACGCAATGGAGGGCGTTGGGGCACACGATGGAGGCAAGGAGGCTATTGGAGTTCTCCCGTCAAGCCAAGGGATGGGTTCATTAGCGCTCACCCTTGATAAGAGATGGCATGGAGGACGGTCTGGCGGAGGTGAGGCGGCTATTTATTAGGGGCATTCTGCTGCTTTGGAGGTGCTTAGAGGCGGAGCGTTCGATGCCATGTCCATTGCTCTAGATCACGGCAATCCTTTCCAATGGCTTGCGGCGGGGGAAACCTTCCGAGTTCTAGAAACCTTACGGAGTTCTGGCAATGCGGGAGGTGCGATCTCGGTACCTGTCGTCGTGGCAAGAGGCACGACACTTGTAGAAATTCGCAAGGTCGGGCCAGCAAACGAGGAGGAAGGGCAGCCGGAACTAGGCGGAGCTTCATCGGGGATGAGGAGCGTGGAAGGGGAAGGAGGACCTTTCCGTGATTTCGAATCGTTGGACCTATTTTCGGCAAAAAGGGTGAACTCTTCGACTCGGGCAGAGGGTGTGGTAAGGGAGGCGTCGCTGAAGGGCTCGCATCTCAAGCCTTCCTTCACGGATGTCTTGCACGGTTGTGGTCCCGGGTCAGGTCGGGTTGCGGGTACTGTTGTTTCGGAGCCAGTCGGTTGCGCTTTCTCACATCCGAGCAACTAGGCGGTGGAAGATCCGGTAGCTGGAACGGCCGCGGACCCTTTCGAGTTCGCGGATCGGATGGTGGATCCGGCGGTTGTCGTGGAAGGGGGGTTTTCCAGGTTGCGGATAAGGCTGAGTCGAGTCTTGTCGGTTTCTCTGTGGATCCAGCTTTATGCGATGCGGCAACCCAGAAGTTTCGAGAGGGCGGATTTCTGGGCAAGGCAACACCCCCTTTCTGTGTTGCCGGTAGGTGGCTTTCTCTCAACTGTGACAGATCCGTTGGTGGAATCTGGAGAGGCCTCTTGGCAGTGCTCCTCGATGGTGGCTCAACAGCGGGCAGTGATTGCTCGCGGACCAGAACGTGTGTCTTCTACATCAGGGCTATTTGTGGAAGTTGTGGCTTCGAAGGCGCGGGTCTCATATACGGCTTCGTGTTTTTTGTCTAAGGCCCACAGGTCGAAGGGTTTTGCTTGCTCTGTTGGCCGCTAGGGGGTGCTGCAGACGTCTGGGGAGAGGTACGGGAGGAGCTATTCTCTCTGAAACCTGAAGGAGCGGAGGAGGAGGCGTAGATTAGAGGTTTATCAAAGACTGGAGATGTTTGAGGGGAGTCGTGGTCAGATCCTTGCGATCATTGTGCCAGATCCCTGCTTGAAGGTGGGGGAAAGGGAGATGGAGGAGGTAGAGTAGCTCAATGGGGTCGAACAGTGGTTAGGTTTGGAGGAAGGTATGCTGAAATGGGTGGGTGTTGTGCGGCCAAAGGGAACTCTCCTGGTTCGTAAATGAATGTTTTCACGTGGAATGTTAGGGGGTTGGGCAGGCCAGAGAAGAGGGTGGCGGTTCGACAGTAGGTTCTAGAACACGGGGCAGATGTGGTCATGATGCATGAAACAAAAATAGCTCGAGATTTTGATGGGATTTGGAGAGAGATAGGGGGAGATAGGTTGCGAGAGTGCAGAGATGCGACTTCTAAATGTGCTTCAGGAGGCTTGATGTCTGGATGGGATGCGACTAAATTTGACCTGGTGGAGGTTGAACGGCAGGGGAATTTCTCTCTCACGACGTCGTTGTGGCAAAAGGCGGATGGGTTGATAATCTTTGCTGCTAATGTGCATGGCCCATGTAATGGATTCGACATGGCTCAACTGGTGGAGGATTTGAACTTGGCTAGAGCTCTGGCACCCGAGTCTGCGTTGATCATCGTGAGGGATTTCAATGTGACGTTCTCGGAGGATCGTCTTGGGGGTCGTGGAGGATGTTGAGCATGGTGGGGGAGCTGTTGAGCATGATGGGGGAGCTTGAGTTGCAGATAATCAATGTGGCAGGCTGCTTGTACACTTGGAGGAATGCGAGATCCAGATCTTGCATTGATAGATTCATGGTTTCCGCGGAGGCGCTGGGGGCTTTCCCCTTGGCTAGAGCTCGGGAGATGCCTTGGACGTATTCAGATCATACGCCCTTGCTCTGGTTTTCTGAGGATGGGGTGTGTCCCTAATCGTTCTTTCGGTTTGAGCATGTGTGGCTTCTTGAGGATGGTTTTCAGGAATTTATTGCGGCGTTCTGGGAGAATTGCAGTCCTGGTGGATCAGATACCAGCAAGATGGCAAGCAAAATGGCCTTGCTGAGGGAACCTGATGGAGTTCAATAAAGCCAATCGATTACGGTGCAGAGGCACAAGAATAAGGGCCTAAGATGAGGTGACCAAGCTAGACAAGCTGGAGGATGAGAGGGCTTTGATGGCGGAGGAAGTATTAGAGTGTAACGGTCACTTGGGGGAGATTCTTTTTGGAAGACAGAAGGGAGGAGGTGGCTCGGAGGCAGAGATCGAGGAAATGGTGGTTGAGGGAGAGAGATGTGAATACAAAATTTTTCCAAGCCATGGCTAGCGATAGAAGGTGTCGAAATATGATTCATTCGATCTTGGTTGGAGGGAGGGTGGTGGAGGGGGGTAAGGAGGTGGGGGAGGTGTGAGATCACACTTTCAGGCTTTCAACAGGCGGCAGGCCTAAGCAGGTTGGGGTCGCGGGGGAGAGGTATTTCGCAGCTATCTGAACTGGAAGAGGAGGCGTTGGTGAGGGGGTTTTCGGAGGCTGAGACATGACGAGCACTGTTCCAACTTAATGCAGATGGGGCTCCGTGGCTGGATGGCTTCCTGGTGATTTTCTACAGGGAATTCTGGGAGACGATCAAAGGGGATGTCATGGAGGTTCTGGAGGAATTTCGGTAGGGAAACAGGGGATTTGAAAAAGGTAAACAAAGTGATTATTTTTCTGCTACCTAAGAAGGACAAGCTGATCAGGGTGGACGACTACATGCCTATTGTGTTATTGAATGTTTTATATCTATTGATCTCGAAGATTCGGGCAAATCGCTTGAGGGAGGTGCTTCACAGGATCATCTCGTCTGAGCAGTCGACGTTTGTGCATGGGAGAGCTATGGTGGATAAATCGGTGATAGCAGCGGAAATGTTCACGGACTGGAAGAGGTGCAAGACCAAGAGGGTGCTCTGGAAGTTTGATTTCTCCAAAGCATATGATTTTGTGGATTGGAGATTATTGTGGACGTCGCTGGAAAAAAGGAGTTTCTTAGAGAGATGGATTGCCTGGACCAAGAGATGTGTACAACTTCGTCCCTTACGGTGCTTGTTAATGGCAGACCGGAAGGGGACTTCTTCCGACCGCATAGGGCTATCAGGTAGGCGTGCCCATTGTATCCGCTTCTCTATGTGATTGTGGTCGATGCGTTGGCTCGGATGATGAGGTTAGCGGTTGGTGAGGGTTGGTGTTCTAGGTACATCAAGGATGAGATATCTATCCCACTCTTACAGTAGAACGATGACATGGTGTTGCTTCTGAGACTTGAAGAAGAAAAGATCCTGCGAGCATCGTCTATCATGGATATTTTTAAGGACATTTATGGGATGGATGTCAATAGGGAGAAATCGATGGTGGTATCGTTCGGCCTTTCAAAGGGGGAGGCACAGCTTCCGACTATGGTGTTGGGTTGCCTTATGGTCGCTCTGCCGATCACCTATTTGGCTCTTTTATTGGTGGCGGGGAGGCCAAAATCTGATGATTGGAAGATGCTCGTGGAAAGACTGAATGGGAAGCTAGCAGGGTGGAAGGTGCCGATGCTTTCAAGGGGTGGGAAGTTGGCGCTTATGAAGCATGTGCCCCCGGTCATCATGATTTTCTTCTGCTACACGAGATCGTTGGTTGTTTGGGTGCAAGCCAGGATTGAGACTCTGATGAGGAGATTCTTTTGGTCAAACGGGCATCAGGACAAGAAGGGTATGCATCCAGTGGATTGGGGTAAAGTGACGATGCCGAAGAGCAAGGGAGGCTTGGGGGTACTACGGTTGGAGGAGATGAATAAGGTATTTATGGTGAGGTGGGTGGTTCAAATATGGGGGAAGTCGGAAGACATGGTATGTCAATTATTAAGATTTATGGGGTGACCATGTCATTGGAGGTCATCTCGGGACGCCTTCCATCCTCGTTGTAGAAGGGGATTAATGTGGTCATTCCAGATATTGCTATTAAGTTGAGACTAGTGCTTGGAAACAGAGCAGGATTTCGATTTTGGAGAGATGACTGGGTGATGGAGCGGTAGGAGATCATTACCCACACCTCACGAGGTTGGCCTTAGATGGCGAGACGAATGTGCAGCAGGTGTGGGACCGTGGGTGTGGTCTCCGGTGTTTGCATCGCCCATGTCGGATCAGAGGGTGGAGGAGTACCTTGCACTTCAAAGGGAGCTGGTGTTGAGCGAGGGTTTGACTTCATGTCGAGATCACTATATCTGGGGTGATGGCAGGTTCACAATGAGGAAGGCATACTGTTTTCTGGTTATGGGTGGGAAGGAGGTACAGGAGGAGGTGAGGGTGGACACGAGCTTGATTTGGCGGTGTAAGTTGTCGAATCGGATTAAGATCTTCCTTTGGATATTTAGGCTTGAGAAGGTTTGTACCAAAGCTCGCCGGGGACAGTTGTTGGGTCTGGATGATATGACGTGTGTTAGATGCGAGTCGACGGTGGAAGATGTTGACCATTTGTTCTTCTCGTGTCCTTTTTCTGCTGAGGTGTGGAATCGGGCATCATGTGGCTTGCACGGAGAGACTGTAGCTCCTTCTGAAGGGACGTTAGATCGGTCTGCGGCTATGGACATGAGGACAGCATGTACCCTTTCGTGTTGGTGTGGTCGATCTGGTACGCTAGAAACGAGGTCATTTTTTAGGGAGGCAACGATTTTATACCGAAAATGTAATTGAACAGAGTAGGACATTGTGTTCGTCACGGCGTATATAATTTGAGGTAACTCTCATCTTTTGATATATATTTTATACAATTACGGAGGTGGATCCCAAGCAGGGACGCCACCCTTCTTTCCTCTAAAAAAACTAGATTATTTAAGGGAGAGAATGGAAAATCACAGTTAAGTTAATTTCACACTTGAGTCTAGCAAATTGGTAACATTTTATCGATGAAACTTTTCCCGTGAAAAGTAGCATCTTTTAGTTGCCCTCTAAAAAAGATCTTTTATGCAACTTCTTGAGCAATTTGTATCAACAAGCAACAATAAAAATGAGCTAAAGAGAAAGTGGGATTTTGTATTGACAAATTAAGGTAATCGAGGTCGGTGCAGCCAGTGCAACAGTTATTTAAGGAAAATAGACAAGGGGAGGAGGATGGAGTACGCTTGGAAAATTGAGGACCACCAAACTGGGGCATTGGGCTATTGTATGGAGGAAGCATCCTAGGAACACAAGCAAAGATATGCAGAAAAAGGCAGTAATCCAAATTTTTCAGGGTTGTTGCAATGGGGGTTGTACGGTGTTGTCTGTCTTGGGGCGGATTTGGTCTGACAGGCTAATTGCTTGGTGGTGGCATCAGAGGAGGCAGGCAATTATAATGCTGCAAGGTTTGGTGGAGGTTGAAAGTAGAAAATATTCATGTATTATGGTATGGCTTTTGAACTAAGCTATTCTTACACAGGTTTTGCCTGCGAGCGACTACAAGAAGATTCCGGGCACTGCATCAAGGCTGGAGTGTGGTGTGCACGTTCAATGGAGGTTGCCGATAACAAGGTTTGCAATATCGATATCGTATAGGTTACTGATCCGAAAAGGGATATATCGAGATATATTGATGATATTGATGGAAATATTGGAAATTACTAAAAAATGATTTTCTCGCAAATTAAGATCCTAGTTCTTAAAACAATAAATAACACACACTTATATGCAAGAATAATATGCATTTAGCACATCAACGCATATTATATCATGTGTCGTTATCAATGTTGATTGTTGATTATTGATTATTGACCGCTTAGACATGTTGGGAAGAAAATGATAAATTTTGAACAATGACAATTTAAAGGCATAAAGGACGTGTAATTAGCACATTAGCATTATATTACATTGTATATTAAGTACAAGCAAATTGTTAAGCTACATAGGGGAAAAAGAAAAAGAGCATAACCTGGAGTTTTTAAAGAACATCAATCGTAATAATCATATTTTTGAATGAAAGAAGATAAATTAAAATAGATAGAAATAATACTTTCTAACTGAACTAAAGAACAATAAATATTGATTAGAGTATGTTGCGGAAATGTGATTCTGTACCACTTTATTACTAATAATTACTAAATATCGATTAATTACTAATACAACAGATGCAATATATGTATGAAACTTTTCTTCATGAGTCGGTTGCCAAAGGAGGGCAAAACTCCTACTTCAAAATGGGGCTCTCGCTGCCTGGTCAAAATGTGTTTTAATATCAGGAGTAGCTAGAAAAGTAAAATCCCAAACAAATCGATCAAAGCTTAAAAGGGCAATATTGAGCAATATCGGGTCGATACCAATGGTATAAGTCAATATTGAGGAACAATCGTATTGAAAACTTCAATTTTTAACCGAAACGAGATGAAATACTAATATCTCATAAATATCTCACGAGATATTGGTCGAGATTGCATAAACCAGTATACATAATAATATTGAAAACCCATCCTTGTTGATGTCAATGTATCACAATATTTAGTGCTCGACTTATAAAAAATGATGTGCAATCTCCAGTAATCATTCAATAGTTGTTTGGTGGGATTGCCAATTTAGGTTTGGGAGGGGAACACGAACAAGGCATTGATTACAACATTAGGGGTTGATATGCTTGAATCCTAAACATTTGTTCCATTGACCACTTGAAGACCCATTTTTTCTGCACTCTCCACAAGAAGGGAGTGCAAAGCCCGACGTACCAGACAGGGATCTCATTTGTCTTTGGAATCCGTTGGAATGGGAGTACTATATAAACTCCCTAAAGTTAGGGTTTTATGTATCCTCTGTTATTTCCTTTCTCCACATGTAGTAAAACCAATCGTCGGCACCTGAGGACGTAACCAAGTTATGGGTGAACATCATAAATCCATGTGCATGTCTGCTTACTAATTTAATTTACGCTTGTTTGCTTTCGCTACTCGCAACAATAGGAAAGCTTCTCGTGGAAGTAACACCAACGTTTGTTGTTGTCGAGCTTGAGGTAGAGACCACTCTCAAGCTTCCTACCTAATCCACCTAGATTTGGTCCCTTCTCATTTCCTATCATCATTATGTAGGAGGTGCTCTCATGTAATGAGGAAGTGCAGGATGGGAATGATGATTATTAAAATTTGTTATTGGGTAAGCAATCCCTAGACGTAAACGGAGAGGCATTGTCGACTACTTTAGAAAGCTAGAAATTGACGTTGATGATCATGGGAGGAGGATCAGACAAGATGCAGAACGCGTTGAGGATCTAAATCACTGGAGGATTTAAACTCCTTCTAGTCTTCCAGACAATATATCGCCATATCAACCCATATCGGTCAAAAATGACTGGATTTGGTAAAAAAAAATTCGGATATCAACCGATATCGTGAAAATTTCGTCGATATCTATATATTGATGAATAGCACCCTTGTAAGCTTGATTTCACTACTTATTTTGCTACTCCTAGTATTAAAACACATCATGTTTTATAAATTTTACTACTCCTAGTACTAAAACACATCATGTTTTATGAATAATGCCATCGTAGGCGAGATCCGTATCTGGTAGGGTATGGTGCGATAGGAGGGTGCATACAATGATTATTCAACTTAGGGGTGTCCAATCGATTTTAATTCATCTTCTTTCCCTTTCGAAAATATTATTATGAATTATGTCTTTTAAAAAAATATTATTACGCTCTTTATTTGTTTGGTTCAAAAAATAGCTCAAACATTTTGTTTATATAAAATATGTACTGTTGTAAAATTCGACCGACTAATCCGATTAGTCGGTGTGATTAGTCGACTCGGTGGGGTAGCCGAGTCGACTAGCCATAGTCAGGCAATAATCGGGTACATGGCCTCAAATTTCAACGAAATTCCACCGAAATTCTCCGAAATTTCCATTTCTTTAGGTTATCGAAATCGAAACGCACCCTTATTTCTTTTTCCATGATTTCAACGAAATTTCATCGAAACTACATGTTGTTTCGGCGAAACAACAAAAATAAGGGAATCTACCCGTCACATTCATCGAAATTTGCATATATTAACGAATTTTCACTCATTTATTCGCTAATATGTTGAGATGTTAGAGTGTTTTACATTGTTTAAAGAAGTTTCTTTAGTTAGTTTCTATATTTTATATCTAAATTTAAACCAAATCAGTTAGACACCAGATGTGAGAGTTGAATTAAAATTGTAATTGAAGATATTTATATTTTTTCTTTATTTTAATATACACAATTTAATTAGTTATCATATATGTCACCTCATTCTTGTTGAAGAGGTGCTCACATGTCACCATTGTCTTTATGTTCATATGAGAAACCAATGAAACTGAAATCCGACATTTAAGGCCTTGATCGGGTACACCCGATTACTCGGACGAGTAATCGATTTAGTCGGCCGATTAGGCGACCGCTTTTTGTAACACATAATCGGATCCCTGAATACCGTATACCCACAAAAATTATTTTGAGAACTTACTATCGCATAGTAAGTTCTCTGTTCATTTTTCGAAAACCCCCCCTGCAGTCCTAACTCTTGTTGCACGCCTCCTCCCGCTCACCACCTCGCCTTTGCTCCATCGCTGCTCCGCTCGTCCAACAAGAAACCTCGCTGCTCACCGCCAAGGACAATCCCCACCAAGACAGCTCGTCGCCTAGGTTAGGGTTTTTGTTTTCTTTTCATTTTTTTCCTTTTTATACTTTATTATATGGTCAAAGCATTCTCTATAGTCTACACCATTCACTAGAATCCAAATGACAAATTATTTAGGTTGAGCGTTGGATTGTTGGGTATTGTATATTATAATTATGTTGTATGCTTGATGTTTAGGGTGTGTTGTATTATATATCATGCCACTGGTTTTTGTTATATCATGATGTTTAGGGTTGTATGCAATTATAATTATGTTGTATGCTTGATGTTTAGGGTTTGTTGTATTGTTATGTTGCATGCAATTATAATTATTTAGGTTGTATGTAATTATTTAGATTGTATGCAACTATTTAGGTTGTATGCAATTATAATTATGTTGTATGCTTGATGTTTAGGGTTTGTTCTATTATTATGTTGTATACAATTATAATTATTTAGGTTGTATGCAATTATTTAGGTTGTATGCAATTATAATTATGATGTATGCAATTATAATTATGTTGTATGCTTGATGTTTAGGGTTTATTGTATTGTATATCATGCCACTGATTTTTGTTATATCATGATTCGTCAATTTTTTTATTATGTAGATGGCTACACCTCCAGCAAATATCGCTTCCGGTAGTGACTCGTCTTTTTAAGTGCCGTCAGGATCAACTGATCCCGCATGGCAATATGGTTACCTTGCGAGCCGTACGGATCCAAATACGGTCACTTGCAAATCGTGCAAGAAGATTGTCAAGGGTGATGTGTATAGGTTCAAGCAACATCTAGCACATCGAAGAGGGAACGTTGCTGCATGTCCCAAGGTGGATGAGGAAACGAAGAAAAAGATGATTGCGTACCTTGATGATGTTGCCAGGAAGAAGTCCCAGGAAGCTGCTAATGTTCATGAGATGAGGGAGGAAGTTGATATCACTAGAGACGTAAGTTCGACGAAGAGATCGCGAGTCTCTGAATACTTGGAGCAAACTATCGCAGTGAAAGGGTCATCACGTCAGATGACCATCAAGGATGCATTCTCCAAGGATCATCGTGATAGGGTTACATCGTACATATCCAAATGGGCATATACGTCGACGATTCCGTTTAATACATTGAAGATGAAAAACTTCTTGCAGATGGTGGAGGCTATTGGGAAGCACGGGCCTAGACTAAAGCCTCCCACGAGGTATGAGCTTAGTGGTCCGCTTCTGCAGTGAAGGAGATTCACGATGGATTGTAAGGTCGTCGTGATACATGGACATCGACGGGATGCTCTTTGATGACTGATGCATGGACGAATAAGCGAGGAAGGAGCATCATCATTTTTTGTGTTAATTGTACCTTGGGGACTTCATTTTTGAAGTCCATAGATGCCTCAGATGAGGCTCACACCGCGGAATACATCTGCAAGTTGGTGGAGGAGTTCCTGAATGAAGTGGGAGTGGATAAAGTGGTTCAGATTGTGGCGGATAATGCATCCGCCAATGTAGCAGCAGGAAGATTGTTGGGCACCAAATATCCGCAGATTTGGTGGACTCCGTGTGCAGTGCACTCCATTGATCTTGCTTTGGATGAGATAAGCAGAGAGATAAAGGTGAGTAGTGCAATCACAAAGGCAAAGAGGCTTATGGTGTTCATCTACTCTCACACCAAAACTCTAAGCTTGATGCGCAAGCTCACCATTAAGAGGGACATTGCGAGGTCTGGACAAACAAGATTTGCAACCACTTTTCTCACTCTTGAGAGCCTAAATGAGAAGAAAGACAAGCTGAGATTAATGTTTTCCTCAGAAGAGTGGAGAAATTGCAAGTGGTATAAGACCGAGAAGGGAGAAGCAGCGAGTTCCATTGTATTCAGTCCCATTCTGGAACCATACAGCACATGCTATCAGAGTTTTCACTCATTGGTTCATTTATTGAGTGTGGTTGATGCAGATCGACGCCCGTCCATGGGCTTTGTCTATGGAGGGCTTGAAGAGGCCAAACGGGAAATAATTGCAGCATTCAATGCTGTGGAGTGGTCTTATAATTTTTTGTGGATGTCGTTACCTCCAAGACCAAAGGGAGGCTCGATACTCCATTGCATCTAGCAGCTTATTGCTTGAACATATTTTTCTTCTACATTGATTCTCGTGGTGATCCAGATGTTGTGGTGAGGAGAGAGTTTAACGAGTGCATGGAAAAATTTTATCCAGATTTAGATATATAAGATGCATTTACTAGGGACGAGCTTCTGCATATAGACTTGGTCATGAAGATTTTGGCAAGCCTTTAGCTGTGAGACAAAGGATGACAAATGATGGCAATTTTGATCCAGGTATTTCAATCATTCTTTTCTATTAATGCTAATCATTTATTTTATTATGTTGACCGTTTCTCTATTCTAATAGCTAATTGGTGGCATAATCATGTAGATGTCATGCCTCATTTGAAAGCTATGGCTATCAAAATCTTGAGCTTAGCGTCTTCATCATCAGGATGTGAGCGTAACTGGAGTACATTTGACTCGGTAAAGACTCCACTCCACCCACCCGATTCGATTAGTAATAGTAAAATTTAAATGAGTAATCGATATAAAGTTTAAATTTTTTGATCTTCAGATCCATACTAAGAAAAGAAACAAGTTGGAGACGAAGAAGTTGAACGATCTTGTGTATGTGCATTTCAATTCCAACCTGCAGGAACGTTGAGTTGAGAAAGAAAAAGATCATCTCTCATCTCGTGATCGTGCATACATGGCTGAATAGACCGGAGATGTTGATGCTCATGATGAGGAGGTTTTTCCAGGTTCCAGACTGAAATGGGGTGTTGTAGCACATGCTAGTGGAGCCGAAGAGAATTTGGAACCAAGAAGGAGCCAACGAGGTGAATGTCGAAGGGGAACTTCATCGTCAAGCAACTCAAGCTCCAATGCTATGCCAATGAATGAGGAGGAGGAGCTACATCTTAAGGATATAGAAGATGATGATGATGATGATGACGGTGATGATGAAGAAGAAGAGCTGGACTTTGACGATGACATTGAGGATTGAATCCAATGACTTGTGACACTTGTCTTACTTTTCGCTTGTATTATTTTTTGGGCATGCTGTAAATGTTTTTTTTATTTTTGAACATCTGCTTGTACTATGTACCAAACATTTTGTTCTTAACTTCTTATTTTTTTCTTCTCTTGCTATATTTTTTAAGCTCTTAAAAGTATTGAAATTGCTAAATATATGAATATAAATGAGAGTATATGTTATAAAAAATATTTTATATATTTAAAATAATAAAAAAATCAAAACCGACTAATGCTCGGTTGAATCTAATTACTCTCCCGACTGTCGATCAATCCTTAGTCAGTGACCCTACCGACCGAGTACCGACTGTCGACTTCTGCAACCTTGATAATATGTGATGCAATATAAGTCTTGGATGAACTCTATTTCCAATATCTACAAATCAACAATCAACACTAACAATGATATGCTCAATATGACAGATATGTGCAACATAAGGGTTATAGATGCTGCATTTCCAATATCCACAAGTTAGCAATCAACAGTAACAACGACATGTTCGATATGATCGATATATGTGATATGTGTAAGGGTCATAGATGATCGATATGTGTAAGGGCCACAGGACGGAGGAGGTCGTCGTGTCAGGGACGATGGAGGAGTCCCTCACAGAGCTGAAAATTGAGTTAGTGATTGTCCTTTCAATTGGGACGGATGTGACAACGAAGCCTCTTATGGATCATGTGGTGCTAGATCATTGGAGACGATGTTTTTATTTGATCTTCGTTCTTCGTCGTTAATGTTGTCCATCCCGCATCTGATGGAGTCGGCAGAGCTGGTGACCAGCAGGTGCACAACTCCTTTCTCTACCAGGTGGTTTGGCCAAGTTTGGGTTGCATTCCCAGTGGTTGGCTCTTTCTCCTTGGAGTCTCTTTAGCCTTTGTCTGTCGGGAGAGTGGACTGCAGGCAAGGTTCAGGAAAGCGGTATGCGTATGCATTCGGACGGGTCACTGAATAGCGATTAAGCGGTATTGGGGGGCATATGCGGCTCTACGCGGTTTCCTAATTTTTTATTTAAAAATAATTAAATATCTACAAAATTAACTACAATTGAACTAAATTTATGTATAATTGTGGTCCAACACAAGATCTAAGAAAGATGACTTTCATATAGAGGTCAAAATAATCTTTATCAATCAAATCAATACTTCAATAGAAAAGTTAGCACACATCAAGCGAGCGCACGGGAGGTGGAAGCCCTAATGAAAGTATAGAATAAAAAAACTCTGATGATTCGAAAGTCAGGAGGTGGAAGCCCTAATTGAGGAATTGGGATTCTGTATGTGGAAGCCCTAATCGGGGTTTTGGGTTTCTCAGTGATTCCGGGTGTCGGGTGCCTTTTACGGTAGATCCAGATCTGACAACCCAATTAAACTCCGAAAATAGGAAGCGGGTGCACGATCCGCATATGTGGCCGCACAGCCCGCATATACGGACTGCATAAGCGCAAAGGGCGCTTAATGAGGGGCTTCATGTATGCGGCGCGCTAGGGAATCCGCTCAGGCATATGTGGTCGCATATGCGGCCGCTCAAACCGATTTCGTGAACACTGACTGCAGACATCTTCCATGGTTAAAGATAGTCGAACGGGTGAATTTCCTCACTCTTGTCGTGCAGGCTACAAAAGTTGCTCCGCAAAGGAAAAATGGTCTGAGGGTGGGGTTAGTGTCACGCACATGGTCGAGACTGTCTTTGTGCATTATTGAGGAGAGTGATGGCATAAGGTTCTATGTCCGCAAGAGGCCAAGGTTGGGGCTGGGTGGATCGTCTACCATGCAGTCAGCTACAGATGTGATGCCTTCGTCTAGTAGTGTGTTGTATGTAGAGAACATTGCGAGGGATGCGGGTGTGGTCCGTAAGGACTGGAAGAAAGCAATTGTTTGATGAAGATTGTCTCCTGGAATGTTAGAGGTCTGGGTGACCCGGAGAAGCTGAGTACAATTAGGAGAATGGTGTCTGAATGGCAAACGAATGTTCTCGTCCTCCAAGAGACCAAGGTGCAAATGTGGACGGCTCAGACTTGGGCCTTTGTTGATGGGAGTTGTTTGACGAAGTTTAGGGCCTTACCTTATGTGGGCAGTGTGAGTGGTCTGCTAGTGGCTTGGGATGGTGATTTGTTTAATAGGGAGTCCGAGCTCCAAGGTAACCATGTGGTTTCGATTCTTCTCAGGAACGAGAGATCGGGTCACCACGTTGTCTTCTTTTATGTGTACAAGCTCAACGATGAGGACCGTCAGCAGCTTTGATGGACCTTCGAGATATTCGGCTTTTCTTTCCTTCTAAGGCATGGCTTGTAGGAGGTGACTTCAACGTCATGATTTTCATCGGGGATCATCCTAATATGCAGGTTGGCCAGGATGTTGGCTCCTAGGATTTTGTGAAGGTGGTGAGTGATCTTCAGTTAGACATTCTTGATTATGAGGATTATCGGCACACGTGGCGCAGTTTTAGGGCCAGATCCAGGATCGAATGTTTCCTTAGGTCGGTGGATCTTTTGACTGCTTTTACTCTGGCAATGGTCTCAACCATTCTACGCTCAAGGTCAGACCACACCCTCATTCTGTGGACTTCGGGCGAGAGCGAAGTCCCCCATGCGTTCTTCAGGTTGGAGAAGTCGTGGTTACTTGAGGAGGGCATCAGGGGGATGGTGGAGGGGTTCTGGGACTTTGTATGCATTGATGGCACGACTATGGTTTGTCTTTTCCGCAAGCTAGTGGAGCTAAGGAAGTTGTGTGGGTACAAGAAAGAGGTGAGAGAGACCCAGCTGGTTCGGCGCGTTAAGGCACGGAGGGTTATCACAGGTATGGATCGAGTGGAGAATACCATGGAGCACTCTGCGATGGAGTTGGTGGAGAGAGAGCGGCAGGGGAGAGAACCCTTCGTGAGGAGGACAGAAAACAAGAGGTGGAGTGGAGGCAAAGGTCGAGGCAGCATTGGATCGAGGAGGGAGATGCTAATACGAGGTTCTTCCACGCAGTGGCCAACGAGAGGCATCGTCAGAATTTCATTCGAAGCATCTCAATGGACGGCGCCCATGTGGAGGGAGACATGGAGGTGGGTAGGGTTGTGGTTGATCATTTTCAGCGGGTCTCGCATAGGATCCCGTCCAGGGGTGGCAATGGCTCAGAAGGGGTGCGTCGTCGTTGGTACCGACTCAGCAAGCAGCTTGGTTAGGCCCTTTCACGTGGACGAGCTGAAGGCAGCTATTTGGGAACCCAATGCAGATGGGGCATTGAGCCCTGATGGGTTTCCAATATGTTTCTTAAGGGAGTTCTGGGAGGTCGCTCAACCGGACTTGATGGCTATGTTGGATGAGTTTGCTATGGGGAATCGTGACTTCAACAGGATTAACAAGGCACTATTGTTTCTTCTGCCTAAGAAGGAGGGGTGATATCCATCAGTGACTTTCGCACCAACGTGCTCTCAAATGCGGTTTATCTCATTGTGGCGAAGGTCTTGGAGAATCGTATCATAATGGTCTTGGAGGACATGATTGCTCCTACTCAGATCGCTTTCATCACTGACCGGTTGATGGTGGACAGTGTTGTTATGGCCTCGGAGATGGTTGGTGACTGGAAGCGAAGAGAGGTCAAAGGCATGCTCTGGAAGGTTGACTTCTTCAGGGCTTGTGACTATGTTGATTGGGCTTTCCTTTGGTTTTTGTTGGCAAAGAGGGGTTTCCATGAGCTGCAGATAGCTTGGATGAAGAGGTATATCACTACGTCCTCCCTTACGGTGCTTATCAACAGCCGTCCAGAGGGGGGTTCTTCCAGCCTCAATGGAGTTTTCGTAAGGGATGCATGCTCGCTCCTCTGTTATTCATGATTATTGCCGATGTTCTTGTTATCATGACTAGCTAGGTTGTCTTTCATGGGAGGATTGTAGGCTACACGTGTGGGGCCTTCTCTGTTCCATTGTTACAGTACGCGAATGATACCATCTTCTTCATTGAGGGTGATTGTGAGGTAAGAGCCATGAGTACTATGCCAGACGTATTTGGAGAGCTCTTGAGGCTGAAGGTAAACTGATCAAAGTCTGTGTTTGTATTGTTTGTCCTTTTTGAGTCGGAGGTTGATGCGTGCTCGATCGCTTTAGCTACCCCTAGTGATTCACTTCCCATCAGTTACCTTGGGATGCCCTTGACTTGCGGGCGATTACATCAGTCGGATTTGTTGCCGGTGATTAAGAAGCTGGAATGCAAACTCGTTGGACGAAAGGCCTCTTGCCTCTCACAGGGAGGGAGGCTTGGCCTCTTAATGTGGTATTGACAGTTATTCCCATTTTCTTCATCTCATCGAGGATCCTTCCCATGGAGATCCAACATCTCTTGGAGTCGTGCATGTGTCGCTTTTTGTGTGGCCCCTCTATTGGGCAGACGAGGGGCATTCACTTGGTGAACTTGGAGCTGGTTACCTCGAAAAAGGATCAAGGGGGTCCAGGAGTCCTTAGATTGGATGATATGAATAAGATGTTATGACTAAAGTGGGTGGCCGGGATATGGGGCCAGGGCGAGGACATCACATGTAGGCTTTTGCGTAATATCTATGCCATTCAGACACAACCGATGTTGGATTTCGCTTATGCGCTACCCCTCCACTTTTTGGAAGGGAATATGTTCTATTTTGCAGGAGATTCTAGTGCATATGCGCCATGTCGTGGGTGATGGCAAATCCTTTCTGTTTTGGAAGAGAGGAAGTCTACGTGATCGCTTCCCCAGATTTTTTGCTTTGGCAGGCGATCAGGAGGTATACATAGGTAATTCGTGGGCGGATGATCAGTAGATGTTGTGTTTCACCTCTCCTCTTTCGAAGCAGTGCTTTAGCGAATTTTTACGAATGATGAAGCAGATGACATCTACTCCAAGTCCAATCGAGGGTCGTGACTACTGGGTCTAGCGGGATGGGTTCTTTTCGGTGAAGAAGGCCTACAAGACTACCGCATGTGAGGGTGATGGTGGTGGTGGTGATAAGGACAGAGATTGCACGTTCATTTGGACTCTCAAGGTGATGTTGAAGGTCAAGGTCTTCCTCTAGCTCCAGAGGCTGGGTCGGGTCTTGACCAAGGCAAGGAGGTCCTCCTTCATCGTGGGGGAGTGGGGGGATTCTACGTGCACGATGTGTTCTACAGAGGTGGAAGACCTGGACCACATGTTATCTTGTGTGTGGGTCAGAGAGATTCGGGAGGAGGTGGGCATCATTTGGGTGGATCCATCCTCTCATACGAAGAAATTCATTGGTAAGTAATCAGTTCAGATCGATGGACTTATTGGCCCTATCTCCAAGATTTGGGTTATTTGGCTCTCTCAGAACAGGCTGATTTTCAATTCCATTAGATTTTATAGTGAGAATGTTGCCCATTTAGCTAGATCTCTCCTGGAGACATGGCTCATGTAAATCTTCGTGTAACCTCCATTCTCTTAATAAAAGCTTGGGGTGGACACCTCCAGAGAGTTTCCCAATTTTTTGACTCAAAAAAATAACCATGCATTAGGTTTCATCTTTGATATTTCTAAAATAATCGTGCATCAAAAAATAACCATGCATTAAATGTTGACAATTTTACCTCTAAAAGCATATCACATATATAAACATTGCCATTGCTCCTTATATGATTTACTGCATATTTCTTTTTCTTCTTATATTTCTTCTTCTTCGTTATGATTATTCCTTCATTCTGGGTGTAATTCAGCGACATGGAAATGACTAAAAGAAGGGGTTCTAACGACTAGTCATGCATGCAATTAGCGCTCTTCAACACCTAAATCCTTGCCTCCCCACCGCATGCAATTAGTACTCTTCAAAACATACTATAATATGAAAATATCAACTTGGAATGCATCCAATAACCCACAGTTATTGAACTATTTATTTATTTAATAAAGAGAGCACCTCTTCCATCTCATGTTCCTTCTTTACGATCCCGTCGTCACGGGACAATGGTGAAGTTTAAGTTGGAGCATGTGGTTTGCATAAACAACATTTTTCAAGAGATACCCAGTCTCTTCTTTACAAGGTCGAACATGAGTAGATTGTTGTCCATCTGGTATCCTCTCACCATGATCGACATGGGCGCCTAAGTACTATCATCCTCCACCGCCAAGGACATCATTCACGATTGCACATGAACAATGGTTTACATGCCATACCATATCCAGCTCGTCCCCAACGAGTACCAGTTGATGGGAAACACTGGCAGCCCCACATTCGTGCTCCCCACCTCCCTCCTGTCAAAGCAGGCATCAAAAGGTGCCATGAGAGTCGCCTTCTTCAGTTCGGACTCTTTGGTAAAGGAATCCACCATGACCTTGTAGATGGACGACTCGAGCCTTCATGTTGCTCAGCTTCATCCCACGATTACCATTCTTCTTTATGGACAGTTGCCAAACGTCGATCGGAACGTTCTTTTCATTCACCTTGATGGTGTTAACACTCATGAAGTACTCTGATGATGGCTCTCCCATGAAGGAAATACATGCAGTGCTCATCTTGTTCACGACAAAAGGGATCAAAATGAAAGGGGTGAAGGAAACCTCTTTATTGAGGAGGAAGTGGTATGGGCCCTTGTCGAAGAAGATGACAACATCGGAGGCTCCGATGGAAGGAAGATACACGGCAAACTTGTTCGAGAACCACCTGGAGGAACTTCGACTCCGATGTATGAGAACCAATGCCACTGCGTGGAAGAGAATACCACTGCCACCGGCCGAGCGAGCCGAGGGAAGGTGTCCCTCTGCCTCGGCCCCTTAGTCGGTGATTCATCGTAGCTCAAATCCCCCATTCTTCTTTCCCTTGATCCGAAACCAAGCCCCCTCTTCATTCTGCTACTTCAACTCCCTCAAATCCCCCTTTCTTATTTCCCTTGATTGGAAACCCAACCCCTTGCTCTGCTACTTCAACTCCCTTACTCTCAGCCACTCTCGATGTTGTGCTATCCCACGCAAATATGATCATACTCCTAGCAACCACCATGCACGGAGGCTATTAGCTCTGATCTCTCCACCAACGGGGCAGCTGCCCACGCACCCATCTCTTTCTTATCCCCTATCACATGAATTGCGACATCTCTAACCTCCTCAATCGAGGAGACCATCTTCAAGCCAAGCATTTGAGTAGGTCTCATCGGAGGGCTATGCATCATGGGTGGTTCTCTCACACCGGTGTTGGAGAAAGGAAAGGAAAAAAACCCCTTCGAAGCCGCAATAGAAGTATAAAAGAGGAGCAAGGAGTAGCTCCTTCCCTCTTCGAACCCGACACTTAGAACCGGACCAAGGTAGCAGCTGCTCCTTCCCTCATTCGATCATCATCGAAGGGTGAAGGAGTTGCTCCGTCTAATATCCAACATCAACGAATACCTAGGAGGGGGTCAGTGGAGGCTTCTTGATCTTATTTTTTATAATTTGATACAATCAAAGAATTTCCACCATAGGATCTAACATATTGTTAGACTAACTCAAGGGAAAGTTAGGTGAGTAGGGTTAACTAACAACAAGGTTATGTGTGTAAAATGGAAGGGCTGTTGAGGTTCTGGGTGTAATTCGCGATTATGAAGGATTATGTACAGAATATTGATAGTATACAAGGTTATCAAGTATCCCTACAAAAAATGCAGAGAAGCCCTGCCCATTTTAACTAAATCTAGAGAACCAGCAAGGGGTGTTTGAAAGGCATTTTGAGTCCTCTCAAAGATGCTTTCTTGTAATGCACATATGTTGATAAACAAAGTTCCGACTCTTTTCCATTATGATGCTTTCCAACAAGGCATGTATTTAATATAATGACTTCTTTCCACTCTTCTAATTTCTCGCGCTTTCTTAAAACATGCCTTTCTTATAAAATCTTGATGTTTACATTTTCCTAAATGTAATTATCAATCAGATCACCATTTATTAGAGTTTCGGATTCGATATCAGATCGTACGATTGTATGCAAATATCAGACCATATGTGGCATATTTAACTTTTTTTTGTGAAACATATCGGGACAGATTTCCAAGCCGTTAGATATGGGTCCTCTGAATTTTACATAACGTGGAAAGGAACTGCAGGTAGATTTAATATGCCAATAATTACAGATTTTGCTTTTCAATGAGTACCGCTTTCATAGATAGTTTAAGGCATCAAAAACTATCAACTAGATTCCATCTCATGCTTGATACACGATAATGGTCAGATCACATGAAAGAACAAATTTACCTTCAATGATTCATCTGCACTTCCAGCATCCAATTTCACGATAGCATTATACAGCTTCATTTTTCTCTCCTGTAATAAATTTAAGAATAACCATCAAATCCAAGAAATGGACGTCAAATTTTCTAAAGAATAAGGGAGAAATACCTGTATTTCACGAAAGGTAGCTTCTTCAATAGTCAATTTGGATGCTACGTCTCCTACCTGCTTGCACTTTTCTTCATACTTCTTTGCTAAAACTTCGTACTGAGAAATCAAATACAGATAATTTGAAAACTTGGAAACAGTTTAGGTTATGAAAATATAGAAGAAATGATTGTTGCATTCCCTTAAAGACGAAATGATTATCCTCTCAACCAAAAAAATGGCGAAGCCTTCTCCCACTATAAGTAGGGTCGGCTACATGGATTCTTGCTCAAATCCATGATGAAAGATTCGACTATTTTTATGTTGGTTGTCGACTACCCAACGCAACCCCACTAGTGGGGATTTGAACCCTGGTCATTTGGGTGGTAGGCACACTGCACTGCCACCAGACCATTTAGGTGGGTACTCAACCAACGATATTATAAATTTAGATGAAATTTTGTTCTAATCTAAAAATGCTAAAAGAAGTTTCATGACTTAAATCCTTTGAATTCATATCTGCTGTCTCCCCTTCATCTAGGGACATTGCTTCAGTTGGTAGGGATCTCATCACAATTCAATCCTCCTTGTTCTCAATTTGAACAATTGCAAATATCAAGGAAGCAATACAAATTTCTTTCATTTTTAAATGCTTCAACTTCACCTTATTCTCGCAAATTTAAAAAGAAATTACTCTTACTCTATTCCCTCATGATACTTATAAACGTCGAGAACTTTGCCACATTTCTTCATAAACTTTAAAATTTTCTAGGACTTGAAACCTAAGTAGTTAAAAGGGAGATATTCCTTGCAACATGAAAGGGGATGCAATCATCACTTTTAATATAAACATGATTTTCCTTTCTAGCAATTCCAAAAACTGTGCCATATTTTTCATAGTAAACAACAATTACTTAAAAATTGTAGTTAACCAAAATCGACAAAATTTTCAAATAAAGTACAGGCTACAAATCTTGTGCCATGTGGCTCATATGCAAACAAAGGTCTCAACAGTTTCTTTTTCAAGATATTTGCATGGATACATCATATGATGTTGGTCCACATTTAGACAACTGCAGTGAAAGGTCACTTCAAAGTCCTTATTACACTTTCTTTTCCTTAAAACTCGAACTCCCATAAGCCCCCGAAGTAAAACGTACCTCAAGAAACAACTAAAAAGCCAACTCTTCTTGAAATCGTCATATTGACAGCAGTTTTTTTCTCTTTTGAATAGGACAGAGAAGGCATAGATATGTCTACATTAGTCCAGCAGCTGAATTAACTACTAAAGTGCAATGGAATTATCAAGTTGAAAATGCATTTGTCTTGGGGGGGCATCCCTATACTTCTGCAAACAGAGATGCAGATTTGAAAAACGTCGTAGGAGTCCATAGTTATAATACAACATAATGAGATTGCAGTATCTAGTGAAGTTTGAAATGGACCAAATTGGATACAGTTGCATAATAAAATGTACCTCGCGTTTATTACCAGAAGCTTTCTCTATGACCTCTATAAGCCTGGTGTCGCACCGGCTTTTATATAGCACCTAGCAGAAAATGTAAGATAATAATTATCGCTTATATGGCATCAAGGCAAGCTGACAAGCATTCAGTTATGTTTTCAATTAGAAAAGCAAATGCAAGTTGGCATTCAGATACGTTAGGGATCATTTCTCAAAAAAAAAATAATATTAATACTGAAATTTCATGCTTTCTCTCGCAAATACACAAAGGCTTACAAGCTCTTGCATTTTGGCTCGATAGAATTCAATCTTCTCTTTTGCCTCCATTATCTCCTTCTCCAGCTCCTGAACCTGAATTTATAAAGAATATGGCTCTTATATCAGAATAGGGTATCGTAGAAAATTTAAAGCATAAACTCATTCACAAAAAGTATGGTGCACTCGAGCAATAAACTTCTCTAAAATGTAAACTTAATATGTAGCATACGTTTTAAAATATATATATAGATTGCTCCACTAAATATCTTGGATAATCAATCAGCCATAAATGGGATAATGCTGCAAATTTTCATAGAGAAATAAATGGAGAATATTCATCATAAACTCCATGTGGAAAGTAAGAAGTGCCATGTACATCGAGCGCATGCCCTCGCAGCACCACTCCCCACCAAAACACACAAAAAGCAGGTTCTCTCTGTCTCCATCATGATATCAAAGTGATGGTTATAGACAAGTGGTCTGATACCCCCCCCCCCCAGCCCCCACCCGGCAAACCAGACAAGCTGACCCATCTACCAATCCCAAGTTTCCCATATTTCCTTTTCTTCAATAACCATCTTTAGTATTCCCAAGCCGCATTGCCGGGCCTGTCAACGAGGCTCCAGACTCTCTACATTCATTAGCATTTTCTTGTTGTCGCTCTCGACAACAGAAATGATGCAAATCCAGGTAGCACCTCATCCCCAGGGGACGCCTCTTCTCCAGGTTAACGCTCTTATCTCCAAGTATCATCAGGCTTCTGCATTGTCGAAGGTCTCAAGCACTAGGTTTCGTTCTCGAATTAATCAAACTTGTCTCTTTGGGCTTATCTTTAGAGCCGCGTATTTTGGGCTTTGATTTTTTTCAAATCCGATTATATTTGAAGTTCATTCAAATCTGATAGTTCATTGCTAATTGACATGGTGTTATTTTTTCTTCATTTAAATCCAAAGGTCACATAACAACACAAGCAACAGAGCTGTTCTTTTTTTTTCATGAAAAACCAAAGGTCACAAAAAACATAATTCCATTAGTAGAATTTTTCTCTCATTATGGTAGTGCAATGTGCCTACCACCCAAAATCTATAATCCATTCTATAGCATCAGATCCATTACTGCTAGTAAGTGCATAAGTACTACCTGAGATATCAGAGGAGGTTGAAGCAACTACATTGAAATGACTCCTGGAGACCGGCGAGGATGGCACGGGACTAGAGGGAGGTATAATACCCCTCAATCGAGCTACGAGATCATCAAACCGTTGATCCAAAGAGGAAGCAACCGGAGCCGGAGACTCAATCTGTTCAGCCACTCAAGTAGAAGCAGGGAATCCATGCTTGGAGTAGCATGTATCCTCTGTATGTCCAGAACGATGGCAGAAAGTACATGGTTGGCGAACACGACCTCCCCTGCCCTGAGGTCCACGACCACGAAACTGAGTACAACCTCCGCGACCTCGAGATGCCGCAATTGCTGAGGATATCTGATTGGCAGTAGAAGATGGAACAGTAATACGATCGAATCTGCGGTGAGCTTCCTCAATAGGAGGCATAGTAGAGTCTGCCAAAATCTGGGAACGGGCCACCTCGTACTCTGGATCAAGGGCTGCCAGGAACACGCCAATCATGGTGGCATTCTTATAAGTCTTTTGCTGCTCAGGCGTAGATGTGAGAGACATAAAGCTATATAGCTTCTCGAATATCCCACATAGAGATGTATATAGGAAGTGGAGTGGCCATCTATTATGTTTGATAGTAAAGATATCATGTTGAAGCTGTAGAATCTTTGACTCGTTCTTTGCGTGTGAATAAGTAACTGCAGCAATATCCCACATCGCCTTGGTTGTGGGTTGATGAAGTATGTCATTGGCAATCTCTATTGCCAACGTACCTGAAAGCCACACTTTGGCATATGCATCATCTGCCTCCCATGAGGCATTAACCCCAGTCTTCTCAGCCGGTTCTTCCTCGGTAAGAATGTGTTTCTTACCAGTAGACTTCATCAAGCTCATGAACTGCATAGCCCACAATTCATAGTTTGACCCATCCATCTTGACTATAGGCGCAGGACCTCTGAAGGCACCTGTGGAGGGAATATCAGCCATGTTCTCTGACATGGCGGCTTGAGAAGGCTAAGGCTGAAGACTAGACAAAATTATGTCTACACTGACATAAAGAGATTGGATTGCATGTGTAGACTCATGCAACCAATCTCAACATGGAAGAGGACTGGACGGTTGTGGGGACGCACACGTAGGGACCTGCGTCAAGACGCGCTAGGCAGGGGCCTGCGTGGAGAAGCGCGTGCGCACAGGGGCTGGCGTGGAGGCGACATGCGTGCGCGAGAGGCGCATAGGGGCTGGCGCACAAGAGATGGCACGCGCGCGAGGGGAGCACAAGGGCTGGCGCACGGAAGGCGAGGGGTTGGGCGCACGCAGCGCGGGACGGTACGCGCGGGGCAGGCGGGCACGCGGGGCGGGGCGGTGCTCGGCTGGGCAGTGCACACGGGGTTGGGCGGCGAGAGAGAGAGGGGATTGGGTACGGCTAGGGTTTCGGAGCTCTGATCTAGGACCGCCGCTCTGATACCATGTTGGGAAAAGAAGTTGAGTTGTTTATTCCATAAACCATAGGCTCTCTTATATAGGAGAGTGGCCTATGGGTAAATTACATAAAGCATTCATAAGAAGAAGGAAATTAGGAAACAGTACAAATAACATAAAATATATCTCTACGGTATTCAGGAGACCAAGACCTTCCTCCAGAAGGTCTTTGTCACGGAAGACCTTGGTCAACTTCGTTATTTTCTTGGCATCGAGGTAATATGCACTACAAAGGGGCTCCATCTTTCACAGAGGAATTACTGCTTCGATATTATGACTGAGGCAGGACTACTTGGATGCAAGCCATCTGGCATCCCTGCAAAAGTGAGAAAATATTCAGCATTTACTGATCTAGCTTTTGAGGATGCAACTCGGTACAGAAGTTAGTGGGAAAATTACTCTATCTCACTGTTACAAGGATATATCATATGTTGTGAGCAAAGCCAGTCAGCATATGGAGAAGCCACTTTATAGTCATTGGCAATATGTTCTTTTGATCCTTTGATATTTGAAGGAATCTCCCGAACGTGGACTCTTCTATGGGGTGAATGGGCACACTAATATCTCCGCTTATACAGATTCTGACTATACTAGCTCTCCTGAGGATCGTCGATCCACTATAGGAAACACCATGTTTGTTGGGGATAACCTTGTCACTTGGCGAAGCAAGAAGCAGATAGTGGTTTCCAGATCCAGTACGGAAGCATAATACAGGGCAATGGCTCAGGCCACTTGTGACATCACATGGCTTACCTCTTTCCTAACAGAACTTGGTGTGTTAGTCACCACTCCTGTACCTTTATACTGCGACAACAAGTCTGTCACGTACATCGCCACCAATCCAGTTTTCCACGAGCGGACAAAACACATTGAAGTTGACTGCCATTTCATTCGTGATGCAGTACGAGGAGGACGAATCAGCACTCCACACATCTCCACCGAACTTCAACTTGCAGACATCTTCACAAAGGCTCTTCCAAGGAAGCACCTCATTTACTTAGTATCCAAGTTGAGCATGATCGACATATATGCTCCAACTTGAGGGGAAGTGTAAGAGTTATTATACTTACATTTATGTTCGTAACCCTCTGGGTTCCGTAACCCCTCGGGAGTAATGCGCTTTATAACTTTTGGTCTTCTTTGTAAGGGTGACGTTTTAATTTTAATATATTTCTGGGTGAGGTGACTCCTGTCTCGGGAGTGCACCCTCTTTTTAATCAAAAAAAAACCTCGGGAGTATTTATGTATTTTTCCTTTTGTACTCTCTAGGGTTTTCTCTCTATATAAGAGACCCTAGCCCTATGGAATAGATATCTCATTCGTATCTCTTCTCCGCAATGAATATATCCTTCTGGCCCTCCTTAGAGTCAAGATTTTTATACAAATCCCACCTGAGACATTATGAATTATAATTATACTTCTACTTTTGCTTCATAATGCATTTGATTTTTCCATCCGAAAATGAGAGATCATTCTCAACATGTTAGAATTTTTCTTCCTTACCCTCGTTCTTCTTCAGCACCAAGAAATCATCCTATTATTTGACCTATTGTGATATTTCTTTAGACCACTTTGTCACAAATATCATAATTCAAATACTCCTCTACCCTTTGAGATGGTCTCCCTCTCATACCCAAAAAAATGTATGAGAGGGAGGTCTCCCTCTTATACAGTTGTAAAAGTTGGTCGACTACCCTAACTAGTCGAGTCGGTGGGGGCAGTTGACTGACTATTGACTAATCGATCTATAGTCAGTCGGTTGACTATTCGACCCAACTAGTCTTGCTTGGAGATACCATATTTTTTATGTTTTTGCTTTTTTAAAAAAATATATTCTTTGCAAGGTGAAAAAGCCTACTTGCTCGCTTTTCGGGTAAGGGGTTCGATGAGGGGCCAACTCCATTCGGTGACTTTCATGGTCGCCTCATTGAACCGACTTGGATCTAAACTGATTTAAAGGAAGTCTGATCAAAAACAGATTTCCTTAATCTTAATGTTTTATTTAAATCCAAATACCTTTTTTACTTCATTATGACGTAAAAGATATATGGATCTATGTAAAGATATAAGAATATATATATATAAATGATTTATATATTTAAAAAAATCAAAATCGACTAAAGTCCGACTAAATCTGATTCATCACTCAACAACCTATTAATCTGTAGTCAGTAATATGGCAAACCAAGTACTGACTAATTTCTACAACCTTGCTTGGAATCCTTCAATACTTCAAAGCCTTCGTGATTCTTCTTTGTTTTATACCAGCTTTCGTTCAAATTCGGTTTCCAAAGAAGATTATCTCCATTCTTTGGTCTATTTCTGCTCATCTTCATCCCTTTAAAGCTACTGCTATCTGCAATCATTTGATCACAATAATCCCCCAAATTCTTTTTTGTCCGCGCCTGCTTCGAAATTGTTGATGCAGTTTGTTACAGCTCAAATCAGCAACATATTTGTAACAACTGCTATTGTACACTTCTAGAGATAGCTGTTGACTGCTGCAACTGCTGCTTCAGTGTATCACGACTGGAAGCAACCAAAATATGCTTCATTTATTGCCCTACGCTACAGCTGCTGCCAGATGCAGCACTACAATGTTGATGATGTTCCTGAAATCCAGCAACCAAATGCAGGTTGTGATGTTGCACTTGCACCTGCTGCTGCAAAAAGCGTGCAAAAAGTTCAAGACTTATATTGTTGTACATTCCCTTGCCGCAACTGCAATTGTTGTGAGTTAACATCAACTTATTCCAAGACCAAGCCAACCTACACCTCAGAGAGTGAGTTTGAGATCTAATGATGGTCCACCTAAAAAGAGAGAGGTTTCCTTTAAGTGTCCACTAAAAATTAAGTGGTCGAAAAATTGACACATTCAGAATCCTCAAACGAATTGGACAGAATGCTCACCCCCTTGGATCTACCGCCGGATGTTCAGACGTCACCAGTTTTCAACCTTTCTCTTCCTATACCATGGAGATGGCATGCCTGATGCACCCCCGTTAGTTGATCTCATCGAACCATTAGACAAACACCAGCCACATGTAGCGATCATGCAAATAAGATAGAGAATATTATTGGCATGCAAGATACGACGACTAGACAAGTTCTCTTCAGACGCTCCTTAGTCAAGTGGAAGGGGCTTAAGATTGCACATGGATTAACGAGGACGAGCTTCGATGACTCTGCACTGATTTACTCCAGAATTATCGTAATGTCATCTCAACGGCGCAAGATTCTTCTCAACGACGGAGCCAGAATACACTGTATGGTTCCACTGGTCGAACACCTCTCTATGAAGTTCTCCTCTAGTAGCTACGATCTCTAAAATCTGAAACAGGACCGTGGGGTTGAAACTATCTCCATATTCCAAGATAAACGAGGTGTGAACAGACCTAGATTATGATCTGGCGAATGTCGAGGATAGAGGGAACATCTCCAAAAGTTGAGTTGAGGATAAGAAATTGTCCAACCTTGAAAGAGAACCAGAATTTCTCCAAGTATACCTTATATTTGCCGCATCAAGCACCTCTAGTTGTAGGTCATCAATCATCTCTGCAAACTCCAAGAAACCCGAAGTTTGACCCCCGTGAAGGCGAGTATGATCTAAGAATAGAAGCAACACATTGAAATTGCCCCAACTAATCACGCTTCACTTGAGAACATCCTTCTAAAATCACGAAGCTCGATCCAAAAATCCGACCTTCGAGCAGACAGGGTAGGCCCATACACACAAGAAACGCCAGATGCGAGTCGATACGGATATTTTGTAGAAGAGCCATCTGCACACATCTTCCGTTAAGCCCAGAGATAAAAGGAAAAAGGGAACTCTTCCAAGCAATGGCACCCCCTACCCGCACTACCAGAGGCATCTACCGTTCTGAAATCCGAAAGGGTTACAACCCTAAATGAGATCCACAAAAAATATGTACAAGAGGCAAGTTTTGTTTCTTGCAGCAGGTTAATATCACAACCTCAATCCCGCAAAAGTGCTCTTATCAACCTTTGTTTCTTTGTTTCACCCAGATTCCGGATATTTCCAGTCACCGCTTTCATTTAGAAACCAAAATATCCCCCTTTGTCGCGAAAACCCGGACAATCTGAACCATCAAAACTTTTGGGTTGTGATAGACAAGGATGTTTTTACAGCAACCTTTCGGCTTTCGACAATGCTTAGTCTTCCCTCCGTTCCTCGTCCCCAACGCAGAGGATTCAGAAGAAATGAAGGTGGTGACCCACGAGATACCCTCGATTCTTTCAGAGAACAGAGGGATGCAATAAGAAGTCTCCTGACCGCCCACCAAGTCCAGCACATCAACCGCTTTGCCCAGAGTCCTAATCCAACGAGGGCCCTCAATCATGTTCATCAACCCCCTTACGACATCTAATTAATTCGGCAAGCACATTTAGAAAGATCATTTACAAGAGGGGTCGTCGAAAAGGCATGTCGAACCACCTCACGAACTCCAACGAGCAGTAGGCCGAGAATTTCTTGATGGGATTCAAGAGGAACCGGGTGTTTTGTTCCTCGTTGGGCAGGCAAGGCGAAATCAGGCTACAAATGTGAAGTGGACTTAGGTCGCACAAGGAACACGAAATCGACCTAGGTAAAAGATCAAAATTGGAGCGGGTCAGTGGATGCTCCACCAGTTACCAAGGGCGGGTTGGACCCTCCCATACCCAATTAGCGATAGAAAGGCCTCTTATCACGAGCACCAAGTAAACCTCAACACCAGATAGCATCGTCAAGGGTTGAAGGAGCTCTTGTGTTGGCAAGGAACTTGACACTAGGCATTCTCCGCCCTCCACAAAAGGTTTGTTTTGAAATTTGAAATTCGAAGACTTCGCGTCTCTGAATTTTCTGTAACTTGTCATTCAACTACCTCCCCAACTCCCATCGTCTCCGGCTAATGCACTGACAGTGAATCTCCGGTCACATCCCCGAATTAAGCACCGGTGGCGACAGTGGAGGCAGAACCCAGACTAGCAGCTGGAAGCATGCTCGCTAAACTACCAGATAGCAACCCCATTGTGAAGGGAGGAGCCTTGTCCCCACAATAACCGCGATGGAGGCGTGAGCAAGGGCCCATCTGGAGGCCATCGGAAAAAACTTTCGCAACGACACCAAGCTTCTGTAATGCGGGTCCCAATGACTCAACCATGCGTGAGAGGAACGAGACCCCATAGATTCGCATTACCCTCCTCAAAGAGATCAACACTTATCCATACATGAAGTGAGGCAATCTCCAATGAACTCCCAAGTCTGAGTTCAAAGAGGGCAGCAAATCAGCCTCTTGGTATGACAATCCCTTAGCACAACAAACCTTCTCTTTTACCAAGATAATATCCTACGAAAAGGATCCTCCAATCATCTGTTTCAAGGCCAATGATAATGATTTCTCACCACAATCTGCCTCCAAGCAAGCCTCAATCAACAAACCATCTTTCCGCACAACAAGGTCAAAGGTGCCTCCGCCCACCACTTTTGCAAATGTGTGGGGTGGTGATCGCACCCACCACACAGGACTGATCTCAGGTGCAACAGCAATCGAATGCACTTTGAGAATGTAAATGCTTCCCTGGACAAACAGCCTTCCGATGCACCCCCTATACGGCTATACCACAATCAAAATACATTGGGTTTGTATACAATTTTACACTCCCCTTCCTCCTATGTAACTCATGATAAAACAAGTTCTTACTTTCTGCATACAAAATTGTTAGAAGTTATATACAGCTTTATATATGTGAATCAAAACACATTGGTTATGAAGACATGGTTTCAATAAATGCGGTTGTTGCAGAACTAGCAATTATTAGATTACTAGAGGTCTTGAATCCTGAATATAAATCCACATAATTAATTTCCAGTACAAAATTTCCTCAAATATGATATCATGTAAATTGTGCGATACCAACCGAACCTTTGTTTGTTATACTAAGTGATGTGGAGTCATGGTTCAAAAAGGCTAGCCTCGAGGCGGTCGAGGCGTTTCGTGAGGCGTTTTTGCTTTTTTTGAATAAAATATTTTTTTATTATTTTAATGGTTTCCTTAGTAGTTTGAGAAGCTTATCAATATCTGTTTATTTAGGATAATGATTATATAAGATGAATGCCTAAATATGATGTTTATTTCATGCCTATAACTTCATATTTACAATTAATGTATCCAACTATTTTGGCAAACTCTTACTATTTCACTCTTAATGAATGAATTCATAAATATTAAATTAAACAATGCTTGTAACTTAACAAGATTTGCAATATATCAAGCAAAACAAAATGGATAAGGTTCATGGTTTCTCATGTTGCCTTATATTATATATTAGACACAACATAAATTTCTTCGACATATATTTAATCGAACTTTTAATTACAACAATATTTCAAATATTTGCCCGAAATGGATATGATTCGTGGTTTCTCGTGCGATCATATATTATATGTTAGACACATAACATAAATTTCTTCGATGTATATTTAGTCATACTTTTAATTACAACAATATTTCATAGACATATATGTATTGTTTAATTCTTTCACGGTATCTATAGTCAATGAATTCCTCTTTGATTGGAGGAAAATGTGTAGAAATGTATATGATGTTGTTCTATCTTCGATTTTGGGGTTCTTATCTTTATTATTTCATCATATCTTGTAGTGTAAATTATTATATATTGGGCAGAGAACATATAATTACATAGAGATATATATATAATTGTAGTTTTATACATATTTTCTATATAACCTGAGGCTTACGCCTCGACCGCCTCGAAGCTACGCCTCGCCTCGATTCCAAGGAGACCGCCTCGTTCCGCCTTTCGTTTTTTCAAACCTTGATGTGGACATCACCAAATCCAAGTTACTACGTAAACTACTAAATTCAGCTGGTTATGTCGAACACTGTTGCATTAAATAAAAAACATAAATATTATATAACCTCTTAAATTGTATTTTTAGGAGAAAAAAAGCGGCTGCCCTAAATAGAAAAAACATAAATATTATTTTACCTCTCAAATTATATTTTTAGGAGAAAAAGGATGGGCACCCGTGTGGTGCACATCCAAGCTATTTTACCGCCTAAAGTTGACCGCAGATAAAATTACTTGTCACAATTGCAATGTCTGGGATACTCAAGGAACTTTGAATAAAAGAACCTTTTTGTCAGCATCTGTTGCCTCTTTGAGCTTCGAATCTAGAGCAGATTGCTCCTCATTGCTTAGTTGATCCACGAGATACTTCTCCAGTACTGGCACTGAGGATTTTTTCTGGACAGGTTTTACTTGGGAATCAACCTGAGCAGGGACTTGGGTTTGTTGCTGCCCCTTCAACGCATCTGGATGTGTTGCAGGACGAATTCCTGCAAACCCCTGCTGTGGGAAACCTTTAAAAAAATGCATGGAGGTAAGAAATTGTTTGTAATGGTAAAATAGGCAACTGAAATCAGAACCTTACAGCAGTCATATACTGAATCAAATAGTTGCCACTTACCTGAACTTGGCTGAAATGCTAAACTGCCATAACTGGATGGAGGCATAGCTGTGGCTTGCAACAATGCATCATCAAATATTATACTATTGGGAAGCGTGGGTGGAAGAGGACGGCCTTCCCTATACCTCTCCATCAAATAGAGGGCAACGCAAAATTCCCTTGACGAAAGCATGCTATCACCATCCTGGTCAGATAAGTCCCAAACCTGTTTTAGCACCTCTGCGACGTAGTAAGACAAAATAACTATCAATGTACAGAACTAAAAAAGTGACCCCTGCATTAATGCTTTTAAATTACTTAAGTAATTCAAAATTTAATACCAAAAAAGGCCCACAACATATGAGGGGAAAAAAGGAAAGAAGAAAGGGACGAAATAAAAAATCTTGAAGGGAAAAATTGGCAAGGTTCTGAAATTCAAATCATCAATCTGCATAACAAATCGCACAAAATAAGTCAATGTAAATTAAGAAAATAGCGATAGGAAATGCAAAATCAGCACATGGGATAAAGGCAATTTAATTAGAACAATTACATAAAAAGCCTCAGGTTTTGAATTACGCCCAATTGTTAACTCTTCAGATATCCCACCATTCATCAACGTTCAAAATGTACTTGATGCAGCGTGGAACAGAAATATAGGACTGTATATTTATATTATCCGTTAATTTTATTTACGTTTATTTAAGTCGTCGTAATTTTATTAAATAAATGGGATCGCATGTGATCTCAATTAGTTAGATATTCGAATTTCAAATTAGTCGGTTAGTCGGTTAGAGTCAATTTAGGATAATTAGTTGTTTTTCTATTTTTGTAATCCCATCCCTCCTATATAAAGGGATGATGGTCCATTGTTTTAGTGAGTTCAGTGATTTATAAAAATTGAGAATTATTCTCTATCTCCGTCTCTCTCTCTCTCACGTGGTCTTCATGTTTCTTCCTCCCCACATCCCTCGTGTTCCCGACGAGCATTCTTCTTCTCAATCCATCCAACTTCTTCTCTACCAAATATCTCCACCTTCAATTAAATTTTCTGTCGTCCCCGAAATCTCATTTGCATCAATTGGTATCAGAGCATGGCCTACAGATCGTCCTCACGATCTAACGATCCGACCAGACGTTCGCACCGACATGCATCGAGGGACTATCGTTCGTCCGAACGAAAATGGCGAGCCAACGACGCCTACAACAAGGAGACGATGAGCATGCTACGTGATTTACAAACCACATTCCACTCCGAGTTTCAAGATCTTACGGTTAACTTACAGGCCCTATGCGCCGCCAAATCAAAGGCTCCAACGATACCAATCACCGAAACCGATTTCGACGAAGAAAAACTCGCCGTCAAGGATGATTCGGTCGCTGTCCAGGTCATTTCAGAGGGAAAAAACGATGAAACGGCCGCTGTCCAGCCCATCTCAGAGGAAAAAGATGCCGTCGCCAAGGAGTTATTCGCTGTCTAGCCCGTTCCGGAAGAAAAAACAGCCGAAACGCTTGCTGTCCAGGTATTTTCAGACTCGCAAAAGCCGCAGGAATCAATCTTCGGCCCATCCGCGGCCCTCTCACAGACCCCCTCCACCGCCCTTGCACCTTTGGCACCATCCCCGATCGCCGCAGCACCCCTTCCAGCCCCGGAATCAGCCCCTTCCGCCATCCCTGCAACTCCGGCACTTCCAGAAATTGCCCCATCACCGGTCCATGCACCTGCGACCCCAACCAAATCCCTTGCCCCGTCCCCAGTAACCCCTCGCCGCCGCTCTTGATCGCTTCGCCGGATCTCGATCACCTCTGCGACCACTCGCCCTGCCTTCTGCCTCAGTCATGGTTCGCCACTGCAAGCCCCGCCGGGAGTGCGCAAGCTCCAGTGCCCATTGACAGTACTCGAGCCTGGAAATCTCCTTCTCCGCTGGAGGAGAGCACATTCTTTGCTGACCATCACTTCAGCATGCCCGCGCGTACTTGCGCTGCCCTGTAAAGAACTGCTCAACTGCTTGGATCCTCCACCTTCATCGCCGCTCCACCACTGGAGCCCTCCCGCATCGACGCCTCCGTTGAAGCAGATGCCTGGACCACCGCCCTCGAGATTGCACGCACAGCCTGCACGCTCGCCGCCTAGCCGTTGCCGTAGCTTCCACTGTCCGCGTAGCCTGCGCGAGAAGAAAGGGAGAACCCTAACAAAAGGCTCGATTTCTAAGGGGTTCGAATCCCATGAAATGTGGGATTGTGAGCTAATTTGAGAAAATTGCATAGCCGTCCAGCCCCCTAAGATTTATTTAATTGAAGGGGTACGAAAATTGCAACCAACCCCCCTACTGCAGAAATATTTAATGAGTGCTGAAAAGAGGAAATCTGGGAACCCTCCTTATCCAAATAGGACTAGGACCATGGGTTTCACCTATTTAAAGGCCCCATGGCTTAATTCCCTGGACACATCTCCTCCTCTACTCTCCTTGTGCTATTGCTTCGCTATGGACTCTCCACGGGCTGAGTTGATCATCATGAAGATGCCCCATCAGTTCTTCGAACACCACGTCAACGGGATGAAATCCGGATGGACGCCCACCTATGCGCCACACCTGCTCTTCCACCACGAAGGCCACGTCACCAACGCCCGCATCGCGCGTATGTGGATTCCGCCATTCGCTCCACGCCAATTCTTCCAGGGGATGACCGAGAATGCGGATTTGAAATTATCAACCTCCAAGCCTACAGATCCAGCAATTCGTCTGGAGACGAATTTTTAAAGCGGTGGAGAGTTGATGCAACGTGAAATGAGGAAATAGGGTTGTATTTTTCTAATTTTTTTTAGTCGTTAATTTTATTTACGTTTATTTGAGTCGTCGTATTTTTAATTAAATAAACGGGATCGCCTGTGATCTCAATTAGTTAGAGGTTTAAATTTCAAATTAAGTCGGTTAGTCAGTTAGAGTCAATTTAGGATAATTAGTTTGAATTTGAATTGAGTTCTATTTTTGTAACCTCATCCCTCCTATATAAAGGGATGATAGGCTAGTGTTTTAGTTCAGTTGATATAAAAACTTGAGATTTTATCTCTTATCTCCCTCTCTCTCCCTTCTCCTTCTCCCACGCGATCTGCGCGTTTCTTCCTCCTCGAATCTCGTGCAACCAGCGCGTTTTCTCCTCTCAATCCCTCCTATTTCTTCTACCAACGAAAATCCACCAACAAAAATTTTCATCGAACTCAAATTTGCATCAATTCTCACCTATTTAAAGACCCCTAGCTTGATTCATTGGACACATCTCCTCATCTCCTTTCCTTGTGCTATTGCTTTGCTATGGACTCTCCACGGGCCGAGTTGATCGTCATGAAGATGCCTCATCAATTCTCGAGCACCACGTCAACGGGACGAAATCCGGATGGATGTCCGCCTATGCGCCACACCTGCTCTTCCACCACGAAGGCCACGTCACCAACGCCCGCGCCGCGCATATATGGATTCCGCCATTTGCTCCACACCAATTCTTCCAGGGGACGACCGAGAACGCGGATTCGAAATTATCTACCTCCAAGCCTGCAGATCCAACAATTCGTCGGGAGACGAATTTTTAAAAGTGGAGGAGAGTTGATGCAGCGTGGAACAGAAATATAGGGCCGCATATTTATATTATCCGTTAATTTTATTTACATTTAGTTAAGTCGTCGTAATTTTAATTAAATAAATGGGATCGCATGTGATCTCAATTAGTTAGCGATTCGAATTTCAAATTAGTCGGTTAGTCGGTTAGAGTCAATTTCGGATAATTAGTTGTTTTCTATTTTTGTAATCTCATCCCTCCTATATAAAGGGATGATGGTCCATTATTTTAGTGAGTTCAGTTATTTATAAAAATTGAGAATTATTCTCTATCTCTGTCTCTCCCTCTCTCACGTGGTCTTCACGTTTCTTCCTCCCCACATCCCTCGTGTTCCCGACGAGCATTCTTCTTCTCAATCCCTCCAACTTCTTCTCTACTAAATATCTCCACCTTCAATTAAATTTTCCGTCGTCCCCAAAATCTCATTTGCATCAGTACTCCGTCTCTCTTTTGTTAAATCATGAAGACCTTCAATACATTATGTCATGGAGTGTTGGGCGTTATGTCAAATCATCTCACACAAAAAAGGATTAGAGACACTGGGATTATCAGACTAGAGTTTGTGTACTGTCAATAAAAGATAAATGAGAATAACTCATTTAAGATGATTTGAACATGGGTAGAGAAAGCCAACTAGAACCAAGGTTTGAATGTGTGAAAAATCAAAGGAAGAACTTGAAAGCGAAGGTGACAAAAACATGGAAATATACGCCACAGCATGTTTGCAGGGTGTGCTGTTTCCTCGATTCTTTTTTTGTATTGACAAGGACGGAGTGCTCCAAGCCTCCAATCCCCATTGTCAACACATCTAGCATACCAGTTATCTCAACAATATAGGAGAAATAAGGGGGCATCTTGTTTTTAAACTCCAATTTTTTATATCAAGTGATATTAGACGAGATATGATGAGGCATGCCACTATTATTAGCGTATATGGGACTTCAAGAAGTCAAGAGCTACAACTTTGTAAGGAGGGATTTTAACTTCGCTGGTGTTTCTTCATTGCTTATTCTTATGTTTATATTCACTCTCTTGCTTCTATTTGCTTTCTCTTTACCGCCTTTCTTTAATTGAGGCGTGACTTATTATTAATTTGTTTGATCTTTCCCTTGCATGTTCGATCTTTTCGGTTGATTTGTTATATGTTAATCAACAGTGTTGATAATAAAGTTAGCATGTGATAATCACCAATATACAAGTATTAAATACCAAAAATGATTAAATAATCCTAAAGTTTTTTAAAAGAAAAAAGGGCTTCCACCGTATAAGTGTCTGCCCAAAAACCTCACCATTAATCACCATAAATCATTACATGCATGTAAACATGTAACAAACCAAACCAAAATTACAAGTTCTAACTCTCAACCAATGCCCTAACATGTATTGCAACATTATCACCGTAAAATATATCCTGGCGAAACACCACCCCATAACTGGCTAGCCAAATTGCCCAAATCATAGTCACGCACTCCGATCTCTCTCTCTGTTTGTATGTGTGTGTAACAGTCCAGTTTGCTCCAATGGAACCCCAGAAACCAGATACACCAACAATGCGCACTATATGATTCCCAAACAGGTCACATGCCTCCATGGAGCTCTCATACCTGAAAAATAAGTGATATGCATCCTCAACCGCCATCTGACACCGAGAGCATGTAGGGTCAAGTGCATGAGCAAATCGAGCTAATCTATCCCCAGTCAATAATCCCCATCCTGAAAAGCCACATAAAGATCTTTATACATGTTGGAACCTTCTAATTCCATATTCTCCTGCAATCGACCACGCACCTCCCAAGGTCAAAAATTATTAGGCCCTTCAGGAACCTATAAGCCTTATGAACAGAAAAGCTCTTATCACACCAGCTCCAACTGTCCTGACAATTAGTACACCCCCCCCACAAGCACACATTATACAGCTCCACAAGCATCACCAAAAGTGCCTCCAGATGTTCATCAGAAAGTTCAGAACTAAACTGAGGGAAGTATGAGTGTTCATCCCACACATCCACCACTGAGCACTCCGAGTCAACAACCAACACCATAAGATGCGGGAATCTCATGCCCAGCGCCACATTCTTATTCCATTCGTTAACCCAGAAACGAAAGCCAACGTCGATCCCAACAACAGGCCTCGTCAATGGAAAAATCTCCTGCACCACATTGCATACACCTCGCCAAAAATAGGAAGGAACATGGCCAAGATCCTCGGGTCCAAGGAGAGAAGAACTAGAGTCATAGATCCTCCTGAGAGCATGCAAACTAAACTGATATAGTCACCCCAAATACGAGTGATCCACTTGCTAAGCAGGGCCTTACTCATCTCCTCCAAGCTACGCATACCAAGGCCATCGTCCTCCTTAGAACACACAGCAGACTTCCAATCCACCAAAGGCAACTCGTTTGATCGCCCAGAGGACAACCAGAAGAAACGTTTCATGATGCATTCAAGCCTATTCCGAACTCCCACAGGCAAGAGCCTAGATGATAGGGGAAATGGGGATCGCAGATAGCATCGAATGCATCAGCACCAGCATGTCACCTCTAGACAAGCACACAGACTTCCAACCCGCTAGCCTCTGCTCCATCTTCTCAATCACCAGTAACCAATCAGCCAAGTACATCCTCTTAACCACCAGAGACACGCCCAGGAGAGTTTTAGATAGTTCTTCGAATAAGCACTTATTGTAGCGCACTGGCATATCTCTACGCGAGGAGCAAAACCAACTAGCACATAAATCAATCTCAGCATCGTACAAGCTTTAGGGATGAATTCTGATTTCTCCATGTTAAGCCTCAATCCAGAAATACCACTGAAATAGTCAAGAACTACAAACAGGCCTTTACAACTCTCAGAACCACCTTCCGCAAAAAGTATTGTGTCGTCCACGTAACCACAACAAAGCCCCCACCCAATCACCATGCGGTCAGTCATGACCAATAAAGCACTAATCGCAAGAACAAAGAGAAGAGACGATAACGAGCACCCCTGACGAATCCCGTGTTGCGACTGAAAATACATGCTCGTGGGTTGTCCATTCACCAGACCAGCGCAAGACGCAGTCGTAACGTATCTCTTCATTTATGAAATCCATCTATCAGAAAAATCATGTCTAAACAGCGACGCACAAATGAAGCGCCAATACGTGCAGTCATAAGCCTTCAAAAATAACCTTCCACAAAACACCTTTGGTCTTCCTCTTGCACCAGTTCGTAACAATCTCAGACACCAAAACCACATTGCACATAACTAGCATGTCCAGTAAGAAAACACTCCGTGCTGGAGAGATCAGGGATTTAAAATCTGTCTAAACGACCATTTAAACGGTCATTTACACGTATGCAGACCTGGACCGCACCGACTATGGCCAGTCAGGCACATATGCGGACAAGCCACTTAATCATCGTTAAATGGCCGTTTAAATGCCGTTTATACCCTGTTTTTTACATCAACCCTTCAAGATTGTGTTTGTGTTCTCCCTAATATGCCCCCCCAGGCTCGTTGACTGGGCAGCAAGACCCCCGTTCTTGTAGGGTATGGTGCGACAGGTGGGTGCATACAATGGATCTTTAACTTGGGGAATTTCACCCCCTTTGGATTTTTGCAATGGAGATGAAACAACTCTATAGATTCTATATATCCGATATAGCTTGTTCGCTTCATTCCTTTTATTGTTTATCTTCATAAATCGAAATCTAGATTCCAAACCTTGACTATGGATTTTACTTGTTTATGCTATCTATTTTGACAATTGATAGAAAAAATCCTTGAATATGACAATATTTGATAAATATTGCGAATATGTGATTATATTTTATATTTTATTTATGTGTCTTATTAATAATATATATGTAAATATTTTTTATTGATTAAAAATACAAAAACGCATGACCCGTTTAATTTCTGTTTAAACTCCCGCATATCGTTTAAACGGTAATCAGTGACCTACCGACTGAATACCGCATATCGCTTTTTGCAACCTTGGGAGAGATGATCTTGCAAAGCACCCCTCCCCCCAATCGGTTGGCCAAGATCAGGGTTTAGCATGGGTCAGGTTCGAGCCGGGTTCGGCTTGGCCCGGCCCAAATCCATTTTAGTATACGGGCCAACGGGCCGAGCTTAGGCCCGTTTTATTTTTCAAAATCTAGGCCCAAGCCCAAGCCCGGCCCAAATATTATGGGCTGGGTTCAGGCCCAGCCGGCCCAATTGAAACTCCATGACATATTGAGCTTGTTTTTATCTTGCAAATACACCACCCATCCCCAATAAAAATGTGTATTATGTACACATGCAAATATGTTTTACCACATTGATAATATTAAGGAATCATGTTCACGATACGAATTTACAATGTACAACAACATGCTCTAAGCATGACGAATATATTACCAATGGTCCAATGTAATATAATTGTTTATAATATATGTCTGTTAACATGGTAAAATTATTATCATGATGGTATATATAACAATGGTGGTTGTTAAATTTAATTAAATTAATATGTTCAAAATTAAATATCCATCTAAATTCTATCATCACTCGTATGCAGAGGTAGTGGTCCGAGCTAACGGGTCGGGCAGTTTGGGCCCTTGAAACGGGCTGAGCTAACAGGCTGGGCTATCGGGCTTTCGGGATGGGGCCCTATCAAGCCCTAACCCGGCACGAATATACAATTGGTCTTGAATTAAGGCCCAAAGCCCGACTCAATTATTTACGGGCTCGGGTTCGGGTCGGGCTACATGGCTCGGTTTTGGGCCAGGTCGGGCTAGCCCGATCCAATGCTCAACCCTAGCCAAGATTTTGGCAACAATTAAGTAAATTGCATTCGAGAGAGTAATCAGACAATCATCATCCACCCTTCTGGTGACATCCTTCTTGGGAAGTAAGAAAATAAAAGATATATTAAGACGATTAAAAACACAATTCCCATCATCAAATTCCACCACCACCCCCTATCACCTCTTCAGTAATCACCTCCAAAACTCCCTGAAAAAGAAAATCAGAAATCCATTTGGTGAAGAGTAACCATCCGCATTCAGATCAAAAATAGCCTCTCAGACATCATGCAAGGTAAAAGGCCTCTCAACACTCTGACTTCTGTGCAGACATGGTACTCGCCCCAAGGCCCATCCACCTCGACCCGCAATGCAGCAAGCACTTGCTTATGCTCCTGAAGTAGCCCATAACCGCCCTCACAACCTCCTCCCCACGAAATACCTCCTCCCCAACCTCAGCCGAGTGTATAATATTCATAGTCTGCCTCACATCTGCCACCGTATGAAAAAGTATGGTATTAGCATCCCCTCCTTCATCCACTTCTGACACGACCTTTGCCTACACTCAAATTCTTGCTACATATCCTCCTCAAGGATCCTTTGCACCACCCCACAGCTCAATAACTCCTCATCCATCACCATGTTATCCTCCTGCAAGTCTATCCTCACCACTTCATCACGAACCTAATTCTCCTTAACTCCTGCACAACACGAGAGTCATTCATGAATGCCATTGGCCTTTGCCCTAACGCAGCCAGCGTCAAAATGAATCTCACATTAGCGGAACCCTCCACTTCTAACTCATTCCAGAAAGAGACAACCAAATCACGGGAACCCTCATCCAACATTCAACAACCTCAAATCAGAATTACAACGACGCCCCTCTTCTACTACACATATCCAAACATAACGGTGTATGATCCGATCTCTGATCTAGGAAGAGAGGTGACAGATATTGTTTTTAAAAGCGTGCCTCCAGGCGTACGCCTCGAGATGTGCCTTAGACCTCAGCAGATTTTTCATTATTTTCTGCTATATATTCTTCACTTCTCTTTGATTGTGAGCTTTTCGTCTTTCATAGGCAATTAGTTTCAAGTCCTTGAGCTCACGATTCACCAAAAGGAATTTATTTTTGTACTTTATTAACAATTAAGCTTATTTTTACTTTGTTCTGCATGTTCTTTATAAATCAACATGAAAAAAAATGAGTCATGATTCCTTAAATCTAATGCCTTTACTCTTTATACGAATCAAGGATAAATGCTTTCTTTATTGAAATGATTGAATACAAGTCCCCTACTTTGACTTAAATTTAGAAGAGTATGTTTTGTAAACATGTCTCAACTTTCCTTATATTCCCAGTCGGGACCAAAATAATACACATCAAAGCATGCATGAACAAGGACGGTCATAACATGCAATATTCAAGTACTTTATTGCACAATCCTTATGGTAAAATAAAAGGTGATCATTGCTTACTCTATTGCCTTCCTCAGTTGATTTGCATGCATACCTCAATCAATTTTTAAAAGAAGGTGCGGACATCCAGGCCCTTTAGTTAAATTTTATTCAAAACTTTACTATTACTGAGACCTACCCATTGTTGTGCTTACAAATCCATATTTACTTGACTCCTTACAGTTTGATAGTCTAAAAGAAGAGAGTTATTTAACAACATACAAAATATTATACTTAAATTTATTATTTCCCTCATTGTTTAAAGATATGATATTGATGTTTAGAGATGCAAATGATAACTTGTTTATGTTCGAATTTGCTTTATAAGCCATGTATTTTGACGGTCAAATTATTTATATTTTGAACATTTATGTTATTGTTGGGGATTTGAGATAGTTTAGCTCCCACGAGTGCGAACTTGGACGTTTGAAGCATGAAATTAGCCTTGAAATGTCGTGGAGTTATATTTTTATCAAAGCTATTTAATTTCTAAAACTTGCAAAATACGATTATTATTAATAACAATTATCATATTTTATGAAATTTTTCCTTTATGGAGTGAGGCTTACACCTCGCGTTTGTAAAACCTTGGCGACGGTTGCGAAGCTACCTCAACAGACAAGAGAAAGTGATCAATGCGCAACATTGATGAAGAGTTCGTCCATGTACCTGCAGTTCGCCACATTCGATCCTCCAAAGCAAGTTCCCCTATCACCTCAGTAAAAAAACCAGATCTAAGATCATGCGCCCCTCTGCCCCCTTGTTTATCCTCCGATAATAACGTGACATTGAAGTCAGCACCCACAAACCAAGCCATTTCCAAGAATCTTGCCCTAATCTCCCACAACTCATCTCATAAGATTGCATTCGGAGAGGAGCCTGCAATACCATACACTAAGGTCACCACAAAATGAGATCGATCCCTCTTGCTGACCAGCTAAAACAAAACTGAATGAACTAGAATGATCGCATCCTCCAAGTTAAAAAGATCATCATTCCAAGCAATGATGATTCCCCTCAATCTACCATTCGCCAACACAACTATGAAGTCATTGAGATGAGGTCCAACCAAGGTTTGAAAAAACGAAAAGTGGCACGAGGCAGTTTCCCTGTAATCGAGGTAAGGTTTAGGCGGTCGAGGTGTAAGCCTCAGTTTATATGGATAAATACTTATAAAACTACTATAAAATATATACTAATGAAATTATATATATTCTAACTAACATATGAGATATATCACTATAACATATAATAAAATTATAAAGATAGAAATATTGAAAGAAAAGATATAAATTGTGTATGCCTTTATACTGAATTTTCATCTAATCAGAGATTAAGTTTGTTGATGTACCCCTGAATTCTAACCATCTAACCCAAGTTGAAGAATCATTGCTTGCACGCCCTCCTACCATACCATACCCCAACAAAATAAATGAGGCGAAAATTTTTATTAATGATCTTATTTCTGTTCGGGTATATGGATACATTTGTACGGGAGTAGTATATAAACTTTCATTGAATTCTATCTTTTTTGTTTAGTAATAGGTGTTGGAGAATGTAATAGAGTGGTAGTTGGATCTCTCCATGATCCAATTACCACCCACCTATGTTTAGTCCCACATGGATGAGCGGTGGGACTACGGTCTGTCTGTGGAGCTATATAAGGAGCCCCACACCCCCTGTACTCAATTAGAAATTCAATAGACATATATGACCCTTTGAGGCCTTCTCCCGTGGTTTCATCCCGCTCCTTAAAGAGTAGGGTTCCACGTAAATCCATATGTCAATGTTTATCCTTCTTTATATTTCTTGCTTTGTTTATCGATTCGCTTCCGCATTCTTAGATTTCAACATGGTACCAGAACGGGTCGATTCTCACGGATTTTATGTTCGTTGTTTTTGTTCGAGATTCGATTATTGTTCTTTCACGAAGATCATATTTGGATTGGTTCCAGTTCAAGATCATGTTCTAGGGTCTCCTTTGAAACCCTAATTCCATGCAGTGGTCGCAGATCCCAGGGATCGATCGCGCAAGTGGTGCGAGATCTCGCGCAGCACCAGGAGGACGCACCTCTCCTTCTGGCAGTTGCACTCCCACGAAGACCCTCCAGGCGTCGGCGATGGCCCCAGTCATCTCCCTCCAGGCCGCAGGCACCCTCCAGGCCGCATCCAGCAGCAGCCCCTAAGTCTGTCCATGTGCAAACCCTTGCGCAAGCGGCTCGCGTAAAGGAGGCCCTGAAGTCAACCCCCTTCTAGCCCCGGATCCAGGCAGAACTCCAGAGCCATGTCCCAATGCCCTGCCCATTGCCCTACCTCTCCCACCAACCTCTCTCACCATTCCAGCCCCATCGCCTCTATAGCTCCATCGCCTTGCCCCTGCTCCGCCACCAGCCCCGACAACAGTACCGCTTGGGAACCCCCTGCCGCCTACCCCTACGCCATACCGCCTCTTCAACCTCCAGTCGACGCCAATCCATACCGCCTCTTCAACCTCCAGAGACTAAAAAATGGAAAGCCAAAAAAATATTGAACGGCTTAAAAAACAAAAAAAGGGAAAGAAAAGAAGAAGAGAATAGCCAGAAAAAAAGAGAGAAACGGCTATAAAATATGATGATTTGTGGAAAAAAAAAACAAACACAAAAAAATGATTTGAAAAAAATGCATGTTTTGTTTCTCCCAACTTGATGTTCCATACTCTCTATTCTATCAAGTATGGGAGAAAGGATGAGTCAGACTACTTTTGCATAACCACGACTGACAGACCAACAATCCAGATGTCTACAGATCATCAGTCTTCACCGAGCATCGACTTCTGCGTCAGGGCATATACTTCTTTTATGATCTGACTACTACTCCGCGTTGGACTTCTTCTATTGTGACTCTTATCCAGGCATGACTGAGATAAGTCCTGGTGACTTGGTATCGCAGCGACTCTACATCCATGCAGAGATAAGTTCTGATGACCTGAAAGCCGCAAACCCGTACTCGAGCGAGGTCTTCAACCAGCAGTGGACATATTCTTCTTGTGATGTATTATGTGAAGATGTGATGTATATCTTTTTCTTTTTGTTGCAAACTACGGCTTTCTCAGCTCCAGTTTAAGGGGGGGTGTTGAAGAATGTAATAGAGTAGTAATTGGATCTCTCCAGGATCCAATTACCACCCACTTATGCTTAGTCCCACATGGATGAGCGGTGGGACTCCGGTCTATCTGTGGGGCTATATAAAGAGCCCTACACCCCCTATACTCAATGAGAAATTCAATAGACGCATATGGCCCTTTGAGGCCTTCTCTCGTAGTTTCACCCCGCTCCTTAGGGAGTAGGGTTCCACGTAAATCCATGCGTCAATGTTTATCCTTCTTTATATTTCTTGCTCTGTTTATCGATTCGCTTCTGCATTCTTAGATTTCGACAACATGTAATGTTTTGTATGATATTTGCGGATTTATATGTTTAAGGGTATAATGATAAGAGTTTATTAACATAATTGGATATTGTTGAGATATTCTATATTCCATATATCTTTCCAGTTATTTTTATTTCTTTATGTCTATCTTATGCAATTTACCCATAGGTCTTTCCCCTATATAAGAGAGCATAAGGTTACAAGAATAAACAACTCTTCTTTTTCTCCCAACTGGTATCAGAGAGACGATCCTAGACCAGAGCTCTCGTATCCAAAACCCTAACCCCACTTCTTATCCCCCACCTCCGCGCACCGCCGGCCCCATCTTCGCGCTTCATCACATACCGCCCCGCGCGTCGCCCACGTGTGTTGCCCACACGTGCTGCCCTGCACGCCTCCACGCGCACCGCCTAGCACGTTCCCACGCCGCTTAGCTCGTTCCCGCGCTGCCACCCTTACGCGTTGTCCTTCGCACCCGACTCCTCCGCATGTCGCACCTCCACGCGCCGACATCATTCGCTTCATTTTATTGATGGATTTGGGGTATGTTTGTGTAGACATTCACTCTTTGGTCTACAAAACCCTAGTCTTCTACATCCGGCAAGATGTCTGGGAACAAAGTTGATGTACCCTCCACAAGCGCATTCAGAGATCCAGCGCCTATCGTTGAAACGGACGGGACAAATTATGAGCTCTGGGCTATGCAGTTCACGAGCCTTATGAAGTCAATGGTGAGAAACACATTCATATCGAAGAGGAACCGGTGGAGAAACGGGGGTAAATGCCTCATGGGAGACAGACGACGCATATGCCAAAGTTTGGCTTTCAGGAACATTGACAATTGAGATCGCCAATGATGTGTTACATCAGCCTACTGCTAAGGCGATGTGGGATATCCTCGCGGCAACATATTCTCAAGCGGGGAATGAGACGAAGATTCTCCAACTCCAGCATGACATATTCACTATCAAGCAGAACGACGTCCTCTGCATTCATTGTATACATCCTTACGTGGGATGTTTGACAAGCTTCACAGTTTCATGCCTTTAACGGCAACTCCAGAGCAGCAGAAGACATATAGGAATGTTACCATGGTAGGGGTATTCCTAGCAGCTCTTGACCTTGAATATGATGTTGCTCGCGCTCAGACAGATGCCGCTATTCCCCTATGGAGGAAGCATTCCGCAAGCTCAACAGGATTACTATTCCTTCCACAACCTCTAATTAGACTTCCTCGGCCACGGCAGCCTCTCAAGGAAGAGGAGGTCATTCTACCTTCCGAGGATGCGGACCTCGTGGTAGAGGAGGTTGCACTCGTCAGTCGTGTACTTTCTGTCACCGCCCAGGTCATACCAAGGAGACATGTTATTCAAGCACGGGTTCCCAACATTAGCCCGCATTGCAGAGCAGATTGAGTCTCATGCTACTTCTACTCTAGATCAGAGGTTTGATCACCTCGTAGCCAGACTGAGGGATATTATACCCCATTCCGCTTCACCATCCTCAAGAGATCATTCAGATATGGCAGCCTCAGCTTCTGCCAGTACCTCTGCTACAGCCAGCACCTCAAGTACTTATGCTTTTACATCCTGTCATGGATCTGACATTACAGAGTGGATTATGGACTACGGTGCAACACATCATCTATGTGGAGACAGACATCAGCTTACGTCATATAGACAGGTTACGCCAGGGAGAACAGTTGTGATAGTTGATGGGACTCATTCCCCGATCACAGGACAGGGGAAGATCACTTTGACACCTTCGATGCGTCTGCAGAATGTGCTACATGCTCCAGATTTCTCTATGAATTTGCTTTTTATTAGTCAGATTACAAAGGATTTGCATTGCCGAGCTATTTTTGACCCATCGTCTCTTGTTTTTCACGATATTCTTACGGGCAAAGTGATTGGGTATGGCCGTGAGCAGGGTGGTCTCTATCGCTTGGATCAGACTTCATATGCAAGCATATCTTCTCATTCGTCTGGATCAGTCTCTCTGTTCACTTGGCACATCTGGTTTAGTCATCTCCCTCTTTAGAAGATGTGTCATATGCTGCCGCAGATTTCACCTAGTTCTTTCTTTCAGTGCGAAGCTTGCCAGTTGGGAAAGCATCATCGGTCTGCCTTTCCCAGTCGTCAGAGTCAAAGCAATAGCTCCCTTTTAGAGTTATTTCATGATGACATCTGGAGTCTGAGTCGTATGCCTGATCACCAGAGACAGATTTTATCTTATAGTTGTGGACGATTTTTCACGATTATCATGGGTTTTTCTTTTGAAAAATAAATCTGAAGTTAGGGATGTGATCAAAACATTTATTACTAAAGTGCAAAATGTTTTCTCTACCTTTGTGAAGTTTGTTCGAACTGATAATGCGTTGGAATTTTGTACTCGTGATCTATCTCAATTTCTTTCATCTAGAGGGATTATTCATCAAACATCTTGTCCTTACACCTCTCAACAAAATGGTGTTGCTGAGAGAAAGCATCGTCATCTTCTTGATGTCACTCGACTCTTCTCATTCAGAGTCGTGCACCACATTCGTTTTGGAGTGATGCAGTTCTCACAACATGCTATTTGGTGAATCGTATGTTGTCATCTGTCTTGGGTGAGAAAATTCCTTTCTCCAAAGCTTTTCCTGAGAAGGAGTTATTCTCACTCACTACTCGTGTGTTCGGATCTGTTGCTTTTATTCACCAGTTGACTTCTGGTCTTGACAAGCTCGCTCCTAGAGCTGTCAAATGTGTATTTATTGGATACTCCAAAACTCAGAAGGGATATCAGTGCTATGATCCTCTGCGCAGAAAATACTATATCAGTGCTGATGTCACATTTTTTGAGTCGGTGATGTACTTCTCTCCTACAGGTGATAGGTTGGCTTCATCGAACTCAGATGATGGAGTCTACATGCCACCTCCTCATGTGCATGTTGTAACACCTCCACCACCACCACCTCTGCCCCCTCCTCTACCCCCTCCTATTACCCAGTCACATGCACCACTTCTTCCATCTCTACTTAAGTTCTACACTCGTCGGACTGCTTCTCACGATCGGTCTAAAGATGTATCTGTGCAGGAATTGTTGCAAGAAATTAGCACACAAATGGAGGACGTTCCCGCTGACATGGATATTCCTATTGCAGTTCGAAAGCAGAAGCGATCTTGTGCTTCCTACCCCCTGGCTTCTCAGGTCTCCTTTCATCATCTAACAGGGGATTTTCAGAAATTTGTAGCAGCTCTATCTGCCGTGGATATTCCACGGAATTATGAGGCATTGAAGGATAGTTGTTGGCGCCTGGCTATGGAGGAGGAGATGGTTGCGCTACAGTCACATGGTACGCGGAGATTGGTTGCTGCTCCAGTTGGCGCGTCCGTTGTTGGATGCAAATGGGTGTTCACTGTGAAACACCGTGCAGATGGCAGCGTGGATCGCTATAAGGCGAGACTTGTGGCACATGGGTTCACCCAAACATATGGGGTGGACTATCAGAATACTTTTTCTCCAGTAACCAGGCATTCTACTCTGCGTATTCTTCTTTCAGTTGTTGTGATACGAGATTGACCCTTGTATCAGCTTGATGTGAAGAATGTCTTCCTCTATGGTGATCTACAGGAGGAGGTCTACATACAGCAGCCACCTGGGTTTGCTGCTGAGGGAGAGTGTCAGAAGGTGTACATGCTACATAAGGCTATTTATGGCCTTAAGCAGAATCCAAGAGCATGGTTCCAGAAGCTCTCGGACCCGATAGAGCAATAGGGGTTTGTGCGATCTACTGCCGATCACTCCTTGTTTGTGCAGAAGACCCAAAGAGGTATTATTGTCATTCTTAAGTACGTTGATGACATTATTGTTACAGGGGATGACAAGCAGGGCATTCAGGGTGCCAAGGACTTCCTAGGTCAGCAGCTTGTGAGTCGTGACCAATGATCTTGGACATCTACATTACTTCCTTGGGTTGGAGTTTGCGAGGAACCAGCGAGGTCTTGTGATGACCCAGAGGAAGTATGTTGCATATTCGTTCAGAGACAGCCATGGCAGATTGCAGACCTGCTACTACTCCTATTGACCCGAGCATGAAGCTATATGATGATGACAATGAGGAGGTCGACAAGATGAGGTACAGGGAGCTTGTTGGCAAGCTACTATATGTGACCATCACCAGGCCCGACATATCCTTTGTTGTGAGCAAAGTAACTCATTTTATGGAGCAGCCCAGACAGGAACATGTGGATGTAGTCCATATAATTCTGAGATACCTGAAGACTTCACCTGGCACGTGACTTCTTTTCAGCAGCGGCACATCTCTCTTAGTTGCAGCATGTACATATGCAGATTATGCTGGATGTCCAAAGGATAGAAAGTCAACCTCGGGCTTTGCTGTGTTTATAGGGAATTCTCTGGTTTCATGGAAGAGCAAGAAGCAGACTGTGGTTGCCAGATCGAGTGCTGAGTCAGAATACAAGGCTATGGCACAAGCTACCACGAAGATGATGTGGGTCAGATATGTTCTTACTTACCTGACTATAGAGGTGCCACTTCCCATGCACCTCCAATGTGACAATCAGGTTGCTCTTTTTATTGCCAACAACCCCGCATTCCATGAGATAACGAAACATATTGAGGTAGACTGCCATTATACTAGAGATATGATTCAGAAGGGTCTGATTTCTACTTCTCATGTTAGTTCAGGAGAGCAAACACAGATATCTTTACCAAGGCATTACTCAGGGGGCCATTTCAGAAGTGTTCGTCCAAGCTGAGTATGATTGACATCTATGCTCCATCTTGAGGGGGAGTGTTGAGATATTCTTTCTAATTATTTTTATTTCTTTATATCTATCTTATGCAATTTACCCATAGGTCTTTCCCCTATATAAGACAGCCTAGGGTTACAAGAATAAACAACTCTTCTTTTTCTCCCAATAGACATGTATGGTAAATATGAACAAGAAAGCAGGCAAATTTAAGCACTCATCTTGTATAACTATAACTTAAACAACTAAACCTTTATAAACATCTGAAATAGCCCATACAACAAATGTTTTATATAAAATATTGCTCTAAAAATCAAAAATGCCTCGAGGAACATCTCGCCACCGCCTTACGCCTTGACCGCCTTGACCAACTGAGGTGATCGCCTCACAGATCCCAGCTGAGACGGTCGTTCTAGAACGGTAACCTGTCACCTCGCCTTAAGGCGTATGTCTCGTGCGCCTCGAGACGATTTTGTTACCATGGGTCCAGCGACAAAAATCCATCTCACCGACTCTCATGAATCAACTTTAGCCTCCTGCAAGCAAGCCACGTCCACCTTCCATGCAGTCAACAGTGAGTTAATCAGCAACCACTTCTCGGAATGGCCTAGCCCCCGCACATTCCAAGATAAGACCTTCATTTGGAAACCGTAGGGGAAACCCCGCCACCTTAACCCCTACTATTTGTGCAACCGTCCTCTTGAACAAACTCTCTAAGTCACGCCCATATGCCTCCTCATGGGTGCCATGGTTGAACCTATCCCCCTCACCCAGTGTGTCGATTACCTGCGCTACCCCACCTTTAATGTTTGCCCCCTCCCGACCAACAAAGGAGGCTTCATCTGTTGTTGCATCCCCAGCTCCAGAACCTTCAACATCATCCATCATGTGATTGCTCTCGAGCTGCCTCGACTCTCATTCATTCACATCCATACAAAGATGCTTTTGCGAAAAGAAAATCAGTTATCGTCCTCCCCAAGTCTCTCCTTGATGAGGTATCTCCTTCTAGAACCGCCTTCCTGACCCTCTCGCATAGAACTCCCCTTCCCCTTTGCATGGCGTTGGTCGTCGCTGCCCTCTTCTAGAAAGTCCAATCCAGAGTCATCTCAAGGTTCCTTCCTTCTCAGTCACATTTACCACTACCGATCTCCAATCGATGGTCATTAAATCCCCTCACCAATCTAGCCTCAGCCAGCATAGAGCCACCGTGAATAGAGGGAGGCGATGTCCTCAGCTGCAGAATCTCGTTAGCAAAGGGCCCCTTAAACCACCCCCAAGGTTGCATCATGCCATCCAACGTACGAAAGAGATCCGAGCATTCAGGTTCAGGACAGATCTCGGATCTGAAAACACAAGCCCCTTTAATCCAAAATCGCCCAGGGCGGAAGGTGGGAAAGGAACCGCGCTTTAGGACAGCAATTGGGGCTCCAAAATCATAGCAATGAGCGGTGATGTAGTCTGACTTAGGAGCAAACCCGATAAGCCAGCCCAATATAAATAGCACGATGGATCTGCCTTAAATGCCCAGTTTAAATGAACCCTGGAGTCGAGGTCGTATTGGAGGAACTGAAGAGGACGGTGTTCAAAAACGAGTTGGCAGTCGTGTTAGGGTTTCCGATCACTAAACCATTGTTTCACCTTCGTATCTCACAGATCTCGCAACTCTCGAGATACCCGCCGCAATCACCGACCCCCGAGAATCTCCGATGACTACCTGAGCCATCGGCATCATGTCACCATGCTCCTGATGACCAATATTAAAAGTATGTTCCTCTAGTACATCAAGATACAACGATACCTTTCTCCTTCCGATCATCAGTGTCACATGTACGGGCGACGAGGGTCTGCCCCCCCCCCCATGACCACCACAACTTCCAATTCTTCTTCTGGCCTCAGACCGAAGTAGCTCAACTCCACAACCCTGCCTATCTCCGCCAACACTTCCCGCAGCACCTCAACTCTCCCAATGGTTTAAATATCGGCGTTGGTTAACATGTCGACACCATGTCGATACGATATTTTGATGAAACTTCACCCATATCGACCAGCATTTGTAAAGAAATGACCTGAAAAGGCTCCCATATTGTCATTTCATTCGAAATTTCGGTCTCATGTTGAAATCAAAATTACGATGAAATTTCATGAAATCCAAAACCCCGAACCCTCCTACAATGCAAAGGAACCCCCGATACCTTCATCTTCCATGCCAAATCAGCGTTCTCTGGCCCTTCATCCAAAAACAGAGGTCTTCTCTACTAGATCTAGTCCTTCAACTATAGTGACAACCCACCCTCCAAGGCCTCGTCAATCACCTTCTTCACCCCATCTGAGAAAAGATCCCTTATACATAGCGACCCCCTAGCAACCACACAGCATCAATGCAATCAAACTTCTTTGTTGCGGCACCCAACCACTCAACTTCCTCATGTCTTCCACTGCCTCTTCCCCCACCAATAGGCCCTACAACTATCGCTCCAACCTTCAAGAGCCGCTTTAGCACATCGGCCACCTCCTCGTTGTTAGCCAGCCCCGTTGAGGCCATCGAAATCGCAACGATCTTTTCTTCGCCGACCAAGATCCCCACTAGATATTCCTTTCGACGATGGCCCAGGCGATTGCACCTGATACATAACTGCTTAGTGGCGAGCAACCCTTTGAGATATGATCGACGGTGCCGCACCTAAAATACCATGTGCTCCACTCACTTCTGGCCTTGGGAGGCCGAGTTCGCCTATTCACCGAGCTCCACAACCCATCCCCCGCCAACTCCTCCATCACGACATTCTCCAGCGTCTCCACCTCAGTTGTGGGTAAGTCATCGCTTCCCCACCCTCATTGGTGGCCCTCCGATCACTTATCAGTGGGTTCTCCTCTCCGCCTCCCTCGTTTCCGCCCTTTGTTCTCTCGCTCTCTCCCTCTCTCCTCGCAGTATGTTCAGCACCCAAAACTTTATAAACTCAATTACTGTTGGTAGTGCATATAAACTAATTACGGTTAGTCTTCGAAATGATTGCTTGCATATAAGTAGTATTCTTCTTAATACAATTTACAAAAAAAAACTAATAAAAACCAACTTCAATGGTCTGTTAGTAGTGCAGGGTACCTACCACCCAAAAAATCAGGGTTCAAATCTTGGGACGAACACCTATGCGTGTTTCCCCCACTCCTTTCAAAAAAAATAGTAAAAATAAATGTTAAAGTCTAAGTAATATATCAACTCTATCTAGTATGCAAAATGAAAATGCAGTTGATGTGACTGAATAAGTAGCTATGCGGATTGAATATGCAGTGTAGACCGCATAGTGCACTGCATAGACAATGCAATTCAGCCTGCCTACTGCACAGGCATACGCTACCGCATGCAGTTCATGTGGAGGCAATCATGAACACCAAAACTGGTCATAACATGTCTTTATCTATATTTCCTTTTAATAAAATTCAGATGATTACCCAAAGGTGGTCGTCATTTGGCTTTCAAAAAAAATGTGGCATCATCATCGAGATGGTCGGCAACAAGATCTAAAAGAGGCAAGCATACAGTCGAGCTCCAAAATTTGAGAAACTGTTATTGAAAACAGTGGGTGATAATGCCGATGGTAGGGTGAAATAAGAAGTTGAGGTCGATAATGGAGAATGTGTACGTCGGTAGGTGTACTGCCAGGCAGTTTATCTCCTGTTGGGCGTAGTTATGCTGCAAAGACCCAGAGCATCATCAAAATTTATTAGATGGGTGCTTCTAGCTATGCTTTCTAATAGATAAATCCACCTCCTCATATTATCTAGCAGTTATAGGGACAATAAAACTTTCTGAAGATTAGGGCAGTGGTAGCAATGGAAAACCCATAGGATCAACATATTGCAATATAAAAGTTAAGGGACTACATTGGAACTTTTAAGGTGGAGGTGACCTTATTGCGCGTGACCCAGTAATTGATAATTTTTATATTGTTCTTCTTTAGTTATTAATGTTAACAAAAAAGCCCCAAGACACGAGAATTGGGGAAAATGGTATGGAGTTCCATTGTGGCTTCATTGAAGCTCGATTTTTTTGCTAGGTTGTTCGAGAACCAAGCATGGATATTATGTTGGACAGTGAAATTAAGCACAAAAATTAAAAAAATGATGTATCAAGATATTTCCAGTTATTCACCTCTAGGGAGTCTCCAACTGAGAAACAAATTGCGAGCCTGTTCCCCAGTTATTTTGCCATCTCTGTCTTTGTCAACCTCCAAAAAAACCTTCATATACTTTTGTATATTAGACTTGGTCATTTTTGGCCATTGCAATTGAGCAGTGCTAGCTCCGGAATCTCCTGTTATGGAAGGAGGATAAGATGGAGAAGTGACTGGGATTACTTCATGTTGGTTCTGCTTGACCGACGATTGAGTTTGCTGAATCTGAGAACTAAATGATGTTACTCCTGCTGTGCTGGAAGGTAAAACAGATTGGACAGGCTTAGCAGGAGTTTGGAACCCCATGGTTATAGGGGGCACACCGGATGTGCCAGGAACCATGTTTGGAGTAAAGGAGGAGGTTCCACCCTGCTTTGACTGCGTTGCAGAGAAAGCATCCCCTCCAATTACTGAATCAGAAGAAAAGCCATTCCCAGAAATAACCACTGCTCCTGGTGGTTTCGGGGGGAGAGAAGTTGATTGGACAACAGCCACAGGTAATGCAGCTACAGATGGAACAGTTGGACCAGAATAAGCAGGTCCAAATCCATCTTGTTTTACAGTGGCACTAGCACCCCTGGCAGCAATCTGTATGGTGCTTCCATCAGATGAAGCTCCACCCATTGGACCACCGAACCAGCCAGTGGATAGATTTGGATTCATGGAGCTAGGAGGATGGGGGTTAACTATGTTGCCTCCTCGAGGAAACCCTTGAGTTACAGATTGGATCGAAGCTGAAGGAGGAGGAGTTGCAGCTGGGCCTAGCATATTGCTTCCAGTGGGAAGGCTCTGGCCAATAGTTTGCATCGGATGTGAAGTATGTAGCGGCCTCATGGTGTCAGGGCGGTTTTGCTGCTGATTACCACCTGTGTAAGGAAGCATCTGATTTGCTGCTCCACGAAAGCCAGGAGTCTGAGATAAAGATGCATGCATACTTCCTACCTGTGCAGATGGCATCATCGCATTCACCTGAGGTCTTGAAGGTGCACTGCTCAATAAATTAGGAGTTGCACTGACTTTTATTTGTGGTGCGGGAATTTTTGATGCAGCAGGGCCTCCTAAAGCAGCCACTACAATGTCTCTAGTGAGCTGCCGTCCAGTTTGTGCCACTGTTACAAGCTTTAATGCATTATAGAACTCCTCACGTCCAAGGAAACCCGAATTCTTTGAATCACTGTATGTCCATATCTGCATGAAATCAGATCGATTCAAGGAAAATTTGTCAGCAAAATCGTAAATAAAAACATGTAATAAGCACCACCCTCCCATAAAATTATATACGGTTTCACTGTTCCATACAGGTTGGATGAACCCCTATTATGTCTTGCCACTTGCCACAAATCAACAAAGTAAGAGGTCGCACACTTTGCTCAAGGAATTATACGAAGTAACAGTGCGAATAAACATTAAATGTGACAATCGATAACATTTTTTCAAAAGCATTCTCAACTTATCACCCATATAGAGTGCTACATGCACGAGACAATATGGCAGATGTGGGTGACCATGAAAGAAAATGTTGAAAAAGGACATAAAGTCTGACTGGACTAGACATCGTTGATGAACACTGCACAAAAACAATATCCCGCCCTTTTCATCAGGCCAGTGTGTGTGCCATGTTTACATTCTTGGTTTTTTTTATCATTTATGATAGTTTGTGACTTTGTGTTTTTCAACTTATTATTTTAATCTGAGATGACACTACAAGACTCTTAAAATTGAGATGAAGCTAGTAACACCAAGAAACATGCAAACCAGCTCACAGGTATACAATGTATCTGATGAACAATACCATCAAAACCACAAGCTACTCACTCCTCAACAGGAATTTTCTTATGTCTCAATCACGAACACTACACAAAAACCAAGAATTTCATATGGAATTTAGATGCGAAATGGACACTTTAGCACCAGAGGGGGCACGGCAGATCGAAAAATGCACGAAGACGGAACTCACCTGCGCGAGGACGTTCTTGGGCAAACCGGATCCCATGAAGAACGCGACCGCCTCGGCGCCGCTGACCCTCCCGTCCCGGTCCAGATCCGCTCTCTGGAAGTAAGCCTCGAACTGCTCCATGTTTGGCGGGTGCCGCGGCGGCGCCGCCATCTCTCCGCCCTAAACCCTAACGGCACCAGAGATCGGGCCGCGGGGCCTAGATCCACCGCTGGGGTCTCCTGATCGAACCCTCCCCCCGCGAATTCAGAGACGGAGGGATCGGCTTCGGAGGATCTGGAACGAGATTTAGGATATAAGGTTCGAGATTCGGTGGCCGGGAGCTCGCGGAGCGAGAGTTTGGGATTTGGGCTCGAGATTTGGGTGTGTTCTTCGGCTCTCCCCCCTGAAGGGGTTGAGATCGGGAGGGAAAGAGATGCGCGAGGGAGAGCTCTCTTCTTCCTTTTTCTTGTTCGTTTTTTTTTCTGGGTTCTTGGTGGGGCGGGTGGTAGATGACGAACGTGCCCTCGGTTGGTGCACGTATTTGGTTCGACGGAGATCGATAACATTACTTGTAGAGGACTTTGACATTCGTACCTCTACATAATATTATATTATAATCTCTTTTTATGTAAATTTCCTCTCTATATATAAGTAATCAAATTTTGTTTTCGAAATGGGTTATTCCAGCTAGGGCTGTGCACGGGTTAGGGGTTAGACGGGTATCCGATCCGATTACCCTAAACTCATGAGTATCCAACAAACTATTTTGGATCAGGTACTCGCCCCTGTTTGATCTAGGACATATGGAGCTCCGATCTTATGATCCATGGATACCCATGGGTCGATCCATTTCATTGTTCCTTCAACCCGGACAATAACCATGGGTTGACGGATCTTATACATGGACTTGGCACACTCCTTATCCATCTCGACTTCGAAATTGCTTGTGATTGAGATCGTTACTTGGAATCGGGATAATAGAAATTTATAAATCGAGATTTAGATCGTTGGATGACTTTAAGAGAAGAGGCTTCTAGATGTTTGTATTTTTAACAGAAATAAAAGATCTAATATTTTAATGTGAAAAAATAATTAAAATGAAATTTAAAAAATATATTTGATGCCATATACATGTCATCAACGAGGTGAATTAAAAAATAAATATCTCAAATATAACTTGAATAAACGACAAGTTCACAAGGTTTAGCAATTGGACCACGACCTCTAATTTCGTCGAAATTCGATAAAATATCAATTTTCGACAAGTGTCAAAATTCAACCGAGATGGTCAATATATTAACTAAACAGGTGGTCGAAAAGAAATGCTAACTGAAATGATTAAATTTTTAGTCAAAATCCGATTGAAATTTCGATTTTGATAAATCAAAATTCAATCGAAATGGTGATATGTTAACTAGTTGTGTGGTCGATAAAAGAAATGAAATAAAATGACCAAAATTTTGGTCAAAATCCAATCGAAATTCCGATTTCAACAAGTGCCGAAAGTCAACAGGAATGATCGATATGTTAGTTAGATTGGTGGTAGTTAAAGGGATGCTAATCGAGATGATCCAAATCCGAGCAAAATTTTGTTTCGGTCGAGCTCTAATATTATGATTGAAATCGATAATTTGTGTCATGTGATATTGCAATTCGAACGAGTTTTAATTCGACCCATCAACAGCAAAACGAGTATTTATTTATCAAGTGTCGATCATTTAAAATTCGGAGATAAGCATATTATACTTGCTTTGAAAAAGCATAAGCATAGATCGAAGCCGGTTTATCGAATCCCATTTTCTTTTTTGTACTTTTAATTGTGTGTTCATCATGATCTTTTCAATCAAAAGTGGTGCGAATATACAAGTAATGTTTGTTCATGTATAACAGATTTATTAACGTTGATTTTTTCTTAAAAATTCCCAAGTTAGAAATCGCATTCAATCATATCATGGATTGATGTATTTTAGTGATCCGCGGGTACTCGTGGGTAACCGAGAGTCGTTCATATAATTCGAGTATCTGTTATTATGGTTACCCGTTGCAATGGATCGGGTCGACCCACCAACCCGATAATGACGGATCGAGACGAATCACGGTTGAACGGTTCGGGTACCCGTCCATGCACACCCCTAATTCCAGCCCTGGGACTTGGATGCTTCAGCGGCATATTACGGGATAAACTAGAACACGAATGTCAGTCAAACGAGAGGACACCTTCTCAATGGTGGAGGAACACCTATCAACCCACCTTCATTTCCCTTCTCTTCAAATTGACCAGATCGTGACAGCAATAGCAACAAAGGAGCAATGGTAGGAATCATCTACAACCACATGTCGAATCCACTCTAAAATATCCGACAATGGCAGCATAGATAGTTGGGCGGTGTCAGGGCATTGAACACGGATAGTAGGACCCCATACAAGAAGGCACAATCGAAAAAGACATGGTACCAACATTCCAAAGAGTTAGAGAAAATGTAGCAGGGGGTGACGCACAGATCCATGCTTTGCGAGACGATCATTGGTAGGCAGCCTATCCAACGTCCCAAGGTAAAGTACACAAGAGTGCTTTTGGGGGTTGCTTGTTAGAACCACACCTCGGCAGCCCACGAAACCTTGATACCACGAGGTCGTGTGAGGATGCAAACTTCCTCAAAGGAGAATCCCTTAGTGGAATGGGTCCACGTTAAGAAAGGTGGGGAATCGGAGATTGTGCCATGTAAGGTGTCGCGGCTAGCTAACATATGCTTTCAAATGGAGTCAGAATTAGCCCGAGACACCTCCTAAAAGGAGAGGCCCTTCAAGTATTTCTCGCACATGTAGAGTGTCCAGATAGAAGAATCCGAGGTGAGGAGTTGCCAAGATCAGGCCACAATCATTGTGTCATGTATGGTATCTATAGATTGTAATCCAAGTCCATCCTCCATCGTAGGGAGACAAACCGTGCCCAAGCAATATCATGGTCATCATAGCTCCACAGGAAGTCAGTGCAAAGCATGTCGATCCGCCTAACATAGGCACGAGGGATCAAGGTACCGGTTTCCTGGTAGAGAAGCACACTAATAATGACATGTTTAAGGAGTTGTGTTCGGTTGGCCATGGATAGGGCTTTTGCTTTCCAACTGCAAAGCAAGGCCCTTACCCTATCCTCTAGATGGCGAGCCGCTTTATTCCTCCCGTAGGAGGAAGCAAGTGGGAGGCCCAAGTAGGTCATTGGAAGTGGGTGCCTCAACATACCCAAATAAAGTGTCAAACCAAACTCATCAAATGCACACTTGGGGATAAACAACTTGTTCTTACGAGCGTTCATCGACAGGCTTGAAACCCAAAGAAGTTGTCTAGAATATCGTTCATAGCTAACAACGAGGTCGAAGAGCCTCCGCATAAGAAGAGTAGGTCATCTAGATAAGATGAGTAGGAGCAGCTCTCTAGCCTCTCCCCATTGGCTTGAAGCGGCCCCTGGTAATTGAGTCCTCGATAAGGCCTGAGAGAGATTCCATGCCAATTGTTTACCGTGAAAACTCGTCCGCTAACCTAACAAGCTAGATCAGCAGTCGATGTGTTGACGGATCTACAATAAATCAACAACCAACCCAAAAATTAGATGAATAATTAAAGTGTGTGTGAGTCAAAATTTATTATAACTCTACATAATTATGTATATGCATGAGTATGGTAGAGTGTTGAACACTGGGAAGTGAAATGAGGGAGAAAACTACAATTAATTATTGCTAACTAATACTAGCTTTTTGGATTTTTACACTTATTTTTTGCGAGTTTTTTTATTACATTTAATTTTTTGGGCTTACAATTGTTTTGTATTTTTTATGTTTTAAATTTTGTAAATTTTTAATTTCTTTTAGATTTTCAAAATAAGATAAATAATTTAGATAATAATATAGAAATTGAATCTTCTATGTATGTATATATCATATAGATGATATTTTTTGATATTTTCAGTCAAAATAAAGTCAACTACATAAAATAAAATATTTTTTATGTTTTTGATATTTTCTCTGTTTTTGTTATTTTTATGATATTTTTCTAATTTATTGGTTTTTAAAGCTACAAAATACTCAAAATAGTGAGTATATTAATTATACGACCTTGTTTAGGTATCTAGAAATATTTATAAGTACAAAACCCCTAAATTATTGTTTGTATATGCTATATATAATAAAGAAAATTCAATAATAATAATAGGAAGATATATTTTTGGATTTTGTGGAATATTTGCTCATTTTATAAGATTCTTAGGGTTTTGAAGTTTTTTGGTTTTATCTTTTGTATTTTTAGTGATTTTTTTGATATGTGAGAAAATATACTGAAATATAACTAATATAATTTTTGGATTTTTGGAGATATATTTTAACATTTACAGGTTTTTAAAGGTTAAACAGGGGAAAATGTGCATGTTTTGTATGCTTAATAAATAGTAAAATAAGTTTAGTTGCCTAATATAAATTACACATTGAATACCGTGGTTCCAGACATCTATCCTAATTTTCATATTTTTTAGCATAAAATAAATATTTAATACAAATAAAATGCAAAAATAATTAAAATACAAGAAAATAAGGACCTGTTTGCAATTAAAATAAACTAAATATACATTTCAGAACATGGCCATAAAGTTTAGGAAAAACATGCAAAATATTCAGACGCCTCACGTAGGGAACCATTTGAGGTGACCTGGTAAGGAACTACGTGCAATTACAAAAAGGTTCGGGTCCAAATACCAAATTAACATAAATATTTTATATGTTACTTAATATTTACAAGATCAAATAACAAAACAAAAATGCAAAGGGTCTTAAGTGAAATATACCTAGTGAGGGGAATGAGTGGCACGTGCGGGTGATCCAGCGGCTAATGTGCACCACTTAAACATGTGGACAGTTATGATGAGGTATTGCTTCGCTTTGTTTGGATGGCCTAGATTAGATCTGGGTCATGTTATTTATCTGACGGTCTAAAAGGGGCCTTAAAGAATAAGGAAGAAGTTTGTCTTCCCTAACCTTCAATCTGGTGAAGCTTCTCACTCCGGCCATATCTCTCGCTCTTGGGGGCTCAAAACATCGCTGGAACCTCTCTGCGCCTACATGTGTCCTCAGAATGGTCCAGTCCTCGTTGGGAAGAGGTCTAGAGGTTGTTGAATCCCATGCTGCCTAGGGAGTAAAACTTGGATCAATTAGGCTCCCATATGGGTCCTTGGAACTTTCTTCCTGCACCAAAAGGTTCAGGGCTCGAGAGCGATGCTCTCGGCCCAATCTTAAAGCTGGAAGGCATGCAGAACGAAGGGGTGGAGATCACCAGTGATGCGGCAGAAGAGGAGATTGAATGCCTCAATCTAAGCAAGATCGAGGGTGTCTGAAGGGTAGATTGGATGGAGAATGTGAATGGGTGAGAAGTGAGATGCTTGGCATAGTCGGGAAAGGGCTTGATCATGGTGGAACATGGGTTGGAACCTAGACTTCCGACGAGCTAAATATTTTGGGATTTTTGCAAAACTGAGTTGAATCAACTAGAATTGAATGCTAACTTGCACTAAGGATTAAAATGCGAAGCGAAATAACTAAAAGCGGCATCAAAAACTTGATTGGAAGACCTGAGAGTAGAGAACCACCTAGAGCTTGCTCCGACAATGGTGGATCAACTTCCTCCACCTTTTCCACAAGCAAATCAGGGGCTCTGCCCTCCTATCACTAAGGGGAATATTCCACCTACAATTCTTGGGGTTACGATGGATGAAAAGGGATCAAAATTGGGTTGGAGGGGTGGATTTCATTTTATAGAGGCGACGAAGAAGGTGGCTTGCGATAAGGATTTCACTCAGATCGATGGAGGTAGGTGAGATCAAAGCATTGGGTGTGGGACTCCATGATTTGGTGAACAATTTGTGTGAAGGAATGGAGGTGATCAAATGTGTGGATATGTAGCAAGAAATTGGGGAAGGTGAGGGGTCTGACATGTACGAGGTGTCTCCTCATGAAGAGGGGGTATTAACTGGGGGGGGGGGGGGGTCAACACTCCATGAGTCTTGATTGGCCCAAGTAGACTGCTCCAGGACATAACAAAAATAAAAATGAAAGGTAATTAAAAATAAAACAATAGATAATTTTATTTAAAAAACTCAAAGCACAAAAAATGTTCCTTATTTTCAAAACTATTTTATGGTAATTTTTATTTATTTTGACAACCTTGTTTAGTATAGTCCATTACTATACACAATTATATATAGGTGCATATATATACTATGTATTTCTATTTTATTTTATAATTTTGTATATAATGTAATATTTGCATATTTTATATATTTATAATATTATTTAGCATGTATCTACATATTTTTATGGTATTTTAATAAATTTATTTGTGTGTATAAATAATTAAGTGTATTTATATTATAGGTACATTATGCCTTTGTATTTAAATGTATTAGTTATTTTGGGCGTTCTTAAATATTTTCATTTGTATTTATATTTTTAATATGTAATATATATTATATATACACAATAATTCAAAAATACAAGGAGATAAAAAATGTAAAGAATAAATCAAGCGGTTGTATGTACAGATGCCCAAGTACAGTAGTACCTCAAAAAATATGATTCTGCATCTTGGCTCCAATTCCAATGAAGTCACCTTCATTTGATAGACAAATAAATTTTAAATACATTGGAAGTGAATTGGGTTCTATTTGAGCTTATATGGAGTAGATATTGAACAATGAAGATTTTTTACAGCTTTTTCAACTGAGTGTACCAAGTGTGTTGTGCATGATTTATTTTTATCAATTTTTTTATTATTTTCTATATATTAATATGTATAAGTTTTTTCAAGCAATTATTATTTAGAGTGTATATAATGATAAATAAAATAGCATAAGTTAGAGCTATTTACGCAATATATTTAACATAAAATAATTTATAATTTCTTTATGTGTATGTACAATATTTTATCCTATCCCCCCTACTTTATTCTTGATCGACCTAATCAACATTTGACTTGGTCTCAAGGTTTAGGGTCAATCAATATCTTTGATACTTCCTTTATTTTTCTTTTATTTCCTTTATTTGGGTTTAAATACATGTATTGATATACTAATTACATATTAGTGTTAGATGTTAATGCATGTAAATTATGGTATTTGCATGTAATTTTCTAGGGAATTAAAGCCAAAATGGAAGAATAAAGATGAATGAATGGCTATTCATCACCTACCGCAAAAAGCAAGGGACTAAACATGTTACCTTGTTGCAGCCCACGGGAGCCCCGGAAAAACCCAAAAGGGAAACCATTATCAAGACAGAGAATGAGGTGGTAGTGATGCAACACTTGATCCAATTGATCCAATCAAACCCCATCAACTCCAAGTTCCTCAAGACGAAGGCATGCCCAATAGTATCGAATGCCTTGGAAACGTCAACTTTGAGGCAATCCTTGAGAGAGTGAGCCTTACGCTCAAAGCCCCTAACAAGATCATGAGCCAAATAAAAGGTTATCCTTGGTGGAGCATCCCTTGATGAAAGCGGACTAATTAGGTGAGATGAGGTGCTGTAAAATAAGGGAAAGGAATGAGGCAAGGACCTTGGCAAAAATCTTGTAAGAAACATTACAGCAAGAGATCGGCCTAAAGTCTCCCAAGTCCATGGGGGAGGAAACTTTAGGTACAAGAATCAAGAAGGTGTGATTAGCCTCTCGCACCATGTTATTTCCCCGGTGCATGAATGACAAAGATGCACACACATCTGCCTTGATCGATGATCAATGTCTATTAAAGAAGCTCGCATAGAGGCCATTAAGCGTTGGGGCCTTGGATGAGGGGATGGAGCCGAGGGTAGTCCAGATCTTATCCTTCCCAAAAGCTCGAATCAACCATTCACGAGCACTAGCATATAAACACAGCTTAGGAGCATGAGGTCCCCCCCCCAACGACTGAGGCATTGAAATATCGTAAAGTTAGAGGCGGTCGTGAAAGTGGTCCGCATAGGGCGGGACCTACAATGTCATTGAGGTGGTCGATCAAGACCAGCGATAAATTCAACATTAATCCACAAAAAGAGTAAATGTAATGCAAGTGAGTCAAAATTTATTATAAACCCTACCAATAAATGTGTATATCATGCAAGTATGTGTAGGGTGTCGGACACAGGGAACAATTGGTTGTCGTGTATTATTTATTGTTAAATAATGCAAGTACGTATATATAGCTGCACAATATTTACTCAGTGTTTGTGTAGGGTTTTCTAACTATCAATTTTGTTATATATATATTAGTTTTTATTTTATAATTCTTATTTTCTTTTTATATTTTTCTGATTTTTAATTTCTTTTTCTTTTTAATATATAATAAAGCTATATATATCTATATGTAATAATATATAATATAGGGTATAGATATGTAATATATATAATATATATAATTTTGTTAATAAAATAAAAACATTCCTTTTTATTTTTTAAAGGCTTTAAAATATGTTCATGATATTTATAATAATTAATAATCATAAGTATATATAATAATATATGTGTGTGTATGATCTACATAGGGTATTCTATTTAAAAAACAACTAAATATAGTCAAATTTTAAAAAATAAATTTTTTTGTTTTTACATTTCTTCTATTTCAGTAATTTTTCCTAGCTTTTATGTTTTTTTAAAAATGCAAAATATCTGAAATCATGGACCTAATAAATAGGCCGATTTGTTTTGAGAATTAAAAATAGTAAATAGGTTCAAAATTTCACAGAACTATTTCTAATATGTAATAATATTTATACATAAAAATATAAAATAGAAACTATTTTTGGTGATTTTTATAATATTTTTAATTTTTTTAAGGTCAAGAAGGATTTATGATTTTTTTGTTTTTCTTTTATATTTTTTTGTGATTTTTGGTATGGAGTGATAAAATAGGATAATAATTAATAGCTAATTATTTTGAATTTTTAATGAAGGATTTACATTTTTTATTTTCTAAATCAATCAGGGAATACAAGTGCTCTTATTGATTTTTAATAAATAGAAAATATGAGAAAAATGCTAAATAAAATATATTTATGTATGAGCATTTAATAATGGAACTCCATCTTTATTGCATAATTTTTAGAGCACGGGAAGTATTTATAGAAAATATAAAAGCATACAAAAAAAGTTAGCTGGAAGAGGCATTTATTCAATATTAAATAAATGCAAGGGGGCACATGCAAAAATACCCCAAGTTTTTCAACTGAAACTTTTTATACTAAATTGCAATATCAAAATTAGAGGGGTACAAGTGATATTTTTCCAATCACGTGGGGTCCATGTGAGCTGATCAAACAATGGACTAAGCGGAATGTATTATGGGAATCCATAATCTGTCAATCATATTTCGTAAGGATTCATTTCGTTAAGCATCCATGGTTGATGTAATTATCGTAGAATCTAGGAATTTTTTACACACTTATTAAAATAATTGTAATTAATTAAATAGATAGGTTGTTATGAAAATTTAAAAATCAACTATCAATCGACACATGAGGTACCGATTTGGGGATAGCCCAAATCAGCACCTCAAGTGCAGATTTGGAAAGGTGCCAATTTGGGATAAGCCCTCGTGATTAATTTTGGATATCTATTCCCCTCTCTCACAATTTAGGTATATACCCCCCTACTTTTGTAAATAATTCCAAAATACTTATACAAGTAATAAGTATATAATTTATATATAATAAATTTCTATATTAGTTGTATATTTATTTTTATAAAAACCTGATAATTATTTTTAAAATGAGTATAGAATATATTTTACCCATCTCATAAAAAGAGGTGTATAAATTTGTAATAATCAGTAGAAACTAAATATTAAGTTATAAGATCGAATTAAATTTATTATATTAAAGATCTTATTATACTAGAATGATGATACAAAATTTCATTGTTTATTTATGATGTAAGTTTAGAATATCTCTTATTCTAACGATCATAATAAATACAAAATAAATGGGCTATTTTTTAAATAGACATCTCATAAAGATCATAATAAATAGAAAATGAATATAAAGATATTGATAATGGCATACATAAGCTCAACATTGCACATTATAACATTAAACATTCTAGAAAAATGCAGCTATTGTATTAAAATAATAGAATTATAAACATTTCCAAGAAATAATATAAAATACTTCACAACATTCCATGGTTTTCATATCTTTAAAAAATCCTCTCAGACGTCCTCCTTCTCCCTCGCCTCCTCCTCCATCGTTTCCTTTGTCACCACCTCATGTTCTCTTGTGGCTCTCTTCATGTGTTGTCTTCTTCTGCTTCTTCTACTTGATGTTCCATTCCGAATGCATTGATTTACGCCCAAGAGGATGCGACATAGCTGATGACTTCCGTGGAGGTTCAGTTGGTTGAGTATCTTGATCTCTTGTGCTCCTTATGCTCGTTGATTGTCGGGGGTGGCTCTGATGGAAGAGGCTCATTGATCCTTACTCCTAGAAAGGATCTTCGAGATGGCTTTGGAGGGTGTTGTGGAATTATCATGGGAATACCAAAGAACTGGCTCTTGAAGTCGGTTGTCTCAACTTGACGAACACTGTCAAATAATTCAGCTTGAAGAGCTATCGAATTTTATTGAGTAGGTGGTGTCAGCTGAGAGGGCTCATAATCAAATTGGCTTGAAGGACCAACACATGATGATCCTGCAAACTGTGACTGACTCGAAGCTTCTACATATCCTATGAGAATGAGGTAATCACATTGTATTAAATATTGCATGAGATAAATGAAACTTTTTGGAAAGAACCATTCAATTAAATAAGTTATTTAAACCTGAAGGTCTAAATTCAGCTTCATCATATTAGGACCCTACTATATTATATTCTATTTAGACCATACCTAAAAGATTTACCTTATATTAGATGTCATATAAATCAAACAATTAGTAGGAGAATAATATAATGTCATAAATTAGTTATTACAACCTAAAGCTCCAAAGCATGGTTGATCTTGTTTGTACCCTTCTTTGCTACATCACCCGTAAATCATTTCTTATATATTTTCATTGAATTCAATATTTAATAACATGGACACTGAAATTGAGAAAATTAGATAAAGAATTTGTTGCAACTAGAAGTCCCAAAAGTTGACTACTCTTGTGACAACCCATGTTTGTTGTATCCTGTATAACTCATACCTAAAACATCTGCATTATATTCAAAATACAAAAAAAATTAAACACTTAATTAGTTATTGATAAATAAAGAATTAATTGCAACATGAACTCACAAAGGTCAGTGGTTGTTATTGTGACCCCTCCCTGCTATATTATGAATAGTTGACACCTATACGATTTGCATCATATAATTATAAAAAATTAGTTGTCCAAAATAGAACCAACTTAATCTCAAGGTACAACAAAGAAACTAATTGCAATATGAAGTCGCAAAGGTCAGTTGTTGTTGTTGTGACCCTCCCCGCTATATTATGCATAGTTGATACCTATACGATTTGCATCATATGATTATAAAAATTAGTTGTCCAAAATAGAACTAACTTAGCTACAACAAAGAGATAACGAAATCAAATACTCCAAAAGTATGATGCTCATGTGATGCCATGTACGACCGGCCATATTGATAGAATGGATACATCAAGGAGAACATGTTGATTGTATCATCAAAGTAAGTAATTATATCTTCAACTTTTGTCTTCATGCTTGAAGGCAAGTCGGTTGATCGTCTAATTTCATCCAGGCTCTTCCTTCCTTGTAGAATCGCATCTATCTATTTAATTTATGATATAATAAGTTAATAGAATATAGTAAAAATAAGGAGAAATAAATGTAACATACTAGGCTTCTTTCTATTGGTTTGTGTGGTTGGTAAGCTATTATAGGAGGTGGAATTTGTATTTGAATCCACCTTCTTGTTATGCTCTAGTACCATTGCATGTAAACATCGTTGTTTGTGTTCCCATGCTCAAATACAACTGCCGGTTCTCTATCCTCCCAACGATCCACGTATTATCAATGTATAATAGACCAATATAGGATGTCAGCACTTCTTGTCTTATTGCGTCAAGAGACACCGTTTATCCCCGCAACGGAGGCAGAGATATGTTGTTGCATCTCAAATTGTCGCATTACACGATTATGTATGTGCATAGCTATGACATCGTAACAGATTAGCGACACTCTACTCATCCAAACAACTGATGAATATGTGCTTCATCACTCTAAAAGTTGAAAATAGAGCTTCATTCCCGAGTAATTAGCTGCATTTTCCATTTATTATATATATTTTTACCATTCATGCACTTAGAATTAATTCCTGCATTTTAGTGTGCATATTTGCATTGAATAAGAAGCCAAAATCCCTTGTGAACATCACTTGTATATCACTATATTTCCCTTATTTTTATCTATTTTCACTAAGTCAGACTTGAAAAGAATCAACTCTATATTGTATATATTACTAAACTAATAAATAAAAAAATAAAAAATATTAACTTATAAAATTGACCAATAGAACCCAAACCCTAGTTTGAGACGAAGAGGAATAAAAAGTGAACATCTCTTTCATACAGTCTCCTATGGACTCCTACTCACTTTGGAATTAATGTACATTAAAATTACCTACAAAACAAGATCAAATTCAAAAGAATCAGAGTTCTGTATGTGAAACTTGAGTTTTGGGACCTCTTTGTATATTGTACATATGTTCATTTATTTTATCTTTTTATTTTCTTAATTCTTAAAATACAAAAAATAGGTTACATTGTAAATACTTATTTCATATTTTCTCTAATTTTATTTTAAATTTTATCTTATTTAAAATGCCAAAAAAACTACAAAAGACACAAAATTGGTATTTTATATATGTAGGATACCACCAAAAATACTTTTTGTACAAATGATTTATCTTGGTTTTGGCTCCTTCACAAAAGTTATAGATCTCATCGATACGAGCAACTTTTATGTTGATCACTTTTTGATTTGATCCCTTTTATTACTTCTTTTTTATTTTTCTACATTTAATTTTTGATTTTTCTGGAGCGACACGTGGCAGCTCATGGAGCTGCCACATGTCACACCCTTTTATTTTCTTTTCTTTTATTTATTTTATTATTTATTTATTTTCTATTTAATTTACTTTATTTATTTAATAATTTGAAATTTGAATTTTATATTTATTTTCTTTTTATTATTTTTACTCGTGGTCGTACCCCCGCGCGCCACATGGCCTCCCTCTCCTTCACCTTTCTCACGTGCGACCTGCTCCCCCGTGCCCGTTGCTCGCTTCTTGCATCAGTGCGCAACCGCCTATACTCCGTGCGCCTCCCACCATTCTCTCTCTCCTGCATTTTTCCCTATCTCTTCCCCCCGCGACCTACACCCTGATGAATACGTAATTCAATACTCTAAAAGTTGAAAATAGAGCTTCGTTCCTGAGTAATTAAATGCACATATCCATTTATTTTGCATTATTCTCGTTCATACATTTAGAATTAATACTTGTATTTTAGCATGCATATTTGCATTAAATAAGAAACCAAATTTGCTTGTAAATATAACTGTTATATTCATCATATTTTCACTATTTTTATCTATTTTTTCTCTAACTCAGAATTGAATGAAGTAAACTCTATAGTGTACATATTACTAATACTAATAAAGGAAAATTATCAAAAAATACCAACTTTTAAAATTGACTAATAAAACCCAAACCCTAATTTGAGACTAAGAGCCTTAAAACATGAACATCTCTCACATACAGTCTCCTATGGACCCTATGCACGTTTAAGTTAATGTATGTTCAATTACCTTCAAAACAAGACCAAATTCAAAAGAATCGAAGTTCGCATGTGAAACTTGGGGTTTAGGCCCCTCATTCCGTGTATTTCATTTATTTTATCTTTTTATTTTCTTAATTATTAAAAATCTCAAAAATAATATTTATGATTTATTTTATTTATAGTATTTTGTTTCATTTTTTTATTTTGTAAATATCTTTTATCAAAATACAAAAAAGCAAAATTAGAAAAGTCAAAAAAATCGTGTACATATTGTTTGTTTTATTTTTGTTGCCTTAATTTTGTAATTTCTCCATTCTTTTTTATTTTGTCTTTATTTTTATTTTATTTTTTAGTAGCCTACTTTTATTTTATTTTCTTTTATTATTTTTCTTCCTCCAACTCTCATTCTCCCCTCATCTTCCACCACTTCTCCAACCTCCACCCCACTTCTTTTCTAACTTCCTCCCCCTCCTTTTTATTCTCATCTCCTCCTTCATTCTCCTTCATCCTCTAATTACTTAAACAAGAGAGGAGAGATTTCCAGCATCGCCGAAGCTCCGAGGCCACAGCTCCACCTTCAGCGTTGAGCGACAACTAAGAGTCCTGCCTTCATCGGCCATTGGCAAGATCCACGGAGCTCTGCCTCACGTAGCAATCTCTTCCACGTCACTTCAAAACCTCGCATACTTCGCCACGTGCTTGAGGCCATGACAAGAGACGCGTACCACAGACCCACGCAAAACCACAGGTAAGTTATCCCTCTCCTTTTTCATTATTTATTCATTTAACATTTTTTTCTTGTTGTCTTGCATCTTCAATCATTCAAATTCATAACCACCACCAAATCGTTACCTCCTCACCCTGAATTTTGAGTTCCTATTTGGAATTTTTTTTAAATTTTAAAAAAATCAAGAAAAAAAAATATGTTTCTCCCTCAGCTGCATGAGCCCCGCCGCCCCCGTCGCCCCGTGCGGATCCTGTCATCGCGCAGCTGCGCCCAAGCACCACCTACGACCCCACTGCCCACCTGCAACCCTGCCTAGGACCGTGCGCCTCCCCAACGGTTGCACCCTCTGCATGTGCCCTGAGGCCCCTGACTCTCTTCTCTAGCCTAACCATGGCCGTGCGCATTCCCTGCCTGCGCATGCCCCTTCTATCACCAACAGCGTGACCGTGCGACCTCCCTTCAAGAAGCCATGTCGTACTCCAGCCACGTGCAACCGTCCCAAGCCACCATTGCTGCTCTTTTCGCGCGGCGCTGCCAGGCCACATCGCCAGCCGCCTCGCCAGTCGTTGGTGGGGAAGGTGGGTTCCGTTTCTTGGAACCCACGTCACACGAAGTAGGAAGAAGCCCTCTTCAATTTTTTGGGGCAAATTGCAAAACATCTCCCTGAACTAATGGTAATTAAAGGTGTGCCCTTAGGCATAACTTTTTTGGGTTAGAATTTTTATTTCAGTTATTACAAAGAGAACCCTATCTTTGAGCATTTGGTTAGATAAATATTTAACATCATTTTTTCATATTTAAAAGTTGCATTTTGTTTCTCAACTAATGCTACATCTCCTGTCTATTTAATTGAATTTTTGCGAGCTTTGATTGATTTATTAAAAATTAGAGTATGTTGTTTATTGAAATTTTACCCATTTATGCTCTGAAATTCGTACGCTTAATTCATTGCTGTAAAAATTCTCAAAAGTTCAGAATAATTTTTCTAATTGTTCTTTAATTTCTATCTAATATCATTAAAATTGGAGATGACTTCTTCCTGGAATAAATTGTAGAGTGTTTTCTGTAATTAAATTTTTTATTAAATCCACACACAATATTTTTGCAAAAACTCAAGTCTCCTAGATTGCGCATGAAAATAACTTTTTGATATAATTTTGGTTTGGCGTGAATTTACATTGTGGATTTATTAGGAATTGATTGCTTAGGTTTATTCTGTTTCAGTAAAAGATACATAGAAAATCATTTATAGTTAGAAAATTCAAAAAAATAGTGTAGCTTCATTTCATCATGTTTAACTTTATGTAAAATTTCATTAATTTTGCATTCTGTTTGCATGAAAAATTGCATAAAAAGCCCTAAAAAGTTGTATTTTTCATTGTTGCATTTTAAACTCAAGAATTCCAAAAAAAAATACATTTTGCACTCATCATTGGATTAAGTTTCTCGAAAAAATATAACTTCACTAAGTTGGATTAATTTATCATTAAAATTTAATTTGGCTAAGTTGCTTCATTTCTTAAGAAACTTGTTTAGTCGCATATTCACATTTGCATTTACATTGCATAAAAAATACTAAAAATTCTTCTATGAAAACCGTGCATTAATTTATCTAATTTGCATCCTACGTTGTTCCTTTGCCTCCTTGGGTCGACCATGGGTCTTGCCCAGGTTAAATAAAAACAAAACCACGCTTAATTCACTCGATTTATTTATTTATGTGGTTATTTTTTATTGACCCCGATTTCCTGACTACAACAATTCGACAAAACTATTAATCAGGGTAAATACGGTTCTTTATGTGCAACCCATCGTGCAGCCGCAACCCACGATGGACTACAACCGCCGTCCGTGGTTGCCTCCCTACCTAATCTCTCTCCTCCCCCACCACTCCGCATCCCTTGCCAACTGTCTATAAAACGTCGATGCTCACACATCTCGCACACCATCCACCGAAATCTGTGAGAGATAGAGAGCTCCCTTGAGCTTCTTTGGTGACATCAGGGAATCGTCTTAGGTTGAGCATCGACCGATCCTTCTCCCCAGCGCGATCCAAGGTTTCTCAAAATCTTGCAACAACACCTTCGAGCTGCTGTGAAGCTCAAGCCCCTCCGTGCTTCGAGCAACACCTCGTGAAGCTTCACGCTTCACCTCCCCATGTGACTCATCCATCTACTCCTTCAGGTAACTCCTTCCCCATTGTTTCCTCTCCTCTTCCTCCTTCTATCTTCTTATTCTTCTTCCTTCATCTCCCGCTTCTTCTTGTTTTGCTTCTTCTTTCTCCTTTTTCTATGCTTTCCTTTCTTGCTTTCCCATCCCCAAATCATTATGCCTAGACGTCTGCTACAACCTTCACATCACTCCGTCCACCTCGCACAACGTCCACCTCACCATCTCTAGCCACCTTCACCGATAATCACACCCTCGTCCAGCTCCGCAACGTGCAATTGCCCAACACCTCGCCTCAGGCATTGTGTGTGCATCCCCCACCGTACATAGGAGCTCCTCCTTCGACCAGTCCCCCCCATCGACAACAGACTTCGCATCTCCCCTCGAGGTACATGTCGTACGCCTCCGTCCCTTTGCAGGCACTCCAGTAGCCTGCGCCTACCTCGCTGCCTTCCACCTTGGGTCGCACACGCTCGTGCTATGATGCACGCATCACCATAGCCTCAACCACTTCGCGTAACACCGCCTCGACTCCCATCGCTTCGGCTGCGAGCATCGCCTCCACCACCATAGCCCAAGTCCTTCGGGTTGCACTCCGTCTACATCGACTCTACAACCGATCTCCACTGTCTTCAATGGCCGCCTCAAGCTGTGCACTAGTGACCCTCGCCTCCAACTGTCGTAGGATCAAGGTGCATGCCTTGATCTAACGGTTTGCAATCTCCACCGAGCCAGCCACAGAACCAATCTCCAGATCTCAGCTCTAGGCAACCCAAAGATGTATCCATGTGTCACGTGGTGCTTAGTTTACCAAACCTCTTCCAAGCCATCCGAAGGTTCCCCCAAGCCTACAGTACGGCGTACCCCACACATTGCTCGGGGGAATATTTCATTGGTGCCCCTCAGTTTCCCAAATTGCACCCATGCCCTTTCCCAATCAGGACACGTGTAAGGCACATGCGGTGGGGGGTATTTGCGCCTTTACCCCTCGTGCTTCAAGAAGTTGCATCCATGACCCCGCTAGCAAGACGTCATGCGTAACACATGCCATCGTAGGGGAAATTCGCACAAAACCCCTTGCGGGTTCATGTAATCAAAGAAGCACATTATTGCACTATTTTTTATTTCATTTGTTATGTGTATTTGCATTTAGAACAATGTGTTTGCACATTTGTTTGTCTCATTTTTGCATCAATTTTTGATTCAAAAATTGCATGTTCTAGAACATATAATTCTTGATCTCTTGGATATTTATTTGCAATTTTGAGGTAGTGGTTAATTAATTAAAATTGTTTTGGTGAAAAATTGTATATTTTACCAAATTCATGGTATTAAATTTATATTAAATTAACAATAGCTCCAAAAATTATGAAAAAATAAAGAATGATGAGCCTACATTTGTTTTAATTTGTATCCAAATTTCATTGTAAATGTATATGTTTTATGCCAAAATTAATTTTGGAGTGATTTCTATAATTGATTTTTAGAAAAATCCACACATAATAGTTTTACGAAATTTCAAGATGGATTGCTCATTGAAGTATATATTTGAGATAAATTGGTTTGTGGAAAATTTGATTTCATGGATTTATTGGAAATTAATTAATCATAGTCACTCTGTTTCACTTAAAAATTTCATAAAAAAATAACATATTGTCAGGAAATTCCAAAACATTATAGTAGCTTAATTTCATCATGTTTAACATTCTTACTAAGTTTCATAATTTTTAGACGTCGTTTGGATGAAAATTGCTTTTAAGTCCCCGAACTTTGCTAAAATTGCATTCCATCCATTAATTGCATTTAAAATATCAAAAAAATATTCCTCTGAAAACCTAAGTTCTGGATCATCTAATACTTGATCTAAGGAGACAACAGACTCCTTGAGTTTGACCTTGGGCTTGTCCAAGTAAAATACAAATTGACCTCTCACACTAATCAACAAATTAATTAATTAACAATTTATGGTTAATATATTAATTGCTCGACTACAATAGTTCGACACTATTAACATAGGGCATATAGAGGTTTTTCAACAACCTGGCCACTTCTACAAAGCTGATTTAATTGTACGATTTCTTCATCAACATAGGGCATCCAATTTATCTACATTTAATAAAAAAAGGAATATATGTAACCATTCACTCGATTTAATAAATGTTATTATTTTAAATATTTACCTTATGAGCCTTCTGCATATCCATCTCATTACGATAAATATAAGCATCACAGTCTGCACATTCTCTGTGGAACTTCAGACACCTATCCATTTCAATGCCAATGATCCTCCGTGGATCCTCGCACGATCCCTCACAATTGGCCTTCCTATATGAACGTGCTCTCATGCCCAAACCTGCACAAAATCAATGTTAATTAATCGACATAAATCGAGACAATGGGATATATAATACCGTACATACTTGTAAAGTCGTGAAAAAGCTATAATTTCTAGATCTTCCTATCTTTGCACCCCTGTCCCTCAGAGTACATATGTGCTAAAGTAGCAGCACCCCAAGCAAGTCGAGTACATTCTTCTAATTCACGTAAATGGAATATGTACCTACTTGAACGGATGAAGTATTATGAATAAGTTGTAGTAAATCAATTGAGGTATCAAAGATCCACATATTTTAAGGATTTCAGAAGCTCGCCTAAGGGGGGACCATATCTCTACTATTATCTGCGAGAGCACTGCATACAATATGGTAAAATATTAGCGCCCTCACCCTACACATTCTTCATGTTCCTCTTCAATATCTAGTAGTGGATCATTATCACAAAAGTCTCCCTTATCCAAGATAGCTTCACCCTGCCACTCATTATTCAAGTGGGTATAACACCTAACAAGCTTAAACATGCACATCCATCCCCCTATCGGAACATCCAGATCAGTAACAACCAACCCATCCACCTTCGGCCCACTGATAAATCCCATATCTTGCAATGTAACTGTCACCTTGCCAAATCGAAAGTGAAAGTATGTGTCTCAGGTTGCCAACGCTCTAGTAAACTAGTTAGTAAGAAGGGTCCATCTGCACCCTTCTTATGTTCACTACACATGAGAATCCTGATAATTCCAGTAGTCACTCTATTACTGCACATCTCTTCTGAATGATTCATTTAGCATCTCATTGTGTTCCACAAATCAAATCTACATAGAAAAAGTTGATTACTTTCCCAATATACATCATAATGACAGTAATCACGAGATGGTAGGTTGTGAAGAGCGATGTTCACTCTGCATGTACAACACAGACACATCTACTGGACCAGGTACTCTATCCATTTGTGACATATACAAATAACAAGACATTATGTTAAAAAAAATAAAACAACAAGGAAACAACATTTATAAAGAAAATACATACATTTAAATCACTTAGTTTCTTCATGGACAACTTAATCTGTTGTGCCTCGTTTGCTTGTAGATGTTACACACTTCGGTCGCACATACATTTCATCAATTTCATTTCAAATTCTGCCTTGTACCAGACATACTGGATTCCCTCTTCCCGATCCTTGGAGGTAACATAATCATTTCATCTTGTCTCCCCAATAGTGCTGATATGGGATCAGGTGAAAGAAGAACTTTTATGCCTGACGATAATACTTGCTTGAATAATACTATATACATAGGTTGCGGTTATCTATATGTGTACGGGTATGGGCGATTGCAACTATGGCATGAGGGCATATAAAGTGCTTCATTTGCATATATCCACATGTGCAATCGCTTTTCCTCGCCATTTAAGTTTATTTCATAGGCATATCCTTCTCGATCTAATACCTGAAATCACGTTAGTGTAAATCTTCGGATGTGACATGATCATGCTTCTCTAGTATTTTTCTCAAGGAAGTCCTCATATTTCTTGGTTTAATGTGTCGTTTATCTCTGTTGATTCATCGCACTGGTCATTGAAATAAACCACTAATTCTGAAAATTATAGTTAAAATCAATGATATAACTAGAAAACCACAATGCTCCCTTTCATGATTCTATGATTCCCATTATAACTTTCAGACAAATTTGTGGTCATGGTCTGTATCGATGTCCATTATCTTGACTTAATGCCCAGTAACTCTGATCACCATTATCCAGTTACATGATCCATTCAAAAGCGTCCTTATCAAGAATGTTAATATCTCGCATCATGCTATTGAACTTATTTTCGCACGACACTTCACCAATAATGTAAAATCGATTTTGAATGGAGCGAGTCTTGTGTCCAGCTTGATGCATGTTTGCACACATGTGACAAAAGCAGTGACGATGAGTGAATCCCTCTTTAGATTGAAATAAACCGCTTATAGCATCTTTCAAACCCAAGAATCGATCAACTAATAAAACATATATCCCTTCGATTGATGATCTCCCTTATCAAATTCAGAAACCATCTCCATGTAATAATGTTATCGTTCTTTTCAACAATAGAAAATACGGGCAGAAATAAAGCATTATTCGCATCAATGGATGCGGCCTTGTACATATGAATGACGTATCTCCCATACAAATGTGTTCCATCAATACTTAAAACGGGTCAATAAAATCTGAAAGCTCCGTGACATGGACAAAATGAAGCAAACAATCTCTCAAAATGTACCTTTGTCATGGTTTCACCTTCTTTTGTATGAAATCATGTATATGTTCCGGGATTGTGTCGTTCTAAAGAACGAATAAATCTCCAAATATTACGATATGACACGTCCTCATTCCGATATACAATATCCATTGCACATCTCCTTGCATTCCAAGCTGTCATATAATTAATCTCTGTCTGCAACTCATTTTTTATTTTGTACATAATTGCATCTGATGTCATACTAACTTATGCTCTAATCGACTATGGTATGTATTGAGCTACAAATACTAATGTGCATTGATGGTATTTGACTAAGAGAACACGGTTTCTATATGTGTGCTTTCTTCTATACTCTGAAACATACCAGTCCCTACGGGATTTCCTCTCGGATGAAAGCAAACACCATCCAAAATCTTCACAAATACATACAATTGTCAGAATCTGCTTATTTGAGGCTTTGGGTTTATATTGGACATGATTTTCCATACTCCATTTTTTGAAGGTCATATTGCAAATCCTTCTTCGACTTGTAGCTCCTACCCTACCATTAATCTAGAATCATCGGTGGGAGCATCTTGTCTCTTTACATAGGCAACATCTTTTGCCTCTGCAATTTCAGGTCAAATATATGAGGCAACTACTCCATCGGTACTTCAGTGACATCCAAATTATTCGCACAATAAGATTGTCACCTATCATCGTGTTTTAAGGCTAATGCCAATGAATCATATCCGATATCATGACATGTGTTATTATTTATATTTTCAATATTTTCATCATTATCTTCTTGAGATATATCAATGTTATCGCTACCTTCTTCAGATATATGAGTCGATAAATCATCATCGCCATCTAATTGTGAGAGACCAACAATATTCTCCACCATTGAATCATTTTTGGCCTAGTTAAATTATTTGTTTGCCAGTTTAGAGGCAAGAAAGAAATGATTATTTCTAAATTAAAATGTGACTATATTACCTCGATGATGATGACATATTTTCATGAACAAGAGGGGTAGAATCTCGCTTTGTCGATTGAATCCATCATAGTTGAAGTGGATCCATCATCATGAATTGGCACTAGGTAGGTGTGGATCCTTCATATAACCACTTACATGTTAATGTAAGGATGTATCAATCGAGAGGAATATGTGTGGCTTTGGAGACTTGACCCAACAGATCAAAATAAATTATCTTATATGGGAATATAACAATAAGTTTCTGTCCCCCAATATAGTCTACATGATCATCTCATACACTCACCGATCCATCCCAAATATAATAAGACATGAACATTGTTCAGTGCCATATCTAAGGAAAAATCATATTCGTATTTCCTATTCATCGACAATATCTAATTTGATATACAAATTCAATATTTTATTTTTTACATTGCATAATTGTTATTTGATGTATGATGTAATTAGTGACATCCTTAAAAGGACAATTTCTAATTCAAACATCAACTTTCTTTTTTATCGTAAAGGTAACTAATAAAATTGAATCTACAATATCAGTTTGATCTACAAAAATAGTTTACATCGTACAAATAATCATATGTAGTTTAATATCTAATTAGATCTATGATGAATCCACGATTCATTAACATTCTTTCTACGTTTGTTCTAAAATCCTTAACAAATACATGTAAATATCCATTAATTTCCAATTTCTTAACAAAAATACCATTCATGAATAAAAATGCATCTTTATGCACTAAAATCATGTAAATAAATAAAAGAATAAAGTAAGAAAATAAAAAGAGACAGAATGCATATATATATATATATATGTACAATATGACTTATAAAATATAAATACAACTGCAATATATATTTATATAATCTAACCCTCGAGATCAAGTCAGCATGGATTGGTCGATAAACAAATAAGTAGGGGGAGATAATTAATTTATTTGAATATATTTTTCACCAAACTCTTCTCTTATCTATTTCTAAAAATGTATAGCAAATATAAAAATAAGTTAAAAATATTATCTTCTACATATGCCAAGAAATCTATCTTTCAAATTATTAATTTCTCAACTCCTGAACATCGCAACTTCTTCATAAAAAATCCAATTTCACTCTACTCACTTTAAAGTTCATAATATAATAATATCTAATTAGTGAAGGTGATTTCACTAAAATCGGAGTCCGTTTGCAAAAAGTCGATTCTGAGACCTAATGACAACTGTGTTTCTGGGCTACTTATTTTCTTCAGAACACACAATTTATATTTTTATCGATCTTATATTTTTTAATTGTTTTTTGATCAATTTTATCTGTAAATTATTCCATAATTTTTAGACACTTATTAATATTTTAAATAAATAAAAAACTCTAATTTATAGATGAATTTAGCATGTAGCATTTATACATATATTTATTTATATATTTAAAATCCATTAGAAAATTCACTGACATCTTTTTTATTATTCTATTAATTTATAAAATATAACAATGACATTTTATTTATTAAATTATTGAATTAATATTTTTTAAACATATGATATATATTAATATTATATTTTTTATAAAATAAATATTATTTATAAAAATAGATTATATCATATGTAGATAATTTACATATACACACTTTTTATTTTTTTACTTATTTAAAATAATGTTATTTACTATTTAGTATATAATTTACACTTTAATTAATTTCCTGACCTACCAGGTACTGACACGTTTCGCACGTGGAGCTTCTTTTCCAAGATCTGGATGTTGCAAAGCTGTTGCAACCTGCCATCTTCACTCCTTTTTCTCACCGCCATTCTTCATCTAAAATTTGATCTAACCCTCTATTACTTACACCCAACAACCTTCTTATTTGTCAGCCATTTGATCATTTCCCAACCGTCATCAATTACCCTATTTGATGACCTAAATCTCGACCATTAAAACAGAACTCTCCTACTATCAGTCTTAACTGCTTGAGCACCTAACTTCTCCATAATTCTCCGATCATTCAAGGTGGTGACAACACCTTACAACTATCTCGCATGGACGAAGATATATCGAGAGGAGGTTCCAAGGTGGATTCCCTCGATTTGTTGCAGCCGCACGACATAGAGCTCGGGCAAAACGCCCCTCGAGCTACGACAGAGGTTCATACAACCTCATTTTCCAGTTGCAGCATTCCATCCCTTTTCTTTCTTATCGATCCTCGTGCCACAAATAGTTGTGTTAATCACACATTTAGATCCTCTCAGTCTCTCTTATATCCACCTATCAAAGAACCACATTCGATTTGTCTCAAACCCATTTCAATTTCACACATCTTTCTCTATTCCTGGAGCCTTATTTGAACGACAAACTTTCATATATTCGGATGATTATTTCTTGAATCGAGCACCAAAAGTGCAATTGCAGGTTCTCATATACTTTCTAGTGTGCTACATCACCGATCAAGGCAAAGTTGCAACTGAATTCAAGAATCAAGATGCATATGCAGTATCCTTTCTTGGAGTCGAAACCCTAGCTGACATCCAAGATGCCACCACCTTATTTCGTGCCTTCAGCTCGCCGCAGAAGATCTCGGAGGGGATAGGAGATCCCCTTCGGGCCCTGTTGGAGGAGTTCCACCACCATTGCACGCTCGTTGATTGTCGGAGAAGAATAAGCACCTTTGCCCTTCATAGTTTGGGGAAGAACACCTCAAGAGCCCATATATACAGGTTGCCGACACGTGGTGTAAACAAACGACCCAAATCTCACGTCCTTAATCTAATCGCAGTCGTATGCTTCTCAAATGGTGGAAAATTTACAAATAAGCCCTTATTAGACTAAAATATTCCAGAGCACCTCCAGATTGTTTCTTATTTGCAATTAGTCCCCATAGAGGGATCTAATTGTAAAGAATCCAATTTTTCTTACATTTAGGTCCCTCACTAGAGACCTAATCCCAGGAAGCTTCATATTCCTTTTTGTTGTATTTTTTTACACAAGACCATACTATTACATCGTATTATTTTTTGACATTTTATTTTGCTCCAGTTTTCAATGATTTTTTCGTGAGTTTTATTTTGGATTTCTTTCTCGATTCTTGAGTCATTTTGAAAGTTTTTCTTTTCTTTCTCAAGCCCAGTGCTCGAGTCGGCTTCTCTATTATATAGTACAACTATAAACTATATTTTTCACCTACTATATAATAGATAAATTTTGTTTGAAAAATATCCCTTTGGAAATCAAATAAAAATTGTAAAATTAAAATCAAATAAAAAGATTAAAACATTAAAATTAAAAAAGAGTTTTTTCTCACTTTAAAGAAGAAAACAAAGGACAAAAAATAACATAAAAAATATTTTCTTCACTTCTCGAAAATCCCGAGCACGATTTTCTACCTTCTTGTGTTCGACCCAAGCACACTCACCTGGATAGAGGTTCTCTGCACCGACAACTTCATTTTCACCGCTCACAAAAATTTCGGTTATCACAATGGCGTCAATGTTGGGGAGACATAGCCATGCTTGAGATTTTTCGATTTTTATTTCTTGTGATATTTTCTTTTCTTTCTCTATTTTATTCCTTTTCATGTTTTCTCGATTTTCTTTGGTTCTTCACAGATTTTTGATTGTTTTCTTTTTCTTTTGACTCTCTTGATTTATTTATTTTTATTTTCTCTTATCTTCTTAGAGAGTTTTGTGTAACTTTTTTCTCTGATTTTTCTTTATTTTCTCTATTTTCTTTTCTCTATTTTATCAGTTTTTTCTTGAGTTCCTTTTCCTCAAGTTTTTAGTCAGTTTTTGACTTTGATTTTTGGAGTGTTTGTTTGATTTTTTAATCTGTGTGAAGCTAACCTATTTTGCAGGGCCTAAGGGATTACTCGTCTTCTTTGGAAACTGACTCAGTTGTATGCAGAGACCAGGTCATTCTTCTCTGCTCTGGTTACAGAGGGCTGAGCGAGTTAGTCAATACCTGATTTTTGTTGTATTTTTCAGACATCATTTTCTATCTTTTTGAGAGAGGGCACTTACCCTTTTTTTATTTTTGTGAGAGAGGAAGGGGCACTTGCTTGTGTTTCTTTTAATAGCAAGGGATCCAATAATTGTTGGACATGCAAGCCCACGACGAGCCATTATGCAATAAATGCTTTTGCAAATATCATTCCATGATCTGAAATGAATAATAACTAATTTTCATAGATCCCTTAGTACAATTAGGGTTATATACCATGGCCATATCTCAATGATCATACAGCTATTGATTCGATTATTGAATCATAGAGGTTGGTTCTTGAATGAATATCTAAAGAGTTAGATTGGTCATCAAGTATCGTCAAATGATTGCTAAGAGATGATCTCCCGCCTGAGTAGGAGATGTCAATCCTTTCTCATTTGGCTGATATCTAACAAACCTCTTGATGCAGGTCCTCTGCATAGGAATAGAGATCCAGAGGTGTTAGATAAGTTAGGTCAAAGAGTTGATGTAACGAGATCGAGATAACCAAAGGCCTATGTCGTATGCTGTCACGATATAGGAACACATCCTCTGACCAGAGACAGATGTGTTACTATATGTTTGAGTATGCACATTTGGCAGATCAATAGGTTGATGACCTTACCAAGGTCTATACACAAGCGCACTAGTGTGCATGCAAGGGCATATGAGTAATACGATCTCTTAAAGGGATCATACAGGTTCATTGCTGAACCGGAAGACATGAGCCCACTATGAGATATTGGGAAGAATCAAATTCCACGCGTGGTCATCTTACTTTGGAAGCTTGACTGAATTTGTAAGGTTAGATATATGCTTTTGGAAAGTATATGATCAACATCTAGGTATGATACATGCTTTTGGAAAGTATATGATCGATACCAACTCCCAACGATCGAATGAGAACCTTAATGATAAACCCTGAAGGAGACCGTCTAAAAAAGATCTAAAACTTCGAGTTTGTTCTGGGTCTTCCAGTGTGCAGGATGTATAGGTATTAGGAATACCTGAGGGTGATGTGATCATAAATGATTGTATAACCATTACACTTCCATTCCGAGGGAGTGATGAAACATGTCTGGATTTTAGTGACTCCTCTCATAGAGAAGTAATCTGATCTCAGTCCAACTGATGGACATTGATCTGAATGTGATTAAGATGTAATGAGAAGATTGATTTGCGGTTTTGATTTAATCAAGCATCCATGGGAGGTCCGCAAGATCTGGATTTGAGATGTGATCTCAATATCCAAGTCATTATACATGTAACAATACAATCGCCCTGTCCTTATTTCCAAGTATCTGCGGAGAAAACGCATTATCCTTGAAAGAGTTCATGGATAATTTCATTATTGATATATGTATCCGAACATTGAGAAAATGGATAATTAAATGTGATTTAATTGTCATGAATGATATGAATTTGATTCATATTATTAGGAGAGTTATCTGCGGTAATTAAATGTGATTTAATTATCAAAGATGTGAATAGTGTGAATGTGATTCATATTATTTGGGTACATGAGAATAATAAATCCAAGATGATTAAATGTGATTAAATTATCATGGATATGAATAATGAGTATAGCACTATCCATATTATTTAAGTATATTATAAATGTGATTTATAATATATTAAAGAGAGCGTATTTTAATTATTGATGTGAATTGGATTCACATTGGATCATTAATTGAAAATATGATTTACATTTTGTTTTGGGATGTTAATGTTATTCACATTTTTTCTATGGCATGATTGCAATGTTAAGAAGATAACTATGAATTATTTTTTGTGAAATAATTTATAATAAATGTTGTTGTAAATCTTGGAGATATTGACGTCTTCGGAATTGCCCGTTTTAATTTAATAAATGTGTCATTTGTTGTAGTCAGACAATCAGGATCGATCAAAAATGAACCCCACGAATCTATAAATCGATGAATTAATTAATGTGTTGTTTGATGTTTTTTTAACCTTAACAAGCCCCAGAGTCGACTCAAGGAAGCAACGGAACAACTTCGAATCAGATTAGATCAATTAGCTTGCGGTTTTTCAAGCGATTTTTTAATTTTTTTATGCAATAAAAATGTCAAATGCAAAATGTGGATGAATTACGTTATTAAGAAAATAATCGACTTAGCCAAATTTAATTTTAATACGAAATTAATCCAAATTCAGCTAAATTTTATTTTTCCTATAAACATAATCCAACGACAAATGTAAAATGTATTTTTTTGAATTTTTGGGCGTAAGATGCATAAATGAAAAATGCATTTTTTTGGGGTTTTTATGCAATTTTTCGTGCAAACGAAAATGCAAAAATCATGAAAAAAAATTATTGGAACTTAAACATGATGAAATGAAGTTATTAATTTTTTGGAATTTTCTGCCACTTTATGATTATTTATGAATTTTTTAAGGTAAACAGAGTGACTATGAGTATTTAATTCTTAATTAATCCATGAAATAAATTTATCCAGAAGCAAAATTATCTCAAATAGATATTTTGATGAGAAATCCAGAGAGTTGAAATTTTGCAAAAATATTATTTATGGATTTAATTAAAAATCAATTAAGAAAATTACTCTATAATTTATTTAATGCAAAAGACAACTCCAATTTGTATGAAATTTAGATGGTAATTAAATAGCACTTAGTAGCATCGTCTACAATTTTTTTCATAATTTTGGAGCAAGAAAGATGTATATGCAAATTTCAGAGCTTAAATGGAAAAATGTCATTAAATTTCAAACTCTGATTTTTAATATATTATTCAAATAGTCAAGAAAAATCCAAAAAAATAGATCAAAGATAAAGAATTAATTTCTAACTACGATGCTATTTTTGATGAAATAAAATGATGCAATTTTGAGGTCCAAATTAATACTTGAATGCAGGGGTGTTTTTGCAATACAATAAATGAAATAAACAAATTAAAACTACGCACCGGGGTATGTTTGAAATTAAATAAATTGAACGGATTTAAGGTACAATTCTTAGCACCCAAGCTAAGTTAGGGCACAAACTCATCGACCGCTTGGAGGGGGTGGCGGCTAGAGCGTGGTGGGCGGTCGCTGGGGGCGGTTACGGGCGTTGCTGCTGGCGAAGGCCGTGGCTGGGCGGCCCGGAGCACGGATGGCGAGGGGCTAGCGATGACGGGTCGCGGCTAAGAAGGAGGACTGCGTTGCGGGTCGCGAGCGTCCATGCGGCTTGGCGCAGGGCGGCACCGCTGCTGGAGGGCACAACGCGTGCGCGGGCGGCCTGCGGTTGGCGCAAAGTCGAGGGCACGGCGTCGGGCGCACAGAGGGGTGGGTGATGAAGGATCTAGAGGCGCCGCATGGGGGCGGTGCTGGAGGAGGCACGATCTTGCTGGCAGAGCCAGAGAGGCGGTGCCGCGCAACCGGGGCAGATCCGTCATGTCGATCGAGGCGGGCGCACTGCTCGAAGGTGCTCGAGCGGCCGCAGGTGACTGGGCCTGCACGCTGGTGGGGCATGCACAGGGATGAGGAATGTGCGGGTGTCGCGACAAGGGACCGCCTTGGAGGTCAGGGCATACGCACAAGAGGGGGTTGCGCAAGGCGGTAGGGACCGACCGTGCATGGTTGGAGGATGGCCGCTGGTGGCAGCTCTGCTGCAGGCGAAGCCACTTTTAGCAGCGATGGGCTGGCGCTCGGGAGCAGGCCGGCGGAGGACGAGCGACTTGATTTTTGTATTTTGATTTTATGTTTTTTGATTTTTTTGTAACTGGAAATAGAAATATATGAATGAAGAGGTGTATTGTTGTGATGATGGCGTCTGGTTGATATGATAAAAAATGAGACAACAAGAAAAAAATGTTAGATAAATAAATTACTAAGAAAAATGTTAAATAAAAATTGCTCAATACAAAAGTTACTCGAATCGACGAGATCTATAACTTTCATGAAGGATCAAAAATCAAAAGAGGTCATATGTACAAAATGTATTTTGGGCGGTATCTTATAAGTATAAAACACCGCATTTTTATCTTTTGCAATTTTTGTTATTTTTAAATAAGAAAAAATCAAAAGAAAATAGAGAAAATATGAAATGAATATTTACAACTTAATCTATTTTTTAGATTTTTTATAATTAAGAAAATAAAAAGATAAAAATTGGAGGGTATTATGGTCAATATGTACAATATACAATAGGGGCCCAAAACCCAAGTTTCACATACGATCTCAGATTTTAATGAAATTATTCTTGTTTTGAAGGTCTTTGAATGTATATTACTTCAAAGGTGAGTAGACCTAAATCAGACACTATATGAGAGAGATATGCATATTTTAAGGCTCCTAGTTTTAAACTTGGACTTGGGTTTTGTTGGTCAATATTACAAGTTAGTATTTTTTTGATATTATTCCATGATTAGTGTTAGTAATATATACACTATAGAGCTGGTTTTATTGGGTTTGGGAGTTAGTAGAAAATATATACAAATAGAGTATTATGGTGAATATACAGGTGATTTTTACAAGTGAATTTGACTTCTTATTTAATGCAAATATGAATGTTAAAATGCATTTATTATTTATGCATGCATGAATGCTAATTATGCAATATAAGTGGAAATATGAAGCTAATTACTCGGGAACAAAGCTCTATTTTCAACTTTTAGAGTGATGAATCACAGATTCATCAACCTCCTATACTTAAACCTTACTCATCCCCGAGCAACTAAAATGAGATGCAAAAGTGAAATGATTTTGGGTTCCATAACAAAGTCATGAGCAAAAGGTGAAAATGGAGCTGGACTCAGCCTTTCGATTAATAATATGGCGGTATCTTTTTAGGATATGAATATAAGACCTAACAACCTTTAAGTTCCACAAGTCTTCTATTCAAGATGCCTCAATAGTCAGGTCAGAACAAATCCTCATACGCAAATTCTTATGACTATGATTCTTACTTATACTGTATAAGTGAAATATAACTCTCTACATCAGAAATAGCAAAGAACCAGCCTCCTCTAATAAGGTAACTCTAATTCCCTGGTCCAGTAACTCTTTCCTCGAGGAGCGGGGTATTCCCTTCTAAGTTCAAGTGTGACCAGCTCAAGAAGAGGGGGTGGAGAGAAGAATGGATGGTAGCCAGTGTAGCAACCTATCCTAGGATGCTTGACCAGTGTAGACAAGTCATCCAGCTGCAGGCTTCTATGGTATGAGGCTTTGAAGCATATGCCTTGCAAATATACAGACTCCGACATGCATTTTATTTTCAATCAGGACTGTCCATTTTTTGGAGTTCTCTCTTATCTTTTCTTCTTCTTTTTTGAACTATATACATGGTGCAGCATGTACATCAGGAGTTTTTCCTCTTGGGCCAGTTGACTATCCCCCTTTTGAAGTATTATTGCAACCCACATCATCCCATTCTTAGATGTCAACACGACCAGACTAGGTTGAGATGCACTTCCCTCCCTAAAGGAGGACGGATGTTTCCACCCATGTGCTACTCCAAGACAAAGGATTCTACCTCCTCACCACCTCATCAATGAAGAGCTACGTGCATGGTGCTTGTCCAAGTTAGGTCACTGTCTAAAAGAATCATGAGTGTGTACGAGATATTCTACTTAGATTAATCAAGATGACATGTGAACATAGACTTGCGGACTCAAAGAATTAAGTCCCTTGACCCGAGAAATCTTAACTCTAGTTCCTATAAGGTTCCTCTGAAATTAGGTAGATTAAGGTCAAATCAAATCCATCCTCAACATCTATTCATAACTTGGTTCAGACCCCACTAACTTTTCACTTTGCATATGCTAGAGATGTAGATGACATACTATAGGGATGAATGAAATGCAAGGCACTTTTTTTCTTTTTAAAATGCAAGGATGATATGCAAGAGTAAATAAGAAGCCTTTATTTTCATCATTTTTTGGTTTGTTTTTGTATTTTTTTAAAAGTTAGGTATACCTCCTATTTTACAACAAATTTTTACAAGAATTTTATAAGTATTATACAAATTTGTTATACAATATACATATTATACTAGTATACATGTATTTTACAATTTTTTTTACAAAAATTTACAAGTATTATACAATATACTATACAAGTATACAAAAAATTTCAATTTTTACCCACCCATAATTACTGCATAATATATACAAAAATATGCGAAAGTACGAGCTATGGGTAATGTATATATGTAACATATACATGCCCCCCTATACTTAGCGTGTGCTATGTCCTCAGAGCACGAAAAGCGAGGAAAAAGACATAACTCGTGCTAAGCGTAGGAGAGCTAAAATAACAAAATTGTATAGAAGTCGTCCCGCCCTCTTATACTTAGGCTATGGCAGCCTAAGTGTAGAAGAAGAACAAAAATAGGATGGACAAGGTCAAGAGGCGAAATGGATGAGTATATACATGGCGGGCATCGGTACCCCCTATACTTAGGCTCTAGTCAGCCTAAGTATAGGGCATGATTGAGCGTGAGAACTAATGAGATCTAGAGAATGTACATAGAATGATGAAGAGACTCGAGTCACTCTCTCCCTATACTTAGGATCTGGTCATCCTAAGTATATCCATAACATGAAACGATATGGAACCAGGGCGAGTGATTCGAATCACATGGGAGGGAGGGAAAGAAATAAATACAAGGAGGAGTGAGAATATACAAGGATCAAGAAGGTTTGTGACGAACCTTCTTGCGGGAGTGAGGAGGTGGGTAATTTACATATGTGTCACTCTCAAAATCGTCCTTAAATGAATAATAGTCGGGTGTAGGGATCGTCCAACGAAGGTCGACACACGGTTGCTTGCTCAGATATGGTTTAAGAACAGTTGAGGTGAGCTCACTTATATAAATCACCTCATCAGGACCTGATGAGGACTCCTCAGAAAATTCCTTCCCTGGTATGTTGAAGGAGACTTTCTTAGTCAGTTTTTTAGAACCTGAATCATTGAGAGGGAAATGAGAGCGATGCACCTTGAGGGGTTTGGGGAAACACCTCGAGGAATCTATTATCGACTTCCTCTCACTAGATAACCGACTAGAGGAAGGAGCAAACATGGTTTTAGGTGTGGTCAATTCAATCCTGGTTGTTTGCTTTGAAGGTCCGGGCTGCGGTGCGGTGCTGACCATGGGTTCCTCATCAGATGAATCACCATATAGATTATAGTATTCCTGAAGGGTCAGCGCACGTCTCGAGAAGGTGCTAGTTATCTCAGTTGGCTTGGCATTATTAGTCACAGATGTCGGATCATCGAAATGGTCAAGACAATCAACAAAAATCGTGTCCGACTCAATGACAGCTTTGGGCTCTAAGTCTTTTATTGAAGCTAACATAGTGGTGGTGATGCAAGCAGCGAGAGTCATGGATGTGTGGGGAGTCTCTAAACCAATGGTCGGCTCGATAGTCGGTATCTCAGGTGTTGCAGAGAGGTGGGACTCATCTATCTCTCGGTGGTAACGACTGTCTGCGGATATGCAGGTCACCATAGAGTAAAGTGTATCAAAGAATGGATGAGGTCAGAGTGCTCCCAATGATGTAAAATCGATTTCCTGAGTCTCGCAATCTGTAGTCGCCTTAGCCAAGGCTAAGAACGGCTTCCTGAGAATAATGGGAGACTAGGAGAACTCTCCTCGGTGCTCAATGTCAATGACTGTGAAGTCTACCTAGAGTAGAGCACCTTGGAAAGTAATGATGATTGAAATGTTTCCTCTCGACCGTTTGATAGATCGATCGGCTAGCTGAACGATCTCTCTCGATTTTCTGATTGGCCAGAGTTTGACCTTGTCAAACACAGAGGTCGTGAGGATATTTATCAGAGAGTCATCATCGATTCTTGCATGGGTAAAGATAGTGTCTTTGATTCCACATTCTACCCTAGGCAACCACTTCACTCTGTGGCTCTTGGTCTTTCTCCCCATCACCAATGAGGTTTTCATAGACACTATGTGTCTTTCTATCTTTGTCCTCTTATTGCTCGACCTTTTAGGTATCAACTTACTTCTCTCAAATCGTTTGAGGTCAGGGAAGTGATCTATGACCTTTATTAAGGGAAGATTAAAAATCAATTCTTCATCGAGTGCTTCCTTTAGGATCAGATCCAATTTTTTTGGTCTTTTTCATTTTCTATTTTTATGAGTTTTTCTTGTTTTTCAATTTTTTGGTGTTTTTGGTGGATGAATGGTCAGACTCTGGATTGGAGGGTAAGTGGTTAGTAGAAGAGGGAGGTAGAATAGACTCCAGTTGTATAGAGTGTGTAGGTTCCCTAATGCTCGCTCGGTTTTCAACATGAAATCTACTTACTTTCTTTTCCACTTTAATACCCAGGCCGGCAGAAATCGAGTGCAATATTTCCATGATATCTCTCAACTTGTTACCAAATGATTCATTTTTCTCAATAAGTATGGAAATGTCATCCTCCAAAATGTTCTCATGACAAATCATAGTTGAGTTCTGATCAATTGGAGGATACTGCTGAGATATTGGAGTCTCATACTCAACATACCTAGACTCTGGCATGTAATTCTTGACCGAGTATGGATTATCTATGTGGCAGATATCGGTCGGAGCCTCATGTAATGGAGTCAATAAATGGGGGACTGGTAAGTCTAGCTCATGAGTACAAGCCCTTGAATGAGTAGGCTCTCCGAATGTATGATATGAAGGTCGGTCAATGTAGGCTTGATTACTAGGATCAATCAAGTCAGGAAGATCATAAGGTGCATGCCTCTCCATTCCGTATGTTTGATCGACCATGTTATGCCCTAAGGTCAAGTCATGATGTGTATATGTAAATTGTTGTCTGGTCCCTACTTGAGGTGAGAATGAAGTATGTGGGGGCACATAATTCTGCCAATCATCTGTCTAAGTAGTGGCTTGCACTTCATTCGGTTCTTTGATTCCATCAAGCTCTCGAGAATAAGGACAGTTAGCTCAAGATGGAAGTGGATCCGGAGTGTTGGAATATGGAGTAGGTGAGAAATGCAAAGAAGTAGAGAAGTCAATCAAAGTTTTGACTTCATAATCGGGTTGAGGTGGACCACGGGTAAGGGTCTCCCGTGGATGGCGGGGGATACATGGAAGAAGGAGAAGGTGAAGATGAACGATATATGATTGAGGAGGAATAACCAGAGGTCTCAGGGTATGGGGACCAATATCCTGACATCTTGAAGTAGATCGAGGTAGAAAGTGTTCAATTACACAGGATAACATACAGAGGCAGATAAAAAGACAAACATAAGAGCAAACCCTGAGTTCACACTCAACACGGTGAAGGACCCGAAGCCGGGTCCGATTAATCTGGTTGATTTTAAGTGTGATTTTTCAGGCAAATAACAAGGGTTACGTGGCCTATAGGGAAGTCGACTCAAAGCCAGATGCGTCTCCCCCGTTTAACCTGTCACCTAAGATACCAACGCCCTTCCTTTCTTCAGTCCTATCACCAACTGAGAAGTTCAAGGACCTGCCCTTATCTACCTACCAAAGTAGGCAGAGGCTGACAAGGCTTATAACTTCACCCTGGAGGGTTACTAGCAACTTGTCGCGGTGCACCACTATTTCACCTCTATCTACCTACCGAAGCAGGCAGATGCTACTTGGTGCTGGTCAGTCAAACCCCAAATAGTTCAGCCTGTGATATTTGCTAGGATCGAGGTACGTGATATGGGCGAGGATTTTAGCTCTACCTTAGGGTGTGCACACACACTCTGTGCCCTCACTTAGATTGAAATCAAGGTCGAGGTTGCTCTCCCACAAACAAGGGTTAATTTTAGTTAATTTTTTGGTCCAATTCAATTAGAAATCCTGATTTTAGAGATTAATTGTCACTATAATTAATCCACACAAGCAATCACGTATACCGTCTAGTCCCAATTCTTTTATCCTAGGTTAGAAAAATCAAGAGAGAGAATCGGAAAAAGCTGAGCAATCGAGAAAATGATGATGAATGCTTGAGTAAGAAGACTTACAATGCCTCCAGCCCTCTACAATGCAGGATGCAATACTTAATTGAAATTTTACACTATATGAAATGCAAACGAGAAAAGCCGCTCCTAAACATGCAGTTCTATTAGCAAGTGAAAAACAAATTCAAATTTGGCTAAAGTCATGCGATCTAAGTGCGTCTTGTAATGGTGAAGTGTGGTCCTAAATATTACGAGCACAAATAGTCGTAGGAAGCTCTAAGAGCTGCGAGTGCAGGTTCTATCCTACGTCAAGCAACTACACAACACACAGAGACTCTTTCTATTATTCACTTACACGCGCGAGAATCCAAACGGGAACTGTTGGAAATACAAACTTTTTTTACAAGTTAACGAAAATGAAAATCTTTTTGGCATCTCAACATCTGACTTGATCCACGAATCATCGACCTCTGATGCACTTCGAGATGTACCGACTTCAAGAAAGCCACTCCAAGTCCACCGGGCCCTCGCACAAAAATATAAAAATTATATTAGAGAGATATAGACAAAAAATAAATAAATAGAAAAATAATTGAAAAAATGGAATAATTACAAAGTGGTTTGGGGGTCAGACAACCCGATTGAATGAAAAACGTAAATCTAATTTTCTAAAGCGATCCTAAGCCATTTGCCTCCCCAGCAATGGTGTCATTTGACGTGTCTGGATTCGCCCTATTTGATTTGATAAATGTGTGTCATTGTTGTAGTCGGGCAATCCGGATCGATAAAAAATAACCGCACGAATCGATGAATGAAATAATATACGATTTGATGTATTTTTAACCTGAGCAAGCCCCAGGGTCGACTCAATGAGACAAAGGAACAACTTCGGATCAAGTTAGGAAAATTAGATCACGATTTTTCAAGTGGATTTTTTGGATTTTTTATACAATAACAAAATGCCAATGCACAAATGCGGATGAAATGTTATTAAGAAAACAAGAGACTTAGACAAATTTCATTTTAATGTGAAATTATTTCAAATTAGCCAAGTTGTATTTTTCTTGTAAACCTAATCCAATGATGAATGCAAAATGTATTTTTTTGGAATTTTTGGATTTAAAATACACAAATGAAAAATACAATTTTTTCTAGACTTTTATGCAATTTTTCGTGCAAATAAAATGCAAAAATTATGAAAAAATTACTGAACTTAAACATGATGAAATAAAGTTATATTATTTTTTTGAAATTTTTTGACACTTTGTGATTTTTTTAAGGATTTTTAAAGCAAACAGAGTGACTATGAGTATTTAATTCTTAATTAATCCATGAAATCAATTTATCCTGAAGCAAAATTATCTCAAATAGATATTTTTATGAGAAATCCAGGAGAGTTGAAATCTGCAAAAATATTATTTGTGGATTTAATTAAAAATCAATTAAGAAAATCGCTCTATAATTTATTTAATGCAAAAGACAACTCCAATTTTGTATGAAATTTGGATGGTAATTAAATAGCACTTAGTAGCATCATCTACAATTTCTACACAATTTTTGGAGTAAGAAAGATGTATGTGTGAATTTCATATCTTAAATGGGCAAAATATCATTAAATTTCAAAATCTGATTTTTAATAAATTATTTAATGCTCAGAAAAAATCCAAATAAATAGATAAAAGATAGAGAATTAATTTCTCACCACAATGCTGTTTTTGATGAAATAAAATGATGCAATTTTGAAGTCCAAATCAATGCTTGAATGCAGGGTTGTTTTTGCAATACATTAAATGAAATAAACAAATTAGAACTATGCATAGGGATACGTTTGAAATTAAACAAGTTGAACGGATTTAAGGTGCATTTTTTCCAAAAGAATTTAAAAAAAAAATGAAATGGACCTTTTGGACAACAATTCTTGGCACCCAAGCTAAGTTACGGCACTAACTCATCTACCGGTGTTGGAGCGCGGCAGGCGGTTGTTGGGGGGCGACTGTGGGCGTTGCCCTGGCAGAGGCTGCGGGTGGGTGGCTCGGAGCACGGATGGTGAGGGGCTAGCGACGACAGGTCGCGCCCAAGAAGGAGGACTGCGCCGCGGGTCATGGGCGTCCACGCAGCTTGGCGCGGGGCGACGCCGCTGGGCGCGGAGGCACGCACGCAGGCGGCCTGCAATTGGTACGGAGTTGGGGGCACGGCATCGGGCGCGGGGAGGGGCGGGTGGCAAAGGATCTGGAGGCGCCGCGTGGGGGTGGTGCTGGAGGAGACGCGAGCTCGCTGTTAGAGCTGAGGAGGCGGCGCCGCGTGGCCGGGAAGATCCGTCGCATCGACCAAGGCGGGCGCACTACTCGAAGGTGCTCGAGCGACCGCTGGTGGTTGGGCCTGCACGCTGGCGGGGCGTGGACAGGGATGAGGAATGCGTGGGTGTCGCGGCAAGGATCTGCCCTGGAGGTCAGGGCGTACGCGTAAGCGGGGGTTGTGCAAGGCGGCAGGGACCGGTCGTGCATGGTTGGAGGATGGCCACTGGTGGCGGCTCTACGCGGCTGCAGGCGAAGCCGCTGCTAGCGACGATGGGCTAGTGCTCGGGAGCAGGACGGTAGAGGACGAGCGGCTTGATTTTTATATTTTGATTTTATAATTTTTTGAATTTTTTTTGGTAACAGGAAATAGAAATATATGAATGTAGAGGTGGTAATGTTGTGATGATGGTGGTGGTGTGGTTGATACTATGAAATATGAGACAACAAGAAAAAAATTGTTAGATAAATAAATTACCAAGAAAAAAGAGAAGAATACTTACCTGTAATGTATCGTCGGATTTTTGGAGGAGCTATGTTGCAACTTCGATCGTCACCTCGAACGGTGTGGTGAATGCGCCGCGAAGCTGGGCAGCAACCTGGAAGGACCTGCAACACGAAGTAGAGCTTCACGGATCTCGCCAATGGTCAAAGAAGATCGGAGACTCGTCTTCGCTCAACGTCGAAGGTAGAGCTATCACCTCAGAGCTTCAATGGGGCTGGAGTTCTCTCCTTTCTTGTTTAGGTAATGGCGGATGCGGAAAATGAGGGAGATGATGGGAATAAAAAGAAGGAGAGGGGAAGTTAGAAAAGTGGTGGAGAATGTGGAAGAGTGGTGGAAGAAGTGGAGTGGTGACTTGGAGTGGAGGGCAGTAAAGGGAGAAGAAGTAAAAGAAGAAAATAAAATAATAAATAAATAAATAAAATAAGTAGGCTACTAAAAATAAAGAAAAGAAAGTAAATAAAAGAAAAATAAATAAATAATTAAAGTAAAGTAAAGTAAAATAAATAAATAATAAATAAAATAAATAAATAATAAATAAAATATTAATTTAATAATAATAATAAATAGGGTGACACGTGGCGGCTCCAGGAGCTGCCACGTGTCACTCCTAAAAAATACAAAAATTAAATTCAAGGAAAAATTGAAAAAAAATAACAAAAGAGGTTAAATCAAAAAGTAGTCAACACGAAAGTTGCTCGTCTTGACGAGATCTATAACCTTCACGAAGGATCAAAAATCAAAAGAAGTCATATGTACAACATGTATTTTTGGGTGGTATCTTACAAGTATAAAACACCACATTTTTATCTTTTGCAATTTTTTTGTTATTTTTAAGTAAGAGAAAAATCAAAGAAAAATAGAGAAAATATGAAATGAATATTTACAACTTAATCTATTTTTTCTGGATTTTAATAATTAAGAAAATAAAAAGGTAAAATTGGAGGGTATTATGGTTAATATGTACAATATACAATAGGGGCCCAAAACCCAAGTTTCACATGCGATCTCCAATTTTAATGAAATTGATCTTGTTTTGAAGGTCTTTGAATGTATATTACTTTAAAAGTGAGTATACCTAAATCGAACATTGTATGAGAGAGATATGTGCATTTTAAGGCTCCAATTTTTAAACTTGGGCTTTATTGGTCAATATTACAAGTTAGTATTTTTTTATATTTTTCCATAATTAGTGTTAGTAATATATACACTATCGAGCTGGCTTTATTGGGTTTGGGAGTTAGTAGAAAATATATACAAATAGAGTATTATGGTGAATATACATGTGATTTTTACAAGTGAATTTGACATCTTATTTAATGCAAATATGAATGCTAAAATGCAGATATTATTTATGCATGCATGAATGCTAATTATACAATATAAGTGGAAATGTGTAGCTAATTACTTGGGAACAAGGCTCTATTTTCAATTTTTAGAGTGATGAATCAGAGATTCATTAGATATCATGAGATAATGCGATCTCATGAGATTTTCAGGAGATGGACCTATTCCATCTTAAAGGAGTAGCCGCCCTCCCCTTTTTAGGGGGATATGGTCGATCTCCTCATTATCTCCAAGACTAGTCAAAGTGATTTATATTTGAATTAATTTATAAATATATGTTAATTTAAATTAAATCAATTGTTGTTGTGTTTTTTACAACAACATCATGACCATTGAAAGAAACACAAATCAATCTCATCCATTGATTGTGTGTTGACCATGGATTGAGATCCATGGACTCCCAATACCCTATATAAGAAGAGGCACCCCTTGATATTCAAGTTACAAGTTTACGACAACGACATATGCTCTCTCCCTCTCTCTCTGTACACACCAAATGCTCTCTCCCTCTCCCTCTTGTGGATGTCCACCATGGAGCCCTTAAGAAAGTCGCCATTGCCATAGCATCATCGTTATGCTACTAGAGTATTTGCTCGTGGATGTCTGTCTCTTTTGGTGTACCTCGCTCGTGAAGAAGACATCGGATCTCATGTGACGAGATCAGGAGATTTGCTGCTAGGATCATCAACATGGATTGCGAGAAGGACGCGTCTCATCAACGTGCTCGCAAGTGTCTCATCCATTGGATCAAACTTGAGACAGGAGGTCTCTTCATTTAGAGACTCAATCGCAACCACACTTCAAGAGGTAAACCTTAATACCTATTTGTGGTTTAGATGAAATGATCCGAAAAAGACTCTTGGATCATGTGGTTTCATCACATCAAATTTATATTCCGCTGCATCAAGCAACTAGTGCGACTAGTCGCTCCCGATCATATACGATGCGATCCACATGCTTCTGTGATGCGCTTGAGGATCTACCCATATCCTTAAAGTGGTATCAGAGCCAGGTTGGGGGTTTTGGATTCGATCCATGAACCTAGGAAGACTTGGGCTCATTTGGGATTGTGAAAATTTTGTCGTATTTCATTTTTGCAGCCCAGTTTTGTGAATATTTTCTCCCCTTTTCAAATGGTTTAAATACGAAATTATTATTTGAATAATGCTCCTCATTAATTAATAAAATCGTGGGATTTGAGTTTGCATGATTTGGAATCCGATAACTCAAGATATGATCATTTTAATGAACCTATATCCACTATTTCAGGGATGACGAATCACAACGTAATTAAAGTGTTGGTTACTGTTTTGACACGCCTATAAACGTGTAATTATCATTTGATTCTATTTTAAATCAAATGAGCAAACTTTAGAACATGATTTTGTATGATTTGGATTTAAAATGAATGAGATATGCTAATTTTAGTAAGTGAGGGCCACTTCTGAAAATTGCATACTTAATCGAGAACCTTGTGATTGTCATTTAATTTTTATAGAAATTAATGGTTAATTTCTTGAGATAATTATTGATAAATATTTGTGAGATATTTAAAGATGATAATTATTTCATTAAAAAACATTGCCTTAACCAATAATTGATTAGATATGATCTAGATCACAAATTGGTTACATCATACACTTTTCAACAAGCAATTTGCTTGAATAGGATTGGGGATTTGTTTAGCAAATCTCCTTGTAATGTTAATCAAAATAGTTTTGATTACTATTATATGGTATAACTTCGGTTAAAAAACTGATTATCATCTCAAGTACAAAGTGATTGACTTGGCAATATCTTTTCCCAAAGCAGATATGGTGTCTAGTCGGGGAGCGTTGGAGTAGAACTGTAGAAGGTTGCACCGTGTGCGGCCTGTCCTACTCCCGTCGGTACTGGCCATGACAACGAGTAGGGAACGGATAATGCTTGATAGATCATGATGTATTTTTCTAATTATTAAAATTCAAAATAATATGTATTTAAGATGGAGGAATTAATCATAATGAATATGATTTATAACGATTAATTAAATTTTGAAATGATATGGAGGATCACATAAGTGACATCCATGGTCTCCCATCAAGGCAAAGGGTTCCGTCGCCAGAGATTGTATGTCGGAGACGTCTGTCCCAAGTGATAGCTCCTACATACAAGTCATTTGGATCGGGCTCTTGTCTTCTCGAAAGAGTAAGGACGTATGCGTAGTGACCCCAATATGGAGTCATCATATTATTGGGGCCATATTGGATTGCGTATAATGAGTTGTATTCATGTTGATGGTTGGTTCAATTAATGACGGGTCAACATCACCTTAGAGGTGGTGGACCTGGATGTTAAAGACCACATTGAGATGCAAGTTGGACTTGCAAGGCGGAATGAGTTCTCGCTTCTTTTTATCCGAGTTGCAAGTTCTCATATTATTGGGATGCGACAAAGATAAGAAAGGAGATCCCAGATCTTGCTAGAGATATAAGGGTAAGTAAATCTCTTACATTGAAAGTGATTAAGGGAATGAACTTTTAGTGTTGACAAGGCAAGACAACTTTGATATAAAATTCCTAAATCAAAGTAAAATATGTATATATATATATATGCAAATTTCTTATTTCAGGTAATCCTTCATTAAACCCACTCAGTGCTATACTCAATAATAACCATTAAAATATCATGGATTGGATCCATGATCGAGATATTGTACTTGCAGTTGGACACATATTGTATGTGATTGCAATGTACAAGTTTCCTCGTAATAATGAGGTATGACAATTAAATATACAATAGGACTACAACCCTAGGGTTTGTATGTCTCTATAGTCTTGATCTCTCATCGGATGTACTTTGGAAGTGACATGTCGATGATGATTGTAATTGTCAAATAATCCTTATAAAAATATAAGAAGATGGTATGGCATATATATATGCTCTCGACATTTAATCATGAATGACATGGTTCTCTGCATTATGCAGAATGGTGGCTCTATAAGAGATGATGTATTCAAATGTTTGAGTATCTACCTGAACCTAAGTCTTTAAGAGTTAAGATGCATGTGTACATGATGAGTATCATCATTCTACTATCTATACTATAGTCATTCATGAAGCTTCATAATATTCATATTGTATGAATTAAATGTATAAATGTTGAAATACTATTATATTGAAATCTTCTGAATTCAACATAAGAAGCAATGGTTGTTTATAGATGAAAGAAGCGTAGTGGAAGCATGGGTTGGACTCAAGTTAGAATGAAAGTCAAAGAGTTGACTGTAATTCTATGGTTTCCACACATATGGCATCCAAAGAGTTGGATGAATTCCAATACTACAACAAGTTGATATGTTGACAGTATGATTATCAAGATTATCTAGAATTCTTAGAGAAGGACTCAGATAGTGCATCGTAATAATCTATACCTACGTATAATCATTGAAATTGACTTTCTTAAGATTAAAAGTCTAATAATTGTTTATCAATCTTCTAATAATACTTGCAATTGGATGCATATGTTTAGAAGACTATAAAAGTTTGATCTTAAGGTGTTGTAGTCATCCACATAGATATTGATGCAATTGTTGCAACAATCTCTATTTGATGGATAGACTTCATACTTTCAGTGGGAGAGCCCATAGTCTTAGAAAATGCCTCTATGATCTAGATATTAGAATACACTCATTGTTTATTTCTAAATGTTGGAAATAAACATGAATTATGTAATAGACCTATCATAAAGAGTTATGACGGATATATTTCATATAGTAATCTAGCATCTGGAGGGCTCTACTAGATTAGAAAAATAATGAATGGTTTATTAATGTTTCTAAATACTGAAAATTAAACCTTATAAGATCAATAGGAGGATGGAGATCATTTGACAATGATCTGGCATTGAGTCTTGGACATATGTCTGTTGATAAGATCAATAGACTAGTAAGAGATAAAACTTTAGATTGTCTAAAATTTCAAATCTTACATGCTCGTGAATATTATATTCAAAAGTAAAAAAATGTCCAATGCACCCTTCTCTGAGAATGGTGTAAGATGTCAAGGTATTCAAGATATCATACATATTGATGTATGTGGATCACCTGTATCATAATAAACATTGATGATATTTATACATCATTTGATGATTATTAGTGACATGAGATTTCTTCCTTCACATTAGAAAGCTTTGAAATGTTCAAAGATTTCACAATTTTGGTTTGGAACCAAAGTTCGAAGAAAGATGAAATGAATTTGATTTAACCTAGGCAACAAGTATCTATTAGATGAATACCTTATAGAGCTAGGAATATCATTCCTATCTTAATCCTCTTAATGTACCTTAACTCAATAGAGTTTTAGAGAGATACAATTGGATTATGTGTGATATGATTTGATCAATGGTAAATCTTAGCATAATTACCTCTTAGTTTCCAAGGTATATATGACTACAATATATATCCTTAGTAAGATTCCATTTATATCTAAATCCACATCCTCATAAGCTATGGTTTGGAGCCTAGCCTTGTGTTGGATACTTGAGGATTAAAGGTTGCTTGGTCCATAACTTTGTCATGGATGCAAGTAAGATGGAATCTAGCACAAGAGAGTGCCACTTCATTAGGAAAATAAAGGATGGTATTGGATACCTACTTTATGACCTTGAGATTATTAAAAGATCTCATCTCTAAGGATGTGATTCTTAGAGGATGACTCTCTTGAGAGTCAAGATGAAAATGAAGTGAAGGAACTCATTTAATCTTGAGAAGATAACGAGGCTCCTGAAATTGAAAACTAAAAGAACAATTAAAGATGAAACACTAATACCTCTCGTCTCAAATGAGTTTAAGTATGGATTCCATGTGTCAGAGAAATCTAACAATGATCAAACTTCATGTGATGAAGCTTCTGAAGATCATGTCATGGAAAGATGGAAGTTAGCAATTAAGTCTAAAGTAGACTTCATATACAAGTGTTGTATATGGACCCTCAAGGGTCCACCTATATGGGTAAGACCCGTTAAGGTGTAAATGGATCTTCAAGAGAAAGAGGGACCTGATGAGAAGGTAGGGACCTTCAAAGCCCGGCTCTTAACCATGAGTTACACACCGAAGAGAAGACATTGCTTACAATGAGACTTACTCTTCAGTGACCTTGCTTAAACCCATCGGAATATTGCTAACTATAACTACACAACTTGACTTTGACATCTTCAAGATGGAAGTCCATATTGCATTTCTCTATGAATACCTCTCCGAGGATATTCATATTCATAGTTGAGAAAAGCAAGCTGTGCAAGTTGAATGACTCTATCTATGGACTCAAATAAGTTTCTTGTAGTTGGAACATTGGATTTGATGAAATCATAAATGTTATGATTTCAGATAGAATCTTGATGAACTGTGTGAAGCTTAGTGGAAGTGCCATTGTGTTCATCATGCTAAATGTAGATAATATCATAATCATTTGGAATGATATAAGGATAATAATAAGTGTTTATAGACTGGTTATTCCATACTTTGAGATATGATCTCAAGGATATCTCTTAAGCTCTTAGTTCTGAAAGTGTTCAGAAGCAAAGAGAGGAGGGCATTGGAACCGTCTCACTAGTGGTACACCTCGGACATATTCCATATTTTTGGAAAATTCCAAGGAAGACTTCTTTTCCTTAAGATGTGATACTGACCTATCTGAAGGGATAGCACCACGAGGAGTTGAGGAAGTGAATGCTAGAACTGCTTGCCCTCGTGCATCCGTTATGAGAAGCCATATGTATGCCGAATGTGTACAAAAGCCAGGCATCTGCCATAAAGTGGGAGTACAAACTGTTACTAATCCTACTATGGAAATAAAACATTGTATTGTAGTAAAATAATATCTTCATAGATGACAAGACTTTAGAGATAATGATCTCTAAGTCTTATCTTCAAGAGCTTAAGATTTTATAGATGGAGATTTAAAAGGTCTTAATTGTAGATACCTTAGGAGATAAAGATCTCCAGGAATAAGACTATTCTGATAAGGATAATGAAAATTACATAATGGTTATAATAATTATTGAGTTGTAGTGTCAAGGACACTATAACTGATAAAATTGAGTATTGGTTGCACATGCGACATTCGCATTGGATGCGAGCACTGTTACTGGGAGATATGCAAGTGTCGTAAAAGGACTTGGCGTAGTCACTTGGGAACGGAGTGATTGATCAGCTTACCTAGCTATTTTTCTAAATAACCTATGATTATCACATGAGTGAGGGTTTAAATGATTATCCCATTAATGGCTCTTAGGGTTAGCGGGAGATTGTTGGACATGCGAGCCCACGGTGAGCCATTATGTAATAAATGCTATTGCAAATATCATTCCATGATATGAAATGAAGAATAACATATTTGCATAATAGGTGCCTTAGTATAGTTAGGGTTATGTACAATAGCCATCTTAATGATCATACAACTGTTGATTCAATTATTTAATCATAGAGGCCGATTCTTGGATGAATATCTACAGAGTCAGATTGAGGACTAATCAAGTATCGTCAAATGATTGTTAAGAGATTATCTCCAGCATGAGTGGGAGATGGCCATCCTTTCTCATTTGGTTGATATCTAACCGACCTCTTGATGCAGGTCCTCTGCATAGGAATAGAGATTTAGAGGTGTTAGATAAGTTAGGTCAAAGAGTTGATGTAACGAGATCAAGATAACCAAAGACCTATGTCGTATGTTGTCACGATATAGGCACGCATCCTCTGATGAGAGACAGATGTATTACTATATGTTTGAGTATGTACATTTGGCAGACCAATAGGTTGATGACCTAACCAAGCTCTATACACAGGCGCGCTGGTGTGCATGCAAGGGCATATGAGTAATACGATCTCTTAAAGGGATCATACAAGTTCATTGCTGAACCGGAAGACATGAGCTCACTCGTGATATATTAGGAAGAATAAAAATCCATGCATGGTCATCTTGCTTTGGAAGCTTGACTGAATTTGTAAGGTTTGATATATGCTTTTAGAAAGTATATGATCAACACCTAGGTATGATATATGCTTTTGGAAAGTATATGATCGATACCAGCTCCCAATGATCGAATGAGAACCTTAATGATAAAACCATGGAGGAGACAGTCTAAAAGAGATCTAAAACTTCGGGTTTGTTCGGGGTCTTCCAGTATGCATGATGTACATGAATTAGGAATGCTTGAGGGTTATGTGATCATAAACAATTATATAACTATGACGCTTTCATTCCGAGGGAGTGATGAGACATATTTGGATTTTAGTAACTCCTCTCATAGAGAAGTAATCTGATCTTAGTCCAACTGATGGACATTGATCTGAATGTGATTCAGATGTAATGAGAAGATTAGATTTGCGGTCTTGATTTAATCAATCAACTATGAGAGGTCCACAAGATCTGTATTTGAGATGTGATCTCAATATACAAGTCACTATACATGGAACAATACAATCTTCATGTCCTTATCTCCAAGTATCTGCGGAGAAAATACATTATCCTTGAAAGAGTTCATGGATAATTTCATTATTGATATATGTATCCGAGCATTGAGAAAATGGATAATTAAATGTGATTTAATTATCATGAATAATATGAATTTGATTCATATTGTTAAGAGAGTTATTCGAGATAATTAAATGTGATTTAATTACCACGGATACGAAAAATGTGGATAGCACTATCCATATTATTCAGGTATATTATAAATGTGATTTATAATATATTAAAGAGAGCACATTGTGGTTTATATTTGTTAATTAATTATTGATGTAAATTGGATTCACATTGGATCATTAATTGAAAATACGATTTACATTTTGTTTTGGGACATGAATGTGATTCACATTTTTTCTATGGCATGATTGCAATGTTCACAAGATAATTATGAATTATTTTTGTGAAATCATTTGCAACAAAAATTGTTGTAAATCTTGGAGATATCATGAGATAATGAGATCTCATGAGATTTTGAGGAGATGGACCTATTCCATCTCAAAGGAGTACTCGTCCCCCCTTTTAGGAGATATGGTCAATCTCCTCATTATCTCCAAGACTAGTCAAAGTGATTTAATTTTGAATTGATTTATATTGATTTATCAATATATATTAATTTAAATTAAATCAATTGTTGTTGTATTTTTACAACAACATCATGGCCATTGAAAGAAACACAAATCAATCTCATCCATTGATTGTGTGTTGTCCATGGATTAAGATCCATGGACTCCTAACACCCTATATAAGAAGAGGCATCCCTTGCTCTTCGAGTTACAAGTTTACGACGACATATGCTCTCTCTTCCTCTCTCTCTCTCTCTACACGCCAAATGCTCTCTCCCTCTCTCTCTTGTGGCCGTCCATCATGGAGCCCTTGAGAGAGTCGCCATCGTCGTAGCATCGTTGTTATGATGTCGGAGTATTTGCTCATGGATCTCCGTCTTCTTTGGTGCACCTCGCCCGTGAAGAAAACATCAGATCGTGTGACTAGATCGGGAGATTCGCTGCTTGGATCATCAACATGGATTGTGAGAAGAACGCGTCTCATCAACGTGCTTACAAGCATCTCCTCCGTTGAATCGGACTTGAGACAGGAGGTCTCTTCATTTAGTGACTCGATCGCAACCACGCTTCAAGAGGTAAACCTTAATATCTAGTTGTGGTTTAGATGAAACTATCCGAGAAAGGTTCTTGGATCATGTGGTTTTATCACATTATTTTTTTAAAATTCGGCTGCATCGAGCAACTAGTGCGACTAGTCGCTCTCGATCGCATACGATGCGATCCACACGCTTTCGTGATGCTCTTGAGGATCTCCCCATATCCTTCACTAAGGACATCCTGATTGTCCACGAACTTTAGACCATTTTTTGAGATCTATTTCACCAGATGCCGGTGCACTTAGGGGACCTCACCACGATTTTCGATTTTCTTGATTTTTCTTTGTTTCACATGATTTCGTGGAGCCTAATGGTGCATGTTTGTTTGATTAGATGACTAAAGTAAAAATCCAATCCATAATTCACATTTAGGCGTAAGTCAATTTGTTTTGAAAATTATTTCATTCTTACGCTAGAACTATTGATTAGAACTCGATTTTTATCGCTTTTGCATGCACTAGCCTAGGTTTTACAATTCTGCGCAGATCACTTGCATGTAGTCCTCTAGCGCAAGGTATGATTTCTATCTCTACATGCATCATCATTTTCCGCTGCATTCCATGATTCTCCCTCCGTGAGACAGATTTGAAAATAAAAAAATCTACATCATGTTAGATATTTTTGAAAATATCCAAAAAAAGTAAAAACCCTAAAAATTAAAAAAATATTTTCTTTAAAAAAACTTGATAAAAAATAAAAAAATACATGGACTTAATTTGTATTGGGAGAGAAAACCCCTCATTGTATTCAAGTACACTCCAAAAAGAGTGGATGATGATGCACCCTTCAGGATTAAAGCCAAAAAATCCATGTACTTGTTCCTTAAGTACCTATGCATCACTTTTTGGTGCATGGTTGCAACTGTAAGCACTCCTCCGACCATAGAATGTCATTTTTGTATACTCATACCTCACAATTCACTTTGGGCCTGATATAACCTGACAGCCCAGGCAGATGGTACCATTGTTTGGGGGAATGCAAGCGTGGGCGACAAGGCGACACCCTTTGTGAGTTTGCTAACACAACTGAGTGATCACCAAAAATAAAATTGAAAAGATAAAATACCGAATTCTTACAGTCTCCACCATGTGAATTGGTGAATGTGGGGTTTGCATTGTGATTGTATGAGAGGTGTGCGTTATTCTGCATCTTATACACATTCACACTCATGTTCTTGACTTGACATCGTATTCTCTCCCGTACTTTTTTTTGACATCGAAGATGATGACTAGATGGATTTTGCGCTCAAACTCCGTGAGCTTTCGACCTTCCACCATCTATCGTATGTTTTCACATACTCGGGATGACCCTCTTCCCGAGTCGGTCCCACTTATTCATGAGGTGAGTCAGACCCAAACTCCCTCGCCTCCCAACCCTTCAGTTGAGGCAGACCCTCACCTCATTTTTTTGTCTATTCCTCCTGCATATTTTTCACAGAGTTCTTATGAGACTTTTTCCTTCCTAGAGGATTCGAGGATCATGGTTTGAGGGAAGGGACCGGTTGAGGATATAGCTATTGAGGAGCGACCACGTGATGATGAAAGACATACAGACGGGAGACATGATCCAAGTTCGGATATTATTGATGGGATTCTGGACACACTTCAACAAATGAGCATACAGACAGAGATCAATGTAGAGTCCAGGATGAGATTAGAGTTGAGATCACTACGCTGAGAGCAGGAGTCGGGAACCCACCACTCCCTGCCATGGTTCCCGTAACTTTACGAGATGAGTATGACCTAGGAGCTAGGACGCTACACCATTGGATTCGATTACCACCGAATCAAGGATCATACGAGCTGAGACCATCCTTTATTTCAATGCTTCCCAAGTACTATAGGAACACTTCAGAGGAGCCATTTACCTTTCTACAACAGTTCGAGATGATATGTGGTACGACTAGCTATCTAGGAGTTACGTAGGAGGATATACGCCTCAAGGCCTTCCTCTTCGCCTTAGCAGATAAGGCGCTTTACTGGTTGAGTCACTTGGGGAGGGAGATTTCTACACGGGACGATCTGAAGTCCAAATTCCTCCGTAAATATTTTTCTTTGGGATGGAGGAGCATGATGAGGAGTCAAATCTTCAATTTATCACAGTTACAACATGAGCCGTGAGGCATGGAATAGATTCAAGGATTTGATGGAGAGATGCCCTCATCATGAGATACCTTTGAAGGTGCTTGTACATAACTACTTTGGAGGACTCCAGTAGGATGTTCAGGGCCTAATGAGCATTGCATGTAGCAGCAGTTATCTGAATAGGGATGCCGAGTCAGTTTGGTCCATGTTTGAGAGGATGATGGAGAATTCACGCATAGTCGACTCCACTCGAGTATTCCAGAAGGGCCCACAACCACTACATCACCTATAGCATCATAAGGTGGCACATGTTTCTGAATTTGATTCACGATCTGAAATGAAATTTATTAGTGAGAAGCTAACATTCGTTGATGTGATTCAGAAGCAAGTTCAGGATTTACAACTGCTACGAGAGTTGGAGAACCTCTTATCACTTCCTCAGCAGTTGAGTGATCTAACGAAGAAGATGACCGAGATACAGCTTCAGTACAAGCAATCCCGTCCTTCTTCCACTTCTCAATATGTACGGAGATCTTTACCTGCTCCTCCCACCGTTAGATTCAGTACATTCAGAGCGAGCCAGCACAACCTACTGAGCTTATACAGTATGATTGACATGAGGATTCATCCAATGGCAACATGAGTCAAATCACTAGCCCTGGAGATGATGATCTTGATTATCACACTACTCTTGAGATCAACAGGATTTGGTACGTTCATGTTCAGCCTTCACCACACTTTACTCCTCATAGCGTACATCACCATCAACAACAACAACATAGTCATCCGCAGCATGGATGCCCACATTTTCAGCACCACCAGCACTTCACACGACAACAGTCTCACCAACACGTCTATTAGAGACCATATTCACACAATATCTTGCCACAAATTCATAGACATATCAACACCAACAAAAATCTTCTTTTACACCACAGAGGTCTCCTCAGCCTTACACACTATAGCAGCACACTCTTAGGTAGGAGAGAGAGTAGACAAGCAGGGACACCACACTGAGTCTGAGATATCTTCACATACCCTAGCACTGAATCAGATCATGGATATGATTGGCACACTCCAGAGCAAACATAGGGCAGAGATGGAGTGGGTTAACCATTGCCTGGATGAGTTAACCGTGCCTAGGACCACTCTCCCATCACAAAATCAGATGAATCTGAATAACAAGAGGAGGCACATAGATCTGGTAGACACCACTATAGGTTCGATCTCTTTTCCTGAATTTTTATCTAACTTCGTTCGTTTAAGGAATGGTAGATCATCGCGAGCACCTGATCAAGAGGACGAGATGACACATGATGAGGAGCAAGAGCCGATCCATGATGATCATATGCATTTTGATGCTGAGGAGGAGGCCCACCACGATGAGGACCAACATCATGTCCATCACGATGATATTCATAGAGATAGGAGCGATGCAGAGATAGTTGACATGGACACGAGCGAGTCAGATGATGATACCATGCCATACCATGCAGATACTCTCGACGTAGATTTCGTTTCTCCCATTTTAGAGAGTTTTGTACATACTTCTGAGGCTCTCGATGTACGTGATGATTCCAGTTTAGATGTGAATAAAAGGAATTTTGTTGTTCCTGAGATTTTCCTTTTCCCAATGCTCTATATGAAAAAGGAAAGAAAAATTCCAAAAAGAATGTTGTTACTCCTGAAATAGAAAGATTATTAAAAGATTACATTTTTCTGAAGATTCCACTTCACGATGCCTTGGGTCATTTTCCTACACTCAAGAATCAATTGAGAAACAAATTCACAACACGTAAGAAAAGGAAATCACGACTTGAGAAGTATGTACTGACCACGGCAACTTCATGTGTTTTTCAAAACAAGGTACCTATTCAGGAGCTCACTATGTTACATGTCAGATTGCAGATGCCACATTCCATTGTATTCTCTTAGATAATGACTCCTCGATTTATTTGCTTCCTTCTTTTTTGCTTGATAAGCTCAAGTTAGGTCCTCTTTACAAATCACGAGTGATACTTCAGTTTGCATATTGATCTGTGAAGAGGCCTAGAGGAGTGGTGATGAACATTATAGTGACCTTTCAGGGCTTGTAGTTTCTAGTGGACTTTACTATCCTAGATATGACATGCCCTACGCAATTACACCTTGCTCTAATCATTCTCCGGAGACCATTCTTGTAGACAATGAAACATTCTTTGATTATGATGTTGGGAGAGTATCATTCCACACGGACAATGGAGAGATACACATTGAGATGACAAGAGGATGTTGCAGACCCATATCAGTATAGTCATTTTCTTCATAGGATACCAGCCTTGCAGAGGATTGCCAGCATATAGATGAGACACAATCTCTTGATCTTGAGAGCATTTATTTTGATACCCATGATATCCTACACGAGAATTGGGTAGATCACATGGTAACTAGTTCTTTAGATGGTTGTTTACATACAGATATAGAGTTCACATCAGATCCAGATAAGCAGTTAGCTGCAGTAGACATCTCAGTGTCACAGATTGAGAGTACACATATTCCATCACGAGAGTCAACCGATTATATTTCACAGATCACACAGTCTATTCAGCGTAGAGAGTCGGATGGTGTGATGGATACATGTATAGACAACTTCTGTAGTCTGCCTCCAGAGACACATATTTCAGTAGAGAGACCTATGCTACACACATCACTCATTTACATAGACAGTTCTACTTGTTCAACCATGGATCAGTACACACTTGCAGAGCAGATGATTCCATGCGATCTAGGTTGAGGTGATCTACTTTGTATAGGATGCATGACTACTCTTCCACTTTATTTCATCCTATACATAGACCTGTGAGCCTTTCGGTCTTCTGGAGTACACCACCACATGTATATTCTTTGTAGTCCACAATCTTCCCCATTTTGTGCTCGTCTTAGATACTTAGGATACCATATCCTAAGTATGGGGGGGACTGATTTCCCGTTGATTATCTTTTTCAATTTTGTTCTTTTTACCTTTCTCTTGCTTTCCTTTCTTTTACACTAATCACTGACCCCTAATTTTTGGCCACATTCTTTTCTATACTTAGGTGCCTTATCCTAAAAATAGATGGATCGAGCGATTTTGTTAATTTCATTTTTCTCTCTTTCTTTTGTTCATTCGTTTGTATATTCCTTTTCCTCTGTCACCTCATTTTTATCTTCCATTATACTTACGATGACCTGATCGTAAGTATAGGGGGGTCGACTGACTTCTATTCTTTTATTCTAATTCACCCACTTTTACTTAGCACAAGTTATCTCCTCCTTTATTTCTTTTGACGCACTGAGGACATAACATGAGCTAAGTATAGGGGTGCATATATATTGTATATATACTTTTGTCCATAACTCGTATTTTATGTATTTTCTATATCTATGAAATCCATAAAAAGTGGGTAAGGGTAATTTAAAATCCATTTATTTATTATTTATAAAATCCTTGTAAATAAGTAAAATATTTGTAAAATTATTAAAATTCTTGATTTGAAATATGTATTTAACATGCATAATACTTATTTAAAAAACATATTTATTAACATATGTGTAAAATCATATAATCTTTGTAAAATTCTTTATATACAAAAATTGTAAAATTCATTAGTTATTCAATCCAAATAAATATTGGCAATTTATCTTGTAAAATTCTTGCACATATGCTTGCTATAAAAATTAAAAAAATCATAAAAATATAAAGTCCTAAAATTCATAAAAATTACAAAAGCTTTAAAATCTATAAAAATGAGTAAAATTTAGAAAAATATACTTCACAAAAACATGGTTGCATTTGCATTAGCATTTTTCAGAATAAAGTTGATTTCTCGAACTGAAGATTGGGAAGATTCTAAAAGATGGAACTTGATTATGGCCTTTAACTTTCATTGTAAGGAGCCTCGTTAGGAACTGGAATTTAGACTCTTTAAGTCTTTGAGTTAAACCTTTGGGTTCCATGAGATCATGTTTGGGAAGTCAACTTAAACTTGCCTACGTAGAACACTTGGTGTCATCCATTTAACTCTTCATCAGTGAACCAATTTTGGACACATGCATTTTGCACTTAGCTCGACTTGCATAGGGTGGTGAAGGGCAATCCATTTTAGTGGTGCATTTTCATCTTTGTCTATGGTGCGAACATCTAAAGACGAGAATTGTGGGGTTGATATAATGCTTCGGATGAGGGAAGAATTTGTTTTGACAATTTTTTCCGGGACCTCAAAACATGGATGAAAATAAAATAATCTATAATCTTCGAGGCACAAAAGATGGATGCAAATCATGCACCATTACAAAGTCAATAAAAAAGAAGCCACCAAATACTGAATATGACCACAATGGTCGAAGCTTCCAAAAAGCCTGCACATCTTAGTGGAGACTTAACTACACTGGTTGGGCTTCACAAGGAGAAGTGACTACACTTGTCACACTCCTGTTCTCCTCTCATGCTTCTACATTCTCTCTATACTCAATTATGGACACAACACGACCTGACCTTAGAAGGGAATACCCCCTTCATCGAGGAAAGAGTAGATAGATGAGGAATCAATGGGAGTGCATTATTGGGATGGGTGGTTTCTTCGCTTCTTAAGGCAGGAAGAGATAACACGATTTATACATAGTAAAATTGAATTCAAGGTTGATAGAGTTAGCGACATGGATAAGTGGATCTGAGCTGGCTGTTGAGGCGAACCTAAATAAGGATTTGTGAAACTTGAGGACTGCTGAGTTTAAAATCCTAATCCTAATTAAGGCTCTGACAAAATGCTTGTTTTAGGCCCGACCAAGCTCTATCCTTTGTATGTTCTCATGAACTGGTTTAGGAAAACAAATTCATTCTAACTTTCTTTTCTCCTTATTTTTCAAATAAGTGTTTGCTAAGGGACTAGAAAAGTTTAAGAGTAGGGGGTTAATGAATTCATGATTTATTAACATTTTTTCTGCATTTTGTCTTAAAACCCTTAACAAATACATGTAAATATTCATTAATTTTCATTTCTTAACAAAACGTCATTCATGAATAAAATGCATCTTTATGCACTTAAATCATGTAAATAAAAAAAATAAAAACAAGAAAAATAAAAAGAGGCAGATTTTAAATGTGTATATATATATATATGTAAAATATGACTTATTAAATATAAATATAGTTGCAAGATATATTTGTATAACCTAACCCTTTAAACCAAGTAAACATGGATTGGTCGACAAACAAATAAGTAGGGGGGATAAGGAAGAAAATCACAAAAAGAATTATTTATAAATTACACATATTATTCATTAATTATCAAATAAATACCAAAACTTCATTAATTTTTAATTAATTCATGTGAATATATTTTTCATGAAACTCTTCTCCTATTTATTTGTAAAAATGTATAGAAAAATATAAATATAGAAAAATATAAAAATAAATTAAAAATATTACCTTGTATATATGCCAAGAAATCCAACTTTCAAATGGTCAATTTCTCAACTTCTGAACATCATAACTTCTTCATACAAACTCCAATTTCACTCTCCTTTAAAGTTCATAAAATAATATTCTCTAATTAATAAAGGTGGTTTCACTAAAACTGGAGTCCGTTTGCAAAAAAATCAGTTTTGGGATCTAATTACAACTGGGTTTCTAGGCTTTTATTTTCTTTAGAATACACTATTTATAGTTTTATTGATTCTATAAATTTAAATTATTTTCTTGATCTTGTATCTTATCTATAAATTATTTCATAATTATTAGACACTTATTAATATTTTAAATAAATTTAAAACTCTTATTCATAGATGAATTTGACCTATAACATTTATACATTTATTTATTTATATATTTAAATTAATTACTAAAATTAATTGAAAAATTCACATACAACTTATTTATTATTTTATTAATTAATAAAATATAAAAATAATATATTATTTATTAAATTATTGAATTAAAATACAAAACCTTTTTATTAAGTATATTATATTTATTTTAATTAATATTATATTTATATTTTATAAAATAAATATTATTCATAAAATTAGATTATATCATAATGTAGATAATTTATTTATAAGGATTTTTTGTTTTTATACTTATTTAAAATAATGTTATTTACTACTTAATATATAATTTACGCTTACATTAATTTCATGACCTACTAGGTGTAGACATGTGTCAGCACCTGGAGCTTCTTATCCAAGATCTGGCTATCGCAAAGCTGTTGCAACCGGCCATCTTCACTCCTTTTTCTCGTCGCCATTCTTCATCCAAAATTTGATCTCAACCATCCGTTGCTTACACCCAACAACCTTCTTATCCGCCAACCATTAGAACATTTCCTAACCTCCATCGATTACCCTATTTGTTGACCTAAATCACGACCATTAAAACAAAACTCTCCTACTATCAGCCCTAACTGCCCGAGCACCTAACTTCTCCATCATTCTCCGGTCGTTCAAGGTGGTGACAACACCTTACAATTGCCCCACATGGAAGAAGATAGGTCGAGGAGGAGGTTCCAAGGTGGATTCACCTTGAATCGCCGTCGTCGTGCGACGTAGACCTCGGGCAACACCAACCCTCGAGATATGACAGAGGTTATACAACATCATTTCCCAGGTGCAACATTCCAACCCTTTTCTTTCTCATCGATCCTCATGCTGCAATTAGTTGTGTTAATTACACATTTAGATCCTCTCAATCACTCTCTTATTCATTAATCAAAAGAACCACATTTGATTCGTCTCAAATCCATTTCAATTTCACACATCTTTCTCTATTCGTGGAGCCTTATTTGAACCACAAAATTTCATCTATTCGACTGATTCTTTCTTGAATCAAGCTCCAAAAGTGCAATTGCAGGTCCTTGTATACTTTTCGGAGTGCGCTATATCACTGATCAAGCCAAAGTTGCAGCTGAATTCAAGAATCAAGATGCATATGCAATATCCTTTCTTGGAGTCGAAACCCTAGTTGACATCCAAGATGCCATCACCTTCTTGTGTGCCTTGACCCCACTGCAGGAGAGCTCGGAGGGGATAGGTGATCCCCTCCTGGCCCTGTTGGAGGAGTTCAACCACCATTGCATGCTTGTTGATCGTCGAAGAAGAAGAAGCAGTGCCACCCTTTAGAGTTTGGGGAAGAACACCTCAAGAGCCTAGGCGTACAGGTTGCTGACACATAGAGTGAACGAGTGACCCAGATCTCATGTCTTTAATCTAATCGTAGTCGTTCGCTTCCCAAATGGTGGGAAATCTACAAAGAAGCCCTTTTCAGACTCAAAAATTCTAGAGCATCTTCGGATTCTGTCTTATTTGCATTAGGTCATCGTGCAGGGATCTAATTATATAGATTCCAATTTTTCTTATAATTAGGTCTCTGACCAGGGACCAAATTGCAAGAAGCTTCATATTCCTTTTTGTTGTATTTTTCTACACATTATTTTTGGACTTTTGTGAGCTTTTTGGACACTATAGACCATATTATTACATCATATTATTTTTTTTTGCATTTTATTTTGCTCTAATTTTAAATGATTTTTTGCGAGTTTTATTTTAGATTTCTTTATCAATTATTTATCTGTTTTGAATTATTTTTCTTTTCTTTCTCAAGCCCGTTGTTCGAGTCAACTTCTCTACTATATAGTATCACCTATAGACTATATTTTTCACCTACTGTATTGTAGATAAATTTTGTTTGAAAAATATCCCTTTGAAAATCAATTAAAAATTAGAAAATTGAAATCAAATAAAAATATTAAAAAATAAAATCACAAAAAGAGTTTTTCTTGCTTTAAAATAAAATAAAAGGACCAAAAAATATCACAAAAATAATTTCTTCACTTCTCAAAAATCTCAAGCATGATTTTATGCCTCCTTGTGTTCCACCCAAGCACACTCACCTAGATGAATAAGTAGTGAACAACTCTGATTATTTTAATCATAGTTGGAATTTTGTTTGATTACTCGAGATTTCGTTTCGAGAGGTTCTCTACACCAACAACTTCATTTTTACCGCTTGCAAAATCTCAGTATTCAATCTACGAAATTAATATTTATTATTTGTAATACGTAATTGTTAATTTATCTACAATGTGATCTACATTTTTAAGCTACTAATTAGTCCCATTCATAAAAGGACAATTTCCTCTTCAAACATCAGCATCTCATTTTTATTGTAAATGTAACTAATAAAATTGAATCTATAATGTCATTATTTGATCTACGAAAATAGTTAAATCATACAAAGAAGCATACGTAATATAATATTTAATTTGATCTATGAAACTAATATTTTTTTAACATTGCATAATTATTAATTGATCCACGATGTGACATATATTTTTAAGCTAATAAATAATCACATTCGTAAAAGGGCAATTTCCTATTCAAACATCAACTTCTCATTTTTTATCGTAAATGTTACTAATAAATTTGAGTCTAAAATACAATTATTTGATCTACAAATATAGCTAAATCTTACAAAGAACCATACGTAATGTAATATCTAATTTGATCTATGAAATTAATATTTTTTACATTGTGTAATTATTAATTGATCTACGATCTGTTCTACATTTTTAAGCTAATACTTAATCACATTCATAAAGGGAAATTTCCTATTAAATCGCCAACTTATCAATTTTTTTATCTTAAATGTAACCAATAAAATTGAATCTACAATATCATTATTTGATCTATGAAAATAGTTAAATCATATAAAGAAGAATACATATGTAATATCTAATTTGATCTACGCAATTAATATTTTTTTACGTTGTAAAATTGTTAATTGATCTATGATATGATCTACATTTTTAAGCTAATAATTGATCACATTCATAAAAGGGCAATTTCCTATTCAAACACCAACTTATCATTTTTTACCGCAAATGTAACTAATAAAATTGAATCTACAATATCATTATTTGATCTAGAAAAATAGTTAAATCATACCAAGAAGCATACATAATCAAATATCGAATTTGATCTACAAACTAATATTATTTTTTACATTGCGTAATTGTTAATTGATCTACGATGTGATCTACATTTTTAAGCTAATGATTAATCACATTAATAAAAGGGCATTTCCCATTCAAACATCAGCTTCTCACTTTTTATGGTAGATTACTCCTATTTCACAACAATAAAATGTATTTTTAACTAAATATGCACAACTGAAAAACACACTTGATCTAGAGATGAACAAGGTCGTTGTATCGACCATGTAAGTTTTACTAGAAAAAGATTGTTATTAATCTTTTTTTATTTTATTTATACTCCAAAACTAAAGTATATAGTGTTTATTACAGGAGTGTCGACTGAGGGAGGAAAACTATTTAGAAACTAAGGGAAATGGTAGAAAAGCTAAGGTAAAATGGGTTTCCTAATTTTTATTTATTTTTAGGGAATTTTCTGGATTTTATTTGTTTTTTATATCTTTTTTGCAATTTTAAGTATTTTGTATTTTTAAATTTTATGAAATTTTGTAATTTTTATTTTATTATTTTTATGCTTTTATTTTGTTTTACTATTTTTATGAAATTTTAAGATGTTATTCGGATTTTTATTGAGTTCTGAATTATCTTTAAAATTGAAAACAATGTTTTTATTGAAAATCGTGAAGTATTTTCTATTTTAAAAATAAAAAACAAAGAGAAAATATTTTTATTTAATTTTACAGAAAAGCAGGAGAAATTATCTTGAAAATGATATGATGTGCATATTTTTGTGATTTTTATTGATTATGTTATGAATTCTTGAAGTTTTTAAGTTTTTTGTATTTTTTATGGATATAATATTAGATTTTTTATTTTCCTTTTAGTTTATTGTGCAAAATACAATAAATATACCGTAAGTAATTTTTATTAGATTTTAAAGAGTGTTTTTATATTTTTTTATGATTTTTAAAGTTTGTCATATCTTTTATTTTTAAAAGATTTATTAAAGATAGAAAATCTGTTTAATTTTGAAAACTGCTTTTGTATTATATATAATATAATACTATGTATTTATATGTATTTTTATTATATTTTAATATTTTGTATATTATTTTATTATGTATTATATATGTATGGTAGTTATATATAGTATGGGGATTGTTTTGTTATTTTTTCTGAAAAGTAGGGGTGCGTGTGTAATAACAGAATCTGCGGAGGTTGTATGCGCAAACGTTCCACCAAGCACGTGATCAACCATGTGAGTTCAAATGCTCCTCCTGGACATGTCATCAATCTAGAAAACATGGGGGTGAATTTTGCAAAAATCCTTGCAAAACACATAAGGTCATGCGCTAGCAGTTGGACGGGGACTTGAGCATGAATAACATAAAATCGAGGGTTGTTTCACAAATCTACCCAAAAGATCAGATGTGCACTTGCACATCACGTGCACCGCTTAATGTAGAAAGCGGTTGGGCTATGGCTTCGATCTGATCCTAATGCGTGGTTGTGCATGATCCGTTTGATCGAAGACTGATCGTACAATTGACGCTGCTCGATGCGAAATGGTCATGTGGTTGGATCTCCAGCATCTGATTGGAGAAAGAGATCGACAACCTGCAATTAATATGGAATGGTTATGTATTCTCCCCCTATCTAACGATTTGGTGGCATACTCATTCTTCCCGAACTCAAGTCCGCAGGTGGCATTGCTTTCACGAGCTGCAGACTTCAATCGAATACAGTGGTTGTTTTCAAATCAGATGCATGACTCTGGCTTCAGGTGGTTGCAGTTCTAGAAAATGATGCCATTCCTCACCTTTTTGTTTCAGGAAACGACGAAACTTCAATTAGAGGCTCACGGATTTCCATATATTCAGTCGAGCCTCTCACAATGATGGTTGTTCTGTTCTCCCCTATAGAAGCGGCTCTAGGCGATGGTGTTTCAGATCAAGGGGATTCTCAAGTGGCGGTAACTTTCATTGATGCTCTACGACATCAATGATACATGCGTGAAGGTGATGCTCGATCAACGTAATTACCTAGCCTGCAAGTATAATCTAAGGCTTAAAGTCTCATGCTCGGTCGGGGGTTAAATCCAAACAAGAAGGGGGAATGATCAGCACCAGACCTCTGACCACTGTGTATAGCCGGAGATGAGAGATGTGAGAGGTAGAACAACAAACGAAGGGGATTCGAAAGGTGAGGTGGATGAATAGAGATAGATTTTTGAAATAAAAAATCGGAGATAAGTTGAGGGAGAAGATGGAAAATTGAGAGAAATGGAGGGATTGAGAAGAGAATGAGAGATAGATCAAAGGTACTAACCTGGACAGAAGTGAATGGATGATCGACGCCCGGGGACAGTGGAGTTTGGATTAGCTCCATATCTTCGCCTCGACTCCGATGGAAGAGGAGGCTCAACAGACGGTGACAGAGCAGAGTATATCCAGGGTAAAAGAGATCACGTCATGAGTCGCCTCCACACACTCTCTCAAAGAGGAGAATAATGGAGTCTGTCACCCTCATAACCTATCTCAATCTCGGAGCTCAGGCGGAAAGATGGAGAAAATGGCGGATGCATGCGGCTGAGGGGGTTGGTGCTCCTTATATAAGGAAGGTTGAATGGGAGCATGGAGGCTGATGCGATCATCGCTGGTGGATGGGGTGACCGCGGGTGGTTAGGGGAACGATAGACCATTGAGGGCATTGGCGGCATCGGGCACATGAGGAAGAACGAGCGCAAGAGGAAGAAGGAAGGAGAAGGTGACGGGGAAGGAGAGGAAAGTAAGAGAAAGAAATGAAATGAAATAAAATAAAATAAATAAACTTAAATTAAATAATTATATAGTTAGATGGATAATTACATAATTAAGTAAGTAGTTAATAATCAAACAATTAATTGTATATATAATTATTGAAATAATTAAACAACTTAAGGAATAATTTAATAATAATTAGTAATTAAATAATATATATTTATAAATAAATAAATATATGTATAAATAAATAAATTTTATTTAATTTATTTTATTAGTAGAATACTAATAAAGTATATAAATATAAGGAATTCTATAAAATATAAACTAAGGTATATTACACATTTATACCAATAAGATCCCCAAACTCATATTTTGCATATTAGCTCCGATTTTAGCAAAATAGGTGTTATTTGGTAGATAATTAAATAAAACGAACTTCAAAACTGAGTATGCCCAATTCGAAGTCCATATGGCTGAGTTATGAGGTCCAAAAAATTTAGGTAACGGCTTCGTGGCTTCGAGATTTATTGACCTTTTGTCTTAAGTTATTATTTTATATTTTTTTTCTGATTTTTAGAAGTATTTTAGAAAAGAAATTAGATTAAATAGAGTTACGATAATTAATTATAAAATCGGGAAGTTTCTACATATAATACATATAGACAATTGGGTCCAAACGCAAAAACTCACCCTTTTATTCTAATATTTTTTTGATAATTTTAATAAATAGTATTAAGTATAAACAAAGCTTAAAAGTGAGCGTGGCCAATTTGGAGTTTTCTATAAATAGTTATGAACCTCGGAAGTCAGCTTTTATAGCTTTTTCGGTTTATCGTAATATTTTATTTTTATATTAAATATTTTTTCTGATATATTTATAACATTATGTTTTTGTGGAAACTTTTGTAAAGAGAATATTTGATTTAAAATTATTTGAGTGATAAATAAATTAAGTAAAATATTTACAAGGTGTAAAATAGATTTATGTATAATTATGATCTAAGTTTTCTAATATTTTTATAAGTTAGGATCCTTATTCCCCCTACTTATTTATTTAGTCGACCAAGTCAATATTGACATGGTCTCAGGGTAAGGATCAGCATGTATATATTTTATATACATTCTTCTTTTTCTTTTATTTTTCCATTTCTCTTTATTATTTTATTTTAGATAAAATAAGTGTTAAATGTATAATTTTAATAAATATAGTTAGTTTGTTAATTAGTAGGAACCAGTGAGTATTTACATACATTTTACCAAGAATTTTTAGCCAAAATGAAATAATAAAGGCGGTGAATCAAGGATTCATCATTCCCCTATACTTTACCTTTGCTAGTCCCTTAGCAAACACTTATTCTATAAATAAGTGCAAGCAAAAATAAAAAGAAAAAGGAAAAATAAAAGAACTTAGAACATGATTGTTTCTTTAAACCGGATCTTAATTCACCCTGAATTTAAAGCTTGAATTAGACCTTTGGATTAATAGTATGTCGAGACTCTATTAGAATTAAGATTTAAGCCTCGACAGCCCTCAAGTTCCACAAATCCTTATCCAGGTTCACCTTAACAACCAGCTCAGAACCACCTATCCATCACATAAATTTTTCGACTTTGAAAGCAATTTGTACTGTGTGTGAAAGGTTTTAGCTCTTCCTGTTTAGAGAAGCGAAGAAACCGCCCATTCCAGTTATACACTCCCATTGGGCCCTCATCCAACTACTCGATCCTTGAGGAGGGGTTATTTCCTTTTAAGGTCAGGTCGCGTTGTGTCCACAATCGAGTATAGAGAGAAGAAGAAGAATGAGATGAGAACTGGAGTGTGATCAATGTAATCACATCTCCTTGTTAAGCCTGGCTAGTTTAGCCAAGTCTTTACTAAGATAATGTAGGCTTTCTGAAGCTTAGATCATTGTGGTCAAATTTGTATTTGGTGTATGGCTTCTTTTTTGTAGAAAAAGATTGTTTCACTGCATAGATCTTTTATGCCCTGACGGATATAATGTCTTTTCTTTCCATCCATTTTTTGGGATCTTGGAAAAATTATGCCAGCAGATCCTTCCCTCATCCGAAGTTTTATTTCAACCGATATCTCATGTCTTTAGACGTCAACGCCACTAGACAAGGATGGAAACACACCACCGAAATGGATTGCCCTTCGCAGATCCATGCAAGTTGAGATAAGTGTAAAGTGCATGAGTTCAAAATTGATTCAAATGGAGAGAGTTAGACGGATGACACCGGGTGTCCTACTTAGGCACATTCAAGTTGAATTCCGAACACAGTCTTATGGAACCCAAAGAATTAAGTATAAAAACCTGTAGATTCTTAATTCTAGTTCCTAATAAAGTCCTTTAGAATTAAGTGCATCAAGGCCTAAACCAAGCTCCATCTCTCAGACTTGGATCCATTCGGTTCAAGAATCAGACTTGTTATGAAAAATGCGAATGAATGCAATAATTTTTTTATGAATAATATTTTTCGGTTTAAACTTTTAAAGTGATTTTTAAAGAATTTTGCAAATTTTTATCTACTTGTAAAACTTTTTAATATTTAAGACCTTTTTGAAAGAGTTAGTGAATTAATTTGATTTACACAAATTTTACAAGAATTATGTACATTTTTCCAAAGAAGTTTATATAATTTTTATATACAAGATTATACAGATTTTATACGAGATTTTACAAGGATTTTATAAGTTTGAAACAATTAAGGATTTTATCCAAGAATTTTACAATACTTTTTATAATATACGATTTTTACGATTTTTTTATAAGTCATGTTTATGGTTTTCTTGCGGTTTTTTTAAAATCCAAAATATATACACCCATAATTTTAGAGAGCCATATTATTTAAAATAAAAATAAAGTACGAGTTATGGCTTCTAAAATGTATATAGTATATATATACGCCACCCTCCTACACTTAGCATGAACTATATCCTCATAGTGACAAAAGAATCGACAAAGGATGACATACTGGCTAAGTATAGATTGGTGAAAAGAATTCTATACTACAACAACCTAAAATAATAACGAATAAATAAATAGAAGTCAATCATCCCCTCTATACTTAGGATCAAGTAATCCTAAGGATAGCAGACTCAAAATAAAAAATGAACGAGGTCAAGAGAATGTACACAATCAACGTCTCGGTTTGTCCCCCCTATACTTAGGGTTAAATATACCTAAGTATGGAGAAGAATATCAATAGTTGAGGGACAAGCGAGAGAGCAGACGATACAAAAATTGAAAATGATTAAGAATGACATGAGCGATATTGCTCCCCCTATACTTAGGGTAAAACACACCCTAAGTATAAGTAACAATATGGGTAATAAAACAAAACGATTTGAACAACACGATGTCTACACTTCCCTATACTTAGGATAAAGTATATCCTAGTGTATCAAAAATCCTACATGAAATCTGGGGGTGTAAGACAAATGAAAGAAAGGAAGAATAAATCGAGAATATGTACAAAGTGATCTCGAAAATCAGGTATGAGATGCAGAGTGCAAAGAGTGAAGAACACATCTCATTCAAAATGAATGGGGGCAACCTCAATGGTCAGCATCTCATGATCAAGAAAGGGTTTCTACATCTGACCATTGACTCGAAATGAGGAATCAGAAGACAACTCAGATATATCGATGCTACCATTATCGTACACCTTTTACACAAATATATGAGCCTTTCTACTTGCTCTGAAGTTTCCCTAGAAATAGTTTCAGTCTTGCATCGAATAGCCAAGCTTTCTAATCGGGCTCAAATTGCTTGTGGATGATGTGAGCATCATGCCACTCTTTCATCCATTTCTTATAGTGAAGGCTACTCGTGAAAGCTTCGTCTCTCAATTCTTCCAGGGCTACCAACTCTGTCCGCCTCTGATCTCCCGCATCATCTAGTCTAAAAATAACCTCTTTCAATGCCTACCATGAACTGTGCTTGATCTCGACAGATAAGTGGCATGGTTTGCCATAAACGAGTCGAAATGGAGATGTACCCAATGGAGTCTTGAAGGATGTTCTATAGGTCCAAAGAGCCGAGTCCAAAAGCTGCGAGCAATCCTTTCGATCTAGGCAAACAACCTTCTGCAAGATCATCTTTACCTCCCTATTCGAGACTTCGGCTAGACCATTCATTTGAGAATGATACGGAGTAGCAACCCGGTGGTCTATGTCGAACTCATTAGCAAGTGATCTTATCTTGTCGTTGATGAAGTGTCTACCCTTGTCTGATATCAAAACTCGAGGGACCCCGAACCAAGAAATGTTATGCTTCCTCGCATCAGCAGCTCGGGCAGGAATAGCCTCTACCCAACGACTCACATAATCTACAACCAAAAGTATATACTCGAATCCCTAACTCTTAGGGAACGGGCCCATAAAGTCGATACCCCATGCATCAAACACCTCACAGAAGTGAATTGACTGCATCGACATCATGTCTCTATGTCCACAAGTGACCATTCTCTGACAGTCAGTACACATCTTTACGAATGCATGGGCATTCGCAACGAGTGTAGGCCACCAAAGACTGGATTGAAGCACCTTATGTGCTATCCTCTTCCCTGAATGGTGTCCTCTAACTCCTAATCTATGGCAATATGTGAGGACACTATGGCATTCTTCCGGAGGAATACACCGACGCCAAGGGTATTTGCTCCTTCATGAATGGTAAGACTTAGCTTTCGCGAGGAAAGTCTCGAATATCTGTCTGGATCAACCTTTAGGACTTTCTTAGCAACAAGAAAGTTTACAATGTCGACATACCATGGGAGCGAGGTGACAACAAGAATCGCCTTATCGGGGAAGGTCTCGGTGATTGGTGCATCGAACTCAGAAGTTTCAGGTAATTCTAGTCGAGAGAGGTGATACGCCACCACATTCTTGACTCCAGGCTTATTCTTGATCACAATAGCGAACTCTTGGAGTAGAAGGATCCATCTAGTCAGACGCGGCTTGGAATCTTTCTTGTCCATCAAGTACCTGATGGCGGTAAGGTAAGTGAAAATTGTAACTTTAGATCCTAAGGTGTGGGACCTAAATTTGTCTAAGGCAAATACTAAGGCTAGCATTTCTTTCTCTGTAACAGTGTAATTCCACTGAGTGGAATCCAAAGTCTTGCTAGCATAGTGTATGGCATAAAGAAGACCATCCTCCTTTGTCCCAAAACAACCCCAATGGCAAAATCGGAGGCATCTGTCATGATCTCGAATGGGAGAGACCAATCGGGTGGCTGAAGGACATGAGCCTCTACAACTATTTTCTTGAGATTCTCGGAAGCTGAAAGACACTTATCATCTACAATAAACTCGATGTCTTTTGCTAGAAGATCAGATAACGATTGGGTAAATTTGCTAAAGTCTTGAATGAAATGTCGATAGAAACCGACATGCCCAAGGAAAGACCGTAACTGCTTCAAATTGGACGATGGATTGAGTTTCTTTATGATATCCGCCTTTGCTGGGTCCACCTCCATGCTCCTATTGGAGATGATGAGACCAAGGACCATCCTCTGAGTCATTATAAAATGACTCTTCTCCCAAGAAATAACGTGGTTAACCTCTGTGCACCTCTGAAGCATGCGATCTAAGGTAGAAAGACATGAGTCAAAATTATTGTCGTAGACCGAAAAATCATCCGTGAATACCTCCAAAAAGTCACCCACCATGCACTCAAAAATCTAAAGCATCACCTTTGAAATGTAGCTGGAGCATTACATAATCTAAAGGGCATCCATTTGAAAGCATACATCCCGAACGGACAAGTGAATGCCATCTTTTCTTGATCTTTAGGTGCAATGGCCACCTGGTTGTATCCCGAGTACCCATCAAGGAAGTAATAATGTCTCTTCCCATCTAACCTTTCAATGATTAGATCAATAAATGGTAGAAGGAAGTGATCCTTCTTGGTCGCCTGATTCAATCGTCTGTAGTCCATACAGATTCACCAAGAAGTCGGTACTCGGGTAACGATCTGCTCTCTGTCCTCATTTATCACTGTAGTGATACCCGTCTTCTTGGGTACCACATGTAATGGACTAACCCATTTAGAGTCGGAGATGGAATAGATAAAATTAGCGCTCCATCGCTTGAATATTTCATTCATAACCACCTCTCAAAGATTCGAGTTCATCCTGCGCTGAAACTCATGAGATGGTTTGGCGTCATCCTAGAGAAAGATGTGGTGGGAGCACAGAGCCAGACTAATACCCTGGAGATACGCTACTGACCACCCGATTACCTTGCGGTTCTTTTCAAGAATCTCCAGTAGACGGAATTCTTGATCTTCGGTCAGATTGGTTGCGATGATGACCAGAAAATTTGGGGCTCTCCAGCATGGAATCGGTATTTCATGCTTTGAGGCAATGGTTGGAGAGCTGGTCTGACTAGGGCTTGGGTATAGTCTAATAGGTCTTTGTGCTTAAGCTCATCATGCTCTGACTCAGAATGATCTATAGACTGCATGTTTGATAGTTCGATTTGATGTACTTGCTTAGTCTCCAGGCTAGATGTAGGATCTTTGAATGAAGTCTGAAGTGATAGGAACTTGACGAAACACTGCCAATCAACATCTTCTAAATCTGACTGATTTATGAGGGACTGGCATATCTGATTGTTCACTTCAGACTCGGAAGGATCGTGAATATCAAAATGATCTAAAAAAGCTCCAAAATTGTCTCCATCACCCTTGTCACTAATCAGCTCCAATATTGTGCTCTCCAATCTCCCATCATCTGATACCTGAATCTCAGACTCTACTGAAGGTATGATGAAAGATTGTGTACTCGATTTGACCCAAACTGCTTCATCATCAGTCTCAAAATCACATTCTTTCTGACAATCGGGCTCATCATCAGATGCTTGCTTTGTCTCTTCTGATTTAGCTTTGGTATCCCAGATCGTCTCTATATGTATCTCTTGCCCTGAATGCGAAAGTACACCTTCCCAATACCATAGTCGGAAACGTCCTTATCTGTCGCTAGAAAAAGTCATCCTAATGTGATCCGGTATCGGTCACACAGTCAGGGACCATCATGTCGAACACGACGAAGTCCACAGGGAATTTCAAACCCTGAATGGTGACAATAACTTCCTCAATTAACCCCTTAGGCTTCTTGACTGATCTACCACAAACTGTAAGACCATCATGCTTGGTCAAAGAGGTCCGAACTTGAACTTGTCGAGTAAGGAAGAAGGAAGGAGACTAATTTATGATCCTTTATCTAAAAGAGTACGATCAAAAGTCTGATCGAGGATCTCACATCTGACATGTGTTGCTCCTGTGTATGATCTTTTGGCTGGGAGACGATTCTGGATTGCATGGCATGTATCCTTGGTCAACACATGGATCTCTGAATAATGGTTGCACTACCTCTTCTTTCTGCGGACTATGGTACACTCTTTAAGACCATTCTGCAGAAGAGGGATGTGTATCAAGGCTTCCGAAAGAGTTATCTGTATGGTGAACTTGTCTAGCATCTCTTTCATCAGGTCATTCATCTGGTTCTTTTTGGTGTTTTCTTTTTTCCTCCCTTTTCCAAGTAGGGTGCTTGGGGAAAAGGTATATGTACATCCTCCTCGTTAGTCTATACAATAGGAGGATCAGAACAAGAAGACAATCTTTTTGGAGAATGGGGACTTGTTCAATGTAAGTCATCGGAAGACTCATGAGATCTCAAATGATCAAATTTCTTATCTTTATTTCTCTTTTTGGATTTTCTCTTTTGTACATTTTTTGTGTTTTTCTATCATCATCACTTTATAGAAAGAACGGTTAAGCAGCTGCAACGACATAAGACCCTGGATGCTTCTCATCCATCTTGGTGGCATCAACACCACCATCGACATCCTCAAAGGGAGAGGCAACATTATCACCGCCATTATTAGACTCAACATGCTCACTTGTATCATCAAGTGTTCCTTCCTCGAGCTTAGTTAAGCCTCCACCTCCTGGCATCCTACTACTCCTAAGAGAAATAAAATCAGCTTCATCACAGTAAAGAGAATCATCTGAAAGTAACTGTGACTGGAGGGTGGGTTCGATCAGGCAGACCTACTCTGACTTCCTCTTTAAACTGTTCAGGTTCGACTCAATCTGAGTAGGAATAACATATTTCCCTTGACTAAGTCTGTAACATGGTTTTTAAACTCATCCATTTCTCGCCTAAATGCAATCTATTGATCGGTAATCAGATTAGCGAGATGTTCAAGAGCTGGGTTATCATTGAAGTGACCATGAGACCTTGATGAGTCTCCTCGGTGATACTGAGGCTACTGCGGAGCTGACTACTGCTGTGGATAGTAAGACTATTGATATTGTGATGGATATGAGTTCTGCCTTCACTGAGCTGGCTGGTACTGACAAGGACCGGAATGTTGTTGTGGTTCTCTGTTCTGCCCCATTTGTGCATGTGCTGGCTGTTGGGAAGAGGCACCTCCAGAAGACAAACGGAAACCAAGATGATCATGATGGATCCCTGGTTGTTGCTGCTGGTTGTACCAGATCCCATTGACCTCCGTCAATGGTTCATGCATCTCAGAATAAGCTGGGGGCATAGATGCTAGCGGCTGATCACTCTGATACACCACCATCTGGGTGTCAAATGATGGTGTCTGTTGGATTTGCGGGTAAGCTGGAGACTGATGGGTTGGCTCAGAATGCACATGGTATATGTGTTGAACTGGTGGCCGCGGAAGAATTCCTTGGTCTCTGCTCCCTGAGTCAGCCTGTGATATTAAAGACTTCACGGAATCTATCTATAGTTCTTGAAGGCAATGTTTTTAGATCACTAAGGCATCTCTCAATCTCGTCAATTTTGTCGAGCTTATCTAAATTCTGGCACTTTTTCTCTATGATTTCCATGTGATCCATCTTTTGATAGATGATCCTCATATCATCTGATGAGGATTCAGAATGTGTATAAACAACAGAAGAAGGAGTCACCTCAATTTGTGCCACGTGGGAGTGATGGCGGTAAGTCGGTGGCTTCATCTAAGTGTATAATCAAATCTGAGACATCATGGTGTAATTCTCAGCCATCTTCTCTAGATGGCCCAAACTTGGTCCTCATGCTTGGAGAAATATGAACCACCGCATGATGCATTCACCAATCCCTGCAACTCGGGTATCAGCCCACAGAAGAAGCTCTGAACTAAGTTCGGCTTCGAGATCTCATGGTGGGGACACCTATCAATGAACTCTTTGGATCGATCCCATGCCTCGTAGGACTGCTTGTTCTCGATCGTGGTGAAGTTACTGATCATAGCTCGTACAACATTCGTGCGACCGAGTGGGTAGTACTTATTCAGATATTCTATTCCCAACTGCTCCCACGTCGATAATTATCTCCCTAGATGCTTCATCCAATAGGTTGCTCTATCCACGAGGGAGAATGGAAACACGATCAATTTGATTGTGTCCTTGTTCACATATAGATCGTGCACCATACTATAGATCAAATTCCTGTAGGTGCAGATGCGACTCCTCTGTAGATAGCCCATGAAACTTGGGCAACAACTGGATGGTCTGTGGATGGAGCTCAAAATTGCCACGGATGGCAGGAAGATGTATCCACCGGTGTGTAGTTGTAGCTCCAGGGTTGTAGGGTTGCTTCATCGTGCGGATTAGATCTAGCGGAGGTCTCTTTGCTCCATTCTGTTCACCAGCCTCAACTCCTAGCATCTCAACGTCATGAGTCTCTCTCTGGGCTCTCAGTTGTGTCATCTCTGCCCGGACGTCATTCATCAATCTTCCTTGCTCCCTTATTTGATTCTGCATCTGCTCAAAGGATGCTAGAAGACCATTGTTGATCGCTTCCTGATCTATTACTACCGAAGTAGTATGTGGCTGCTACAGTCCCTTGTCGACCATATCTTCTTGAAAGGGGAAAGAATCTCTATTAGGTTCTACCAGGTCGATGTGCAACTGCGGTTGAAAAAGAGGGTTCTCTCAAATCGAGGGTGATGATGATAAAGGATGAGAAGAAGATGGAGAGGGAGAAGAGCTTCAAGGGTCAGAGTCACGCCTGAAAGATGGAATACGATGACATTTCGGTTTGGGAAGAGGGACATCCTGGACCGACCTAGATGGACGAGCAGGTACTTGAGAGAGTGGATCGGTCAGAGTTGATCGAAACGATCATCTACCCATCATTTTGACAAGACATATGGTTAATTAAAGATATAAAAGATAGAACTCACATCACAAAATCAAATGCAAAACAAAAACCGAATTAACCAACTCAACCCAGTGATGACCATAAAATTTCGGTCATTAGTCTTTTCAGTTTTAGGGTTAATTGGCAAAGCAAGTCTTCTCACATATTATGCGAACTGATAGGTGCCTGAACTTCTCGGAAGATTGTCCCGAGTTCTTATAAAGAATCACATATTCTCAGCCAGTATGGGAGTAAGTACGGACCACTTATGGCTACCCTTATTACTTGAGGACGGAGCCTTACACGATATACTCTAAACCTCCCACTTTGCTGAGGAAACCCGGACCGTTTTCGGCTACCCGAGAATCCTCATTGAAGAGTAGAGTGATTAACTGTATGAAATCAATAGTATTACAAAAGAAATTCGAGCTCTGACTCTAGCCTTATGGGCCGTCTCTCACTCACAAATCTGGAGAGTACCTGCCAGACATTCTCTGGGGATTGCTCTCCCAAAAACAAGTGAGTTCGTTACATTTATTTTTAAAGTCAGATGATGTTAGCAATCCCTATTTTATTTTTCAGGTTATCACTTTTTTTATGTTTTTCAAACAACGTCTAATGATTTTATTTTTATTTTTGACCTAGGTGTCAATCATACAGCTAGGTTGCGCATTCTAAATCTACCTACGGAGGCGTAGATAAAGAAAAATCGAAAAACCTAGACAAGCACCTAGCCTCAGAAAAGCTGCGGAAAACGTCCAGAAAATCGTGATGCGAGAAAACCGTGTTGGGTGCCCAGCTCCCCCAAGTGCACGGCACTTGATGAAACAGATCCTGAGAAGAAGAAAGGAAGGTACAAGTCAGGATGCCCTTATGGGGCCCTTTTTATGAAACAGAAAAACATGCAAGTGCCCTTAATATTTTTACAAAAGTTAATACAAAAAAATCAAATTGCGTCTACTTTCTGGTTCTCAGTTGTGTGGCTCGGAATCTGTGCTGCAAAAATCGGAAATAAAAAACGTGAAGTAAGAAAAATAAGATGGTGAAAAAAGAAAAACGAGAAAACTCTAATCCAAAGGTTGCTACTGTCTACCCTAACACTGACTCTGCGGCAACAACGCCATCTGAAAAACACACTTGATCTAGAGATTAACAAGTTCGTTGTATCGACTGGTGAGTTCTACCAGAAATAGTTTTTATTAATATTTTTTTATTTTTATTTATACTCCTAAACTAATGTATATAGTGTTTAGTACGGGAGTGTTGAACTCGGGGAGGCAAACTATTTAGAAACTAGGGGAAATGGTAGAAAAGCTTAGGTAAAATGGGGTTTCCTTATTTTTATTTATTTTTATGGATTTTTATTTGATTTTTTATATTGTTTTTTTGTAATTTTAAGTATTTTGTATTTTTTAGTTTTAGAAAATATTTTATCATTTTAATTGGTTTTTATTTTATTATTTGTATGTTTTTATCTTGTTTCACTATTTTTTATGAATTTTCAAGAGTTTTTTTTAAATTTTTTATTGAGTTTTGAATTATCTTTAAAGTTGAAAACAATGTTTTTAATGAAAATTTTGAAGTGTTTTCTATTTTGAAAACATAAAACAGTGAGAAAATATTTTTATTAAAAGTAGGTGAAATTATCTTTAAAATGATATGTTGTGCGTATTTTTGTGATTTTTATTGATTTAATTATGAATTTTTGAATTTTTATGTATTTTATATTTCTTTATGGATTTAATATTTGATTTTTTTATTTTCTTTTCGATTTATTATGCAAAATACAATAAAATATACCACATGTAATGTTTATTAGTTTTTTAAGAGTATTTTTATATTTTTATGATTTTTAAAGTTTGTTATATCTTTTATTTTTAAAAGATTTATTAAAAATATAAAATATTTTTAATTTTGAAAACTGATTTTATACTGTATATAGTATAATACTATGTATTTATACCTATTTTTATTATATTTTTATATTTGATATTTTATTTTATTATGTATTGTATATGTATGGTAGTTATATATAATATGGGGGTTGTTTTGTGATTTTTTCTGAAAAGCAGGGGTGCACGTGTAATAACAGAATCTGTGGAGGTTGTATGCGCAAAAGTTCCACTAAGCATGTGATTAGCCACGTGAGTTCAGCTTCTCCTCATGGACCTCTCGTCAATCAAGAAATCACGTGGGTGAATTTTGCAAAATCCCAGCAAAGCCGCGGGCAGTCATGCGCTAGTAGTTGGACGGGGACCTGAGCATGAATAACAGAAAACCGAGGACCATTTTTGCAAAAATGCCCCGAAAGATCGGGTGTGCTCGTACACAACATGTGCACCGCTTAATGCTAAAAGCGGTTGGGCGATGACTTCAATCTGATCCTGACGTGTGGTTAAGCGCAATCCATTTGATCGAAGACTGATCGTACGGTTGACGCTGCTCGATGCGAAATGGTCGCTTGGCTGGATCTCCAGCGCTCGATTGGAGGAAGAGAACAATGACCTGCAATTAATCTGGAATGGTTATGTGTTCTCCTCCCTATAACAATCTGGTGACATACTCATTCTTCCCCAACTCAAGGACGCAGGTCGCGCTGCTTTCATGGGCTGCGAACTTCAATCGAATACAGTGGTTGTTTTCAAATCAGATGCACGACTCTGGCTTCAGGTGATTGCAGATTAGGAAAATGATGTCGTTCCACCTTTTTGTTTCATGCATCAACGAAACTTTAATTATAGGCTCATGGATTTCCAGAGATTCAAGCGAGCCTCTCACAACGGTGATTGTTCTGTTCTCCCCTTCGGAAGCGGCTTCAAGCGATGGGGTTTTAGATCAAGGGGGATTCTCGGGTGGTGGTGACTCTCGTTGATGCTCGACGACAGCAATGATTCATGCGTGAAGGTGATGCTCGATCAACACAATTACCTAGCTAGCAAATATAATCTGAGGCTCGAGGTCTCATGCTCGATCGAGGGTTAAATCTAGACGAGAAGGGGGAATGAAAGGTGCATTCGAAGGGGAATGATCAGCACCAAACTTCCAACCATCGTGTGTGGCTGGATTTGAGAGATGTGAGAGGTAGAACAACAAACGGAAGGGATTCGAGGTGAGGCGCATGACAGGAGATAGATTTTTGAGAAAAAAATTAGAGACGAACTGAGGGAGAAGATGAAAAATCGAGAAAAAATGGAGGGATTGAGAGGAATGAGAAGAGAATGGGAGATAAATCAAAGGTACTAACCTGGACAGAAGTGGATGGACGATCGACGCATGGGGATGGTGGAGCTTGGAATAGCTCCAGGTCTTCACCTCGACTCTGGGGGAAGAGGAGGCTCAACATGCGGTGATAGGGCAGAGTCTCGCCAAGGCGAAAAAGATCGCGTCGTGAGTCGCCTCCATGCACTCGCTCAAGGAGGAGAAGACCGGAGTCTGTCACCCTCACGACCTATCTCAACCTCGAATCTCGGGTGGAAAGATAGAGCAAATGGCGGATGTCGGCAGCCGAGGAGGATGAACAAGCGCATGAGGAAGAAGGAAGGGGAAGGTGATGGGGAAGGAGAGGAAAGTAAGAGAGAGAAATGAAAAAAATAAAATAAAATAAATAAATAAATTTAATTTAATAATTTAATAATTATATAATTAGACGTCTAATTACATAATTAAGTAAGTAATTAATAATTAAATAATTGATTGTATATATAATTATTGAAATAATTAAACAACTTAAGGAATAATTAAATAATAATTAGTAATTAAATAATATATATTTATATTTATGTAAATATAAATAAATATTATTTAATTTAATATATTAATAGATTATTAAAAAATTATATAAATATAAGGAATGATATATAATATAAACTAAGGTATTGTACATTTACACCAATATGGTCTCAAAACCCACGTTTTGCATATTAACTCTGATTTTAGTGAAATTAGCGTTATTTGGTAGATAACTAAATAAAACGAACTTTAAAACTGAGTTTTTCCCATTCGGAGTCCATATGGCCGAGTTATGATGTTCGAAAAATTTAGGTAACGACTTCATGGCTTCGGGATTTATTGGTTTTTTGACTTAAATTATAATTTTATATTTTTCTATTGATTTTTAGAAGTATTTTAGAAAATAAATTATATTGAACAGAGTTACAAATAATTAATTATAACATCGAGAAGTTTGTACATATAATACATATAGACAACATGGCCCAAACGCCAAAACTCACCCTTATATTTTAATATTTTTTGGTATTTTTTAATAAATAGTATGAAGTATAAAACGAAGTTTAAAAGTGAGTTATGAACTTGGAGTTTTCTATAAATAGTTATGAACTTCGGAAGTCGGCTTTTACGGCTTTTTCGGTTCATCGTGATATTTTATTTTTATACTAAATAATTTTTCTGATATTTTTAATAAAATAACTTATATTTTTGTGAACAGCTTTTGTAAAGAGAGTATTTTGATTTGAAATTATATGAATGATAAATTAATTAGGTAAAAATATTTGCAAGATGTAAAATGGGTTTATGTACAATTATGATCTGAGTTTTATAATATTTTTATAAGTTAGGATCCTTATCTCCTCCTACTTATTTATTTAGTCGACCAAGTCAATATTGATTTGGTCTTAGGGTTAGGATCAGTCTATATACATTTTATATACATCCTTCTTTTTCTTCTAATTTTCATTTTCTCTTTATTATTTTTTCGATAAAATAAATACCGAATATATAATATTAATAAATTTGGTTAAATGGTTAATTAGTGGGAATTAATGAGTATTTACATGCATTTTATCAAAGATTTTTAGCCAAAATGAAAGAATAAAGGCGATGGATCACGGATTCATCAACAACTCAGTAACAATTAGAAATACAAAAAAAACTATATGTATAAATTTAAAATTACCTAGAATGAAGGTAATCTTCAAAGTGAGCAATTCTATCAGAATAGATAATAAGATATACAGAATATCGGTAAAAATACAATCCTCACTATTGATAAATTATCTGCAAAAAAATCGTTATGAAAAAAGGTAATTCTTGAATCATTCTTACTCGAAGAAGATTAACGGAAGACAAATGAGTGAAGAGCAATCCGAGAGATATTGACAGGGTTGAGAAGAAGAAGAAATTAGATGATTGAGAAGGATGAAAGGGTTGATAGTGTTGAGAATGATGGGAGGGTTGAGAAGAGAGGGGGTGGGGGATTTCATAATCATCAGGGTGGTAATGGGTAGTTTTCCAATTTCCCATCCCAAATCGGCACATGTCGATTTGGGCTGGGCTCCCCAAATCGGCATCCCGAGTGCCGATTGATAGCTGATTTTTTTATTCTCCTAACATCCTACATATTTAATTAATTTCAATTATTTTAATAATTATTTTAAAAAGTTCTAGAATCTAAACATTTGATCCATTAGTTTAATAAGATAAGATAGATTAATGACGCTATGATTATAAGTAGTCAAATCAAGGAGAGAGTTCCAGCTACGGTAAAAACACCTAGAGGTCATACTCAAGGTATATTATCAAATAGCATCAAGTTATGGGTCTGATCGAAGGAAAAATATGATGTAATGATATTCCAATTTATATATAGGTGGAAATATCCGGCAGGTCATTTCTAATATAGTTGATATATATATATATATATATATATATATATCATTAGTTATGTGATGCTTGCATATGTTGAGATTGTCACCCAGGCGATGTAAATCCTACATCTATCTAGATTATTGAGGATGCTTGAACCTCATTTGTATGTTAATTCATGTGATAGTGTGAATTATTAATTTGTTAACTTAAATGTAAAATAAATACGACAAGGTGGGGCACGCTTGTGGTCTGGTTGAGCTGCCGGTGAGTCATCTTCGCTTGAGTGGCATCAAAGAGTGGGGCAGTGATAGGTATTCTGGAGAGTTGAGGTGGATGCACATGTGCACTACACCACACAATTCCGTAGTTGTGGCCACTTGTTTTGGGACGAGCGGTTCTCCCCGTAGACTCAACTGATGGAGTTGCGACTCCTCGGGCTATATACCCTCTGCCCCGGGTGTTAAAGTACTAACAACTAGATCAGATCAAGGGACATGTTTGCATACAAGTTTTGGTCTATACTTTGAATGATGCATTGCAACGATCCATTGCTAGTGTAGACATTTTCCTTTGACGAGTGAGCCCGCAATAGATTTATAAATGGATAAATGGTTGTTTGGTTAAGGTAACATAATATAAATTAAATATCTCATGGATCAAGTGATATGTTCTTATGTTAATAATTACTTTAATCTCTTGCATGAAATATGTGTGAGTTGTACCACAGTTATGGATGCATATTATGATATCCTACATAACATGTGATGTCCAAGTGTGTGAATAATATGGTTGTACTTGGTTGTTACGACCAATTCTTGATATAAAATATGAGAATCACATTGAGAATATGCAATAAGAACAAAATCATGTATCTTCCAAAGAATAAGCTCGAATGAAGTTATGAATATGTTACTCATCACTCTAAAAGTTGAAAATAGAACTTCATTCTCGAGCAATTAGCTGCATATTTTCATTTATTATGCATTACGCATTGATGCGTTTAGAAATAATGTTCTCATTTTAGTATTCATATGTGCATTAAATAAGAAGCCAAATTCACTTGTAAATAATCACCTATATATTATCATATTTCTCCTATTTATATTTATTTTATACGAATTCAAAATCCAATAAAATTAACTCTATAATGTATATATTACTAACACTAATAAAGAAAAAAATATCAAAAAAATACTAACTTGTAAAATCAACCAACAAAACCCCAGCCCTAGTTTGAGATTAAGAATCTTAAAATGAGCATATCTCTCTCATACAGTGTCTGATTTAGGTCTACTCACTTTCAAAGTAATATACATTCAAATACCTTCAAAACACGACCAAATTTCATAAAAATCGGAGTTCGTATGTGAAACTTGGGTTTTGGTCCCTATTGTATATTGTACATATTGAGTAAAATACCCTTTATTTTATCTTTTTATTTTCTTAATTATTAAAAAAAATAAAAATAGATTAAGTTGTAAATATTTCTTTTATATTTTTTCTATTTTATTTTGACTTTTATCTTATTTACAAATAACAAAAAACTGCAAAACATAAAAATACGATATTTTATACCTATAAGATATCACTCAAATATATACTTTGTACGTATGACTTATTTTGATTTTCGATACTTCACGAAAATTGTAGATCTCGTCGAGACGAACAATTTTTATGTGGACCACTTTTTTATTTTACTCTTTTGTTATTTCTTTTTTATTTTTAATTTTATTTAAGTTGTGATTTTTCCGGGAGCGACACGTGGTAGATCCTGGAGGCACCACGTGTCACCCCATTTTTTATTCTTTTCATTATTTATTTTATTTATTATTTATTTTATATTTTATAATTAATTAAATATTTATTTATTATTAATTTAATTTTTATTTTTCTCTTACATTTTACTTTCTTTTCTCTTCATTGTTTTTAGTAACCTACTTATTATATTTGTTATATTTATTATTTTCTCTCCATGTACTTGTTTCTCACTCCAAGTCTCCACCACTCCACTTTCTCAACCTCTTTTCTAACTTCCCTCCTCCTTTTTATTCTCCTCCCCTCCTTCATTCATCCCCATCCGCCTTCCGATAGGAGAATCTCTAGCCCGACCCTTCATCCAGGTGACAGCCCGACGAGGAAGGCTTCGAGCGAAGATGAGCTTCACGGCGAGATCCGAAGGTTCGCAGCCTTCGTCGCTTCTCCTTCTTAGAAGAGCTTTAGCTTCTCGGTGCCTTGTCGATCATCGATTGAGGCCAAGACCAGGAGCGACGACCTTTGCGCTCTAACAACCCTGACGAACCTCTCCAGGTAATATCGCTCTCCTTTTCCTTATCATTTTTCATCTAACATTTTTGTTGTTATTCTACATCATTATCACAAACTACCTCTTTATTCTCATCACACACCACCTCATAATTGTATCTTTTCATTTTTATTCTTGCATCATCATCATCATCATGCATCATCATCACCACTTCTTCATTCATATATTTTTTATTTTTGTTTACAAAAAATAAAAAAAAATAAAAAGAATTGCAGCTCCAGCCGCTACCGTAGCCATTTCTACAATCTTCGTCTCCAACAAGTTGACTGCCCTCCTCACACGTTGCCCCTGCCCCTCGCATCTGGCTGCCTTCCTCAGTCGCGATCTGCTCTAACCGTAGGTCCGCCGCTCGCCATCGTGAGAGTTGTTCCAGTTGCAGGTCCATATCCTGCCACATGCCACCCTCACGCTGTCCAGCCACAGTCGTGAACTACTTCCAGTACTTACGTGTGTGGCCACGCGTGCCCATGCACCCTCGCCACATTGCTCTACACCTCCACCACCGCGACCTGACCACCAGGTGCACCCTCACGCTGTCTAGCCACAGCCGTGCACCGCTTCCAGTACTCATGCACGTGGACGTGTGTGCCTATGCGCCCTCACTACATTGCGTCACGCCTATGCCGTTGCGACCCGTCCACTAGGTACACCCTTCGCTGCCAGCTGCAACGCTGCCGCCCACCAGCACCTTCCCCTTTGCGTGCAAGCGTCTGCACGCCCCTCCTCATCACTACGTGCTAGCATCGCGTCCACATGCCTTCCCTAGGCCTCTGTCACAACCGCGCTCCCGAGGCCCAGTAGTAGCCGTCCACTAGTACGGTCGCTTGCTGGTCTCCTGTGCGCTACCACCCCTGGGCTGCTAACCGTCGCACGCCTCGCTCCAAGCCCTTCCTCCAGTCGTGACTCTCCAGAAGAACCCCCCCCCTTCAACGAGTAGGCTCCAGCCGTCCCACCGTCCCCGCATCGTGCATTACCGACGTCCACACTGATGAATCTCATATTCATCACTCTAAAAGTCAATAATTAAGCTCAAATCCCCAAAATTCATTAGAATTTCTTCATTTATTCTGCATAATTAGCATTCATATATGTATTAATAATAATTGTATTTTATCACTTATTATTGCATAAAATGAGGAGCCAAAAATCCCAATCCAATTGGCATGTAAAATAGCTTAACTTAACTAATTTTTAACTAATTCATGCTAACTCCAAATGGTTTGAAACCACTCTCCTTTTATACATATTACTGACAAGAATAAATAAAAAATACAAAAAATCAATAACCTAAATAAGTGGACCAGAAATCCAGACCCTAATTACAGGATTCTCGGACTAAAACCTCGATATCTTCCTCATCCAGTGTCTGATTGGATCCTACTTACTTTTGAACTAATTTGCATTTAATTACCTTCAAAACAAGACTTAGTTCAAGTGAATCGGAGCTCATATGTGAAAGTTGGGTTTTGGGCCTCTTTTGTACATTTTGTATTTTAGCAGTTTTTGACCCAATATTTTATGTACATAATTAACTCATTGTATTTTATTTCTTTTTCATTTATTTTCCTTGATGAAAGTTTTATTAAAATGCATAAAAATCCAGATCTAAAATGAGCTTGAAATCAGAGAAACTAACTGAGTCCGAATCTTCACTAACTGTCTGTACAAAAGTTTATAGTTTTCGTATTTTATTTTATTTCTTATTTTTCTTACTTAATAGAAATCCAAAAAATAGACTAATATGTAAATATTTATCTTTGATTTTATCATATTTTTTCCCGGATTTTTATCTGATTTAAAAATAACAAAAAATTATTAAACCCAAAAATCAAGGCATTCTATGTACATTGGATACCAAAAAATATTACTTTGTATAAATGATTGATTTTGGTTTTGGTCTCTAAAGTTGCAGATCTCATTTTGGCGAACAACTTTTGTGAAGAAAATTTTTCGATCCGAGATTGTTTGTTATTTCTTTTTAAATTACCTTTATATTTTTTTGATTTTTCTGGGGTTGACATGTGGCAGCTTCTAGAGACGCCACATGTCACTCATTTTTGGCCTTATTTATATTTTATTTTTTAAAAAAATAAAATATTACTTAATTAAAAAATGAAAAAAATTAAATAAAAGGGGGCGACGTGGCGCGTCTTGGACCGTCCGATCTCGGCCGATCGGACGGCCCAGAGATCCTCTCCTTCCTCCGCCCCTTTCCTCTTTGGGTGGCGCCACCGCCCGTCCCCCTCCACGGATCTCGGCCCCCCTCATTTCCATCTATGGCCGAACCACCACCCAACCTTCCATCCCCTGTCAAAAACCTCTCCTGCCATCTTTGCTCGTGCGCCACCTTCCTCTTCCATCAGAATCATCGCCGATCTCCAAACCTCGTCAAATTCCAATCAATCGTTCCCCTGTCACCTCCGTTTTCTCCAATGACACCGCCTTCCGTCTTTACGCTGCCACCCTGATTTCCTTCCACTTCGGCCCTTCGTCAGCCCTATAAAGCTCTGCGGCTATCTCTATTGAGCGGTATCCGCCGACCACACAGCAAGAAGGAGCACTACCATCGGGCGTTGACAGCGTCGTGATTGCTCCTCCGAGCTGCAGTGAGATCCGAGGGTTCGCCCCCTCGTGGCAGCACGACCTTCCTCCGCCATATGTGCTCTAGCTCCAGTTATCATCGTAGAGCCACGACGCCTTCAAAGCTTTGCTCCTCCGCCACAGCGAGCCACCACCACTGCTTCTGCCTTTAACACCAACCTTAGAGCTTGTCGACATCGGTCGGGGAGGTCCTCCATGCCTTCACTTCATCGACAACCAGAAGCCTATCCGCAGTTAGCACCCAACAAGAAGACGAGACCGGTGGTGACAGCCTGGCCTTCATCTCCCGACGGCGAGATCCGAGGAACATCCTCATTGCAGCTTGGCCGTGCCTGCAACTCCTTGCTCCGGCACGTGACACCATAGAGCTAATGACCATCAACGTCGCGATTAAGCCTTTCCACTACTGCCACCGCCCCAGCTCCGTTCCACCTCCGCTAAACCACGTTCATCACCGCTTCACCACCGAAGGACCATCTTCCTTGACCCTATATCACCAAGCAAGTCCTCCAGGAGGTCACCGACCCTCCGTCGTCAAGTCTTCACACGATCAAACTCCCCCGCGTAGCCCTCCGCCTCAGCTCCCATCATTGTACCTATGTCATCTCCGTCGCCAACCACCGGACGGGAGTTCCGAGTCCCTCCCACGCACCGCACACGGACGGACGGAACTGCTACAGAGGACGCCCTCACGTGACACCCACGTGCAGTGGGTGAATTACGACGACGCCCTTGTAGATCCTTATATTTCTAGCTAGACGCCCACCATCCAGAGGGTACGTGCGATGCACGTGCCCTTCTGGGAATTTTGCATTTAACCTCCTCGGGGTTTAGGTAATTACAGTTTCACCCCTATTCTGCATTTTCTGTATTATTTAATTATTGTAATATTGTATTGAGAACCCAGTGTTCCCCCTTTATTTGGAACATCTACATCGCATCTTTTTATTATTGAAAATTTTGCATGATGTTCTACAATTAATTCTCTACAGTATGGCATATGCTTCAGATTTTGTGGTTTATGGTTAACTAATAATTAATATTCTCGTGGAAAATTGCATATTTTACCCATTTTGTGCCCCAAAATTCACAAGTAATTAACTATAGCTCTGAAAATTGTCAAAAATTCATGGATCATAGAATTAGTTGTATTTAATATTGTGCCCACAAAGAATTGCATTTTCATGCATGGTTTACCCTATAAAAATCATTTTACATATTTCAGTCTTTAATTTTTAATAGGTATTAAAACTTGTATTTTTGTGGTTTAGGATTTTTCTGAGATCAATCACCAAGTGATAGACTTGGATAATTTTATCCCTTAAAAATAAGTAGTTTTAATATTTATTATAATTAATTATTGAAATTCACTTTGTTTGCATTCATAAATTCTTTAAATATTCATTCTACATTTGGAAATTCCAAAAAAATTGTAGTGTGTTCATTTCATCATTATTCACATCTCAGCCAAGTTTCATAACTTTTGGACATCGTTTGATTGAAATTACATTTTAGTCTCTAAAATTGGCCTCATTTGCATTTTGCATTCCAAAATTGCATTAAAAAATACTATCTCGAAAATCGTGCACGAATTTTGATAGACATAATTTTAAGTTGTTCCGTTACCTCATTGAGTTTGGCCTTGGGATTTGCCCAAGTAAAATAAACATAAAACCACGCCAATTAAAAATTGATTAATTAATTGTGGTTCTTTCTTGATCAATTCTGAATTCCCACCTACAATGAAAAGACAAATTCAAATGATAATTCATGCAAATTAAAGTAGGGCATTTTTGGATTCGTCACGTGCCGCCCGCCGTTCGCCTTACACGCCTCCACCGCAACGGCGTCGCTATCGCATCCTCGCACGTGCCCTAATCTGGGTGAAAGTGTATTCTATTTTTGGAATACACGTTCTTCAAAGGTTTACTTTTTTTATTTTTTATTTTTTGTGTGAAAATTGCACTCTTTTTCCCGCATGTTTTCGTAATTTCAAAAGTGCCCCTGTGCATCAGTTCATTTAGTTTTATTTTTCTGTATTGCAAAGACATCCATGCATTCTTAGTTTAATTTGGATCGTATTTTAGCAGTTTTATTTAATTCAAAAATAGCATGTTACAGATCATCTAATTCTCTATCACATGTATATTTATTTGAATTTTTACGAGCATTGGATAATTTAATAAAATCAGAGTTCGAAATTTAGTATTATTTTGCCCATTTATGCTTTGAAATTCGCACACACTTATTTATTGCTCCAAAAATTATGCAAAAATTATAGATGATGCCGATAGTTGTGCTTTAATTACTCCAAATTTCATCAAAAATGGATGTGTCTTTTGCCTAAAATAAATTGATGAGTAGTTTCTGTAATTGATTTTTAATTAAATCCGTGAATACTCTTTTTATGAAATTTTAACTTTCCTGTATTGTTAATTAAATATATCTTTTTAAGATAATTTTGCTTCTAGATAATTTGATTTCTAGATTTATTAGTTACCCACAATCACTCTGTTTTCAGTAAAAAAATTCATAAAAAATCATAAATTGTCAGAAAATTCTAAAAAAACATTACTGTAGATTCATTTCATCATGTTTCACTTCCAGTAAAAAATTCATAATTGTTGCACTCTTTTTGTATAAAAAATTGCATAAAACCCCTTATAAAATTTGCATTTTTCATTATTGCATCTTAAATCCAAAAATTTCAAAAAAATACATTTTGCATTCATCATTGGATTAGGTTTTCAGGAAAAAATATAACTTTGTTCATTTGGATTGTTCACATTAAAATTAATTTGACTAAGTTGCTTATGTTCTTAATAACCTAACTCATTTGCATATTTGCATTTGCACTTATTTTGCATAAAAAAACCCGTTTGGAAAACCGTGAGCTAGTTCGTCTGATTTGATCTGATATTGTTCATTTCCTCCTTGAGTCAACCCTGGGGCTTTCCCAGGTTACAAATACATAAAACCACATAATAATTAATTCATTGATTCATCGATTTGTGTGGTTAAATTTTGATTGATCCTGATTGCCCAACTACAACAATTTCGACACACATTATTAATTAGGGCATCTCAAGCTATTTATCAAATGGAGCCGTTGCCAGAGAGGCAAAAAACTTAGGATCATTTTAGAAAAGTTAGATTTAGGTTTTCCATTCACTCGGGTAGTCTGACCCGTGAACCACTTTATAATTATTACATTTTTCTTTCTTTTTTTCAATTATTTCTCTGTTTATTTTTGTATATATTTTGATGTCTCTCTCTCTCTAACATAATTTTTAACTTTTTGTGCGGGGGCCCGGTGGACTTGGAGCAGCTTTCTTGAAATCGTCGCATCACAAAGAGCATCAAAAGTTAGCGATTCGTGGAAAGAGCCGGTTGTTGAGGCATCAAAAAGAAATTATTGGATAAGAGAGATTTTAATTTTTGAAAAAATTAACTTGTAATAATTGCATATTTACAGCAGATTCCTTTTGGAATCTCGCGTGTTTATCCATATCATGGACATTCGACCCTTCATGGTTGTGTGGTTTGCTTGACGTAGACTAGGACCCGCACTCGCAACTCTTAGAGAAAATTTGTATACTTGTGCTCGTATTCTATAGGACCACACATCCCATTTAATGAGATGCACTTAGACCGCAGAGCTATTAGTCAAAATTAAATTCTTCATCACTCGCTAATAGCACTGCTAGTCTAGGTAGACTTTTCTCGCTTGCATTCCATCTAGTATAAAAATTTCAATTCGGTTGTGCATCTTACATTGTAGAGAGCTGGAGGCACTGTAGGTCTTCTTACTCAAGCATTCATCATCATTTTCTCGATTGCATTGGCTTTTTCTGATTCCCTCTTGGGTTTTCTAACTTAGGATAAATGAATTGGGACTGGACGGTAGGTGTGATTGCTTGTGTGGATTAACTACAATGACAACTAATCTCTAAAATTAGGACTGCTAATTGAATTGGACCAAAAAGTTTTTACTAAAATTAACCTATGTTTGCGGGAGAGCAACCCCGTCATTGTCTGATTTACTTGCAAGTGAGAGAGAGACGACACTAGGATAGAACCAAAGCCAGGATTTTCATGTAGACTACTGGTTTAAAATGATTATCCACTTTTCAGTGAGGATCTACGGGTAGTCGGTAAATGGTCTAGATTTCTTAGCAGAGTGGGAGGTTTAGAGGGCACCTCATAAGGCTTTCTCCTCAAGAAACGGGTAGTCGTATTTATACGATCCGCACGTACTCCTATAATGGTTGAAAGTGGGTTTCATAAGAATCGTGATAGTCTGTAGGAAAGTACATGCACCTAACAGCTCCTTAATCTTTCAAGACTTGCATTTATCACCTACTAAAACTAATAGATAATTCGACCGAACCTTTACGACCTTCACGTGGTGGGTTGGTGAAATTGGGCTTTGCTCTTGCGTTTGTTTTGTATCTGTGTGTGTGCATTATCCAGTGTATTTGCATGTTTTCTGCCTCGATTCACTTACAATCATCCATTCCTCTTCGAGGTGTCGGGATATTGGTCATCATATCCAGGACACTCCTCTTCGACCATAATTCGATCATCTTCATCTTCTTATCCCTCCTCATACCCGCATCCAAACTGTGAAGTTAGAACTTCGTCTAACTTCTACACTTCTTTGCATTTCTCACCTACCCCACCTTCTTACACCCCTGACACACTTCCAACCTGGGCTAACACACCTTATAGTCGGTTGCTTGCTGGAATCAATGAACAATTCGAAGAGCAAGCCACTGCTGAGATAAATTATTGGCAGAATTATGTTCCCCCACAGTCCTCATTCTCATCTCAAGTCGAGACCAGACAACAATTCACATATACACATTCCGACACGACCTTAGGGCATAACATGGTTGATTGAACAAATCGAATGGATCGGCTTGCACCATATGATCATCCTGACTTGATTGAACCTAGTTCTCAAGCCCACATTGACCGGCCTTAATTCAGAGAGCCTACACATTCAAGGGCTTGGACTCATGAGCTAGACGTACCATCCCCCATTCATCAACTCCATTATTCGAGGCTATGACCAATATCTGCCATTCGGATGGTCCATACTCGACCCAGTATTACATGCCAGAGTCTATTCATGTTGAGTATGGGACTTCAAGATCTCAGCAGTATCCTCCGAGTAGACAAAATGCTTCGATGATTTGCTATGAGGACTCTTTAGAGGATAACATTTCTAGGGTTGTGAAGAGATATTAATTTATTGTGGATAAACTTAGAAATGTCATCGACCGAATCATTTCAGTTTATTCCAGCTCAGGTATGTAGGTGGAGAATGGAATAAGTGGATTCAATATTGAAAACTTAGAGGATTCAAGGAAATACATACACTTTTTATAACTGGAGTCCATTCTACCTCCCTCTTCTACTAATCACTCACCTTTTAATCTAGAGTCTGTATATCCTCCCGCTCCTCCTTCACCTATTCAAAACAACTAAGAATTGAAAATCCCAAATGACCAAAATATTGCAAAATCAGAAAAAACTCATAAAAATAGAAAATGGAAAAAACATAAAAAAATTGGGTCATGCCCTAAGGGAAGCACTCGATAAAGAATTGATTTTTAATCTTCGATTAATAAAGTCCATAGATCACTTCCCCGGCCTCAAACAATTTGTGAGAAGTAAATTGATGCCAAATAGGACAAGTAATAAGAGGACAAGGACTGAAAGACACATAGTGTCTATGGCCACCTCCTTGGTGATGGGGAGTGATGACACGAAAATCCGAGCGACTAAGGTAAAGGTACAAAAATGGTCGTTGCGACCTCGGTCACTCAGATGTGTCAATCAAGAAAAATGAACCACTCAATAAATATAAAATCGATCAAAACACGAAAGCGGTCCTACTATTGGATTAACCTGGTATAGCGACCAGGGTCGAACTCAAGGAGCACGGATTGGCCTCTCGGCCTACGAAGTAGTAAAAAGAAATAAAATAAAAGAAGGAACTATTTTTAGTGGTTTTTAATTTATTTTATATTTTTGTGGATTTTTAATGTATAAAGAAAATAAGAAAAACAAGTAAGCACACACTTCAACAAATTATTTAAAGCACTAAAAATCAACCAAAAATTTAAACAAAAATACTTTTATGTGTTTTATAATTTTTAATGTTTTTGGTGAATTTTTGAGAATTTTCTGATGTTTATTTTATTTTCTAAAAATCAAAAAGCGACTGAAACAAATGGTACTGTCCAGCCGAGCTAAATAGGCCTAGATAAAATATCTAAAAGCCCTAAAATAGCCGGGGGTAATTTTTCTGTAAAGAGAATAAAACAAGGAAAATTTAGGCACCAATTTTATTGTTTTTGGATTTTAATCTATTTACTAGAATTTTTATAAGTTTTTAAGTGTTTTCAATTTTTAGGGGTCTTAAGTAATGAAAAATAGCCAAAATTGGCTAGAAAATCAAACTAAGCAAGACAAACAATAGCTAATTTTTGTGGAATTTTTAAGTGAGTTTTAATATTTTTTTTTGATTTTTCAAGTTAGACAGTAGCAAAATTAAAGGTTTTTGAATTTTTAAAAATATCAAACGAAATAAAAAATGTCCTAAAAAATCCACGAAAATTTTACACCATGGCAGGAGCCATGTTTCCAATTTTCGTTGGATTTGGAGGTGTTTTGCTATTTTATTCAAAAATAAAAAGAAGCAACAGTGCACAGGGATCTATCTGCAAATATAATAAAGTTCTGGGTCCCTAGAACAACAACCCTGGAAAGTATAGGGATAGGAGTGCAAATTACCCTTCGGGCCACGCACGATACACGTGAATCAGGCCTGGAGGGACCTGATTGCAATTCCTATTAATAAAAATAAGAAATGTAACAGGGCAAAAAGGCAGGGGCCAATGTTGCAAATACACCAAAATATCACGTATCGATGCACGTGTCCACAACTGGCAGGGGTATAAATGCAAATATGATAAAAAGAAGGGTCCACAGTGCAATTTTCATAAAAACTAAACAACTACACTACGTATTTACAGGACTAAAGCTAAATGCAGAAAGCAAAGGGGACCTAAGAACAATTTACCCCTTTTATTATTGTCGACGGTCGGATGTATGACGCGTGGCAGATCCAACGATCGAGACAAATGGTGCCTTAACCCTGGTAACGCTCGGCCTGATCGAACGGGCGGTGGCCCTCCACGTGGAGATCGGACGGTCACGGTGCTCTGGAGGCCCAAGCCCTTGGTGTATCGACGGAGGAGGAGAGGGCACGTGGCAGATCCGACGGATGAGGCGTGCTGGTGCCTCTTCCTCCGAGCGGATGGTCAAGATCTGTCCTCGAAATGATCGGACGGCGATGCCACGCCTAGGATGAATGGCTCAGACGACAACTGGGGCACTGGGGACGATCGGACGGTGGACGAGGCTGCTGGAAGAACTGGCTGTCGGCGAGCTTCGCCGGCCCTCTGCGTGCACGATGGGCCTCGTCTGATGCTCCGGAGGTACGAGGAAGCTTCGTCGTGAAGCTCCGCACCTGATACACTGCTCCGATGGACGCGAGGAGCTCCAGAGAGCTCCGGCGACGTGGATGAACAGGAGCCCCTGTGCTCTGAAGACTCGACCTCCAGATGAAGTCGAATGGCCTGGATACCTGCACAGGAAAGAAGCTGGGTCGAGGGCAAACTGCCTCGACCCGTCAGAGCGGAAGAAGAGTGGCTGGTGCGTCGGTATGGTGGGTCTCTGGCGAGCGGCGGAGGTGAAGACCCAAGATCCTGCTCCGGGACGAGACAGGAGGAATGGCTGGGTGGAGAAGGTGGAGAGGGTTCAGGCGAAGGTGGTGGCGTAGTCGGATGGCTCAGTGGATGGACGGAGACGGAAGGTGGAGGCGGCGGAGCTATTCTATTGAAATTAGAAAAATCTAAACCTGAGCTACTCTACGGCCTAAAGAAGCTACCTGGTGGATGCTGTCGACTGGGCTGGAGCTCAAGAAGCTCCGGGGTCATTGCCTGCAAGGGGGCGTCGTCTCCCCGAGGTTGGGCGCGCTCGCGGCGGCGCACGGCGGAGTTACCCACCGGATCAGTGGCTCCTGGCTTCCCGGGCCTCTCTGCAACTCCCAAGACCACGACTGTCACTCAGGGACTCCGGAGGAGGTCACAGGCACCGAGGGGAAGATCCAAAGATGGAAGAATTAGGTCGTCGGAGATGACATTATATATGGTGCGGGATCCGAGAAGAAGGAAGTCGGGCGAGATGCACGGGGCTCGGATCCAGCAAACCCACCCCGGGCGAGGGTCCTGGATGATCGGAGGTTAATCGGAGCCCGGGGTTTGAGGTGCTGGCGGTCGGGTCAGGCGGGCAAAAAGTGGAGAAAACGGGTCGGGCAGGACAGACCCGGCTCTGGTGGTCCTGGGGGGAGAGTTGACCGGGGGTCAACAATCCCCCGTGGACCAATCAGAGCCCGCCAAGCACAAATTTCTTATTTATTTATTTTAGGGTAGAAAAAGGTCGAATTAATAAAAACTTAAAACATGAAAAATATTTATTTTATTTTTCTCTATTTTTTGTGATTTTTAATTAATTTTTGGAAATAAAAATAAGGTATATACAATATAGTACTATACATAGGTATATATACAATATATAGGGATTTGATTTTTGATTTTAATTATTATTTTTGTACAATTTTATTCCCCTTTTATATTTTATTTATTTACATTATAAAATAAGGAATAAAAAGATATTTTTATTTTATTTTAATTATTTATTTACATAGGTAAAATAAATATGTATGTACATTTATATACATGGTATATGTACAATGTATTTTTGTATTTTTAATTTTTCTATTTTTATTTTATTTTTGATTTGATTGTTCTTGTTTTATTATAGAATATAGATTATTTACAAAAATTAGAAAAGTTAATTTTATTTATTTACAAGACTAAATAAATATATAAGAGTGGTTTATATACATGGTGAAGGTGGTATTTTTGGTCTTTTCGATTTTTATCTTTTTCTTTTGTTTTTATACTTATAAATATATATAAAAATATTTACAAGCATAATTTTAAGCTTATTTTTGTTGAGGAAAATATTTTTATTTATTTACAAAGATATGTACACACATGAGCCCCTATCTCCCTCTACTTTGTCTTTTATGCGGCCAGGCCCATGCTGAGCCCTCCCTTGGGTTAGGTTGCTCAATATTTATTCTAAATATTTCCCTCTTTTTCTTTTTAATCTTTATTCTTTTATTTTTGCACAAAAACATGGTAATTATAGGTTTTTACACAATGCATGCTTTTGGTAATTATTCCTATTTACACATATCTACATGCATTTTCAAAGGTTTTTGTAGCTAAAATATAAGAATAAAGAGTGATGAATGAGTATTCATCACCCCCCTATACTTAACTTTGCTAGTCCCTTAGCAAACACTTATTTGAAAAAGAAGTGAAAAAGAAAGAAAAAGAAAAGGAAAAAGAAAAAGAGGATGTACATGGATCAAGGTTGATTATTAAACTTGCCTTCATTAAATTGGGGTACGGAGCTCGATCAGATCTTTGGATTATTAATGTGTCGGAACCTTATTTGGACTTAAGTCTAAAACTCAACAGCCTCTAAGTTCCACTATTCTATAACCAAGACTCCTCAATGCTCCAGATCAGAACAAGTCATCAATCACAAACCCTGAAGACCATGAATCTTTTCTCGTCCTGTGAATGTGAGGTCTAAGCTCTCCACCTCAGAAATGGCAACTTGACAACCCTCCCCAACAAGGTAACTCTATGACCTCAATCTGGCCACTCTTTCCTCGAGGAGCGGGGTATTCCCTTCTAAGTTCAAGTTCAACCGGCTCAAGAAGAGGGGGAAGAAGAGAATGGGTCAAGGCCAGTATAGCCAAGTACCCTTGGGAGCTTGACCAGTGTAGCCAAGTCTCCCTGCTGCAAGCTACAACAGGTGGATCATGAAACCAAGCTTTGCTTATTGCACTCTATATACATACTCCGGTGGGATTATCATTTTCTATCAGACCCACCACTTTTTTTGGAGTTATTTTCTTTTTGCACACATTTTTTTTCTTTTTTTCTTTTTTTTTTTCAAGTGCATCTGTACAACATATACATGTGCAGCATATATACAAGGAGTTTTTCCTCTTGAGCCAGTAGACTATCCCTCTTTTGAAGCTTTATTGCAACCCACAACTCCCGTCGTTAGACCTCATGGCAACCAGACCAAGTTGAGACGCACTTCCTTCACTAAAAGAAGAAGAGAGGTTCCGCCTAGAAGTACTACCCTCATATGCTACCCCAAGTCAAGGAAGACTGCCTCCTCACCACCTGATCCGTGGAGAGCTCGGTGCATAGTGCTGGTGTCCAAGTAAAGCCATAATCTATATGGGTCATGTGTTGTTGTTAAGTGCTCTACTTAGGCTCATTGAGATGACATGTGATCATAGCCTAGTGGACTCAAAGAATTAAGTCACCATGGACCTGAAAAGCCTTAAACCTAAGCCCTATAAGGTTCCTCTTAGAAATTAGGTGGATTAAGATCTTAATCAAGCTCCATTTCTCAATTTGATTCCCGGCTAGTTTAAATGTCAACTATCATCCAGAAAAACTATATACATATGTACAAAAGATGCTTATTTACACAAACTTTACAAACATGCAAAATTTTTGAAAAATATTTTGAAATCATGAATGGATGATGCATGAAGTGCAAGTTTTGCAAAAAGATATTTACACACATTTACACAAGATTTTTGCAAACTTTTGATTTTCAAAACATTTTGGAAAAATTTTGTACTATATACATAATTTTGATACAAAAATATTTACACAAGCTTTACACAAAAGATTTTTGAAATCATTTTTACAAAAATAATTTGTACACTAGCTATTTATGTGCAAATAAAAGAATGTTTATGTACATGAAAATTTTTAATTTTTGTGATTTTTAGCCATTTTATTTATTAACACACTCACACAAAGTACGAGTTATGGCTAAAGTATATATGAAATATATACACACCCCCCTATACTTAGCTCGAACGATGTCCTCAGAGTCAAGAGCGATGAAGAAGACATAACTCGTGCTAGGTATAGGGAAGTGAAAAGAAAGGCTATATACAAGGAAGAATGAAAAGTCAAGAGGGTCTCGGGACTTCCCCCTATACTTAGGATTAAATAATCCTAAGTATAGCAGGCTGTATACTAAGGGAAAACAGCGTGGAGAATGTACAGGGTCTACCCCCCCATACTTAGGGTAAAATATCCCTAAGTATAGGCAACAAAACAGGGGTAGCAATACACGAAGAAAATCACAAATATCTACAAGATGGAGGGTCATCACTCCCCCTATACTTAAGGTGAAGAACCTTAAGTATAGGCAACGACAGAAGTTATGGAACAGAACAAGGAGCAACCCGGTGTCTCCACCCCCCTATACTTAGGATGAGCAATATTCTAAGTATAGCAAAGATAATCCTAAGCGAGACCTGGGTGAAAACAAGAACGGAAGAAAGAAGGATCAAAATAAGACGAAACACGTATATACAAAAGAGTACAATGTTGAGGTACCTCTCAACAAGCGCTAGGTTTTACGCCCCTAGCTGGGCGCAAAGGCTAGGACAATGCAGTATCAAGGTTCAGGACGGCATCGGTAAGGCGAATGTCGTACTGTCGTCGCAGTCTCGGTGTGAGAACAACGACGAACTCAACAGTGTAAAGTAAGACACCCATGTATACAATTAGGCGGGTGTCTGCTACCGGCCAGTGATATGGAAAGAAGTGATCGGGATCCGGTAGCACAAAAGAAATCATCGGCTCTGGTTCAGACTGGAGTGAGAGTATAGAGCCGAAGAAATCAAACGTGGAGAAGGATGGATCAGTCATGGAATCCTCCACGTCGATCAGTGTCTCAAACAGGTGTGGACAATGAGGATCAGGAGACTCTTGAAAAGGGCTGATATCCGATGCATGAAATAGAATCAGATAAGGGAAATCATCGAATATCTCCATGATAGGCTCATCCTCGCGAGGGTCGTTGAGGTGAGAAGAATCAGAATCAGAAGGATCTAAAAACTCGGTTTCGTGTTCCGCCAGATCGGAAACACTCTCAGCAGGTGAAACCGAGTACTCCTCGAGTGCGGCCTTCTCCCGCAGATAACCCTCGGGGAGAGATGCAAGATCAGAAGTGACTAGGAGAAGATCAGGATCTAGATGGGCATCTGCACTGCTATCAAGTATCCTCTCGGTGCACCAGGCTGCATCATCTTCAGAAGTGCAAGTCTCGGCAATCTGGAAACAGGAGAAGGTACTAGTCAACACCGCGGAAGCTGGCAAAGTGTCTGCGGCTGATCCTCGCTCTGCGGCTATGCTGGCTGTCAGCTGGTCCTCAGGAAGTGTATCTATCTCGTCAGAGTAGAGGACAAAGGGCTCGAAGACGGGACTCTCTATGTCTGTACTCTCAAAGTGGTGTCCCTCATCGAGCTGTGGCTGCTGGGCTGAGTTCTGGTGACTGTCTGCATCCAAGAAGTGTCTTTGCAGGAAGGAAACTGACTCCTCCGGGACTGGAAACTGAAGTAGCTGAGTCAATGGCTGCAAAAGTTGGGGCTCCTCCGGCTCCTGGAGTATCAGAAGATCTGATATCCAAGTCTCGTTGACTGGAAACTCTGGGGCTACCTCGAACTCTAGATGGAAAACCAACGGGAACTCAAGTAGACTCTGGGTCCGAACCTCTGCTATGGAAGTCATCTCCTCTGCCCGTGGTGCTGTCAGCTCCAAGTCCTTGGGCTAGTGTGTAGAAACTGTCTCATCATGTAGAGTGACACACCGCACTGGTACTGCATCGTCCGCATGTGTTGTCCCGACCAAGGCATCTCGTGTAGAAGAACTCTGTGAAAGTAGCCTCGAGATGGTATCCAGTAGGTGAATGTCGGAACTGCGGTGTGAACCGCCACATGTGGTAATCACCAGTGCTATCTGCTCTGCGGTCATCTCCCGCATGGAGATCTCTATCAAATCTGTCAGTGGAAGTCCGTGCTCAGGGAATCTCCTCAAGAGGTCAAGAAACCTAGGCCATGCCTCGTGCAATGGCTCCTGGGGGTCAACTGAAAAGTCCACGATCAAAGATCGCATAAACTCTGCTCTACGTGGGGGAAAGTATCTCTGCAAGAACTCTCGGCGTAGCTCTCCCCACGTCTCGAATGTCCTTCCCAATCGCCGGTGCCATCTCATGGCTCTGTCGTGAAGCGTGAATGGGAAGGTCCTGCTCATCAGCTCCTCCGCAGTGACGTCTGAATATCTCTGTGCTCTACAAAACTCCTCGAAAGCGGACAGGTGAAGGTACGGCTCCTCGTGCGCCTCTCCTGAAAACGTCGGCAGTCGCTGAATGTAATCCAAATCCAATACGAATGGACCTAGTGTAGAAGCTGACTGAGCTCCATGTGCTATCTGCTCCTCCATCCTTCTGGAATAGGATATGTCTGCTGATCTCCGCTGCTCTCTCTGGTCCCCAACGGAGTGCGCTCTCAACTCAACAACAACACCGTCCGGGTCTCGCATCTGCTCTAGCTGGTATCCTCGGACGTCTAGCACAGCATGCCCAGAGTGATGAGATGAAAGGGAGGGAGGGAGCGGGAGGTTGGTCGGAGATCCGACCTCCCTAGAAGGTGGGCTGGAGTGATGGTCAGAAGACGGAGAAGAAGCCGTAAGAGTCGGCTCGTAGTGAGGGGAATCCATCATCCAGGGATAAAGAAGAAGAAGAAATGAAGGGAGGTGAGGGAGGGAGATGAGAAAGGATCGAAGGGATCTGGCAATCAAACAAGATGAACAAGCAAACCCCCAATTTACCTACACACACAAAGTTGAAGACCGAAGGGATCGGTCAATTATCTTGTCAATTTTATTTTAGGTGATCATCCAGTCTATCAGAGCGATTACGTGAGGTCAATAGGTATCCAGATCTTTATCAACCGACTGTCCCGTACTGAAAGCCGGTAATCAGTCAAGAAAAGATCGGAGGCTCTATCCTAATGTGCGGATCACTCTCTCGCTCATCCAAACCAGACAAGGAGGGGGTTACTCTCCCCAAGACAGATTTTCAATGAAGTGTCTTTTAGGTCAAGTATGATTAGCAGTCCCGATTTTATTGTTTTTGTTTTTAGATATTTTTCAATAAAAAGAAATGCCTAACGAATTTTTCGGTTCTCCTGATTATTAAGTCAAAAATAGGGGGGAGAAGACGAAAAAGCCGATGCGCGATGAAATCAATGATGCATGCTGAGTAAGAAATGCGTACCTTGTCTCCAGCACTCTGCATGCAAGTGATCCGCGCAGAATTTAAAGACTGAAAAGTAAACTACCCTAAATGATGCAGCGGGAAAAACCGAGTCCTAGACGAGCAATTTCTACACGCAGAACCGTCTAATCGGTCACCGACCTCCAAGCCAAAGGGTCCGGTCTTGGCTCACCCCTCCTCTGTCCGACAAATCGGGGGTAGGAGAAAGTGCTTTACAGGGTGAGCTGCGGCACGTAGGCTACGAAGGAGATGAGTCGATCATTTTTATTAATGGTTTATTAGTGAGTCCAATTAGCGCACTATAGGAACAGGCAAGCAATTAGGTGTGGGGACCCTACTAATTACGGCACAAGCAAGAGAAATTCCTAAGTCTAGGGGCTCGATGAAAACCGCGGAAACACCGGAAAAGGCAGTAAAAATAAAAAGAAAACAAAACCGCGTAAAAAGCCGCGAAAAACCTAAGGGTCCCCCGAGCACACCGGTGCTCGGCGAAACAGACCCGCTAAGTGTTCAAGCAATGTCCAAGTCCAGTCTGAGAGTTCCTGTATTATTACAATAATAATAATAAAAATAAAACCTAATCTAACCTCACCCACTCAACTCTCTCTCTCTCTCTCGCTCTCTCCTGCGGCTTCGTAGAGAAGGAAGCCGCCTCCAAGTTCCTCGGTTGCACCGGCTCCTCGAAAGTCGCCTCCGCGGTCCTCGGGCCCTCGCAAGAGACAAAGACAAGTGGTCAGACCAAAGTAATCAAATAATAATAAAGAAAATAAATGAAACTGAAAATGAGGGTATATATGCAAAAAATATAAAATAAAATAAACACTCAAAATAAAACAAAAATAAAAGAAAAAGAAAAAGAAAATAAAACAAAATAAAACAAAAATAAAATATAAACAAAAGCCGCAAAAAAGCCGCGAGCTCTGAAAGAGCCGCGAAAAGCCGCGAAAACAAAAACGAAAATAAAATAAAAACTACTAAGCCGTGCTCCCCGGCAACGGTGCCATTCTGAAGACACGAAAATCCGATCGACTAAGGTAAAGGTACAAAAATGGTCGTTGCGACCTCGGTCACTCAGATGTGTCAATCAAGAAAAATGAACCACTCAATAAATATAAAATCGATCAAAACACGAAAGCGGTCCTACTATTGGATTAACCTGGTATAGCGACCAGGGTCGAACTCAAGGAGCACGGATTGGCCTCTCGGCCTACGAAGTAGTAAAAAGAAATAAAATAAAAGAAGGAACTATTTTTAGTGGTTTTTAATTTATTTTATATTTTTGTGGATTTTTAATGTATAAAGAAAATAAGAAAAACAAGTAAGCACACACTTCAACAAATTATTTAAAGCACTAAAAATCAACCAAAAATTTAAACAAAAATATTTTTATGTGTTTTATAATTTTTAATGTTTTTGGTGAATTTTTAAGAATTTTCTGATGTTTATTTTATTTTCTAAAAATCAGAAAGCGATTGAAACAAATGGTACTGTCCAGCCGAGCTAAATAGGCCTAGATAAAATATCTAAAAGCCCTAAAATAGCCGGGAGGTAATTTTCCTGTAAAGAGAATAAAACAAGGAAAATTTAGGCACCAATTTTATTATTTTTGGATTTTTAATCTATTTACTAGAATTTTTATAAGCTTTAAAGTATTTTTCAATTTTTAGGGTTATAAGTAAAGAAAAATAGCCAAAATTGGCTAGAAAATCAAACTAAGCAAGACAAACAGTAGCTAATTTTTGTGGAATTTTTAAGTGAGTTTTAATATTTTTTTTTGATTTTTCAAGTTAGACAGTAGCAAAATTAAAGGTTTTTGAATTTTTAAAAATATCAAACGAAATAAAAAATATCCTCAAAAATCCACGAAAATTTTACACCATGGCAGGAGCCATGTGTCCAATTTTCGTTGGATTTGGAGGTGTTTTGCTATTTTATTCAAAAATAAAAAGAAGCAACAGTGCACAGGGACCTATCTGCAAATAATAAAGTTCTGGGTCCCTAGAACAACAACCCTGGAAAGTATAGGGATAGGAGTGCAAATTACCCTCCGAGCCACGCACGATACACGTGACTCAGGCCTGGAGGGACCTGATTGCAATTCCTATTAATAAAAATAAGAAACGTAACAGGGCAAAAAGGCAGGGCCAATGTTGCAAATACACCAAAATATCACGTGTCGATGCACGTGTCCACAACTGGCAGGGGTATAAATGCAAATATGATAAAAAGAAGGGTCCACAGTGCAATTTTCATAAAAACTAAACAACTACACTACGTATTTACAGGACTAAAGCTAAATGCAGAAAGCAAAGGGGACCTAAGAACAATTTACCCCTTTTATTATTGTCGACGGCCGGATGTATGACGCGTGGCAGATCCAACGATCGAGACAAATGGCGCCTTAACCCTGGTAACGCTCGTCCTGATCGAACGGGCGGTGGCCCTCCACGTGGAGATCGGACGGTCACAGTGCTCTGGAGGCCAAGCCCTTGGTGTATCGACGGAGGAGGAGAGGGCACGTGGCAGATCCGACGGACGAGGCGTGCTGGTGCCTCTTCCTCCGAGCGGATGGTCAAGATCTGTCCTCGAAATGATCGGACGGTGATGCCACGCCTAGGATGAATGGCTCAGATGACAATTGGGGCGCTGGGGACGATCGGACGGTGGACGAGGCTACTGGAAGAACTGGCTGCCGGCGAGCTTCGCCGGCCCTCTACATGCACGATGGGCCTCGTCTGATGCTCCGGAGGTGCGAGGAAGCTTCGTCGTGAAGCTCCGCACCTGATACGCTGCTCCGATGGACGCGAGGAGCTCCAGAGAGCTCCGGCGACGTGGATGAACAGGAGCCCCTGTGCTCTGAAGACTCGACCTCCAGATGAAGTCGAATGGCCTGGATACCTGCACAGGAAAGAAGCTGGGTCGAGGGCAAACTGCCTCGACCCGTCAGAGCGGAAGAAGAGTGGCTGGTGCGTCGGTATGGTGGGTCTCCGGCGAGCGGCGGAGGTGAAGACCCAAGATCCTGCTCCGGGACGAGACAGGAGGAATGGCTGGGTGGAGAAGGTGGAGAGGGTTCAGGCGAAGGTGGTGGCGTAGTCGGATGGCTCAGTGGATGGACGGAGACGGAAGGTGGAGGCGGCGGAGCTATTCTACTAAAATCAGAAAAATCTAAAACTGAGCTACTCTACGGCCTAAAGAAGCTACCTGGTGGATGCTGTCGACTGGGCTGGAGCTCAAGAAGCTCCGGGGTCATTGCCTGCAAGGGGGCATCGTCTCCCCGAGGCTGGGCGCGCTCGCGGCGGCGCACGGCGGAGTTACCCACCGGATCAGTGGCTCCCGGCTTCCCGGGCCTCTCTGCAACTCCCAAGACCACGATGTCACTCAGGGACTCCGGAGGAGGTCACAGGCACCGAGGGGAAGATCCAAAGATGGAAGAATTAGGTCGCCGGAGATGACATTATATATGGTGCGGGATCCGAGAAGAAGGAAGTCGGGCGAGATGCACGGGGCTCGGATCCAGCAAACCCACCCCGGGCGAGGGTCCTGGATGATCGGAGGTTAATCGGAGCCCGGGGTTTGAGGTGCTGGCGGTCGGGTCAGGCGGGCAAAAAGTGGAGAAAACGGGTCGGGCAGGACAGACCCGGCTCTAGTGGTCCTGGGGGGAGAGTTGACCGGGGTCAACAATCCCCCGTGGACCAATCAGAGCCCGCCAAGCACAAATTTCTTATTTATTTATTTTAGGGTAGAAAAAGGTCGAATTAATAAAAACTTAAAACATGAAAAATATTTATTTTATTTTTCTCTATTTTTTGTGATTTTTAATTAATTTTTGGAAATAAAAATAAGGTATATATAATATAGTACTATACATAGGTATATATACAATATATAGGGTTTTGATTTTTGATTTGTAATTATTATTTTTGTACAATTTTATTCCCCTTTTATATTTTATTTATTTACATTATAAAATAAGGAATAAAAAGATATTTTTATTTTATTTTAATTATTTATTTACATAGGTAAAATAAATATGTATGTACATTTATATACATGGTATATGTACAATGTATTTTTGTATTTTTAATTTTGCTATTTTTATTTTGTTTTTGATTTGATTGTTCTTGTTTTATTATAGAATATAGATTATTTACAAAAATTAGAAAAGTTAATTTTATTTATTTACAAGACTAAATAAATATATAAGAGTGGTTTATATACATGGTGAAGGTGGTATTTTTGGTCTTTTTGATTTTTATCTTTTTCTTTTGTTTTTATACTTATAAATATATATAAAAATATTTACAAGCATAATTTTAAGCTTATTTTTGTTGAGGAAAATATTTTTATTTATTTACAAAGATATGTACACACATGAGCCCCTATCTCCCTCTACTTTGGCTTTTATGCGGTCAGGCCCATGCTGAGCCCTCCCTTGGGTTAGGTTGCTCAATATTTATTCTAAATATTTCCCTCTTTTTCTTTTTAATCTTTATTCTTTTATTTTTGCACAAAAACATGCTAATTATAGGTTTTTACACAATGCATGCTTTTGGTAATTATTCCTATTTACACATATCTACATGCATTTGCAAAGGTTTTTGTAGCTAAAATATAAGAATAAAGAGTGATGAATGAGTATTCATCGGGGAGAAAGACCAAGAGCCACATAGTGAAGCGATTGCCTAGGGTTAATGTGAAATCAAAGACACTACCTTCACCCGTGCTAGAATAGATGATGACTCATCGATAAGCATCCTCCAGACGTCTGTGCTTGACAAGCTCAAACTCAGGCCAATCAGAAAGTTGAAAGAGATCGTTCAGTTGGCTGATCGGTCTATAAAACGACCAAGAGGAACCTTTTCAGTCATCATTACTTTCAAAGGTGCTCTACTTCAGGTAGACTTCACGGTCATTGACATTGAGCACTGAGGAGAGTTTACACAGTCTCCTATTATTCTCGGGAAGTCGTTCTTAGCCTCGGCTAAGGCAACTATAGATTGTGAGACTGGGGAGATCGATTTTACAACATTGGGAGCACTCCGACCACATCCATTCTTTGACACACTTTACTATAAGGTAACCAACAAAGCTGCTGACAGTTGTGACCATCGAGAGGTAGATGAGTCCCACCTCTCTGTTACGCCTGAGATACTGGCTATCGAGTCGACCATTAGATCAGAGACTCCCCACACATCATTGCCTCCCACTGCTCGCATCACTCCTAATTCCAAGACTATTGAGATCACTAGCACCTCACCAAGACGTGTGTTGTCCCTTCAGGAATATTATAATCTATATGGTGACTCATCTGATGAGGAACCCATGGTAAACTCTGCACCACATCCCGAACCTTCAAAGCAGACAACTAGGATTGAATTGACCCCACCCAAAACCACGGTTGCTCCTTCCTCTAATCGGTTATCTAGTGAGAAGAAGTCGAGAATTGATTCTTCAAGGTGCTCCTGCGAACCCCTCAAGGCACATCACTCTCCTCTCCCTCTCAATGATCCAGGTTCTAGAAAACCGACTAAGAAAGTTTCCTTCAGCATGCCAGAGAAGGGATTTTTGGAGGAGTCCTCATCGGGTCCGGATGAGGTGGTTTATATGGGTGAGCTTAGTTCGGTTGTTCTTATGACATATTTGAGCAAGCAGTAGTGTGTCGACCCTCGTTGGACGATCCCTTCACCTCACTATTATTCATCTGAGGATGATTCCGACAGTAATACATATGTGTATTACCCACCCCCTCACTCCCGCAAGAAGATTCATCACAAACCTTCTTGATACTTGTATATTCTCATTCCTCCTTGTATATATTTTCTTTCCCTCCCTCCCCAGTGATTCGAATCACTCGCCTTGGCCCCATATCATTTCATTTTATGTCTATACTTAGTATGACCAGATCCTAAGTATAAGGGGGAGAGTGACTTGAGTCCCTTCATCATTCTCTGTACATTCACCAGATCTCATTGGTTCTCACACTCACTCCTGTCCTATACTTAGGCTGACCAGAGACTAAGTATAGGGGGGACTGATGCCCATTATGTATATATACTCATCCATTTCCTCTCTTAACCTCGCCCACCCCATTTTTAATCTTCTTCTACACTTAGGCTGCCAGAGCCTAAGTATAGTGGGCGGAGCGACTTCTATACTTTTGTTATTTTAGCTCTCTTATGCTTAGCATGACTATGTCTTTTTTTCACTTCTCATGAGCTGAGGACATAACACACGTTAAGTATAGGGGGCGTGTATATATTACATATATACTTTACCCATAGCTCACACTTTCGTGTATTTTTGTATATATTATGCAATAATTACAAGGTGGGTAAAAATTGATTTTTTTTGTAAAATACATGTATACTAGTATGTATATTTTGTAACATGTATAATACTTGTGTAAAAAGTTGTAAAATTCTTGTAAATAATACTTTTGTAAATTTGTTGTAAAATAAGAGGTATACCAAAAATAGGCTTCTTATTTACTCTTGCATATCATCCTTGCATTCAAAAAAATGTATCTTGCACTTCATTGATCTACATTGCATGTCATATGCATGTCATCTGCATATTTAGCATATACTAAGTGAAAAGTTAGTGAGTTCTGAACCAAGTTATGAATAGATGTTGAAGATGGATTTGATTTAACGTTAATCTACCTAATTTCAGAGGAACCTTATAGGAATTGGAGTTAAGATTTTTCAGGTCGAGTGACTTAATTCTTCGAGTCCGCAAGTCTATGTTCACATGTCATCTTGACTGGTCTAAGTAGAATGTTCTGTATACACACAAAGTTTTTTTAGACAATGACCTAACTTGGACAAGCACCATGCACGTAGCTCTTCATTGATGAGATTGTGAGGAGGTAGAATCCTTTGGCTTGGAGTAGCACATGGGTGGAAACACCCGCCCTCCTTTAGGGAGGGTAGTGCATCTCAACCTAGTCTAGTGGCATTGACGTCTAACAATGGGATGATGTGGGTTGCAATAATGGCTCAAAAGAGGGATAATCTACTAGCTCAAGAAGAAAAACTCATTATGTACATGTTGCACCTTGTATATATGTCAAAAAAAAGAAAAAAATGCAGAATCTCAAAAAGTGGACAAGCTTGATTGAAAAGTAAAATGCCTACCGGAGTGTATATACAAGTATAGAAAAATAAGAAGAGCTTCAAAGTTTTTGTAAGCTTGCAGCTGGATGACTTGGCTACACTGGTCAAGCATCCTAGGATAGGTAGCTACACTGGCTACCATCCATCCTTCTCTCCACCCCCTCTTCTTGAGCTGGTCGCACTTGAACTTAGAAGTGAATACCCCACTCCTCAAGGAAAGAGTTGCTAGACCAGCGAATTAGAGTTACCTTGTTAGAGGAGGCTAGTTCTTTGCCATTTCGGATGCGGAGAGTTATATTTCACTTACACAATACAAGTAAGATCCATAGTCATCAGAATTTGTGTATGAGGATTTGTTCTGACCCGACTGTTGAGGCGATTTGAATAGAAGACTTGTGGAACTTAAAGGTTGTTAGGTCTTAAATTCAATTCCTAATAAGATTCTGCCACACTATTAATCCAAAGGTCGAGTCAAGCTCCATTTCCACCTTTTGTTCACGAATTTGGTTTGGAACCCAAAATTATTTCACTTTTACATTTCATTTTAGTTGCTCAGGGATGAGCAAGGTTTAAGTATAGGGGGTTGATGAATATGTGATTCATCACTCTAAAAGTTGAAAATAGAGCTTCGTTCCTGAGCAATTAGCTGTATATTTTCATTTATTATGCATTATTCAAATTCATGCATTTAGAAACAATGTTCGTATTGTATCATTCATATGTGCATTAAATAAGAAGCCAAATTCACTTGTACACAATCACATGTATATTATCATATTTCTCCTATTTGTATTTATTCTATACTAACTCCAATTCAATAATTAATTGTATAGTGTATATATTACTTACACTAATAAAGGAAAATATCAAAAAATACTAACTTGTAAAATCGAGCAATAAAACCCGAGCCATAGTTTGAGATTAGGAATCTTAAAATGAGCATATATCTCTCTCATGGAGTGTTTGTTTTAGGTCTACTTACTTTTAAAGTAATATATATTTAAAGACCTTCAAAACAGGACTAATTTCATAAAAATCAGAGTTCGTATTTGAAACTTGGGTTTTGGGCCCCTATTGTATATTGTACATGTTGACTAAAATACCCTTCATTTTATCTTTTTTATTTCTTAATTATTAAAAATAAAAAAAGATTAAGTTGTAAATATTTCTTTCATATTTTCTATATTTTATTTTGACTTTTATTTATTTAAAAATGACAAAAAATGCAAAACATAAAAATACAGTATTTTATACCTATAAGATACCACCCAAAAATATACTTTGTACATATGAATTATTTTGATTTTTGGTACTTCACGAAAGTTGTAGATCTCGTCAAGATGAGTAACTTTTATGTTGACCACTTTTTGATTTGACTGTTTTTTATTTCTTTTTTATTTTTATTTACATTTAAGTTGTGATTTTTCTAGGAGCAACACGTGGCTGCTCTTGGAGCCACCACGTGTCACCTCATTTTTTTATTTTCATTATTTTATTTATTTATTTTATAAATAATTAATTATTTTAATTTCTTTTTAATTTAATTTTTATTTTTTTTCTCTTACATTTTACTTTCTTTTCTCTTCATTATTTTTAGTAACCAGATTATTCTATTTATTTTTTTATTTTTATTTTTCTCTCCCTTTACTTGTTCCCCACTCCAAGTCTCCACCACTTCTCCACTTTCTCCACCTCTTTTCTAACTTTCCCCTCCTCCTTTTTATTCCTTTCTCCATTCATCCCCATCTGCCAAAGGGACAATAGGAACTCCAGCCCCAGGGAAGCGCCGGTGACAACGAGCCCTCCCCTGTCGAAGCGATGACGAGCACCTCTCGTGCAGCGTGATCCAAGGAGGATCTCGACCTCCTTGTTACAGTAGCCAAGCTTGCTGCTAAGCTTCAAGGTTGACCTTCGCCTGACCTTTCGAGGAGACAATTGGAGCTACGCTTCCGTCGCTCCATCCCCAGCGAACCCTCCCTTCCTCTTCCTATGTTATGCGTCTATTCCTCTGTTTCGTTCTTCTTCCCTTCTTTTCTCTGCTACCTACCCACACATCATCCATTTACTTCCACAGCCATCATGCCTTCGATCACCTCTTTCCCTCCATTGACTTCACCCTGGTCGTAACTCCACCATAGCGCCTCCAGCCACTGCCTCAGTCGTAACATCGTCGTTCGCCCTTCACAGCAGGAGCTTCAACGCCTTTGCTGCTTTGACCCTCGCCTTGTACGATCCTCACCATCAGCCCACCTCGTCCAGCCACTAGAGGCATCCCAACGGTTACAGCCTCCTGCCAGATCCACCTCGGCCCTCTACTACTGCAACTCCACGGGCATGGCTACATCTCTTCACCATCCTTGAGTGCCTTCTCCACCTCTAGTAGAGCTAGTTGCCGCATCTCCTTTGAGCTCTATCACCTCGAAGCTGCTCACCTCCTTCTGCTCCGTCGTGTGTCGACGAGTGAGGAACCCCTGGGTGAGCTCCTCCGCCTCAACCTCCATGGAGCATCGTTGCATGTTAAAACTCATACTGCCCACGAGTACCCTGCTCACACTCCGTCGAAACTGCTTCGAAACGAGCGACGCTGCCCCAACTCCAGTCCACCGCCACCGACTTTCCAGCTCATGCCCACCCGCTCGCAGTAGCTATCGCAGACCACCTCCCTCCTCAGTGGCTGCTGTGGCCGAGCTCTAGCCCTCTCCTTCATCCTTCGACAACACTGCCATCGACACTCAAGGACCCCGCTTACGTGCTCAGCGCATGAGCACAGGAGACCATTTGCACGGAGGCCCCGTCCATCTTCAACAATCACACAAAAGCCCTCCATCTCCAGCAGAGCGTGTTCGTGGCACGTGCTCTTGGGTAAAATTTACAGTCACTCCTCCAATCTTTCAGGAATTTACGCAACAATCCTCCATGTGGGGAAACTTACACATGTGTCCCTCCTTTTTTCAGAAAATCCCAAGAAGACCCCAGCCATCAGGAAGTCGCGTGCACGACACGCCTCAGCCTGGTCAAATTGCATAAATACTTGTGCAGGTATAAGTAATTTCATCTAAGTCCTGATAACATGTTTTTTTATCGATTTTAATTATGTAATTGCATTTAGGCCCTTGTGTTTGGACTTTAATTTGAAGTCTCAGTAGCATCATTTCATTATTCTGAAAATTGCACATTGTAGAATGATTAACTATTTATCTAATTGGATGTTTATTTATAATTTTGTGAGCATTGGTTTATGTATTATAATTGATTTGGTGAAATATTGCATATTTTACCCAATGTTTATTCTGCAATTGTTATTAAATTAATCAGTGCTCTAAAAATTGCGAAAATATCATAGTAGATAGAGTTGAGTTTATTCTACATTTCAAATTTCATATCATTTACACATACATCGAGGTCAAAATAAATCAAATGGTGATTCAAATAATTTATTTTTAATAGATCGTAGATAAAGTATTTTTAAGATCTAATAATTTTACTGGATTCCTCTAAATAGACTATCTAAGATAATTTTATTTCTGCAAAATAAATTGGTTTTATATTTACGAAAAATCATCCTGCATTAATGTTTTATTCATAATTAATTCATATTGAGTCGGAAAATTCTAAAAAATTGGAGTAGCTTAATTTCATCATTATTCAACTTCTGGCTAAGTTTGAGAATTTTTGGACTTGATTGATTAAACTTTGCATTTTAGTACCTAAACTTTGCCAAATTTGCAATTGCATTTTTAATTGCATTTTAAAATTCCAAAAAAATATTTCCCTGAAAACCTAATCTCCATATCAACTTTAAATAAACCTAAGGAAACAGTGGCCTCCTTGAGTTTGATCTTGGGCTTGCCCAAGTAAAACAATTAACCACTTGCTTGTAATTGAAAAATTAATTAAGTGGTTTTTGATCGATCTGATTTTGTCCAACTGCAGAGAACGATAATTTAAACATTAATTTCACGAGATTAAAAGGACAATTTTAGGGTCTATCAGAAGTTAATCATGATAAACATGAAGACTACTTGTCAATTACTTTACTAGTTTTCTCTCTACTTACATACTTTTGGATGGCACCACTTGCCTTACTAAGAATCAACGAATCATAATAAGATGTCCACTCTTTCTACTATGTTGAGATACTTTCAAATTATTGCATATAGCATGTTGTTCCACATTTATGATTGTTAATCAACTATGTGCATCCTTTGCTCTCCATATATATATATATATATCTGTGATTTATGTCATTCTCAGTTACTGGATCACTTTGACTCATCTATTGCATCCCTTGATTTCTCAATAAGGTTGCATGTTCATAGTTTAAGCAAAATTAAGACGTGATATACAGAAGTGAGTACACCAGTAAATAAAATACAAGGTTTTGTAGTTTTTAACTTCTTTCATTTATTTCAAGGTTAAAAATTTAGACGGGATTGGCCGGTCGGACATGTTGGATCGAGAACCAGCCCTAACCTGATCGTTTATATTGGTTTCATGTAATTAATTTTAAAAAAGAAGAAAATAAAATTTTAGGTCAAAATGGTAGTCAGAGCAGGTTGACCCGGGTGGTCGGACTAGGTTGACCTGGATTGACATAGTTTTGATAGTTTGGTAAATTTTCAAAAACAAAGGTTTAAGTAATTAAATAGTATGGTTTTATTATTTGTACCATTTTAAGTTCTTTGATATCAATATGCCCCCCTTTTTTGGAATATCAGTTGTTCCCCTACCTTTTTAGAGTATTTTGTATAGATTCAACTATACATAAATGATTAAAATATTGTATTTATATATAATGCTAAGAAAATGTGCTTAACTTTTGTATAGTTTTATTTAAAATAGATAATCATGTTATTTTATTGAAAGATTTGATATTTTAATTATTATTTCATTGATATAAATATATATACTTACGTATATGTATCTGAGTTTATCAGTTCAAAAAATCAGTTTGATTGTTCCGACCAATAAATTAAGCCCAATTAGATTTTTTCTGAGTCGATAGGAATGATAATGTTGTCGGTCCAACCGGTTTGGACCGACGGTCCGACCTGGTTGAACCAAATCAAAGATTTATTGGTTCAACGTCTGGTCTGATTTTTAAAGCCTTGGTTTATTTACAAATTGTAGATCCGATGTACAAAATGTAGCATTGGTTTAAATGATTGTGGAATTGTACATGTAAAGAAAAAATGTAGACATTGATAATAATGTTCTTTCTTCTTTATGTTCTGAATGGTGATTGTATGTACTTATTATGATTATTGTTGAGTATCCAGATCTGAGAAGTTAATAAAGGCAGTAAAAATGATCGGATGTCATGTCTCCCTCGTTAGAATAGGTCGCGGGGGAGTGTGGCATCACAAGATGTTCTTCTCAATATCTCCATGGAGAAATGTTGTCTTGACATCTTGTTGCTCCAAATGTTGGCTCTCAGCTACAACAATACTCAGTACTACTCTTATGGTTGAGACCATTATTTCAGGTGCAAATATCTCTATGAAATATACTTTAGCTTTCTGCTAAAAGCCCTTTGACACTAGTCGAGCCTTGTATTTAAGGGTACCATCAGCTTCCTCCTTTGACCTATACTCTTTCCCTTCGGTAGTGGAATAAATCCCATGTGTTGTTGCTTTTAAGGGAGTCCATCTCCTCATCCATGACTAACTCCCACCACTTCATTGTCTGAAATTGTAGTGCTTCTTTCAGAGCATTCATGCTCACCATTATCAGTCAATAGTAAATAATTCAAGGAAGATGGATACCTTACATTGGATTTTCAGATTTTGGGCGATTTCCATAACACCAAAGATTACAGATTATTGTGGGGGATGGCTTGCATATTCTCGTCATTTAGTTGTGATGTGCATTGTTAAGGAGTTTCATCAACTTCATACAATCCAATTCTTTAGTTTCTTCTTTGTCAGCCCATCCTTGTACAAGGAAGACTCATTAAATGTAACATCAATGCTTATGATTGTCTTCTGTTCTCCAAATCACACAGTCTATATTAGTAGGTATCTATACCGTAGCCAACTAAAATGCACTTTTTTGCTTTGAGGTCAAGCTTTCCTCCGTCTTCATGTTCAATGTGAACATAAATTGTGCCTCCAAAGACACGTAAATGAGAAAGTGTTACCAACTTTGTTGTCCATGATTCTTTTGTAAGTTCCCCATTTAATGTAGTAGATGGATCTTAATTTATTAGGTATGCACATGTATTCACTGCTTCAATACAATATCGCTTGGGTAGCATGTATCCTAATGCTTCTCGTATGCTCTAGAGGGGTCAAGTTCATGAGTTCAGAAACACCATTCTGGTCTTTCTGGGGATTGTTTTCAAGCTCTTGATCTCATTCTTGACATTGTAGGTTTCAAACTCTTCACTACATTATTCTCCCCCATTGTTTGACTTGAGACATTTCAACTTTAAACATGTCTCATTCTCAGCTAAAGCTTTCTACACATTGAATGTTTCGAACACATTATGTTTGATAAGATAAACACATAATATTCTAGTTGCATCATCAATGAAAATTGTGAAATAATGAAATTCGCCAAGGGATGACACCATAAATGGCCCCAATACATCTTTATGACCACCTCCAACCTTTCAGTTTTTGTATCCTTGTATTTTTTATGAAACTGACTTTCTTCTATTTCCCCAAGATACAATCCTCACAGAAGAAGTCTACATCAATAGTTTGCAACACTGTCAACTTTATCTTCTTTTGCATGATCTTCATTCCCTTTTCACTCATGTGATCAAGTCATTTGTTACAAATGCTAGCATCACAATGAGAGGATGTAACATTTATCCTATCATACGAGCATGATGCAATGTATAGGGTTTCTTCTTTCTTACCTCGATCTAAGATCAGTGATCCCTACACATCTTCCATGAATCTGAATCAAATGATGTCACTACATCACTTTACAATAGTTGTCCGACATATGATATTCCTTATTAGGGTGGGTACGTGTCTAATATTACTCAATCTTAAGGCACCACCACTGGGTTGGGAAATGTCAATGCCTCCATTTCCTATTATGCTACAACATTCATCATCTCTTAGGTACACCTTTCCAAAACCAACTTTCACATAATTTTGTAGAATGTCCTTTTGTGGGGTGGTATGAAATGACCCGAGTCCATAATATATGACTAACTTCGAGCATCTACAACACATATTAAAGCATCGCTATCTTCATCATCGATAAGACTTACAATATTCTTACCTTTATCATTTTCTCCTTTCCAATTTCTCGGGACCTTGCATTCTGTCTTGCAATGCCCTTTTGATTGCAACTCCAATAGACCACAGATTTTGGATATCTGGGTGTGGTTCATCCTCTTGATGACTTTCCCACAGAATGCTTTTGATTCTCGTATATCTTCCTGAATCTTCCTTTTATATTCAAGGTAAAACCTATCAAGCGCTATTCTCCAAACGTCTTCTGTCGTGCCTCTTCTCCAGGAAGAAGATCAATAATATCCTTCAATTTCAACTTAGCAAAATATGAGGACTTGTTAACTGCTACAATTAATGCATTTCATCTATCATGTAGTATAAGGAATTTTATCTCATCATCAAACACAATCTTCGTAGTCTCCAACTAGTTGACGATTCCGTCCAGATCATTCAATCGTGAAGCCACGATGGAGTTCTCACTCATCTTTAGGTTGAAAAGCTTCTTCATGAAATACACCTTATTTGATGTAGATGGCTTCTCGCATATCTTTTAAAAGGCTTTGAAAAGATTCATCATCATCTCATTTGCAATACGAAGCCATCGATGAAGTAAGGTTGAGCCTTATCGCTCATAGAGCCTTTCTTACCGGGATTTCCACTTCTCATCCTTCATGGCTTTGAGCTTCTTCCCTTCGGTCGGAAGGTCAAGATCTTTCTGGTAAAGAACATATTCGATCTATATCTTCTAGAACACAAAGTTTGATCCGTTGAACTTCTCAATCTTGGTATTCGGTTCTTCCACTATCTATGTAGAGGTTGATCAATGAACCACGACTCTGATACCCGTTGTTGGAAACGGACCCGATCAAGCATCACACCTATAGAATCCAGATCAAAGAAGAAAGCACACACAATCCCACAAGACAAGTATTTATAGTGGTTTGACATTGTACCTACTTTACTTGCTTACACCAAACTCTCTCTATTATCGCCTGAATAATTTTGGGATATAATATGTGGTACCCTTGGGTCCCTTTTATACTGCAAAAATAAAAATTCTATTCAGCAATCTCCACCATCAACTCTTAGCCAAATAGGATGCAGGAGGATGATCAAGAACCTCAACAATCCAACCAACAACACTCAACCAATCGGGATGCAAGAGGGAGATCAAATATTTCAGCAATCTAACCCATCAACTCTCAGCCAATCAAAACATATGAGGGGGATCAATCGCGTCAGTAATTCTCTCCACTAATACTTAGCCAACCAGCCTTCAGATAATAATTCACAACAAAAGTAAATATTGAAACAACATTTTACATATTTATGGTTAATAAAATTTCACAATTCTTTAATATTAATGGAGTTTGAAATTCACAATATTCTTTACTTAAAATATCATCTTCGGAATTTAAAACTATTTCAAGTTGAAATATAAATGCAAAACTCGACTAGTGAAAATCACCATGATACTTAAACGTGTAAGAATTTGGAGGGTTTCAAAAGAGTAAGCGGATAATTTAGTACAGTTAACAATATGCCAATAGTAATATTAACATTATAGAAACGTAAAAGAGGATGGAGAAAGAGACGTTTGTTAGTATCAGCTTTAATGTAACTTGCAATTACATTGCAATAAGGTTGAACCAAGGAAGAATAATCTAACAACAACACGAAGAAAGATAAGACAATGAATGAAGACCAAGTTTTGAGTCCCTTGTTATTGAATCCACGATTCACATATGTTATTCGGAACATCAATATAAATCTCTCAATAAACACTTGTAAACATGTGTTAAATCACTATTATTATAAATATACTCCAGGAAATGAGAACCGCCTAAAATGAGCAAAGAAGAAAACCCAAAAAGAAAGGAGAGACAATAATATTGTACGCATGCATATGCGTAGATATTGATTAGAAGAAGACAGAGTATATGAGATTATAAGAACTATTTATACAAAGGTCTAGGCCTTAGTCGACTCAATACCAAGTAGGAAAGATAAGTAAACTCTCAATGAGAGCACGAAACTATATATGACAACTATTACACCTGTATATAATACATGTACACATACGAACCGCTTGATTTACTTATAGTGAACTCCTTTACCATTTTTTCTCTTTGTTGTGAGCATAAAGATAAGAGATTTTTAGACGAATAACCATGTATGATTTCATTATTACACGTATACCCCTCCATAATCGTGAATTACATGGAGAGTTGAGGTGGATGCACATGTGCATTACACCACGCAGATCTGTAGTTGTGGTCACTTGTTTTGAGGTGAGTGGGTCTCCCGCGGCAGACTCAGTTGATAGAGTTGCGACTCCCCGTGCTATATAACCTTTGTCTCGAGTGTTAAAGTATTAACTTCCAGACTAGCTCAAGGGTCGTGTTTGCATACAGGTTTTGGTCTATACTTTGAATGATGCATTGCAGCTAGGGTTGAGCATTGGGTCGGGCCAGCCCGACCCGACCCGCAACACGGCCCGATAGACCCGACCCGAACCCAAACCCGTTTAATGTCGGGTCGGGCTTGGGCCCAAAAAAACCGCCCATTATTAAACATGTCGGGCTCGGGCTGCGTAGAACCCGGCCCGAGGTCCGACCCGGTAGCCCGGCCTGACCCCCGAACGGGCCCAACCTGAACCGACCCCCAACCCCCCCTCCCCCCAAGCCCCAACCCGCCCGACACCCTCGCACCCGAGTTCCCGAACAGTGCGAACACCCCCACCCCACGCCCCCAACTCACCAAAACCCTATCTCCTCTTCTTCCCACTTCCCAGCCGCCGCTCCCCCCACCCAGCAACTCTCCACTCCAACCTCGTCGCCCCCAGGCCCCAGCCACTCTCCAGCAGGAGCCGGACTCCGGAGGCGGACGCCTCGCCCCGGCCTCGCTGGTTCGCCCAGTGCACCGCCCCTTCCCACTTCCCACATGCCACAGCCTAGGCTTTCCCCCTTCCCAGCCCTCCCGCCGTGCCCCGATACTGCCTCGCACCTGACGCCACCCCTTTACGGCTTTCCCCCTTCCCAGCCCTGCCCCCTTCCCACCACGGCACCGCCCCTTCCCACCTCCCACAGCCCAGCCCTGCCCCTTCCAGCCGTGCCCCGACGCCGCCCCGCCCCGCCCCTGGTGCCACCCCTTCCTACTTCCCAATATCTTTGGGCCGGCCTGACCTGAACCTGACCCGTTTAACATCGGGTTGGGTTCAGGTTCGGGCTGGCCCATCCAAAAATTAACGGGCCTAGGCCCGGCCCGAAACCTGATAATATTAACGGGCTCGGGTTTGGGCTAAGGTCCAGCCCGGCCTGCCCGGCCCGATGATCATCCCTAATTGCAGCGCTCCATTCCTGGTCTAGACGTTTTCCTTTGACGAGTGAGCCCGTGATAGATTGTTAAATGGACAAAAGGGTTGTTTGGTTAAGGTAACATAATATAAATGAAATGTCTCATGGATCAAGTGATATGGTCTTATGTTAATAATCATTTTAATCTCTTGCATGAAATATGTGTGAGTTGGACCATGGTTATGGATGCATATTATGATATCCTACATAACATGTGATGTCCAAGTGTGTAAAGAATATGATTGTACTTGGTTGTTATGGTCAACTCTTGATATAAAATATGAGAATCGCGTTGAGAATATGTAGTAAGAACAAAATAATGCATCTTCTAAAGAATAAGCTCGAATGAAATTAATCGTGATAAACATGAAGACTACTTGCCAATTACTTCATTAGTTGTACTCTCTACTTACACACTTTTGGGTGGTACCACTTGCCTTACTAAAGAATCAACGAATCATATTAAGATGTCCCCTCTTTCTACCATGTTGAGATACTTTCAAATTCCTGCATATAGCATGGTGTTCCACATCTATGATTGTTAATCAACTACATGCATCATTTGCTCTCCATATTCACACACACACACACACATTGTTATATGTAATTTATGCCACTCTCTCTTATCGGATCACTTTGTCACATCTATTGCATCCCTTGATTTCCCAATTAGGTTGCATGTTCACGGGTTAAGGAAAATTAAGATGGGATAACATAACTGATTACATTACTAAACAAAGTACAAGATTTTGAAGTTTCCATCTTTTTTTATTTATTTCAGGGTTTAAAAAATCAGATCGGACTGACCAGTCGGACCTGTTGGACTGACAACCATTCCCGACCCGACCGTTTCGATTAGTTTCATGTAATTAAATTTTAAAAAGAAGAAAAATAAAAAAAATTGGGTCCAACCAGTGGTCAGACCAGGTTGACCCAGGTGGTTGGAGTGGGTTGACCCAGATTGACATAGTTTTGATAGTTTGGTAAATTTTCAAAAATAAAAGTTTAAATAATTAAATAATAGGGTTTTAACGCTTGTACCCTTCCTAGATTCTATGATATCGATTATGCCCCTTTTTTGGAATCTCGATTGTTCCCCTACCATTTTTAGAGTAGTTTTTTAGATTCAACTATACATAAATGACTACAACATTGTATTCATATATAATGTTAAGAAAATGTGGCTAACTTTGGCATAGTTCTATTTGAAATAGATAATCATGTTATTTTTATTAAAAGAATAGACATTTTAAATGATTATTTCATCGTTATAAACATATATACTTACGTATATGTATTCGATTTTATTAGTTAAAAAAACTAATTTGACTTATCAGACCAATAAGTTAAGCCTGGTCTGATTTCTTTTCGATTTGATAGGAATGATGATGATGTAATGTTGACATAATCGCATGTCCAATGGTTTGGACCGACGGCCCGACTTGGTTGAACCAAACCAAAGAATGGCCGGTTTAGCGTCCGATCCGGTTTTTAAAGCCTTGGTTAATTTATAAATTGTAGATATGATGTACAAAATGTAGCATTGATTTAATGATTGTGGAAACTTTACTTGCAAAGAAAAAATTGTATATATTTATAATAATGTTCTTTCTTCTTTATCTTCTGAATGGTGATTGTATGTACTTGTTATGATTATTGTTGAGTATTCATATCCGAGAAGTTAATAAAGGTAGTAAAAAATGATCGGGCGTCATGTCTCCCTCGTCAGAATAGGGCGCAGGGGAGTGTGGCGTTACAAGATATCCTTCTCAAGATCTCCATGGAGAAAGGTCGTCTTGACATCCTGTTGCTCCAAATATAGGCTCTCACTGCTATAATACTCAATACTACTCTTATGGATGAGACCATTATGTCAGGTGAAAAGATCTCTATGAAATCGACTTCAGCTTTCTGTTGAAAGCCCTTTACCATTAGTCGAGCCATGTATTCAAGGGTACCATCAACTTCCTCCTTTGCCCTATACTCTTTTCCTTCGATAGTGGGATAAATAACACGTGTTGTTGCTTGTGAGAGAGTCCATCTCCTCATTCATGACTAACTCCCATTACTTCATTGTCTGACCTTATAGTACTTCTTCAGAGCATTCATGCTCACCATTATTGGTCAATAGTAAATAATTCGAGGAAGGTGAATACCTTACATTGGGTTTATTAATTTTGGAAGATTTTCGTAACATTGAAGTTTGCATATTATTATATGGGATGGATTGCACACTCTCGTCATTCGATTGTGTTGTGCTTTATTCAGGAGTTTCATCAAACTCCATACAATCTAATTCTTCAGTTTTTTTCTTTTGTCAGCCCATCCTTGTACAAGGAAGACTCATTAAATGTAACATCAATGCATATGATTGTCTTCTTGTTCTTCAAATCCCACAGTTTGAAATTATAGTTATCTGTATCATAACCAACTAAGATGCACTATTTCCCTTTGGGGTCAAGCTTTCCTCTGTCTTCCTGCTCAATGTGAACATAAGTTGTGCCTCCAATGACACGTAAATGAGAAAGTATTTCCTCCTTTGTTGTCCATGATTCTTGTATAAGTTCCCCATTTAACATAGTAGATGGATCTCAATTTATTAGGTATGATGATGAATTCACCGCATCAACACAATGTCGCGTGAGTAGACATGCATGTATCCTAATGTTTCTCGTAATGCTCTAGAAGAGTCATGTTCATGTGTTCAAAAACACCATTATGTCCGATCTATTAGGGGATTGTTTTCAATGTCTTGATCTCGTTCTTGACATTGTAGGATTCAAACTCCTCACTGCAGTATTCTCTCTCATTATCTGACTTGAGACATTTTAACTTTAAACGTGTCTCATTCTCAGCTAAATCTTTCTACACATTGAATGTCTCGAACACATCGGATTTACGTTTGTTAAGATAAATACATAATATTCTAGTTGCATCATCAATGAAAATCGTGAAATAGTGAGATCCGCACAGGGATGACACCATAGATGGCCCCAACACGTCTTTATGAACCAGCTCCAATCTTTCAGTCTTTCGTATCCTTGCAATTTTTATGAAACTGAATTTCTTCTGCTTTCCTAAGATACAATCTTTACATAAGAAGTCTACATCAATAGTTTGAAATGCTATTAACTTTCCCTTCTTCTGTATGATCTTCATTCCCTTTTTACTCATGTGACTAAGTCATTTGTGCCAAGTGCTAGCATCACAATGAGAGGATGTAACATTTATCATGTTATATGAGCCTGATGCAATATATAGGGTTTCTTCTTTCTTATCTCAAGCTAGGATCAATGATCCTTGTACATCTTCCACAAGTCTGAATCGAATAATATCACCACATCACTTTCCAATAGTTGTCTGGCGTATATGATATTTCCTTATTAGAGTGGGTACGTGTCTAACATTATTCAATGGTAAGACACCCCCATTGGATTGGGAGATGTCAATGCCTCCCTTTCCTATTATGCTACAACATTCATCATCTATTAGGTGCCCCTTCCAAAACAACCTTTCACATAATTTAGCAGTATGTCCTTTTGTGGGATGGTGTGAAATGAAGCACCCAAGTCTATAATACATGACTCACTTCGAGCATATGCAACACATATTAAAGCATCGCTATCCTCATTATCGGTAAGACTTGCAGTATTATTGCCTTTATCATTTCCTCCTTTCTTCTTTCTTGGGACCTTGCATTATGTCTTGCAGTGCCCTTTTGATTGCAATTCTAACAAACCACCTATTTTGGATCTCTAGGTTCGGATCATCCTCTTGGCGATTTCTCGCAGAATGCTTTTAATTCTCGTATATCTTCCTGGTCTTCTTTTTATATTCATGGTAAAACGTGATGAGTGTTACACTCCAAACATCTTTTGTCATGCCTCTTCTCCAAAAAGAAGACCATCAATATCCTTCAACTTCAACTTCGCAAAACCATAGGAATTGTTAACTGCTATAATTAATGCATTCCAACTATCATGGAAACTATAAAAAGAAGTATAAGGAATTTTACTTCATCAACAAACACGATCTTCATAGTCTCCGACTAGTTGATGATTATGTTTAGATCATTCTATCGTGAAGTCACGATATAGTTCTTACTCATCTTTAGATTGAAAAGCTTTTTCATCAAATACACCTTATTTGATGCAGATGACTTCTCGTATGTCTTTTAAAAAGCTTTGGAAAGATTCATCATCGTCGTCTCCTTTGCGATATTCGAAGTCATTGATGATGTAAGGTTGAGCCTTATCGTTCATAGAGCCTTTCTTACCGAGACTTCCACTTCTTATCCTTCATGGATTCAAGCTTCTCCCTTTGATCGAAAGGTAGAGATCCTTATGGTATAGAACATCTTCGATCTATATCTTCTAGATCACAAAGTTCAATCCGTTGAACTTCTCGATCTTGGTATTCGGTTCTTCCACTATCTATGTAGAGGATGATCTAGGAACCATGGCTTTGATACTAGTTGTTGGGAATGGATCCGATCAAGAACCACACCTAGAGAACCATGACCAAAGAAGAAAGCACACACATCGCACAAGACAAGGATTTATAGTGGTTTGACAATGTGCCTACTTTACTTGCTTATACCAAACTCTCTCTATTATCGCTTGAATAATTTTGGATTTCACATATTTATGGTTAATAAAATTTTACAATTCTCTAATATTAATAGACTTTAGAATTCACAATATTCTTTACTTAAAATATCATCTTCATAATTTAAAATATCATCTTTATAATTATTTTAGATTGATTGCCATCCAAGAGGCAAGATGCATGTGCTCCATATGTCAGATGCCATATTCATGAGCAGCGATTCGATTGGACTCTATCATACAACGGCTTTTCTATCAACCCTCTTCCGACAGCCTTACTCGACCAATTCGAGTTTGGCCCTCTTCGATAGAGCAGGACAATCCTTCAATTTGCTGATAGATCTGTCAAGAGGCCAAAGGGATTGTTGAAGGACGTGGTCATCATAATTCAGGGCCTGAAATTCCAAGTGGACTTTGTTGTATTGGACATGGAGATCCCTGAGTCGGTGATAGATGCCCCCATCATACTAGGATGACCACTCTTGGAAACAACCAAGGCGATGTTCGATCATGATAGTGAGAAGGTATACTTTCGCATCAAAGGCGAGAGTGTACAAATAGAGACGATCGAGGACACCATAGCAAGAGATTCAGCCTACTCAGAGCAGTCTAGTGATGCAGAGCAAATAACAGATGCAGAGTGAGACGTCCACCAGGTGTGCGACTTTGTGATCACTGATGATGAAGCTGTATGGTCAGACCCAACAACACAAGCCCTTGTCACACCTATAGATGCAAGGAGTTACATATTATGGCAGACAAGAGTTCGATAGCACAATCTTGGTAGAGGACACATTTGAGGCTAACGATCACAGGCAGGATAGCGAGGCGAAGTTCATTTCTTGTTCTTCTGATTCAGATCCCTCGGATTCAGACATTGATTGGGATGAGTTTGATGATTATTTACCCAGTCTGATTCCCACAAAGCCGATAACTACGGTGGAGATTGAGGCGACACATATTACAGATACACCAGTAGGGCCGTCTTCGCCAGATGATCACATACATCGAGAGTTCTCTCATGCAGATTTGGGCGCCTTCACTCGTACCTTTCAGAAGCCAGATTTGACAGCTCACAGTTGCCCAGAGTTAAAGACCTTGCTACAATCGATGAAGTACAAACTCCTTGCGGGTGAGCCAGAGATGTACCCAGTCATTATCTCAACAGATTTGACTGGAGAGAAAGAATCTCGTTTGACGGAGGTTCTTGAAAGAAACCACAAGATGATTGGATGGAGCGCAGCTGATCTCCAGGGGATAAGTCCGGTCCTGTGCTCCCATCATATTTATCTCGAAGAGCACGCTAAGCCCTCGCGTGAGTTCTAGTGATGGCCAAACCTGAACCTTAAAGATGTGGTTATGAAGGAGATATCAAAATGGTGGAGCGCTGATTTTATCTACCCATCTCTGACTCCAATGGGTTAGTCCATTACATGTGGTGCCCAAGAAGACATGCATCACTACAGTTGTGAGTGCGTCTGGAGAGGAGATAGCTACCCGGGTACCCACTTCTTGGAGGGTCTGTGTGGACTACAAACGATTGAATTAGGCCACCAAGAAGGATCATTTCCCGCTGCCATTTATTGATCAGATTATCGAGAGGCTATCTAGGAAGAGTCACTGTTGCTTTCTTGATGGGAACTATGGTTACAACCATGTGTCCATAGTGCCCTAAGACAAGGAGAAAATGGCATTCACCTATCCGTTTGGGACATATGCTTTCAGACAGTTGCTCTTTGGTTTATTTAACACCCTGGCGACATTCCAAAGGTTGATGTTGTCCATCTTCTCGAACATGGTGGGTGACTGTTTAGAGATCCTCATGTATGATTTCTCAATCTGTGGTGACGGGTTTGACGCTTGTCTTGACTGCCTAAACTACGTACTTCAGCGTTGGTATCGAGGTCCATCTTATTTTATCCTGGGAGAAGAGCCACTTCATGGTAACTCAGGGGACAGTGCTTGGCCATATCATCTCCAACACGGGTATGGAGGTTGATCCAGCCAAGGTGGATATCATTAGGAAACTCAATCCACCGTCCAACCTGCGACAGTTGCGGTCTTTTATGGGGCATGTCGGTTTCTATCGCGATTTTAGGATTTCAGTCGTATTGCCTGATCGCTTACTGGTCTGCTAACGAAAGACACCGAGTTCATTGCAGATGATAAGTATCTAGCATCATTCGAGACTCTCAAGGGATTAGTTGTTGAGGCTCATGTACTTCAGCCGCCTGATTGGTCTCCCTCATTCAAGATCATGACGGATGCTTCTGATTTTGCTATAGAGGTTGTGCTAGGACAGAGTGGGGATGGATTTCCCTATGCCATTCACTATGCTAGCTGTACTTTGGATGCTACCCAACGGAACTATATTGTCATAGAGAAGAAGATGCTAGCTGTAGTCTTTGCTTTAGATAAGTTCAGATCTTATATTCTTGGATCCAGAGTGATGATTTTTACAGATCACACTGCCATCTGGTACCTTATAGCAAAGAAGGATGCAAAAGCCAGATTGAACAGATGGATCCTTCTACTCCAGGAGTTTGACATTGAGATTAAGGATAAGCTTCGAGTCAAGAATGTGGTGGCGGATCACCTCTCCCAATTAGAGAACCTTGAGGAATCAGAGTAGATGGCACCTATTATGGAAACCTTCCCAGATGAGGCGATCCTTGCTATTGCCTCGCTTCTATGGTACGTTGACATTGTTAGCTATCTTATCGCCACAAAAGTTCCACAAGGTTGGCACAGGTATCGACTTGAGGCTTTCCTAGCGAAGGCCAAGTCGTACCATTGGGAGGATCCCATCCTTTATCATGAAGGAGGGGACAACGTCTGGCGTCGGTGCATTCCTCAGGAGGAGCACCACAGCATCCTCACATACTGCCACAAGCTTGAGGCAAGTGGACATCATTATGGGAGGAGGAGGACATAGAAAGTGCTCTAATCTGGTCTATGGTGGCCTACCCTCTTCAAGGATTCTGATGAATTCGTGAAGAGGTGTACTGACTGTCAGAGGATGGGCACATGTGGACAGCGTGATATGATGCCGATGCAACCCATACACTTCTGTGAGGTTTTTGATGCAGGAGGCATCGATTTCATGGGTCCATTCCCTAAGAGTCAGGGATTCGAATACATTATGTTGGCTGTGGATTTTGCGAGTTGTTGGGTTGAGGCCATCCCTGCCCGAATTGCAGATGCTATGACTGTTTACTGATTTTTGAGGAAAGATATCATTTCACAGTTCGAGATTCCTGGAGTGTTGATATCAGACGGGGGGACTCACTTTATCAGCGACAAGGTAAGGGCCCATGCTAACGAGTTCAACATAGACCATCGAGTTGCCACTCCATATTACCTTTAGACCAATGGTCTTGCTGAAATATTGAACAAGGAGATCAAGACGATATTGCAGAAGATCGTCCGCCCAGATCAAATGGATTGTTCACAGCTTATAGACTCGGTCTTGTGGGCATATCAGACATCCTTCAAGACACCTTTGGGTACATCTCCCTTTCGTCTCGTTTATGGCAAGCCATGCCATTTACTTGTGGAGGTCATGCATAAGTCACTATGGGCAGTCACTGAGTTATTATTGGATCCAAAGAGTATAGGAGATCAGAGGAAAGCAGAGTTGGCAGCCTTGGAGGAGTTTAGAGATACAACCTTTTCGAGTAGCCTATAGTATAAGGAGAGAGTGAAGATATGACATGATTCGCATATCGACCATAAGAAGTTTGAGACAAACCAGCGAGTATGGCTATTTGATGCCAGGTTGAGATTGTTTCCAGGGAAGTTGCAGAGCAAATGGAAGGGACCATACTTGGTCCGAAAGGTGTACGACAACAGAAGCATTGATATACCCAAGTTGTCATCTGAATCCACCTTTCGAGTTAATGGTCAATGACTGAAGCCTTATCTAGATCATGATCCACTGATCGTTGACGTTTCCCCTATTCATTTTGCATGAGATGTGGTCTTTGACTCACATCATTTGCATCTCATGCTTGATTATCACTTCTTCCCCACAGATGTATAGATCCAGTTGTCCATATCGCACATTCTTTGGTCTAACACCCCATCTTCATCTTCTAATTATACTATACTTAAGGTGCATTTTACCTTAAGTATAGGGGATGTCAGACTTGTGATTATCTGTTTGTTTCTTTTTACCTCTATTTTGTTGCCTATACTTAGGGATATTTTACCCTAAGTATAGGGGAGGTAGACCATGTACATTCTAACCCTCGATTTTTCCCTTGCGTACAGACTTCTATACTTAGGATTACTTGATCCTAAGTATAGAGGGATCGCCCAGGGACCCTACTGACGTCCTCGTCTGACACAGAGGAGCCCCGGCTCCTTTTTGCCTCACCTCCGAGCCTTCTAGACGACCGGAGCAGCCAACGAAGTCGGATAGGAACTCGCCTCAGGCGAGTTCTTGTCCTGTCCTTCCATGTTGCTTCCCCACTGTTGGATCTTCTAGACGTGCCAGTTGCAGTAGCTGATGAATCTACGATTCGTCATCTTTATTCATTTATTTTAGCTTAAAATCCCTTACAAAACACCAGTATATAACACTAACTCCATATTCTTACTAACTTGCATTTGTATCTAAATATTGCACACTTTGCATTCTTTTATTCGTCGTTGTAGTATAGCCTTCTTTTCACTTCCCAATTCTCAACATGAGTTTTGTCTTCCTTTCATCGCTCTTTGATCACTCTGAGGACATTGTTCGAGCTAAGTATAGAGGGTGTCATATATATTGTATATATACTTTAGCCATAACTCGTACTTTGTGTGAGTGTATTAATAAATAAAATGGCTAAAAAGCTTATACCAAAAAGTCACAAAAATTTTAAAATTTTCTTACATTCTTTCTTGCACATGTTTGTAAATAGTTTTTCATAAAAATTATTTTTGTACAAATGTTTGTAAAAATGTTCTGTGTATAAAACTCTTTGTAAATATTTTTGTAAAACTTATGTATATAGTACAATTTTTCAAAAAAAAGTTTGAAAAATTAAACTTTGCAAAAATCTTTTTGTAAATATTTTGCAAAACTTCATTTCTTCATTGCATTCAAAAAATTTTCATAAAATTTTGCATATTTTAAAAAATTACATAAAAAAGAGTTTGTACATATCTATTTATTCTTCTGAATCATAGTTGACATTTAAACTAGTCTGGAATTAAATTGGAAAATAGAGCTTGGTAAGACCTTAATCCACCTAACTTTAGAGTAACCTTAGAGGATTTGGGGTTAAGACTTTTTTGGTCCATTAGTGACTTAATTCTTTGAGTCCACTAGGCTATGATCACATGTCATCTTGATGAGTCTAAGTAGAACACTTAACAACACACGTATGACTCTCACAGATAATGGCTTTACTTGGACCTACACCTTACACTAGCTCAACACAGATGAGGTGATGGGGAGGCAGTATTCTTTGGCTTGGAGTAGCATACGAGGGTAGTACTTCTAGGCGAAACCTCTCATCTTCCTTTAGGGAGGGATGAGCATCTCAACTTGGTCTAGTAGCATTGATGTCTAAAGACATGAGTTGTGGGTTGCAATAATGCTTCAAAAGAGGGATAGTCTACTGGCTCAAGAAGAAAAACTCCTTATGTATATGTTGCACCATGTAGATATGTTGTACATATGCATATAAAAAAAATACAAAAATCAAGAAAAACTCCAAAAAAAGTGGACATTCCTGATTAAAAATAAAATGTCTGCTGGAGTGTATATAGTGAATAAAGCAAAGCTTATGTATTCCACCATCTCATCTCATGAAGCTTGCAGCGGGAGACTTATCTACGCTGGTTAGTCTCCCAGGGATACGTGACTACACTGGTCACGGTCCATTCTTTTCTTTCCCCTCTTCTTGAGCTGGTTGAACTTGAACTTAGAAGGGAATACCCCGCTCCTCGAGGAAAGAGCTGCTGAACTAGGGAATTAGAGTTACCTTGTTAAGGGAGCATGTTTCTTTGTCATTTCTGAGGTGGGGAGCTACGTATCACTTACACGGTACAAGGAAAGATGCATAGTCATTAGAGTTTGCGTATGTAGACTTATTCTGATCCGGATTATTGAGGAGTCTTGACCATAGAATGGTGGAACTTAGAGGCTATTGAGACTTAAACCTATCTCCCAATAAGGTCAAGCCTTAACCTAATCACAAAATAAAATAAGTAGAGAGAGATAGGGCTCACTTTGTGTAATGTATATATTACATGTACTTGTATATATTATTTATGAAATTATTTTGAAAAAAAATAAAATTAAATTATTGTTTTTACTCCCTTGTATATATTTCTAGAAATAACATAACTATTAAATAATTTATAAAAATAAAATAAAAATTATTTTATACTCTTAAAACTATTTTATAAATAAATAAAATATAAAAAATAAGGGGTTTTGTGTAAAAAAAACAGATAATAGAAATATTTGTTCATAATACATAAGTATATTATACATGTATATAATACTATATATTGTATATACACTAATTTATTTTTCATAAAAATAATTAAAAATCACAGAAAAATACTTTGAAAAATAATAAACATTTTTTATTTTATACACTTTTTAATTTAAATTCATTTATTATTTTTAATTTAATTATATTTATTTAACTCTCTATTTTGTCTTCTAACGGCTTTTGTCATCTTCCTCCACCGCTTCCCACATCAGCCCTGTTGACCTCGGTCAACTGGTCCCCTCCTCTTTTTCTCCCAAATCGGGTTTGCTCCGATCTTTGCCCGTTTTTTCTTGACCTGATCTTAGTACCTTCTCCCCCGATTAAAAGCTTTGACTAAGGGGCGCAGATTCCTAATCCACTCCCGTCCTTCACCCTTTTGATCCGCGCCTCGGTTTGTGAGTTTTCTCTCGATCTTCTCGGACATAGAACTCCTGTAAAACCTTTGCACCCCTCCCCCTTTTCACCACCTTCGGATGCTCCACCACCTCCGTTGCATCCGCCGTTTCCTTTTTAGAGTGACAATGAGAGAGGGAGAGGATAAGGGTAGCATTTGGAGCGTTGCATCCCCAGGTCCAGCGAGTTTTGTCTTAGCTCCGCCGTGAGGAGCTTCAACCTCTGGGCGTGCCACCCATCGAAGCCATCACCGTCGTGGACTTTATCCACCAGCCCCATGCGACTTCCTTCATACATAGGTACTCCCTTTACCTTCATTTCCAGCTCGAATCATTTATTCGTCCACATCTCATCCTCACTCCGACGACCATATCGATCCCTTGTTCGCTACCTCATTCCGACACTGACACACACTCACATGACCCCCCTCCATTTCTATGTCGTGCTCCTCATCCTTCCCCTTGATTCCGACCACCGGGTTGGAGTCGAGCAGTAGGTCGACTCTTCCACCCACCGGAGACCTGGCTTATCCACCCTTCCCCTGTATTCGATCAACATCGGTGCCCTGACCCTTCCTCGGAGTCTCTTCTCTGAGCATACACGTCCCCCTACAGGTAGGAGCACAAGAGGACCTCATCTGGAGGTCAGATAAGCATGACATAGTAGCTCTAAAACCCCATGCCTCTCTAGGACCTTTTCCTTGGTCTTGTACCCTATTGAGCACCCCAACAGCTGCGGACGGACGTCAGCAACATTTCCCCCTTCAAAGTAGCTCCTGGCGATGCCTTGGTCACGCCCATTCCCTGAGCGCAACTCGCCGGAGGCGAGTTCTTCCCGAGTTCCTCCAGACATCGTTCCAACTGTCTAATCCAGGACGCCTCTAGTTTTAATCTCAGCCATCTGATAACAGGAGAGTCTGGACCGTTAGATCCATCTGAGGATCCACCCGAAGCCGTTCATCGTCGAAGGGGTACCCCTTGATCTCGACCGTCCATCCATTAGTGGAGATCCCTCATTCGTTAGATAACACCTTAATAAGGGGTAAATATCACTTAGGCCCCTCTCTGTTTTGAATTTATTTCCAAGTCCTGTAAATATTTGTCGTAGTTTATTTTACTTTGGACAACTTGCAGTTTGGACCTCTTGCTTTTACATATTTGCACTTTGGTCTTGTTTGTTTGAATTTTGTGCATCGCTGCATGACTCGTTGGGTTATTTGCATATTTTTGCTGATGTTATGGAATGAATGAAAAGATTTTGATATTTGCATTTACACCTCTGTGAGCCTGGATCACGTGTTCTGCTTGTGGTTGCTTGGTCTTTTTGTAAATTAGGCCCTATACTTCCTAGTTGTGTTATTTTTTAGCCCTGTACTTTGTTTTAATTACAAGTACGTCCATGTGAACTGTCTTTTTCTTGCTTAATTTGATAAATATCATATTAATCCCAAAAATACCTTAAAAATTACAGTTCACTCATGTTGACATGTAGTATTTATGGTAATTTTTGTGAATTACTTTCATAGCATTTATTATTTTCTAAAAATAAAAAAACCATAAAAAGTATTCTGTCTATTTTGAAAACCCATAAAAATTCAGAAAAAGTATCTAAAAAATTCTATAAAAAATTCGTTTTGTTGTGTTTTTATGTGTTTTAGTTTCAGTAGAATTTTTACTTGAAAACCCCTTATAAAAACCCTAAACATTACAAAATGCTTAAAAACTTATAAAAATCATATAAAATTCAAGAAAAAACAAAAAAATATCATTCAGTTAGTTAAAGGTTTTTCTTTGATTCTCATAAAATTGCCCCCCAGGACTTCAGGGCATTTTAAGTAATTTTAATTTGCAATTAGGCTTGGTTGTGCACTATTTGTAGTTTTATCCACTGCTTGACTTTTTATAAACTTTTAAAAAATGTGCGAAAATCCAGGAAAGTATCAAAAACATTTCAAAACATTATAAACCCAACAATATTTTTATATTAATTTTCTGAGCATTTTTAGCAATAAAGAAAAATACAAAAAGATTATTGTGTGCCTTGTTTCTTACTTGCTTGTTTTGTTCCTTTATTAAAAAATAAAAAATTTACAAATTAAAAACCACTAAAAATATTTTATTTTATTTTCTGAGATTGATTACTTCGTACATTTCCGTGCTCCTTGTGTTCGACCCTGATTGCTATAACAGGTAAAAATAAATAGCGAAGTCGCTTACATTCTCTGTGCTTGATTGTTTTATTTGATTCAGTGGTTTTATTCTTATTGATTGACTTTGCTCGGCAATTCCGGTCACAACGACCCTTGATTATTTGTTTACTTAACCCAAGTTGCCTGTGAGTCATCAGTGCGCATTAGACATTTTCAGAAATTACATCTAGGTCCCTCTACAAGGACCTAAGAGCAATTCTTTTTATTCTTTCCAGTGACTTTTCTTACATTCATACCCATGTACTGTATTTAAATATTGGACATTATGGAGACATTACTTTTCCTTGATTTTCTAGAGTATTTACCTAATTACCCTAGCATGTTTTTAACACATTTGTCAAGATTTTCATCACTTATTTGCTCTGATTTGATTTTTTCGAACTTCATCTTCATCTTGATTTTTATTGTGTGTCTTTTCGAGCTTGTTGCTCGGTTGTCTTCACTTCATTACTTATATAATACCACATATATATTATACCATCAATATATTATATATAGCATCTTGCAACTCTGTTTTCCATTTTTGAAAATAAAAAAACATTTCCTTTTCTCCATTTCTTTCTCCACTATATTAGAATAGTATAGTACAGTATATTCCATCTATTATATCATATCACATTTTTTCCCAAATTAATCATCTTTTAAAAATAAAAGAAAATTTGCAAAATAAAAAAATAAAATAAAAATTTGCAAAATTGAAAACCAAATAAAAACTATAAAAACTAAAAACCACAAAAATATCTTTCGAAGAAGAAATTCAATCACAAAATTGAACTTAAAATCTAGGTATACTTCATGCCTCCTTGTGTTCGACCTAGGGACACTTACCAGGTAAATCTCAAGTGAAAGAGATAGAGAGACATATTCTCTTATTTCCATCTTCTATATTCTTTCTCTCTCTTCTCTTATTTTTGTTGATAGCATGCTTCTCTTTATGGTCTCTAAAACTAATAACCTTCTCTTTTATTTGTGATGGGAGGTGCGCTCATCAAAATGTAGTAGAGACTACAATATATATATACTTAATAAGATTCCTAGCAAATTTATAAACAAAACCCCTCATGAGCTTTGTTATGGAAGCATGCCCAATGCTAGACACTTGAGGATTTGGGGTTGCTTGGTCATGCAAAGAACGTAGATGCAAGTAAGATAGAATCTTGCACTAGAGAGTGCTACTTCATCGAGCATGTGAAGGACGATATTTGATACCAACTTTACAACCATGAGACTCAAAAAGTTTTGTCTCTAGTGATGTAAAATTCTTAGAGGATGATTTCCTTAAAAGTCGATATAAAATGAAGTAAAGGAATTCATAGATTCCTATGAGGATACAAAGATTCCTGAATCAGAAATTGAAGAGATAAATGAAGATGAAACATCCATACCTCTTTGAAGAAGTTCAAGGGTAGTTATGCCACCTGAAAGGTATGGATTCCATGTGTCAGTGATACTAACAAGGATCCGACTTCATATAATGAAGCACTCACGGATCACGACATGGATAGATGGATGCTATCCATGAAGTCTGAAATAGACTTCGTGTACAAGAACGATGTATGGACCCTAGAGGATCCACCTGAAAGGGTAAAACCTATTGGGTGTAAATCGTTCTTCAAGAGAAAAAGGGGACATGATGGGAAGTAAAGACCTTCAAGGTACAACTTGTAGCCAAAGTCTATACACAGAGAAAAGGCATCAACTATGATGAAACATTCTTTCTAGTGGCCATGCTCGAGTCCATCAGGGCATTGCTAACTATAGTTGCCTATCTTAGCGACAACATCTAGCATATGGACATCAAGACTACATTCCTCAATGGATACCTCGAGGAGGATATCTATATGGAGCAACCTTATGGCTTCATAATTAAGAAAGGCAAAGTGTGCAAGCTGAAGAAGTTCATCTATGGGCTCAAACAAGCTTCTCGTAGTTGGAACATCATATTCAATGAAACCATAAAGAGTTATGATTTCATTCAGAATCCCGATGAGCCATCAGTATACAAGAAGCTTAGCAGGAGTGTCATTGTGTTCATCATGCTTTGCATATATGACATTCTTATCATTGGAAATGATACATGACTAAGGACTAGTGTTAAGATCTGGCTATCACACACATTCAAGATGAAAGATCTTAGAGAAGCCTCTTCCATCTTAGGTCTGAAGCGGTTCGGAAAATGAGAAAAGAGGATTTTGGTGTCCCAACATTGATACATTAAGAAAATCTTGGAACGATTCCATATGGAAAATTCCAAGAAAGAAATCATTTCCTTAAGACATGGTATCAACTAATGAATCTATGACTCATCACTCTAAAAGTTAAAATAGAGCTTTGTTCCCAAGTAGTTAGCTGCATTTCTCCATTTATTTTGCATTATACTCTCATTCAAGCATTTAGAATTAATATTTGCATTTTAGCATGCATATTTTCATTACATAAGAAGCCAAATTCCCTTTAAATATCACATGTATTATACCATATTTTTCACTATTTTTATGTATTTTTCACTAACTCAGAATTGAATAAAATCAACTCTATAGTGTATATATTACTAACATTAATAAATAAAAAATATAAAAAAACACTAACTTGTAAAATTGACCAATAAAACCCAAACCCTAGTTTGAGACTAAGAGCCTTAAAACGTGAACATCGCTCTCAAACAGTCTTTTATGGATCCCTACTCACTATTCAATTAATGTACGTTCAATTACCTTCAAAACAATATCAACAAAAGAATTGGAGTTTGTATGTGAAACTTGGATTTGGGCCCCTCACTGTATATTGTACATATGTCCCCTTTATTTATTTATTTTTATCTTTTATTTTCTTATTTATTAAAAATCTAAAAAATATTAAGTTGTAAATATTTGTTTCAGTTTCTTTAATTTTATTTTGATTTTTATTACTGAAAAATGATAAAAAACTGTAAAAGAAAGGTATCGTATTTTATGTCTATAGGATACCACCAAAAATACTTTTTGTACATATGGTTTATTTCGGTTTTGGGTCCTTCACGAAAGTTGTAGAACTCGTCAAGACGAGAAACTTTCATGTTGAACACTTTTTAATTTGACCTCTTTTGTTAATTCTTTTTTATTTTTTACATTTAATTTGTAATTTTTCTGGGAGCGATACGTAACAGCTCCTAGAGCCGCTGCGTGTCACCCTTTTTTCTTTTCTTTTCTTTTTTCTTTCCTTTATTTTTATTTTTATTTTCTTGTAATTATCTAATTATTTTAAATAAATTTTTATTTATTATTTAGTTTTATTTTACTTTATTTATTGCCATTTTTAAAATTTTCATTTTTTTAATTGTTAATTTTATATTTATATATTTTGTTAATTTTCCCACACCACGTGGCCACCCCTATGCGCCCCACATAGCACTCTCTCTCCCCCTCCTCCAGCATGACTCGCATCTCCCTCTACCTCCTACGGTGGTTACAACCTCTACGCACGACCTCCAATGCAGCCCCTGTCTCCCTCTCCTTCCTGCGTAATTGCCCTCTCCCCACGTCAATTCTGCCCCACTCCTCTTCCTCTCTCCCCCGATCACCATGCCCCCTCACAACCACCTCCTTGTTTCCATGGTGGTCGTCCATCTCCTCGCCATTGACTGCAACCCCACATCACGTGCCCCCTGCACATGTCATGTGGTGCTCTCTCTCTTCCTCCTATATGACCACATCTCCCTCTACCTCCCGTGGTGGTTTCCACCGCCACACACAACCTCACATGCAGCCTGCATCTCCCTCTCCTTCCTGCATAACCGCTTGCTTCCCACATCGACTCTGCCCCACTTCTCCTCCTCTCTCCCTCGATCACCACGTCCCTTCGCAACTACCTCCCTCCTTCCATGGTGGTTGTCCATCTCCTCACCATTGATGGTAACCGCCTACAACTCACCCATGACCTACGCACGACCTCCCTTGCCCTCTCTCTCACTCCTGGCCATCTCGCCTCCCTCTCAACTGCCCATAGGTAGATGAAACCATCCCCTCATCATTCCCATTCACCATTATTGAGCATAAGCGCATCGAACTCCGCCTCTCCCTCGGTGACAGCGAGAGAGAGACACCCTTGTCGAGCGACGACAGTGTGCTTGGCCGGTGAGATCCAAGGCTCTTCTCTACCGTGTCGTAACTCCTCTGTGGGTTGATGAGCTCACCACCTCCGTCCCTGGTTTGAGTGATGACAGAGAACCTTTAGGTTCTTCCCCGTGCGAACCTTCGTGCATCAGCGACAACATCCGGGTACTCTCCCTTCCCCATTTTCTTCTCGTCTATTTCTTCTTTGTATTCTTATTTAATTTCTACTTGTATGTTATTACGTCCTGTTAAACCAAAATCAAAACCCACTTCAACAATAGAGAACCACCGCCATTACCTTCAATCCCTCTATCTTCTTTCCTTCTTTCAGACCCTTCCTTGATTAACTCTGATTTCGACCAATATCATTTCTTATTTGTCAAGACCCATCACCTCTGATCCACAATGACTTTTGCAAGGAGTTGAGGAATCCATGTCCCTACCTTCTTCACTACAATCAGGACCTTTACCCTCCATTAAATCTTCATAATTTGCATGTCAGGGCATAGCTTCCGAGCTCAGCAAGCATCTATCTTTGCAGGTACTTCACATACATAAGCTCGAGTAGATGCAACCAGAGTCCCCATTAATGTCATCTCTTCATGGTAGGACAACCATCAAGGATGAAGACCCAATAGCTACACAGGAGAGGAGGAGATGATCTTCTCGAGTTATCGCAAAGAGAATCTTTTCTGCCTCAACGCCTCACTCTGTCGCCCACACATCTGCTCCTTCATCGCCACATCTCGCCGATTCCACAGGCAAGCCCAATCTTCTCCGACGAGAAAACCCCAGCCCTTCGCATGCTACCGCCTCAGCTCCACCACCACGCACATTGCCATCTACCATCACGTTCGCTAGCTTTGCGCCACCTCGGTCGCATCATCTCGTGCTGCCCCTCTCCACTGCTCGGTCATGTGTCGACCGAGCATTGGCCAACCCTCCTTCAACACCATGCTCTGGTCGCGCGACTGCCTGCACCAGCTCGCCTACCACCCTCGCGCTTCATAGCACCCCAGATCGCCTTCATGGGGCTTGACAACCTCCCTCGACGCGCCCTCCAGCCATCACCTCCTTGGTCGTGTGTCAAGCAAGGTCGCTTCTCGCATGTGCCACAGCCTCGCCATCGAGCTTCTACCTGCAACACTGCCTCCATCAGAGCATCCTCCTTTATCACCATCCCCTCCACACGTGTACAGCACGTGAGCACGAGGAAAATTTACACGGCAATCCCTCCGTGATTCATCAAATCACATGTACACCCCGCCTCCACCACGCACTTGTAGCGCACGTGCGCCATGGTGAAATTACAGTAAGGATCCCCCCATTGCGCATTCACGTGTTAATTTGAACCATTATTTCACATAATTTTTAATTCTAAAAATTACATCTTGCAGAACTATTAATTCTTTATCATTGTAGATGATCATTTGATTTTTGTGAGCTATGATTTATTTAAAATAATTATTGATGTAGAAAATTACATATTTTACCCATTGCTTGTTATTTATTTCATACTAAATCAATCGTTGCTCCAAAAATTACCAAAAAATCATAATAATTAGTTTTTAGTGTGTTCTACAATGTGCACAAAAATTGTTGTATTTGCACACATATCGAGGTAGTAATAAATTTAACGATGATTTTAGTAATTAATTTTTAATAGGTCGTACATCCATTATTTTTAGAGTTCATATTTTTCTTGTATACAACCTCATTATATACATCTAGGATAATTTTAATTCTTGAAAATAACTAGGTTTGCTATTTATTAAAATTAATTTGCGGAAAATCACCTTGCATGCATATTTAATTTGTAATTAATTCATCTTGCATCAGAAAATTCCAAAAAAAATATAGTAGCTTAATTTTATCATGTTTATGTTTTCAGCTAAGTTTCATAAATTTTATACATCATTTGGAGTAAAATTTTAATTTAGTCCTTGAACTTTGTCAAAATTATATTTCATCCATTAATTGCACTTAAAAATACCAAAAAAATCCTCTGAAAACCTAATTTTTTAATCATCTATAAATTGGTCTAAAGAGACAGTTGTATCCCTGAGTTCGACCTTGGGCTTACCCAAGTAAAAAATTAACTTGATCGCTCGCATTAATTGATAAATTAATTGAAATTGTCATTTTTTTATTATTCCTAATTGCCCGAATACTAATTAGGGAATTTACGGGTTCTTAATGTGATGTCATTGTCGGGGAGGCACAACTTAGGTTGATTTTTTAGAAAATTAGTTTTTAAGATTTCTTCCCTCGGGTAATCTGACCCCCCGTTTTTCTTTTGATTATTTCTCTATTTATTTTCCAGCATTATTTTATTTTATTTATTTTTATTTATTTTGGGTCTATCTCTCTGACCACAGTTTTGTTTTTGTGTGATGGACCCGACGCGACAGAGCGGCCACTTAGGTGGCCGAGCATCTCAAGAACATTGGAGGTCGGCTTTTTCTGGTGAAAGCCGACTAAAGGAAGGCATTAAATTTAAGATCGAGTCGAGTTGTGAGAGAGTATAGAGTCCTTAGGATTTATTTTCTATATTTAATTTATTTTTCTAAATAATTTGCAATAAGTTAGGTAACTGTGTATTTCTAGCGGATTTCATTTGGGATCTTGTGTGTGTACCTAGACTTTGGACTTTATCCTGTGGTGTGTCGAGATTGGTTTCACTTTCTGATGAGGGTAGGCTTGACTTGAGTGGCAAAATTAGAATAGGCACACTGTAGTATAGATTCAAATTTGTATGTGCCCTTCGCAATTTAGGCCACACATCTTAGAAGATTCACCATCTTATAAGATTTATAATGAGATGCACATAAACACGTACTACTTAACCAAATTGAAATCTATTTCTTCCCTACTAATAGTATACTATTTAGGTGCAGTTTTCTCGATATGCATGCATTTAGTGTACATTTAAAAATTCAATTCTGCATAAAACATGGAGAATGTTGGGATTTGTTGTAAGTATACCTTCTTCTGAGCATGCATCATCGTTTTTCATTTGCATTCTGAATTCTGATTCCTCCCTTGTTTTACAACTTAGGATTGAAAAGGAAATGGGGACTGAACGGTAGACATGCATTGTGGTGCTCGCAATAATTTTCAAGTGACAACCAAACTCTAACATTGGGACTGAATTGAGCAGATTGATTAAAAAAAGTTGGAATAAAAAGAACCTTGTTTTACGGGTGCATAAAGTTCTCATTTGGATCTCAGGTACTTACCTCCAGACAAAAGTAGGTAAGGATGTAGCCCCTAAGGATTAGAGCCAAAATCCATGGACTTGTACCCTAAGCGCTTGGACTCACTCTTAGGTTCATGTTATTGCTGCAAGGACTTGCCCCCAGCCCTTAGAAGAAGTATTCTTGCTTTAAGTTGGTGTGTTCTGCTGGCTTGAATATGAACTACCTTAGGTGACTACACCTATGAATAATGGATTAAAAGATGGTTTTATCACCAACTAAAATTGACAAGATAATTTGGTCGAACCTTTATGGCCCTCACATGTGAAGTTGGTGAATTTTCCAAAATGGTTTGCATTGTGCTAGTATTGTGTGAGTATTCTCTGCACATTCAAGTGCACCATAGAACTAGCGTCTCATTGAACTTCATGCTGTAAACGGTTATTTTTACATCGAAGATGACTAATTGGGGGATAGTTATTCGGACTTTGTGAATCTCTCATTGAACCCTCCAAGGAGTACGTCTTCAAAGGTTCATTCACAACTTGGACCAACCTGGACTCATGACCCTCTTGAATTCAGGATCACTTACTCTCAAGATGGTCACTCATTAACCATTCCCTTTCTCTCCTCCCACCTCACCAAAGAAGAACTTTGCCTCGATGAAACTATCTTGATTTCAGAATCCTCTTCTAATCAAGATCACATTATTAATCCAAGTAAAATGCCTCCAAAAAAGAAAAATGAAGATGGCGAACACCCAAGGACCCCATGAGGATGATACTATCCAGATTAGTTGCATCTGAGCAACAACACGCCTTACTCCGAGCTCAATTAGGACAGCCCAATATTGGGGTTGAACCACCAATGGATGCGACGTACAATTATGAACATTACAGAATTTGAAATTATTTGAGTCCGGTCGAACCCAAAGTTGATTTTGTGTTGAAGTGTAGTTTCTGAACTTGTTGCCTCATTTTGATGGGAATGCTTCTGAGGAGCCATACGCATTCCTATGGGACTTAGAGCTCGTCTGCACTAACCTTAGACATCCTAGGGTTAGCCAAGATTATATCAGGCTCACAACCCTTCCATTTACCTTGGGTGGCGAAGCCGACTACAGGGTAAAGAATCTTAGAGTTATTGTCACTACATATGCCTAGTTCAAGGACCATTTTCTGAAGAAGTTCTACCCCCTAAGTAGGACTAACATGATAAGGATACATATCACTAGCATTTCTCAGCTACCCCATGAAGTCTTCTCTGATGCCTGGGAAAGGTATAAGACATTATGCAGAAATGTCCTTGCCATGGTCTAGATGAAAACATCTTGGTCCAGTCGTTCTTCACGACTCTCAACCCTGAAATGCAGAGTTTAGTGAGTGCCGCCTATGGAGGCAACTATACATCATGTGGAGCGGATACCATCTGGAAGGTATTCGAGCAGATGGCTGAGACTAGCCGCACAGACTACTGGCAAGACATGCGCAAAATCCCCCATATCACTATCATCTAGAGGGGGAAAGTCAGCTATAGTCGATCTCTCTCATGACATGATCTCCGGCATGGGGATTCTTGCAGATAAGCTTACAGTAGTCGAGATGATCAACCTAAGGATTGATGAGTTAGACAGGAGCGCCTCCAAGATAGCCAAAAAGATGGAGGAGTTGACTAAGAAGGTATCTAAGATAAAGATATATGTCGTAACCGCACTCATTGCTCCCATATATTGAGTTCACCATGTTCAGGAGCAGCTGGTGTCAGGGCAATCCCAGCCGTGGAAGCAGGATCAGTCCTACACCCATTCTTTCCTACAACAGGCTCCATCCGCAGAGATGGTTCCGGAGGAGCCCCCACCGATTTGGGAGGTGAGTGGAATATGGTATACTCAGGACCCTGTCTGGCAGGGAAGTATGGGTGACCGAAAAGCTTACCGGCGTCCCCTGACCTTTCATAACACTCCATTCACCTCAGCACCACCTCATTCATAGCAGAGCCCTGGATTTCAGCCACCCCAGCAACAATGGCAGTAGTACCAGCAGTATGGCCAACAGGTTCATTACCAGGTGGGCCAACAGGGCCCATAGTTTCAGCAGATACCCCAACACCATCAACAACAGAGGTAGTACCCCATCCAGCAGAGCCAATATTCCCATTATTCTTCTCAGTCTTTTCCACTTCCTTCTTCATCTAGTCCCATTGACTTACAACAACAGATACTCGACACACTTAATTCCTACCAGAAAGAAATTCATAACTTAGGGTGGATGCCAACCGCCAGTCCAAATGGTGAGACGAGCAGTCTGCACCCTCTACCTCAATCTCAACCCAAATTCAGGATAACCCCAATATCGTAAATCGATCTGATTCTCAGCAGCACCTTGTCATGTATACTATTCAACATCCCTTAGATCTGAACATGTGATTCTTTCGTGTGACGAAGCTAACCCTATGTCACTCAAGAGCGAAAGGATCATGATGGTAATAGACCGAGTGTGGGACATGAGGAGAGACCTCTCTGAAGCTCTACTTAAGGAGTCTTCAGAGGAAAAGGAGGAGAGGCATCATATTCAGGGGCCCCCTCAACGCCATTTGAGGATCTTTTCTCAGGGAGCTGAGAAGAGAAGGATAGAACAATTAAAGCATCAACAACATGGAGACATCTCAGATTCTATGAAGGACCTTGCACCTCCAGTTGTGGCAGATACCACTACAACTTCTTTTCCACAACTTGTAGTAGATAGTTTTGTTTTTGATCCCATGTTGCATCAAAAAGATTCATGGATGAAGAACTCTATTTACATTAATGCAAACAATGATCTTTTAGTTCATGATTTAGATTCTTCATCTTTTGTTTCCCTTTCTTCAATATCTTTCCCCTATGCTCTTACAGCAGGAAAGCATGTTAAAAGATTCTGAAAGATGACCCCGGTATGGCACGGTTTTGTAAAGAGAATACCACAGTTAAAGGTGTTATTTGATGAGTATGTGGCTAATCATCCTGCATTCCAGAAATACCTTAAGGTGAGTTGCACAGCTACTAGGGATAGCAGGAAGAACCCAAACCAATATGTGAAGACCGTTGTCTCAAGAATTAGAAACTACTAAGGAAAAAGAGAGACATGGGTGCTCACTACGTGCAGAGTCGTATTGATGACATTATGTTTGCACGGACTCTCTTGGATAACGGTTCTTCAATCAACTTACTTCCCTTAGCATTATATCAGAGGTTGAAGTTGGGACCACTACACAGATCTAAAGCTTTACTCCAATTCGTAATACAAAAAATGAAAAAAATACGAAACGATTTCATGAGACATACAGCTGAGTCAGATTGTGAGGAGAGAGCACACCTGTCAGACTCTTTGATCACGCACACTCACATCAGTTCCCACCTTTGACCCTAAGGATGACACTGTACATACTGCTCTTAGTCATCCTTGTGCATATGATAATTCTGATATCCTCCCTTGTATGGAGAAGATCTAATTCAAAAAAATGTTGATTGAATCGGAAGTGGTGGAAGCTATTCATGAGATTATTGAGGCTCCACTTCTCTAGGCTATGATCTGCTTATCTGCTCCTAAACCCGGGAAGAGAAAGTAAAGGAGTAGATCTTAGCATTACATTTTGACCATGTCCACTGCCTACGCCATCTCTCACCATCCACACACTAGGAAAGGGAACACTATCACACTTCTCGTGAGTTGCACCATCTCTGACCATTCATGTGATCACACTCTCATTGACAATGGTGCTTCAATTAATATAATAACCTTCTCGTTGGTGCAATCTCTTCACTTAGGACCTCTCAAGAAAACCAGGATGATTTATAAATTTGTTGATGGATCCATCAAGAGGTCAAAGGGTATTCTAGAGAATACTGTCATTCAGATTCAGGGCACGAGCTTCATTGTTGGCTTTGTAATATTGCCCATGGAGACCTCCACCCATGTGGAGCATCCTCCAATCATCTTGGGATGACCTTTCCTCACCTCGGCTAGAGTCGTTATTGATTATGGATCTGGAGATATTCGCTTCCATTCTGATGTCAGGAGCGATGTGTTGATCATTGCACCCATTGTTGACCAGAGACCCGCATCCCACAAGAGTGTGCATGTATTAGTCGACCCCGAGGACTGTGACCTTTATGATGATATCAAAGAGTTTTGTCATATGTTGGATGAGATTGAGACCTGAGAATTCCTCTTTAGGGAGGAAGACTCAGAAAGCATAGACCTTGGATTCCCCCTTCTGGTGAGTGGTGATGCATTGATGACATCCACATGATTTACATTATAGACACCTTATAGCGGAAGGCAAACGTAGTAAAAACTGAAGAGGTCGAATTTAACCTTATTGCTTTCATCAAGGAATTTAGGCCTTTTGACGATGACTTAGCAGAGACCCATAAGGTCGAACACGACCACACCACTTCCACTGTCCATATCGTGTCTTTCCGCTTTGAGATTGCTGAGGACCTTCGTCAGGTCGATCCTGATCGGTTTGTATCTGTTGACAACCTTGATATCGACATGCACCATGTCAGATCCATTCCTCGGCGATCATGCAAGAAGGTTCGCTTTTGACCTTCTTGATCTATGTGCATACTCCTCTTTGTGTATCCACCTTCGTTTAACTGCTTCCATCTACCATTTTTGCTCATCCACCTCGTTCCGTTTGTTTTGCCTTGCTTGGGATGTACCCTATCCTAAGTATGAGGAATGTGGATGACTTAAGTGATTTTTTCTTCTTTTCGTCTTTTCATTTTCTTTTTTCTTTTTCTCCCCAGAGATGTCACCTCTTCTTCACTATTATACTTAGGACGTACTTTGTTCTAAGAATAGAGAGGTGTGCAACAACTGTCTCCTCTTCTTGTCTATACTTAGGGATATCTTACCCTAAGTATAGGGGGAGACAATCTTGGTGTGATCTGTTCATTCCCACCCTTGACCCTCCCTGCCTTGTATACAGTCTGTTATACTAATGATTAGTTGATCCTAAGTATAGGGGGGACGGTCGACTTCTCATTTATTCCTTACTCATTATTTTTTAGGCTTTTCTATACCCAGTACAAGTTATGTCTTCTCTTTTTCTCTCTAATCTATGAGGACATATCTCAAGCTAAGTATAAGGGATCGCATATACGTTAGATATAACTTGTACTTTCGTATTTTTAATAATATGACTAATTAATAAAAATTAATATGCACATATACCCAATTATTTATATTTACCGATTAGTAAATCAGGTTTAAAATGTTTTTGGCAAAATGTTTGGAAAATATTTTGAAAAAAAATCTTTTGAAAATTATTTAGAAAATGTTTTGTTAAATATTAACCTTTGTATAAATGTTTTTATATGTAAAAATTCCTTTCTTTGGGTGAAATAAAATGTTTGAAAATATATCTGCAAATGGTTTTGAAAATGGTTGCAAACATTAGTCTGAAAAATCTATACATATTTTTTGAAAAATATTTGCAAGATGATTTTCAAATTTCATAAAATATTTCTAAAACTATTTGTCACATTAGTTTGCAAATAAATTTTCAATTTTTTGTAAAAACCTTTTCAAATTATTTTTTGATAATTGGGTATGTAATAAAAATCCTTTATAAAACTTGTATAAACCAAAAAAATCTTAAAAACCCAACTCTTGTAAATATAAGATGCATCCCCGTGTAAATAATTATACCTATCTTCTAAAAGTCTTTTTATTTTGAAAAATCTCTAAAAATTATAAAATTAAAAATCCCAAAAATATTTGCAAAATCTTTTTGAGAATTGCACAAAAATTTGCAAAACCTTTTCAAAACCCACAAAAGGTTCAACATTTGAAAATTGCATCACAAAAATATCTTCTGCATTGTGCATAACATCTGCATTTTTCGAATTGAGTTTGATAATTGAACAAGTCTAAATAAAATCCGAAGATTAGAGCTTGGTTGGACCTTAAATATACTTAATCACATGAACCTTATAGAAACTGGAATTGAGGTACTTTAGGTTTAGTGGAATTGATATTTTGAGATCACGAGACATGGTTCATTGTCTTCTTGACTGCCTAAGTAGATTATTTCAGAGCAAACACACAACACTTGTTGATAATGACCTAGCTTTTACACATGCACCTTACACTTTTGTCACCTCAGTTGAAGTGGTAGAGGGTTGGATTTGCCAGCATGAGGCACAATTCAATGGAAACATCGATAGTCACACATTTGTGGCCATTGTACCCCAACCCGATCCAATGGCAACGAGGTCTAAAGACAGGAGTTGTGGGGTTGCAATAATGCTTCAAAAGAGGGATAGTCTACTGGCTCAAGAAGAAAAAGTCCTTATGTAAATTATATTGTATATAGTATTCAAAAAATGAAAAATCAAAAACTCCAAAAAAGTGGACATGCCTGATTGAAAATAAATTGCTTGCTGGAGTGTACATATTTGTATAGTCAATAAGTAAGCTTGTGCTTCAAAGTCATATGTATGTGAGCTTACAGCCGTGTGACTTGGCTACATTGGTCAAGCATCCTAGGATAGGTAGCTACACTGGTTACCATCCATTCTTCTCTCCACCTCCTTTTGTTGAGCTGGTTGTCACTTGAACTTAGAAGGGAAATACCCCGCTTCTCGAGGAAATAGTTGTTGGATTGGGGAATTAGGCTCACCATGTTGGAGAAGACTGACTTTTACCGCTTCAGCAGAGGAGAGCTACATATCACACATATTGCCCAAGATAGATTCAGTCACAAGGGTTTGCGTATGAGATGAAATATTCTGGCCTGACTATTGAGGGGACTTAAGGAGGGTTTTGTGACTCTCATGTGTTGTTGTGTTTCAAATCCGTTCCCTAATGAGGTTCCGACCGCACCTAAAATCCAAAGGTCTGACTAAAGCTCCAAACTTTGATTTTATGAAGACAAGTTTGAGAATTAAATTCAATCCACTTTCTTTGCTAAGGACTAGCAAAGGCAAGTATAGAGGATGATGAATCTCCATTTCATCACCTTTATTCTGTCATTTTGGCCTTAAAACCCTAACTAATGCATGCAAATAACATTATTTTGTACAAGTTAACATTCATTATTTATTCTATTTATTGTGTGTAAAAAATTATTTTTAATGCTGAAATTATACAATAAAGAAGAGAAAAGAGAAAAGAATAAAATGGCAAAGGTATCTTATGACCCTAAACCCCAAGACCTAGGCATCTTGATACTGGGTCGATAAGGACTAAAGTAGGGGGAGATAAGTGTCAAAAATCCAATAAAAGTCTCATCCTTTTATTCATCAATATTGCATTTTTTGAGATCTATTTTATTTTTTATTTTTTATACTTCGAATAAAGAAACTTTGTAAATGAAAGTTATAGATAATAGTACATAGAAAAATACAAAATTGAGTTTCCACAAAAATAATATATGACGCACTTTCTATACTCTAAATAAGAAGCTAAAACCCAAACATCTTAGACCCATATCTCCTCAATAAAAACTCAAAATTATCAAAATCACCTTTCATTGTATATAACTTTTAATAAGCCATTTAATGAAGATGATTCATTTAAATTGGAGTCAACGTGTGAAAGTTAGGTTTTGGACCCCTATTGTATAATATACCTGAATAAAATGTTCATTTTATTTATTCTTTATTATTTTTATACTTTTATATTTTATAGATTTGTAAATATTATTTTTAGTATATGTACATATTAGAATATAATTAAATCATAGATAAAATACAAAAAAAAATAGTATATATAAATACATAGATGAAGTACATATACTTATACATATATAAATTATACCTATATTTATTTAAGTGTACATAATATATCAGAAAAATATAATAAAAATATATTTATGTATATAAAAATAAGTTATAAATATATAAAACAAGGAAATAAAATAATAAAATCAAAATTTAAAAATAAAAATAAAATACTCAACACATAGTTAAAAACCTACGGATTAAACCCTAAAAAGTGTTTGTAATAGAATAATCCATAAAAATAAATAAAAATCACAATAAAATACTATAGAAAATAATAAACACTTTTTTATTTTATAACTTTAATTTAATAAAATCACATATTATTTATTAATGAATTTATAAATAATTTCTAGGTTGGTTTTTCCTGGTTGGTCCACGTGGACCAACCAGATGGTGCCATTCGTTGACCTCGATCAACTAGCAGACATAACCCTCGCCCTTGTCATACCTGACGACCCCCTCTCCTTCTCAAATTTCTATCTCATAATATAAGTCTCAAGGAGGATTGATTCCTTCTTGAGTTGTCATCCCCGTCCATCCTACATCCACGCCGACTCTTCTCCTAGGGTAGAGCATCATCGACTCACCCGTGAACCCTAGGATAAAACCTCTTGTCGCCATGCCTATACATATATTCCCCGGCCATTCTTCATTTTTAGTTCCCCTTAGCGTTGATCTCTTCCCTGAGTTTGCGTTGTAGGTCTAGAGCATCGAGACATGAAGCTCGGTTGGTCGTACTTGCGGTGAGGAAGGCAGTGCAGAGGTGGTTTCCCACCACTCTGGAGAGGCTCGCCATCGAGGTTTGATCTCATGGCTCTGGCCATTGGAGGTACCTTTTCTTTCGCTTTTTAGATTAGTTTTAGTCGTAGGTTTCATTTTATGCATTTTGTTTTGTGTTTGATTTGCTATTTTAGCTTAGATTAGCATTTAATCTTCACCGGATCTCTAGAGCTCCGACAACATCTGTCTCACTACAAACCTATTGTTCGACACCCGCTTCCACCCCATCTCGCACCCTCTTCACTTCTCCATTCACCGACACACTCCATTCACCACAAACCTTCTAGATCAAGTCTCCCAAGCTCCATCTCCACCGCACCACCGAAGCTCTTCTACCGCAACTCCCTACGCCACCATCCCCCCTGCTTACTAGTCGAGGCACTTTGCCCTCGACCTTATGTTTCATAAGTGAGGGTCCTAAGCTAAAAGGATCCAATCTGGGCTCAAATCGATTTGACCTGAAAGTCTCCAGGCCATGCATCTTCTTCGAGCTTCCAGGCCACCTCAGGTGGTGGAACTCCATTCCACCCATCCGACGAGCATCTTGGAAGCACATGAGACTCGTTGCACGAGGAGAATCGTCGGATTGAAGCAGCTATAGTTCATGTTCTTCCCAGTTCATCGAGGCACCATCACCACCATCAGATCGTAGGGGCCTCCCAGTTCTGATTTGGGTCTTTCGACCGCAACCTGCTTGGACCATTGGATCCATGTGAGGATCAAACCACATCCGCCCATCTACAAAGCAGCATCGTGCGTCCTCCGCCTGACGCGTGGCAAGTGAAAGAAGCAGCGCCGTTGTATCTGACGCTTAGAGGTACTTTGCATATTAAGCCCCATTTTTGCCGCAATTAATTTTTGGTCCTATAATTTATTCTGGTGGTTTAAAACTTTTTGGTACATTTGCAAGAGGAACTATGTAGTTATTGCTACTTATGTAGTGGTGCTCCGCCAGATCACCTCACGCGGCCACCCACGTGAGGCACACATATTTTGCGTAAAGGCCCTCACACCTTTTCTATTTTGTTGTTAGTACTTTAAATTTGAACTGCAGCTATAAACTTTTGGTGTATTTGCATATCAACCCCTGACTTTAATTTTAATTGCAAAAATACTCTTCATAGTTCAACAATTTATGTGGTTGTTTTATCTTTATTAAAAATATCATTCGTGCTTCAAAAATTCTCAAAAAATAAGGTTAAGTGTCTATTGGCATCTAGATTCACGCCATATTTTTGGATTTTGTTTTTACCATTTTTCCTATTTTATAAAAATCAAAACATCACTTTTTTGTTCCTATTTGATTTATAAAATACCAAAAAAATATAAAAAACATTTTAAAAATCCCCCTCGAATATTTTGTTTACTTTGGCATTTTCTAACTCCAGAACAAATATCCCTAAAAATATAAAAAGAAAACTCATAAAAATTTAAAAGCTCCAAATCCTTTATAAAAATATAAAAAATTCTCAAAATTTCTAAAAATATTTATTCCTATTTTTGAATTTTCTTTTTATATATATGATTAATTAAAAAATAGTTTTGGAAAATTTGTTTTTTTTTCTTATTTCTAAATTCCAAAAAAATAGACATATTTATTTAATCCATGTTAGCAAAACTATATAAAAAATCACAAAAGAGTAAAAATTTATTTAAAATCCAACAAAAATTATTTTCTATATTTTAACTTTTTTTAAATATATTTATAATTATATTCCTTAATATTGTATATATTGCCTTATATATTCTTATATTATATAATTTTAAAAGGAAACCAATTAAAAATCAGAAATATAAAAAGAAAATTTTAAAATAAAATGTAAAAATAAAAAATAAAAAAGTTACAAATTCATGAAAAGTATAAAAATAAAAAACCCACAAAAAAATACATAGAGACGAGGAAAACAAATTTTATGCATTTTTTGCCCGATCTGTATTATTTGCTCCCTGTGTTTGACACTTTACACATACTTACACCTATACACATTTGTAGAGTTATAATAAATTTTAACTCCATATTTTTTTTACTTTTGTTGCTTGATTTATATTGTGGGTTAATTGTTGAATTTAACGACTTTCATGAGCGGTCGCTTCAGCGATAGTGTAGCTCCCGTATTGTGTGGACTACATTAGACGCTCGTGAAAAATCGTTATTTCCACCTCCGCAGCATGACTACCAGTCTCAGCGTGGTTATCACGTTGAATCATCAAAGGCCGTGTCCATCAATCTCACCTTAGATTGTTTAGCTCAGTTGGTGACGATCATAGCATGTGTGAGCCAGAAACTTGATGACCTCTCCGCCACCAAAACCATAATACAAGTGTAGGTTGAGGCCAACCCCAATAGTTTTAAATGCAAAGAGCAGGTAGTCAGCAATGTATCCTCCAAGCGTGCAGAGTCAAGTATCCATGATTTTATGTTATCTAATGTTGTGACTCTCAAGAGTGGTAGGACCTTGCAGCCGTCTACAGTCACCAAGGGGAAGAATAAAGTGTCAACTGACGAGTCATAATCTTCTACATCAGCCGATCCAATAATAAGGATGGGTAATAAAGAAGAAGAAGGAGGAGATGTGCTAGATTATTTCAAAATCCAAAAAATGAAGAAAAAGAAGAAGAAGAGAAATCGAATAAGAGATTAGGCAGAACTGATCTAGACAAGGAGAAAGCCGTAGGCAATCCTGTGCAGATTGAAGAAGCTGAAGCTCTTGTACCTACTTTTCTACCTCTTTTGAATGATTGGGCACCTTCTAGCTAGTCATTTTGTACACGATGATTTTGTTGTAAATAAGAATAATAATTCTCAATATGTAAATATTCCTTTTCCAGATGCTATTAAAAATTCCAAAAAATAGAAAATTGAAACCTACATTATTTGACCCTGCATTGTTAAGATTCTTCCTAAAATCTTTCTCGAAATGCCATTGTTAACAACCATGGAATGCACACTATCTGTGAAGAAAGGTTTGAAAAAGACATACACCAAAGCGACAACCCTGCAAATACAAACACAGTAGAGCAGACAAGCACATTCTGACCATGGCTACAGTTGTGAAACTTGGGGTCTGTTAAGTTTTAGGTCCTATTCCCAATAAAGTTCCAATGAAACTAACAATCCAAAGGTCTTCACTAAGCTCTAAATTTTGATTTTGCAAAGACAAGTTTAAAAATCATAATCATTCTACCTTCTGTTATTTTCCTTTTCTCATTTTCTCCTTTACATCAATTATTCTTCTAATAGGTGTTTGCTATGGGCTAGCAAAAGTAAGCATGGGGTTGATGAAAAGCCATTGATCTACCTCTATTCTTCCATTTTGTATTTGTACCATACCAACATACATGTAAATACATATAACTCGTATAAATTAGCATTCATTATTCATATGTAATTATCATCTAAATACTACACAAATATATGTAATTTAAATCCAAATTAAAAGAAGAAAGAAAATAAAGGAAAATAAACGAAGTATCAAAGATACTCAATGACCCTAAACCCTGAGACCAAGCCAATATAGACTTAGTCGACAAGGAATAAAGAAGGGGGAGATAAGGGTCAGTACTATATATAGAAATCATTTTTTGCCCTAAAATTAGCCATTTTTACTTGATTTCATTCTTCATTTTATACATCTAAAACAATAAATTCTTCAACATAAAACTTGTATATAAAAATACCCAAAAATTTCTAAAAACAATCATACATAAAAACAATGCACTGTAAATCTGTGACACACAGTTGAAAAGGTCGTAAATCGAACTTAATGATAACTATTATTCTATACACATCCACCTAATCGCAAGTGGTCCTTATAATATCCTTTCCATTCCAACACACATGCTCGAAGAAAATCCTCCAATATCTATATTGTCCTCTCAGATCGTCCGTTAGTCTAAGGACGGTAAGTTGAACTGAGGCACAACTACACTTCCAAAGAGTTCATAAACTCCCTCTGGTGATTTGAGGTAAACCTTGGATCACAATCATATACAATCTATTTCGATAGGCCATGAAGCTCGACAATCTCCTCGATAAAAACCTTTGCGAGCTGTACTGGAGTGCAAGCCATGTTCATAGGAACGAAGTGTGCTGACTTCGTAAGTCTGTCGACTATTACACATATGGCATCATGACCACTAGAAGCTTTAGAAAGCCCTGTGACGAAGTCCGTCCACTTGGGAATTGAAGGGATTGCAGGAGTCCAAGCGACCTCTTATGCTCGACCTTAATCTACTGGCACACCATACACCTTGCCACAAAACTGGCTACATCTCTTCTAATATACTTCCACCAAAAAAATTTCTTTAAATCCTTATGCATCATGGTGCCATCAGGATGGATCGATAATCGGGAGCCACGTGCCTCATGCATAATCTCATTTTTTAGTTTCATGTATGCCATAACACACAAACGATACTATTTCGTAACACACCATCTTGACATGAAAATATAAGGTATGCGACTAATTCTCAAACAAGTAATCCATACAAGCACTACTGTAAGTATATAAAGGCACATGCGTATAAATATTCAGAAGGAAAGCAACTTCTTTATTTTAACTCTTGAATGGGCTTGACATAATAATAACTTGCTCCTCCACCTCCATTACTCCTTTTGGATCCGAAGATCCTCATAATCAAGTGGACACCTGGAACTCTGACATGACCAAGGACCAATTTCAGGTCCAAAAAACCCACATGGATACAAAATCGATTCAGCACTCACCACTTCATCCAAAACAAATCATGGACCCAATCATTGCCGGGTGTAATCGGATCCACCATAAACCACCACTCCTTACAAACGCTAGAACGACAACTAATCGGGTCTACACGCGCACCCGGATCCGCATATCCCACACAAAATATCTCCTCTCGTTCTTATCCCATCTAGCATTGCGTGGTTCCTCCTCTCCGCCTCACATCCAACCAACACCACCCGCACGTGGGCCCCACACTTCGCCCCAGTAAAACCCACGGGACACCGCCGCCATTTCTACCAAATATCAAGGATGATCGCGTCCATTCAACCTCGCCTGAGTACCAATGCATACCGAAACGAAGAAAGAAGCGAAGCACAAGAGGAAACACAAGGCGCATGGGCGCAGGTCAGGACGAATCAGGTTAAAGTCCGTGGATCGGTGACGTGGCGAGTGAGTTTTTGGATCCCGCCCAAAGCCCTGGTTATTTTTGGATTTTTATTTTTTCCCACCCTTCGGAGGGCCTTCATAGCACCCCCTCTTCTCCTCCCTTCATTCCACACCCCCTTCTGTTCTACAGCTCGAATCTCCCTCTCCGTTCCCGGTATCCCACTCTCTCCTTCGACCTTCTGCTGATTTGGGTTTGATCTGTGATTTCTTCCTTTGCCGTTTGACCCGTTTTTCTCGTTGCAGACTGATCCATGGGGAAGCCGAAGGCCGATACCGCGCGGAAGGCCGATAACAAGTATGGAATTCGATTCCTCTCTATGGGTTTCGGGGGAGCGGGATAAGTGTGGCTTATTGCTGTTCGTGCAGGCTAGCGGTGAAGAAGAAGGCCCCACAGAAGGCGAAGAAGCCTGCAACAAAGAAGGCCGCCGGAAAGGACCCCAACAAACCCAAGAGGCCACCCAGCGCCTTCTTCGTGTTCATGTGGGTGCTCGTGATATATTTAGCTGTTTTTGGAGGTTGGGTTGTTATAATTTCTTGTTTTGATGTTGGTCAACAGGGAGGAGTTTAGGAAAACCTACAAGGAAAAGAACCCAAAGAACAAATCCGTTGCCGTGGTAAGTTTCGCTGATCATACATCTCCTGCTGTTTTTTCCGGGTGCCCTTTACTTGGTTTCGTCTCATTGGGTTGTTCGGTCACGCGATCAGGTGGGCAAAGCAGGCGGAGACAAGTGGAAGTCTCTCTCCGACGCGGTGAGTACCATTCAAATCTCAGTACCTACTTTTAATTGATGCTTACATAGACTAAAAGTCGAGATCTTTCTGCCTATTCTCTACAGGAGAAGGCCCCCTACATCGCCAAGGCCGAGAAGAAGAAGGCGGAGTACAACAAGGTCCTAGCCGCCTACAAGAAGAACAAGGTCTTCCTCTCCCCTTCCACCATCCGATGAAACTCGCCAATCTCTATACTCCGCAAAGATCTCAGCCGCTCTTGGTTTGCCTTTCAGGACTCCGCGAGCGCCGCGCCGGTGGCCGAGGAGGAAGAGGAATCCGACAAGTCCAAGTCAGAGGTGAACGACGGAGAGGACGATGAGAGTGGAGAGGTGTTTTTGATTTCCGGGGATCAAATATCCGTTGGTCGCTCCAAAGATCTCGCCTTTGTTTTCCCTTTTCTAACTTCGTGTTGACCACTTTCTGCAGGACGACGACGACGGCGATGAGGAAGACGACGAGTGAAGACGTGCAAATCTTCGAAGACCATTCCGCTCACTTGCGAGCGGCGTCCTCTCGCATTTCTATCTTTGTACTTAAACCATATTCACCATCTCGCTCCTCTTCTGTTCCCCGACTCCATTTATCGAATTTCCACTCAATGGAATCTAATTCGCCCGTTCTCCTCTCGTTCTTGATTTGGGTTTGTAGGTGATCGTATCTCGTTGATTGTTGGGCATCTGGTACCTCTGCTTTAAATATGTATGTGGGTAATGCGTTTGATTGGGGTCCCGTAGCCATCTTCGAAAATTTAACCAAGGTATATTATTAAAGTTGGTGATGGGTCCATCTTCGTATTGATTATGTATGGGACGTGGGATCATCGTTTCGGTATCGCACGTAGTTTATTGGACGATAATGCGACGTTCTTCTGCGTTCAGTGAAGATCGAACGTTGCTTTTGTTTGTATTTAATGTTGTGGAACACGTTGGATTTGGTAATCATTATGCTCTAGGCATGCTTCTTGTTTTAATCTTGCCGCTCGTTTTGACGGGTACTTTTGTCATCTTTTTCTGCCTGATGCGATTAAAGTTCATTTCTTTTGCCAATTTTAAAGATAGTTTGCTTCTTTTGTTAATTAGAAGGTCACGCTTTTACCGGGTTTAACTGTTCTTTAATGATTTGATTTGTTGTGGAAGGTTTGGACTGAGAGTTTATTGTTATATAAGGCAGTCCTCAATGCTTGCTTGAATAATTATGAACGTGCGACTTGGTTCAGAGTTATTTATGGGACCAGCTCTTAATTTGTCCATTGTTTAAAATTTGAGGGATTTGAGAGATTGCGTATCTCGTCATTTATATTTTACATTTGGATTAGGTCGACAAGATTGCGTTATTGTAACGGTGATCTGGCGTCTTTTGTCTTTATATGGATGCCGAACACATATTAGGCATGTTGCAAAGACGTTTAATAGATTTAATTTAAATGTGATCTTTACTGTTCCCTGGAAACTATGACCTAGTAAATTGAGCCATTTTAGTTACTATTTGCCAATAGTACTCTGCTGCATCGATTATATTGTATTTTTTAACTAAATCATGGTTAGTTCTAAGTTTTGGTAAACAGGGAGTTGTGTTTGGTGGTTGATAGTCAGTGTAAAATAATTGGAGGTAATTTTCAAAATAGTATTTTTTAAAATATTTTTAAGGAAGTTACTTCAAGATATTTTGATCTTTTCAATATGGATTTAAGCAAACATTTAAATTTGATGGGACGTTTCTTATTTGCGATGTCTTGTATCACTTGCTTCAGATGTAGTTCATAATTTGTAAGGTTTTTTGCATTCGGAAGTCATTCAAGTAAATAAGCTAGTTTTGTTGCATCGATCGTTTGATCTAATCCAAAAATTTGCAAGGGTTCTTATATAATGGATGCATATTAGTAAAGAAGTTACTTCAGATAGTTGGAATATTGGCACTTTGATTGGTAAATTGATGGGGATGATAAATACTATTGAAAGAAGGAAGATTTAGCATGGCTCCAAGAGACAATGGGTTGAAGAGAAAGCAAGGGAGATCTTGAAGACATGCTTTGAACTTTGGTATTTAGGTAATGTTATGTGTAGAAATGGTGTTGGAGTGGTTGTTTATAAGGTCTTGAAGGATTGTGTGGTTGAGGTGCAAAGATTTTGGGATTATATTTTTTGCTACAAGTGATGATCGAAAAATAAATTTGAATATCATTTCATTTTATGCACCACACATTGGTTTAGATGAAAGGATTAAACATGTTTTTTTGGAGGATTCGGATTAGATTTTGCAAGGAATAACACAAGAGATGATTTGCTTGGGTGGAGATCTTAACAGATATATGAATGGATGCTTTAGGGTATGCTAGTGTTTATGAAGTTTATGGCTTTAGGGATAGAAATGAAGAGGGAAAACTGATTTTGGACTTTGTAATGGCTTATGATCTTTTCATAACACTCTTCAAGAAGAGGGAGAAGTATTTAATTATTTTTAAGAGTGGTCGATGAGAACACATAGATTACTTTGTGTTGAGGAGAAGAGAACAATTGTTTTGCAAAGACTGCAAAGTAAACTCAAGCCATGATACTCATTGCATGTCTTAGAAGCATGAGGGGCTCATTTTGAGCCCTAGCTACCCATGTAGAGCACCTCTAGGTGGTGGAATGTCGTTCCATCTATTTGATTCTCCGTCATCCCATCCGAGGCTTCCAATCGATGTGGAGCACCATCACGATGGTGTTGGACCTTGTTGTGAGCCAATTAGCCTCGTAGATTGAAACATCCTTGATTGAAGCTCTCCAGCACCATGTTCTTCTGGCATCCTCTTCTATCGTTAGTTCTGGAGCCAAAGCCTTAGATTTGTTCTGAGCCTTTTGTTCACGCCTAAATTTTAGCGCTCGGATCAGATTTGGGCCCTATCCATGTTGCATGCTCCTGCCAGCTTTTCAGACTGTTAGATTAGTCTTGATGTGGTAGATCTGATTGCACATAGCCGACATATCTTGACCGTCAGATCAACCTTTGTTGAGTAACATCAGAGCCTTCAGAGCCACACGTGCCTCGCGTGCTTGCCAAAGGGTATATTTCACACCTACTCACCCTTTGTTTTATTTTGCTTTAGTCTATTACCATTAATAATTAGTTAAAAACAATTTGTTGTAAGTATCTTATGCTTTTCGTATTTGCACTTCAGTCCACTTGAGTTTGACTCACGTGCATCACCACGCGTTTTTGTAAGATATTTGGATGTTGTTCCCTGCACTTTTCATTGATTAATGAATGAACTAAAGTTTTGATTAATTACATTATGCCCTTGTGAGTGTTGATCATGTGTAGTGCACGGTTCTACTTGGACTTTTTGCATAAGGCCCTTGAACTTTCTTTGCTTGTTATTCATTAGGCCCTCATGACTTGGAATTTTTGTGTATAGGTCCCTATTGCATAGTTTTCATTGTTGTCTTTTCTTGATCATAATAAATATCATTTTGGCCTTAAAAAGTCCCAAAAAAATTACTTCTTGCACTGACGATTTGCAAAATCCCTCTTTTTAATTTGTGTGAGTTATCGTGTTAAATTTGTCGTTTCGTTGCAAGCATGTAATCGGAATAAATCAAGAAATAAACACTTAAAATTTTAAGGATTTTTATCACTTGTGCCCCTTTGAGATATTGCTATTTTAGTTATGCCCATATCTTTTTGGTAATATCAATTGTGTCCCTCATTTTTTGCTAATTTATCACTTGTGCCCCTCGAGTTAGTGATCGTCCATCTACAGTGCAAACGGACGTTAACTTGAAGGACATAAGCGGAATTAATTTTTTAAAAAGTGTTAAATGGTCATTTGGGACCATCTTCCTCATCCTTTTCTTTTTCCTCCTCTACCTCCACCCTCTTCCTCCTCTTGGGCCTCCCCCTTCCCCTGCCTAGCGTCACCCCATACTCCCCTGGGCCGCCCCTCCCCTCCCCTGCGCCGCCTCGTGCTCCCCTGGATCGCCCCGTGCTCCCTTGGGCCGCCCCTCCCCTCCCCCGCACCGCCCCGTGCTCCCCTGGACTGCCCCGTGCTCCCCGTGCCGCCCCCTGCCCCGCACCCTGCTCCCCTCCCCCTGCCCTGCGCCCTGTGCTCCCTGGGCCGCCCCCTCCCCTCCCCTGTGTCGCCCCCATGCTCCCCTCCCTTGCACCGCCCCTTGCTCCGACCCCCGGCAGCACTGCCCCTAGCATCTCCCCCCTCCGCCTCCACATCTCCCTCCTCCGCCCCTGCACCTCCTCCCCCCGCCCCTGGCACCGCCCCCAGCATCGCCCCCTCTGCCCCCCGCATCTCCCTCCTCTGCCATGCACCTCCTCCCCTCGCCCCTGGCACCGCCCCAGCATCTCCCCCCTCCGCCCCCCGCATCTCCCTCCTTCGCCCCTGCACCTCCTCCCCCTGCTCCTGGCACCACCCCCAGCATCTCCCCCACCCCCCATCGCCCTCTGCGTCCCCCCCCTCGCCCTCTACGTCCCTCCCGCATCTCCCCCCGCACCCCTGCCCCCATCGCCCTCTGCGCCTCCCCGATGGTGGAGTACCACTGGAGGGTGGATGCCACTGTCGTACCGGCTCACAGTGGTGCGAGGATAGGTATGACAACGAGCGGGGGAGACATGGACGGTGATGATTGATCCGATGCCCTGGAGCTTGAATGGGTTCCTCCTCGTCAATAGCATGAAGGCCTAGTTTGATCACGGTCGACCAAGGCGATGGTGAATGGCAGTGTGGAAAGAGACGAGGAAGGGCCTCGCGACAGACCATGGTCGCGACGGGCGGTTGCTGGCGGTGTTGGGACGGAGGAGGAAGAAGATGAAGAACACGTTCGGGCAATAATACCCCTCTTAACTGCACCAAGGTTTGAAAAAACCATGGTTAAGTCAACTCATTGACGGTCAATCTGACGGAAGGGCACAAGTGTTAACGACGAATAATACCCTTCTTATTATTATTATTATTTATACTCCTGAACTCAAGTGTATAACAATAAGTACGAGAGTGTCGAACTCATTGAGGCGAACTGTGGAAACTAACGTAAAAATGTAGAGTATCTAAGGTAAACGAGTTTCTCGATTTTTAGGGATTTTTCTTAATTTTATATTGTTTTTATGTTTTTATAGTGTTATTGATTCAATCTTCATGTCATTGCTACCGAGATTTCAGGGAAGACCGCACGAGAAGCCATATGAGCATCTTTTTACATTGAAGGAGATATGTAGCATCAGATTCTATTAAGATATTACACCTGAGGATGCTATGATGAAGACCTTTCCCTTGACACTCAAGGACGGAGCCGCGAGATGGTTCCGAAGTTTGGGAGAGGAGCGAGCTAGTTGGGGTATGCTTTAGTTTCCTTTCTTAGGATATTTTACCCCATTAGCCTATCCAATTTCATGCAGTCAGTTATCAAAGGTTTTTCACATGATTCCCTCGAGCCATTACATGATCTGGCTTCGATTTCCTATTCTTTTGAGGAGATTTTCGGATCACAGAATCTCCAAATTAGAGTTGGTTCATTTCTTCTATCAGGGAATGACCGTAGAGTAGCAGACATTGGTCGATGCCTCGTGTGGCAGTTCACACCTTAGTCTTGATGAGAATTCTCTTTGGACTCTTTTTGGAGAAATTTTTGATGTCAAGATAACATACGAGGGAGATGCTAGACTACCTAGATGTGATCCATCTCATGATGGTTTAGGAATCATACATCAGGCAATTAATATGGGTACTGATGCAGTTCAGAGTATGGACATTGAGATATTACAGAGAGTTCTTATCCTCAGAGACCGATACTTCTTCCATTGAGTTTTCAGCCGGAGTATGAGTCAATTTTGTACTTTCCAGTTTAGGAGCCTTGGATGCATGTTCCTCAGGTATTCCATAGGACAGAGCGAGAGCCCATGTTGATTCAACCGTCTTCCGACCGATTGAGTTTCCATATCACGACCAGTGTTATGAGCAACCACCTTATAAGCATTTCACCTCCGATTCACTTGATCATTTTGAGCATCTTCAACAACCAGAGATGGATGTGGGACATCACTTTGAGATTCTTGATATAAAAGGTTTCACATTCGATCATTTTATCCATCTGATTCATGAGAAGAATGCCTTTCGTAGGGAGCAGATGGGAACATTCAGAGATTCATATCCATCATTGTCGCAGTGCGAGGATCAGATTCTACTTTTCAACCGATTTTTGAGTTGTTGAGTACTTGTACTCCTAGTTCTCATGATGTTCAGAGATAGCCTCCAATTGTTGAGACATTTAGGAGCGAGGAACATACAGTAGGTAACAACACAGAATTACAGATTCAGCCTGATTCTCCATGTAGTGAAGGTACAAAATCACAAAAAATGGAAAAAAGAGAAAATCCAAAAATTGGAATAAAGACAAGGCTCCCGATTCTCCTGCTAGATCTTTATATTTTGTTCTACATGCGAGTCCCAATTTTACAAAATTTTTTGCTTCTTCTTCTTATCCTTTGGGTGTACATATGCCTGAAGATGATGTACAAATACCCTTTCCAGATGCTTTGAACCAAGGGAAGGGAGAGATATTATAAAATCTCAAAAAGAACCAAGATTCAAAGTTCACGAAAGAGATGTTGAACATAATTCAGAGCAAGCTAATTCTTTCAGAGGTATTGGCACACATTCCTCTTCTACAGAAATGCTTGAAGCACCATACCACACCTAGAAGAAAGAAAAGGAGAAATCATTGCTCAGAAAAATAAGTGTTGACCATTACCACATGTTATGCCATCCATCATACATCTCCCAAAAAGAAAAAAAAAGATATGGGAGCATCATTTGCCAGTTGTCAAATTTCAGATCATGAGTTCAAGCACACCTTATTGGATAACGGGTCTTCAATGAATATTTTACCCTTCCATCTTATTGAGACACTTCATTTATGGCCTCTCAAGCGAGTCAGGATGATTATCCAGTTTCCAGAGAGATCGATCAAGAGGCCAAAGGGTACACTTCATGACATTGTTGTGGTGGTACAAGGGATAATATTCACTGAGGATTTTGTTGTCTTAGATTTTGACTCTTCATTACCATCACTTGATGCTGTCATTATTTTTAGTTAGCCTTTTCTACATGCAGTCAGGGCCGTTATTGATTATAGGACAAACAATGTTACTTTTCTTCCCAGCAACACAGTGCCGAGCTCCAAGCCATTAGAGAGTCATGCATTAGATGAGTGTTATACCATTCCATCAGATACATGGGCATGCAACATTATAGCTAAAATTAGACACGATCACATCCTTTCCAATTCTAACGAGACTCGAGATTTCCTCTCCAACGAGGAAAACTTGGAGAGCATTGCCTTTGGTGATCGACGTACACATGTTTGGAGATGTATTGATGAGATTCACAGTATATACGTCATTGAGACGAAGTCGCTGGTGGCACGTACTTCGTACCCATTTCAGTTGTAGATCCTTTGGTCAAACCTTCTAGTAGCGATGATGTTGATCCCTCTTTTCAGATAGACTTCGATGAGGGCTTTGTGGATGAGGACATTGATCAAATTGTAGCAGACTTTGGCCTTTTTCTTATGTCTACTTCAGATATGACATTGATGTCTCTCCAGTCACACAGAGTTGATGATGCAGTGTTTGAGAATGATTCTTCATCTTCTTATTTCAGTGCCGATGATCATAGTGATTCAAAGACCATGGTGCAACTTTCAGAGGTCAGTTCTGTCCATCTTCTCGGCCATCTAGGCGCTCTTCACTGGTTGACACAGGTCAGAGATCCTCCGATTTGTATATGGATATCTCTGAGGATGACCTTAATGTCGACCTTTCTCTTGTACATTCCATCATTCATAAGTCGTGCAAGAAGCCCACTCTTCGTCTTTCTTGAGCATGTATAATTTACTTTGACTTGTTTATTCTTTTTCCCCTTGTACATGCATGTTTTCTATTTTATTTATTCATTCTTTCATTTGTCTTACACCCCTAGGCCCCGCTTAGGATTTTTGTTATACTTAGGATGTACTTTATCCTAAGTGTAGGGGGTGGGTGGGTATTGACATTGTGTTGTTCATATCATTTTGTTCTATTACCCTTGTTGTTAATTATACTTAAGGTGTGCTTTACCCTAAGTATGGGGGGAGGGGTAATATCACTCGTTTACATCTTTGATTGTTTTCGATTTTGTGCATTCTCTATTCTCTCACCCGTCTCTCAATTGTTGATATTCTTCTCTATACGTATGGATATTTTACCCTAAGTATAGGGGGACAAGCTGAGTCGTTGATTGTGTACATTCTCTCGACCTCGATCATCTTCGTTTTTGAGTTTGTTATCCTTAGGAATAATTGATCCTGAGTATAGAGGGGATGATTGGCTTCTATTCGTTTATTCGTTATTCTTTGAGTTGTTATAGTATAGTATTCTTTCTACCAGTCTAAACTTAGCCCGACTTATGTTTTCCTTTGTCGCTTCTTTGGTCACTATGAGGGCATAGTTCACGCTAAGTATAGGGGGTGTTGTGTATATATTTTATATATACTTTAGAATCCATAACTCATACTTTATTGTATTTTCAATTATATGGCTCTAGAAGTATGGGTATATATGCTGGATTTTTAAAATTTAATAGAAAATTCTAAATATGTTTAAAAAAAGTTTTAAAAAGTTGTATATAAAATGTGTTGTAAAATACTTGGATACAATTCTTAATTATTTAAAATTTGTAAATAAAATTCTTTTGTAAAATATTGTATAAAATATGTACAATTCTTGTATATAAAATATATATAAAATTCTTTGTAAAATATACATAATTCTTGTAAATTTATGTTAATTGATTCAATCCACTAACTCCAAAAAGTCCAAAAAATTAAAAGTTTTAAAATTCAGCAAAAAAATGCAAAATTCTATAAAAACTACATAAAAAACTTAATCTGAAAAATTCACTTCACAAAAATTTGTTGCATTCATTCGTATTTTTCAGAACAAGTTTGATTCTTAAACTGAATGGATCTAAGTCTGAATGATGGAGCTTGGTTTAGGCCTTAATACACTTAATTCTAAAGGGACTTTATTAAGAATTTGAATTAAGACTCTTCAGGTCTTTTGACTTACTTATTTGGGTTCCATGAGATCGTGTTCAGAATTCAACTTACACTTGCCTAAGTAGGACACTTGTGTCATGCATTTAACTCTTCTTCATTTGAAACAATTTTGAACTCATGCACTCTTCACTTAGATCAACTTGCATGGAGTTGCGAAGGACATGCCATTTTGGTGGTGCATTTTCATCCTTGTCTAGTGATGCGAACGTCTAAAGACGGGAGTGTGGCGTTGAAATAAAGCTCCAGACGAGGGAAGGGACTGCTGGCACAATTTTTCTATGGTACAAAAAATGGACGGAAGAAAAATGCTATATCCATCGAGGCATAAAAGATCAATGCAGTGCAACTATCACTTTATACCAAAAAGAAGCCAAATACAAAATACATACTTGACCACAATGGTCCAAGCTTTAGATAGCCTGCATGTCTTAGTGGAGACTGGGCTAAATTGGCAAAGCTTCACAGGAGATGTGATTACACTGGTCATACTCCAATTCGCTTCCCATTCTTCTACTTCTCTCTCTATTCGATTGTAAACATAACATCACCTAACCTAAAAAGGAAATACCCCCCTCCTCGAAGATCGAGTGGCTAGATGATGATCAAATGGGAGTGTATTACTGGGATGGGCGGTTTCTTTGTTTCTTCAAGCAGGAAGAGCTAACACCTTTCACACACCGTACAAATTGACTTCAAGGTCGAATAGTTTGCATGATGGATGGGTGTATCTGAGCTGGCTATTGAGGTGAGCATGGATAGGGATTTGTGGAACTTGATGACTGTTGAGACTTAAATCCTAATAAGATCCTTACAAACTGTTAATCCAAAAACCTATTTCAAGTTCCTGATTTTTGGTGAAGTGAAATTCGGTTTAAAGAAACAATCATGTTCTAAGTTTTTTTTTGCCTTTTCCTTTTTGTCTTTAACTTATTTATAGAATAACTGTTTGCTAAGGGACTAACAAAGGTAAAGTATAGGGGAATGATGAATCCATGATGCATCGCCTTTATTTTTTCATTTTGGCTAAAATCCTTGCTAAAATACATGTAAATATTCACTAATTCTCACTAATTAACATTCTAACCACATTTATTAATATTATATATTTAATATTTATTTTATCCATAATAAAATAATAAAGAGAAAAAGAAAAATAGTAGAAAAAGAAGGACGTATATATGGAATATGTACATATTGATTCTAACCCCGAGACCAGGTCAATATTGATTTGGTCGACTAAATAAAGTAGTAGACGGAGATAAGGATCCTAATTTATAAAAAATTAGAAAATCAAGATCATCAATGTACATAGACACATTTTTCACCTTGTACATATGTTCACCTATTTTATTTTGGGAAAAGGGAAGCTACACCTGGTGGTGCAACCAACTAGCTACACCCGAGCATCTTTCTAATTGATTTTTGATTTTTTTGAAGGAAATCTATGGAGATTTACGTAGTTTATTGAGTGGAATTGTATTTCAAATTTCATGCAAAACAACCTTTCCTAACACGCCCATCTAGATAGGGCCAATTTCGATAATTCTGAGACCGTTAAAATGTGATAGTCTTGATGGAGATGATAGAAGTGTCGAATTCAGTTGAAATTGGTATGATATCATGGTGATATATGGTGATTTAAATCCCCCTAGGTTTCATTTCAAAAGCATAAAAAATCAATGAAAAAATGGTCAAGTGCAGCTTCCCCAGCCCCTTTATTTATCATTCAGATCATCTCAAATCAAAATATTTCCTTCACGAACATTATTTACAATAATCTATATTAATTTATAAAAATATCAGAAAATTTAGTTAATATATAAATAAATATATATGATGAACCTAAAAAGCCAACTACCAAGGTTCATAACTATTTATAGAAAACTTTAAATTGACCAAACTCACTTTTAAACTTTATTTAATAATTATTACTATTTATTAAAAATACAAAAAATTAGACTAAAACCTATGAGTTTTGGCATTTGGACCCCTTTGTATATATGTACTATATGTATATAAATTTTCTTTATTTTTTCTTTAATTGTTCCTAATTTCTTTTAACTTAATCCTTTTTCTAAAATGTTTTAAAAATCAGTAAAAAATATAAAAATATAATGTAAAATTAATTATTAATAAATGCTAATAAATCCCAAAACTAAAAAGCAACAAAGCCAAACTTCTGAACCTCATAACTTGATCATATGAACTCTGAATCAAGCTTACTCACTTTTAAAGTTTGTTTTATATAATTATCTATCAAATAGAAGTGATTTCACTAAAATCAGAGTTAATATGCATAAGTAGGTTTTAGGACCTTATTGGTATAAATTGTACAATGCATCTTAATTTCATTCTATTTAAATTTTATCATTTCTTGTATTTTTATATTTTATTAATACTTTATTAATTTTGTTATTAATATAAAGAAACTAAACTTATTAAAAATTAAAGTTATTAAAATTATCTAATTATATAAGTATATATACCTATATTATTTATATACTTATTTACATAACTAATTAAATAATAATATTTATTTAATTGAAAATTATTTAGTAAATTATTATAATTATTTATTAATTTATTTTAATTATTAATTGAATTTATTTATTTATTTAGTTTATTTTTATTTTTTATTTTAATCTCTCTCTCCTTTCTTCCTCCCTCATTCCTCTTCTTCCTCCTTTCTGCCCATCACCTCCTTCTCCCCTCCGCATTCTTCCTCCGTCCAATGACCCAATGACATGGCCGCTGGGCCGTTTGCCCAACCTCTTCTTCCTCGTTACCCTCCGCCGACGATGACTAGATCTCGACGACATGCTCCCCAAGCTTCCACACCAAGCCGCCGCACCTCTGCTATTGCTTAGAGGAAAAAACCCTAGCGGAGCTTCACTGAGCCCTGCGCCCACATGCGTCGACTTCGTCTGCTTCCACATCCAGGTTAGTCCTTCTTCTCGTTTCCTCCTCCCTTCTCTTCTCAATTCATCTTCTCTTCTTCTTCTCTGATTTCTCTCTTCTCCTTCCTCTTCTTCTCTCTGTTTCTAATTAAATCCCGAGCAAAAACCTTTGATTTCATCCATCGATCATATCATCCATTTCAATTCAGTTCTCCGTATTTTCTCTTCGCTCTCTGATTATCTCAGATCCGTCGGATCTGAGCTTTGATCCTTATCCTCCATTTCATCAGAGGACCAAATTCCATCCATCCCACATACTTCGAGCATAACTCCCGGTCGGGAACCACAAATCTAGAACCATAGATTTCACCTTGCATGACTTCATGACCTTGTGTTGAACACGTACAATCAAGGAGCATTCATCCCGAAGCACCTGAAAGTTGAGCACTATCCTCGATCGATCAGTCTGGAGCTAAGTAGCACTGCTGTGCAGCAGTGAAATCCATCGCAGAACCGAGCAGCATCGCCTCCTTGATTCAATCGAACACTTAAAGCTGAGCCATGAACAACCATTTGGAGTTGCACTTGTCTGGAGCATCAGAACCACCTGTCGGATCAAGCCAAAGTAACACAATCGTAAACATCACCACTATCGTCATGAAGCATCAGAGCCCTATCACATGTCTATCATCAGAGAACCGTGAGCCAGATCAAGCCGCATTGAAACTACAATCGTTGTCCGTGAGCCAGTATCCAGAAGATCGTCTGCCACCTGAGGCTGAGTCGTATTAGGGAAGAATACCCCCTCATCTCCAGATTGAATCGGAACCACTCGATCGTCCAACGATTGTACGGCTATCATTGCTACACACGTTTGCACCAGCGCTGAAGGATCATCAACGATCGTATGGTCCATAGTTGTTGTGTCTCCCCACCGCTCTAGCAAGGCACGTGCGGCTCACGCACACGAAGCCAAATTTTTAGGTGATTTGCGGTTATATTCCCCGAACTTCTTCTATTTCCAAACAGGTGTCCTCCTCTAGCAGGACACGTAACCCTCACGTGCAGATGGGCAGATACTTTGGGACATTTGTGTTTGAGCCCTGAAAGTTTGTATAATTGTGAACACTACCCATTACAGCTGCGACACGTGATCCAGCACATGCGCAACCATTTTTTGGCATATTTGTTGTTTAGTCTCAGATATTATTACATATTGTAAACATGTCCTATTATAGGAGGAGCACATGATCCATCACATGATTAACTGGGAATTTTACATACAGTTCCTTAGTGTTTGACAATTTTGTGATCAGGTCCAGCAACTGGTGCGAACAGATGACAACACGTGCCTTCCTTGGAAATTTTGCATGACAGATCCCCTAGTTTTTGAAATTTTATCACGCACACCCCCTTATTTCAAGTATACCCTTGCTATTGTATATTACTACAATACATATTATATAAATATTAAATAAAATACAAAATATAAAAATATTATAAATACATATAAATACATAGTATTATGCTATATGTAGTATTAAACAATTTTCAAAAATAAAAAATGTTTTATATTTTTAAATAAATCCTAAAAACAAACAAACTTATGCGAATACATAAAAATAAAAAACACTTATAAAAATCTTACAAAAATTATCTACGATATATTTACTATAATTTACATATTAAACCAAAAATAAGATAAATTTTGAATATAAAAATCAATAAAAAATTCAAAATACCTAAAACTTCAAAATTTCACAACTAATTCAATAAAAATAACAAAAATACGTACAATACCTCGTTAGAAAGGTTCTGATAAAAATAAAATAAACATATTTTCTTACTATTTATTATTTTTAAAATAAAAATAAATCATTGTTTCAATAAAAACATTGTTTTTCACTTTACAAATAATTCAAAATCTATAAAAGTATTAAAAACCTCTAAAAATATAGGAAATAAATTTAAAACATAAAAAGTACAAAAAAAACAAATATAAAATCAAATACCAATATTTTCTACTAATAAGAATATAAAATTATAAAAAATATAAAATTCATAAAATCAGATAAAAATCCAGAAAATTCATAATAAATAAATATGAGAAAACCATTTGGCCTTAGTCATTCTATTTCTTTACCTTAGTTTCCACAGTTTTCTTCCCTAAGTTCGACACTCCCGTGCTTATTGCTATACACTTGAGTTTAGGAGTATAAATAAATATAATAAATTTTCTGTCAATTTCAACTGGCCTCTACATCGATAGTTGTCTATCTTGTAGACGATCCGACTGGTTGACTTCTTCATTAATGTTAATGAATTACTTAAGTAAGATATATAATAATAGTAAAGTTGATAAATCTAGGATTTATCACCTCCCTATACTTAAGCTAAGCTCTTCCTCGAGCTAATAAATAAAGAATGAATTAGAGAATTAGCGAATTCCCTGACATGTGTATATGTAAATACAAGGATTAATCAATCCAAAACACTATGTTTTAGAGATCCTAAAACTCTAACCTGGACCAAATTTTAATCAGAAGGAATTCAACTTCTCTAATCATCAGACTCTCATTGTTTACATAAATATAAGATATGACTTTATGTGTTGATTGCATTCACAAGAGTCGGGACAAGATGTCACACAAGATTCCAGTCCAAGAGATTTTCCTAAGGACCTAATCCTCAACACTAAAGATTAAATCTATTCTTGCTTCAATTCATCATCTCATTAGTTTTTCAGACTTAAAGAATATAAAAGAAAGGCTAGATGATGGAGGGAATGGGGTTTTTGTCGGCTCTTCTCTTCCTCTCATTGTAACAAGGTTTCTCTCAAATATCTTATTAACTCAAGACAAATATTTTTGTTGTTAATCAATGTGTCCGTCAAAAGAAGTTTAGTCATTTGTACTTTTTTCCCTAGGAATGCACCAGGGTGTATCTCTTTTGAGTATCTAAGATATCTTTGAGACCCAGACTTGTATCACTATACGATGCAGAGCCCTTTTTGAGGTACTAGCCCGACTCATAAAAAACCTAAGATTTCAGACAAAGTGGACACTTAAAAGTTTGGGAGTGCTCACCACTAGTATAAGATCTTTGATTTGACTTTGTAATGCATGAACTTTTATTTTTATTTTTATTTTCTTTTTTTCAGCTAGCTCCACTGCTTTTACCAAGAATTGGCATACACTGACCAACATTTTAATTTCATTTTATCATACCCTATCACTTAGGTCAATATCAAGAAATTAGTATAAGAACCATGTTCTCATACTGGCTTCGATTATTGACTCAGGTTTCATGAATCCTTCATTAATTTTATCCCATCCTCGAGCATCATAGAATCAAGTCCAGACTTAAATCTCAAATCCCATTTCCTCAAATGAAACATCATCTCATCTCATCATGAATGCAATCGTGCATGTGAGTGTTGGTCATATTATTTATGGATAAGATTAAGCATGAAATATAGCATATAAATCTTTCCAGCTAGGGAAGTATGAATTATTAAGTCGAAGACCCTAATGATTAAGACAAGTTAACTCTGAATTTTTGGCTCTCATCAACCAAGTGTTATAAATCTCAGCAGGCTTTATGTGAATTGTGAAAGTATCGGGGAAACACCAATTTAATAGTTAGCAGGTTAATGAGATAGCGATTTTTATTTGAAGAATTTTATTAACAAAACTATAGAATAGATACCCATAACACTACAGACAGAACACAACATAAAAGAACTGAAACACAACACAAGACCATTACATGGGTACCAAACACCACTACCGAACTATAGCTTCTCAACCTCAAGCATTAGACTTGAATCCACTAGGTTTAAAATCACATGTAGCCTTATGCCTCACTTGCTTCCTCCTCACATAATAAACTTCAGAATCGGAATAGGAAAAATCTTCATTGACATGAAAAACGTAACGCTTCGAATGATGTCATTCTTCCTCAAAAGTAATATCCATATCAACATGGGAAGACATGAAGTTTTATAAAATGGAAGGAAGATGTATCAAATCCTTCTGCAATACATCTATGGGTTTGTCTAAAGAGCAAAAAATCTAGACATATGAGGATGACATAACATACAAGAGACATGATCTTCAGGTTTTTAGATATCCTTAAGAAATGGCGCAGGCTCCCCCATATCCAACTCTTCCAATAAGAGATTATCTTCCTCAATAGGCATTATAGAGTTCACATCTAAACTCTCTTCCATGCTTCACTCTTTCGGGGACTAAGATTAGGCCACCTTTATAGCCTAAAGACTCCAACAGTTCAAAAAGTAACTGTTACACTAAAGGCACCCTTCGTAGAATTGAAACTCTCTTGAGAAACTGAAGTAAGGTACGTTTTTATATTTTTATATTTTTTATATTTTTAAAGAATATGTAAATATATACATAAACATAATATGTATAGTGTCAAAATTGTACCCTCTTTACAATAATTTATAGCTAATTTTTGCAAATTATGTAAAATAGATATAAAATTTTCCAAATATTTTACCAACTATTTTACAAATATTTTCAAATCCAAATCTCCATACCCGTAGACCATAAAAATATACAAAACATGTGAAATTATGAGCAATGAATCGAAGTATATATGCAATATATACACACTCTATACTTAGCTTGTGCTATGTCCTCATGACAAAAAGTGGAATGAAAGACATAGCTCGTACTAAGTATAAAGAAGAGAAACAAGATAAGGACATAAAATCCGATCAGACTCCCCTATACTTAGGCTTCCCGTATGAAAGATGTTTTGCATGAAATCATGGATCTATAAGAAAACTATTTTTACTTACTATATTCCCATAATAAAATATGGAATAAATACTTGGATTAAGTAGAGAATCAAATCAACAAACTTCTCAAATTTATTTCGCGTGATTCTGACTCCGTTTGCCCTAGATATCCCATAATTTAGTGGAGACGGGTTGGAAGATATTTTGATCATCAAACCTCTTTACTTAATGTGTTTATACTTCAATGGAAATCATGGAAATTATGAATTTATCTTGATAAATATGATGCCTAATAATTATGAAAATAATATATTAAACATCATTGGTCATTGAATGGATGTTTCATGAAAACCCTAGTTTATCCTATAATAGTTGTAGGATAATATCTACATGCAAAACATTGTTGCTTGAATAAGATTGAGGATTTGTTTAGAAAAATCACCTTATAATATTAATCAAAATGTCACCTTATAATATTAATCAAAATGGTTTTGATAAATATTATATGGTATATCTTCAGTTCAAAGAACGATTATTATCTCAACTACAAAATGATCAAATCGCATTGTCCTGACTTGAGGTAGATATGATGTCTTGTCGGGGATCGATGGGGTAGCAGGTTACTCCGCGAGCAGTCTGTCCCATATCCTATGCCTACTGGCCATGACAACAGGAAAGGAAAGTATAATGTTTGAAGATATCATGATGTATTTTCCTAATTTTTAAAATTTAAATAATACATATTTTGAGATTATACTATCCTTTCAAGTAACAATCAAGATTGTTTGTTGGTTGATTAAATTAGATTGATAATTGATTTAATAGGATTAAATGAATTATATCCAATTAAAAACACTCTATTATGGATAGAGTAGTATTTCACTTGGAAGAATTAATTATGTGAATATGATTCATAAGAATTAATTAAATTTGAACATGATATGGATGATCACATAAGTGATATCTATGGTCTCCTGTCAAAGAGAAGGGTTCCGTTGTCGGGGATTGTATGTAGGAGACTCCTGTGCGAAGTAACAACTCCTGCATACGAACACATTTGGGATCGAGCTCTTTGCTTCTCGAATGAGTAAGGCCATATGCGTAGTGACCCCAATATCAGTTCCTCTTATTATTGATACGATATTGGATTGTGCATAGCGAGTTCTAATCCTATTGGCAGTTGGTTCAATTAACGACGAGTCAACATCGCCTTAGGGATGGTGGGCCCGGGTGTTAAAGATTGAATTGGGAAATACAAGTTTGACCTGGAAGGCGGAATGTGTTCCTACTTCTTTTTACCGAAGTTATAGTTTCTCATATTATTGGGATGTAAATAAGGTAGAAAAGGAGATCCCAGTTCTTGCTAGAGATATAGCGGTAAGTATATCTCTTACTTTGAAAGTAATTTAGGGAATGCACTTTTAAAGTTGAAAAGGCAAGACTAATTTCATTAAAAATCCTTAATCAAAGAATATAATATTGAATATATATGTTCTAATATAATGCATTCTTAAGTTCAGACAATGAAATCCATGAACCCACTCAATAAGATTCTGGAGGTTAACCAATTGACCGTACCAAATTTCTCGGATTGGATCCGTAATTTGGATCTTGTCCTATCTACGAAGCGCATATCCTATGTGTTGTCCAAGGACAAGTATGAAAACCCTAAGATACTAGAATAAAATTAATACAATGAAAATATGATGAAGATCATACATTGTCCAGATGTTATAGTCTGGGATCTCTTTCCAATGTGCTTCAGAAGTAACATGTGGAGATGGGCAGTTGCCAAGATATAATGCTGAACTTAAGAAGATGTTCGATGATGTCAACCACACTCTGCGTTATAACTTTATGAATGAGATTATTCGCTGCAAAATGCAGGAAGGGACTTTAGTTACAGAACACGTACTCAAAATGTTTGGGTACCTCTCAGAACTGGAAACTCTTGGGGCTAACGTGGATGCAGACATGTAGTCTGACTTCATTCTGTTATTCCTCCCTAAGTCTTTCAATAACTTTGTGGTGTCATTCCACATAAACAAGGTGAATTGGGAACGCCAAGTTATTGTCTTCATTAAAGTATGCAGAGGACATAATGAAGAAGATAATCCCTCTGGCAGTGCAGTGGTTGCACAGGTCAAAAGGGAAGCACAGTCAGAAGCAAGGATCTCGAAAGAGCTCAACCCAGAAGAGAAAGAAGAAGAGTCAAGGTGTTGTCCCATCTTCTATTTCTTTCACACTGGTGACATCAAAGAAGATCGATGTGTGTCATCACTGTAAGTAGCTAGGGCACTAGAAGCATAACTGCCTAGATACTGACAAAGGTAAAGCCCCGACAAGTATGAATTCTACTTTCATCATTGAAATCAATTTTCTCATAGGACGAGAAGGTAGTTGGGTCATTGATTCTGATGCTTCTATTCATATATGCAATTTGTTGAATCTATTTTAGGAAACTAAGAGTCTTGATGAAGGATAGATAGTCATCCAGATGGGATCTGATGCAACTATTGCAACAGTCACCTTCGAGACTTGCAAACTATCATTATCTAGTGGAAGAATCATAGTACGTAAAGAATGTTTTTATGTTACAGATGTCAGAAGGAACTTAATATCTGCATCTAAATTAGTTAGAAGTGGATATTCATTTCTATTCTGTAGTAAACTTGTCATAAGTCCTTATGATAAATATATTGCCGATGGTGTTCGGACTTCTAGTGGACTCTACGAATTGTGCATTAATGAAAATATCATGAATGTTACTACTACTAATAAAAACCTAAAAGAACCATGGAGGGTGGAAAATATTCTAACATAATTTGGCATCAAAAATTGATCATTTATCTGTTGATAGGATCAATAGATTGATAAAGGATGGACCCTTAGATTTTCTATAGGTCCAATCTTTGCCTGTCTGTAAACATTGTATTCGAGGTAAAATGACTAAGACACCTTTCTGTAGAAAGGTTACAATATGAGAAGGTATTCTTGACCTTATAAATACTGGTGTATGTGGTCCCTTCAGTACCGTGAACCAAAATGGATATCAATATTATTTGACATTTATTGGACGACCATTCACGATAGGGGTTTATCTTCCTATTACGTTATAAATATGAAACCTTTGAAAATTTCAAAGAGTTCATGGCTTTGGTTGAGAACCAAACCAATAGGAACATTAAACGGATTCGATCTGACCGAGGTGACAGGTATCTCTCAGATGAATTCAAGGAATACCTTAGAGAGAAAGGAATTGTCTCCAATCTCATTCCTCCTGGAACTACCCAACTTATTGGTGTTGCTGAAAGATGCATCAGGACCATCATGGACATGATCCGTTCAATGATGAGTAAAGCACATTTACCACTTAGTTTCTGGAGATATGCAGTAGAGACTGCAATATATATCCTGAACAAGATTCCTAACAAATCCATACCTAAGACTCCTCATGAGCTTTGGTATAGAACCAAACCTAGTGTTAGACATTTAAAGATTTGGGGTTGCTTGGTCCATGCGAAGAACATGGATGCAAGTAAGCTAGAATCTCACACTCATGAGTGCTACTATTGTTTATGTTCTAATATGTGCCTAAAGACCAAGTCATTTGCACATATATCTAGGTTAAAATAAATTATTTTGTGATTCATGTACTTAATTTTTAATTCCTTGTAAACTTGATAATTTTAGGACTTGTAATTTTTCCTGCATACATCATGATTAGACTTATCTAGGGTAATTCTAATCCTGGAAATTAATTAGGTTTACTATTTATTAAAATTAATTTACTCAAAATCACACACTCAATTTGTTTAATTTCTAGAAATTTCAACTTGCATAAGAAAATTCTAAAAATTCATAGTAGATTAAACTCATCTTAATTAACTTACTGTCAAAGTTTCATAATTTTTGCACATCATTTGCACAAAAAAATGTAGAAAAAATCCTAAAAAGTGTCCCATTTTTCATGCATGCATGCATAAAAAATACAAAAAATAGGTTCTGAATTCTTCACTGCATAAATAATTATGATAAATTTGTCATATGGATTTGTGAGCTCATTTGCTAGTTATTTTAGATTTTCCATATCAAGCTAATTTGATCTTAAAATTGGCATCCAACATTCGCATTTAATCATCATTTTCATAAGAAAATTTGCCAAAAATATTCTCCTCGAAAACCTAGCATCTAGATTATTTAAGGAGACATTGGTCTCCTTGAGTTCGACCTTGATCGCTTGCATTTTAATTGAAAAATCAATTTAGTGGTTTTTTATTAATCCAAATTTGCTCGCCTACGTGGAACATAATGCTATAATTTCACCTTATTAGCAAGGCCATTTTCGAGTTTGTCAGGGACACAATGGTTCATGAGAAGAACATGTGTGAGAAGGGAAGTGGTGCGAATCTACACCACTCTTCCAATTGAGTTGCATTAGAAGGTGCATAGCAGATGGAGGATCATGATGGGATTCCAACTAAAGAAGTCATGCTCGGTTGAGGACAACATATTCTTCAACTGGGAAAGTCTTGTTACACCCCAAATTCCCATGATCGAGAATGCTTGTATAGGCACGATAGCAGATGCAAGGACATGAGCGACGGGCTTGACTTCAAGAGGAGTCTATAGTGAGTAGGTAGCACAAAGTTTATCCACATGATTCTTGGAGACAACCATCATGGCAATGGATAAGTGTCACAATGGACATTGTCTCGGTAGCATAGTGTCAGGGAGCTTGTAGTAGTGCAAACACAACAAGTACATGAAACAGTGCAAGATATGGCGATGGATGAACACCGTGCTACGTATGTGAGTGCAACAGGGCGGTATGCAGTGAAGCGGTAGTGATTGAGGAGAAATGCGATGCGGTCACATAGTCATACGCACAAAGGCACAAGGTACCCGTAGAGATGCATGGCGATCCAATAGGGTATGGAGCATTGCAGGGCTGAGTATGAGCATGAACGAGCATGCTCAGTAGTACACGTACGAGAGTGGTCTGGAGGTCATGGTAGAGAAGTTCTGCCATACTTCTCCTTTGTATGTAGAGCATAAGGAAGGGTTTACCGCATGAGGGTCTTGTGGTCGTGGATTTCTGATGAATACCCATTCATCACTCTTTATTCTTTTATTTTAGCTACAAAACCCTTGCAAAACATCTTGTATATATGTGTAAATAGTATAAAATTATTAAATTGCATGCATCTTGTAATTATGCATAGTTAGCATGTTTTTGTGCATAAATAAAAGAATAAAGAAATAAAAGAAAAAGAGAGAAATATTTAGAATAAATATTGAGTGACCTAATCCCAAGGGAGGGCTCAGCATGGGCCTGACCGCAAAAGGAACCAAGTAGAGAGAGATAGGGTCATTCATGGTGTACATATACCTATGTATATAAATAAAATTATTTTCCTCTAACTAAAAATAAATATGTGTTTCTCTCATTTTGTACATATTTATAAATAAAACTAAAATAAAAATGGGAAAAACAAAATAAAAATAAAATAAACAAAATCCCTCTCCTCAGTGTATATAGACCATGTACATAGAATAAATTATCTATTTATTTTCTCTTTGTCAATAATTAATAAAAATCCAATAAAAATCTTTCTATATTCCATATTCCATGGTGTAAATAAATAAAATAAAAATCAGAAAAATAAAAATAAAAATAAAAATAATAAAAATCATTTCCCACATTGTACATATACCATGTAAATATGTATATATACCTATTTATTTAACTAATGTAAATAAATAATAAAAATAAAAATAAAATACATTTTTATTTCAAATTTTATGTTATAAATAAATAAAATATAAAATTGGAATAATTATATAAAAATAAATAAATAAAAATAAAAACGAAAAATATATACATGTATATACCTATATATAATAATAATATAATGTAAATAACTTATTTATTTTTTCAAAAAATAAATAAAAATCACTAAAATTCTTTGAAACTAAATAAACATTTTTCATGTTTTAGCTTTTTCGAAATAAGGTCATTTATTAATTTTAATTGAATTTACAAATATTTATTGAGTGGCCGCTTCTGATTGGTCCACGGGGGATGTTGACCCCCGGTCAACTCCTCCCCTGGACCATTCAACCCGGATCTTTGCGCCCCGACCCAATTTATCATAATTTTGCGCCTTGATCCGACCATCATTGATCGAAACCCTGGGCTCCATTTACAGATCATTCATCCAAGACCCTCGCCCGGGGTTGAATCTAGGGATCCGTGCATCACCATGCTTTGCCCGATCCCTTCTTTGCCGGATCTTCAACAGTATATAGGTCACTTCTGCCGCACCTTTTCACTCATCTTTGGCTATGCCCCTTCATCCCAGGACCTCCATCAGCTCCCTTAGAGTGACAGCTATCCGAGCGTGGTGTCGAAGAGAGGAGGAGGTGCCTCCAGCCCACTGATTCGGCGACCTTTGTCGCCGTGCGCCGCTGCGAGGTGCGCCTGAGACTCGAGACCCGACTACCCCTTGAGGCGAATACCCAGAGCTTCCTTAGTTCATCCCCAGTCAACTTCCTCCGCCAGGTAACTTCGATATCCCCTAGGTTCCTCTAATTTTCCATTTCACCCAAATCGTTCCTCCGCCGTTGCGGATCGATTCCCATCGCTACGATCATCCGCTCGACCATCATACCATCCTATCACCTTCACGAGACTACCCTCCACCTTCTGCACCCACTCACTCAACTTGGTTCGCCCCGGAACCAAGAGTTCGACATCCACCGCCGTCGTTTCGCCGGAGGTCTCCGCCCCGACGCACCCAACCACCCATTTCACCCACTGACGGGTCGAGGCAATTTGCCCTCGACCCAGGAGCTTGTCTGTGACACTTTGCAGGTCAAAGGACCCCATCTGGGGGTCAAGTCGTTCGAGCCAGGAGCTTCACTCCTCCACCATCGTCGGGCCGCTCCGGTGGTCCTTGGCTTCATCGGAGGAGCCCATCAGCTGCGGACTAGCTCAGGCTACCTTTTCCACACCTCAGCAGCATCGTCGGAGGTCTCCACCACGCGCACTGAGCCAGCGAAGTTCGTCGGTGAGCTGTTCTTGGAGCATCTCCAGTTGCCGTCCGATCATCCCCGACGCTACAGATTCAATCATCGCCGTCTATTTGAGGAGCTCCAGCCACCGTCAGATCCTTCTGGGGTTTGATCGGGACCGTCCATCCAGACGAAGGGGTGCCCTCGCTTCTCAGCCGTCAATCATCCACGTGGTGCGCCCTCGTCCATCTGATAATAATAGGGATAAATTATACTTAGGCCCCTGCTCTTTTGTTTTTGCTATTTAGTCCTGTAAATATTTAGCATAGTTGTTTTTATTTTTGGATATTTGCACTCTAGACCTTCATGTTTCTTCTATTTGCATTATAGTCCCTGTGTGTGTAGACCACGTGCATCGACACGTGAGGATTGGGAATTTTTGCACTATTGATCCTGTATTTCCTGTGCGTTTATTGTTTGATATTTTATAAATATGATTTACATATATGCCCCTCCGTGCCTGATTCACGTGCCTCGCGCGTGACTTTGTGGACTTTTTGCACAAGGGCCCCTGAGCTTTATTTTGCTTGTTATTATTTAGCCCTGGAAATATGTTTTGTTTGCATTTAGGTCCCTATGCACTATGAGCCTTTGTTTTGATTAAATAAAATAGCAAATTAAATCCAAATTATGTGAAATTTGGACACGTGGCTCCTGCCACTATGTAAAAATTTCACTAAATTTTTGGGACATTTTTGAGGCTTTTTGATATTTTTAAAAATTCAAAGACAGTGATTTTTACTACTGTCTAAATAGAAAAATCAAAGAAAAATATAAAAAATATTTTAAAAATTCTAAAAACATTAGGATTAGTTAGTTTTAGTATGTTTTTATTTTCTATCCAATTTTCGTGCTTTTTATATTTATAAAACCCTTAAAAATTAAAAACACTAAAAATCTTATAAAAATTTTAAAAAAATTCTAAAAAAATCAAAAAAATATAAACTCTTTTTCTGAATCTTAGTTTTGTTTATACTTTTCCTAAAAATTGCCTCCAACCTTTTATAAGTCCATTTTATATTTTTAATGGACCTTTCAAGTCTGGCTGCACAATAGCCTTTATTTTTCACCTTTCTTGATTTTTAGAAAAATTGTATAAAAATTAAAAAAATCTGATAAATTTATCAAAAACACTAAAAAACCTAAAAAACTAAAAATATTTTTTTTGAATTTTTGGAGCATTTTTGGTTGATTAAATAAATTATTTTGTTGTTAGTTTCCCTTTTTGTTATTTTTCCTCATAATTAGAAATCCAATTTTTTTTAAAAGAATTAAAATCAACCAAAAAATTCATTTTCTTTATTTTTATTATTTTTAGACTACTTCGTAGGCCGCAAGGCCAACTCGTGCTCCCTGAGTCCGACCCTGGTCGCTATACCAGGTTAATAAAAGTAGCGAGGACCGCTATCTTGGTCTTATTGTTTTATCTATGATTTTGGTGGTCTGATATACTTTTTCTTGATTGAGCCGAGTACCGAGATCCGGGTCGCAATGACCCTTGAGTGATTTATACCTTCACCCAGGTCTTGGTTTCATTTTTGCAGCCCATCAGTTTCCTTTGCACAAGATCGAGGGTTTGACATCACTTGGTGAATTATCGCAAAGCTACATCAGCAAGGCATTGCAGAGTGAAGTTGTAAATGATTGGGCATTTTATATGACTTCAACTGTAAGACAAGAAGAAATGACAGTAAGGAGGTTGAGGAGGCAAGAAGATGAAGAGTTGTTGTGGAACACAAAGGGTTTCCATAGAACTTAGGGTCTCATGTGTCTTTATGTGTCATTATTTTATATGTAATAATGAGTGACCCTTTGGTTGCCTTGAGTCTTGTATATAAGGATTGGTGGAGGCTCATTTGTATACACCCCACTCTAGAACGAGTCTCCCTTTCAATTAAGAGAATAAGCTTTGTATGCATGCTTGTGTGATCGTGTGGTTTTCTTCTTGAGCATTCTTGAATGAGTTCTTGAGAGTGTTCTTGAGCGATATGTAAGGTCGTGCTTGTGCTTATGTTGGAGCATCAATATGTGAGTAAGTAGAAGTTCGAGAAGAGTTGGAGCATGTTCATGATTGTTCTACTCAAGAGGGTTGGTTAGTTACGGGTTAGCTAACTCCTCACAAGACAAAATCGGTAGCAGAATTCTGACCCTATGACAATGGTCATGGTAGTTCCCACCATTGCCGTGGGGGCAACCACCATGGCGGCCGTCCACCCATATTTGGAGGGAGGCTTTCTCATTTCCTAATCCTACATGGTAGAGAATGATTTTGGAGAGCCAATTAATTGGAGATTATCTTCAATTTATTTTCTTGAATATTATTTGTAATCTTCGAGATTACAAATTAATCTAAATAATAGATTCTTATTAGGAGTGCATCTTAATCATTTAATTTATTACAAAAGAAAGGATAACCCGAGATCTCTTTAATAAAAAAGAGTGAATGCAATTATAGAAACAATAATTTTCTCCCTCTCTCTCTGTACACCACATGTCATATCTCCATCCATCAACTCCATGATCGTCCCCTTGGTCTATGGCTTCGGACTCTATGGTAATCGTCGTGTTGCTGTCATGCTACTGGATCGATTCGATTGATCTCTTGTAGAGGTTCTACTTCTTTGGCATCCCATGATCTTTTAAAGAAGAAGTATTTGGTATGATATCAATATCTTTACAACTCATGTCATATTATTGATTGTAGAAGTCACGCGATTCATCCTCACGCTTTCAAGTGTTATCTTTGCCAGATCGAACTTGAGACAGGAGGTCTTTCTATTACAGATTAAAAGATTACAATCATGCTTCAAGAGGTAACCCTATACTTGTATAATCATGATGGAATTGAATGGGAAAGGTTCCCAAGCCATGTAGTTCCATAAAAAATAAAAATCCATTACTAATGTTCCTTGTATGATAAGTCTTGTTTTCTGTCAGATATGATCCTACCTTCATGCTTCCTTGATGCATGAGGCAATATCGTCTCCCTTGATATCCACATTGTGACTACAACACCAATAGAGCCTTCTTAGAGCACAATACAGAGATACAATGGAAGAGGACATAGTCGTGGAAATGGACAACATCAACAAACCCAGAGTGTTGGATCAAGCTTTGGAAGGGATGCTAAGCTGAACATTGCATCAGTTAAGGATGCAATGGTGTGCCCCTCGATTGTTAAAGGTACTATCTCGATAGAAGGTTTTTTAGTGTGTGTTTTGTTTGGTACATGGTTAACCGATTCTTTTATCTCTATGGAGTTTTCTCCCATTTTGTCTACAAACCCGATACAGTTACACTTTAGCTTATGCATTAAGGGGACTAGGGATAAAGTGTTTTGTTCATTTCATATTCACCTAGGATGTAGAGCCCTGATTGGAGGGCATGAATTGCTCGTAGACATGATTGTGATACCCATGCAAGATTTTGATGTATTATTGGGCATGGATTGGATGACTTAGTATCAAGTCTCTATGATCTGTTATGAGAGAAAAGTGATATTTTTACATTTATGAGATCTGAGAATTGGAGTTCATGGGCTTGATCGATAACCGAGAGATCATGTATTTTGGCATATTGAGTAAAGCAGATGTTGGAGAGGGGATGTGAAGGCTATATAGCCTACATCACATTAACTGATGAGAAGGTAAGGAATACCATTGAAAAGGTGCCCATCGTTGGGGACTTTCTAGATGTTTTCCAAGAGGAGTTAGTTGGTTTGCAACCAACTCGTGAGATTGAGTTTGAAATCTCATTGTTACAAGGGACTTAACCCATTTCAATGGCCCGATATAATGGTACCTGGAGAATTACAAAAGCTGAGGACATAACAAGTTTGAAATATCATTAGTACAAGCACTTCTCCCTGGGGAGCCTCAATCATCTTTTTGAAAAGGAAGGATAGGTTGATGTGCATGTATATTGACTATCTACATGTAAATAAGGTGATGATAAAGAACAAGTATCCACTGTCAAGGATCGATGGCCTCTTCGATAAACTTCATGGGGCTAAGGTCTTTTCCAAGATTAACTTAAGGTCCGGTTACCATCAGCTTTGGATCCAAAAAGAGGACATCACAAAGAGTGCATTCAAGTTGAGATACAATCACTATGAGTTCTTAATAATGCCCGTTGGATTGTCAAATTCACTTGCAACTTTCATTGACTTGATGCATCGAGTATTTGTTGAATAGGATTTTTCGCAGATATAATATATATTCACAATGTGAAGACAAAGTCGTTGTGGCAACCCACTAGAAACCTTGATTCAAACAACAATTAACCCCTAATAGATATAACATAAAAATAAATGTGGAGTTAAAACTAACATTATAACTCTACAAATGTGTGTATAGGTGAGCCCAAGCGTTGTTTAAAGTGTCGAAAACATGGAGCAAACGTGATAGACTGAGCAATGAATGCATATCATTTCTGCTTGTCTTTATTTTGTTTTCATGTGGGTTTTTAATTATATATATATTTTTATGGATTTTAATTTATATTTTTTATTTCCTTTTATTTCTATATTTTTTATTTTCTTTTTATATTTTCTGATTTTTAGTTTCTCTTTTCTTTTAAATATACTAATATAGGATTATCTATAACTATATAGACAATATGCGGTAATATAATTATAAATAGAACTAAAAAATAAACAAAAAATACATAATAAAATGTTTTAGTATTTTTTTTCCTACTATTTTGTGCTTTTTGGGGAATTTTTGCCAATTTTTAATTATTTTTAAAAATAAAAATAACAAAACCAGTATTAAATAAATATACCGAATTGATTTGGTGATTAAAAATAGTAAAAAATATAAAAAATTCTCCAAATTAATTTTAATATATAGATAACAATATAAAGGAAATTTTGGAAAAAGGAAAAAATATTTTTGGAAATTTTGATGATTTTTTATATTTTTAAAGGATTTTGGAGCATTTTAATTCTAATCATTTCCTTTTTCTATTTTTAGGGATTTTTGGTCTGGAGTTATAATATACTATAATAAATGAAATATATATTTTTTGGAATTTTTCAAAAAGGTTTTATAATTATTTTCGATTTTTTAGTCAAATGGGGGTAAAATGTGCCCGTTTTAATTTTTAGAAAATAGGAGCAATGTATAAAATACAAAATAAAAAATCGAGTAAAAGAATGCACTAACAAGCACTTAACCCTAATTTTTCATATTTATTGGAGCACGTATGATATTTATAAAAAAATTAATTAAAAAAACAAAAATGATTGAAATAACAAGAATATATTTGTAATTAAAATAAAATTAGGGGCTAAAGTACAAATTACCCAAAATATTACAATTAATATTAAAATTTTAAATACTAAACTGAAATGACAAAACAAGCAAGGGTTCTTCTGCAAAATAGCCACCTCACATGGGAGGACACCTGAGGTGACGTGGCACAGACCCAAATGTAATAAACAGAAAGTTCAAGGGGTTCCTTGCAACTTTTACACAAAACTATAAACTACTTAAATATTTTATAGGATTAAAGTTAAATAAACAAAAAGACATGGGAAAAGGTGTAAAATACCCCCTAAATGCACATATCGAAATGTCATAGACGCCTCACTTATCCACGTGTCGGCCTCGCAACGGTGGATGACGATCTGGCACAGAAGGCATGGATTAAATCTCAGTGGATGATCTGATGACTTTATGCCGCATGCAATGATGGTTGGAAGATCTGGCATTCCTTCTGAATCGGACAGTCGAGACCTTGCTTGGAAGAACCAGGAAGAACATGACCAAGCCCGAACTTCGATCATGCACAACTCCTTTCTCCGACTGACTCAAGGGCTCCTCCAAGGTGCAAAAGCTTCCTGAAAGCCTTGCGCATCAGTGAGTGGGCTCAGACAAGGATGGAAGGTCTCCGACGAGCTCCCTAGGTCGAAGAAAGGATGGAGCTCCAGGAACATCCATCTTGGTCAAAATCATCTCGTTCGAGGCATATAACCTCAAGGACCTGCACATGTAGCTTGAGCATGCAAAATAGATGGTTTTATTAAGAGGAGATGGACGGAAGATTGGGCACGGTGAAGTTATTCGGCGATGGGTAGCGGAGGAGAACTGATCTCCAGATCTACAAAGGATCCAGGTGGTTGGTGGTGCATGGGGTGGATAAGGAACATGGGGAAATAGAATGGTTGCAAACGACAGGGCAGAGCATAGTTGGTTGATGAGGGAATGGTCACCTGAGCAGAACTCCTGCAAACTCTGAAAGATCAATTCTACTCTAATGCAAGGGATTAAACACAAAACTAATTGCATAAATGAAATGCAGAAAGTAAATGCTACCTATAATGCAAGGAAAAACAAACCCCAAATAGTCAGAGGGCTGTGAAATGAGTCGCCTTGAGCGGAGCTCTTGCGAGGTTGGGAACCACCTCTACGCCGTTGTTCTTCATTGCAAATCGACTGAAGAGAGCTCCTGTCACGAGCCTCGATCCGGAGCATGCAAGATGAGGAGTCAAAGTAGGGAAAAAGGGAGCCAAAGAATCAAGGAAGGAGGTAGCTCAAGTATATTCAGGCAAAGGATTGGAGGAGAAGATCGAGGTGGAATGCTTGATGCAACGATGCATTCCTCGAGGAGATGTATGCACATGAAAGCACAATGATCGAGGAGAAAAAATCATGGAGGAATCAATCCAAATCAATGATTGTATCGATTGGAGAAAAAGTATGAAGGACGAGTCAAACCGAGGTATGACATGTGCATGCGTAGGGGTGAAGAGTTGACCGTAGTCAATTGTTGGCGCGATCTGGTTGGTCCACATGGACCAACCAAGAAAAAGCCGATCCAAAAATTATTACATAATAGTTAATAAATAACAAATTAATTAATTAAATTTAAGTTATAAAAATTGTTTATTATTTTCTATAGTATTTTACTATGATTTTTATTTATTTTTATGACTTAATTTATTATATGATACTTTTTACACTTCATTTATAGGTATATTTACCTATATATTGGGTATTTTATTTTATTTTGTATTTTAAATTTTATTATTTTATTTTCATAATTTATATATTTATAACTTATTAAATATGCATAAATATATTTTAATTATATTTTTCCTATGTATTTTGTACACTTAAATAAATATGTTCATTTATTATATAGGTATACTTATAGTATATTCGTCTATGTTATTTTATTTTATTTTATTTTGTTGGTTTTATTCTATGCTAAATATGTACATATATTATAAATAATTTTAATAAAATTATAAAAAATATAAAAAATAAATAAAATACATATTTTATTTATGTAGATAGTACAATAGGGTCCAAACCTAACTTTTGCATGTTAACTAAAAATTAAGGGGAAAACCTTCATTAAATAGCTTCAAAGTTATATAAAATTAAATATGATTTTGATGCAATTTGAGTTCATATAGAGAAGATACGGGTTTAGGAAGTTCAGGTTTTGGAATTTTATTTTGAGTATAAAATACATAATTTGAATTGTTTTTGTGTGAATCAATTTTGTACTTTTCTATGTATTTTTATCTACAACTTTTACGTACAAAGTTTCTTTATTTGAGGTATAAATAACAAAGAATAAATTGGGTCCCAAAAAGGTAATTATTGGCCTATATTTTTAGGTTTTTTATTGTATATTTGACCCTTATCTCTCCCTACTTTATTTCTTATCGACTCAGTCGTGATGATGCCTATGTCTCGAGATTTGGGGTCATAAAATACCTTTGACACTTATTTCTTTTTCTTTTATTTTCTTTATTATTTTATTTTGGCTTTAAATAATGTATTTTATACAACATTTATACAATAAATAATAAATATTAATTTATGCAAAATAATGTTATATACATGCATTTAGCTAGGGTTTAAAGGCCAAAATGAAGGGATGAAATGGAGATTCATCAATCTCCCCCACCACCATACTTGTCTTTGCTAGTCCCTAGCAAACACTTATGCCTATAAGTGTAGAAAACAAAAATAAAGGAAAAAGAAAGAAATTGGATTGATTTTAACTTTCAAACTTGTCTTCATAAAATCAAAGTTTAGATCTCAAGTCGGACCTTTCGATTTTAGGTGCGGTCGGAACTTATTAAGAATGAGACTCGAAACACGATAGCCCTTGAGAATCACAAAACTCTGCTCAAGTCTCCTTAGTAGCCATGTCAGAATAAGTAAACTCATATACAAACCCTTATGACTATGAATTTATCTTGGACAGTGTATGTGATATGTAGCTCTCCTCGGCTGAAGCGGTAAAAGTAAGTCTTCTCCAACATGATGAACCTAATTCCCCAATCCAACAACTCTTTCCTCGAGAAGCGGGGTATTCTCTTCTAAGTTCAAGTACAACCGACACAAGAAGAGGAGGTGGAGAGAAGAACGGACGATAACCAGTGTAGCTACCTATCCTCAGATGCTTTACCGGTGTAGCCAAGTCATCTCTGCATGTTCACATACATATGACTTTGAAGCTCAAGCTTGCTTATTGACTATACAAATATATACATACTCTGACATGCATTTTATTTTCATCCAAGCCTGTCCACTTTTTTGGAGTTTTTTATTTTACTTTTTTTTGAATACTATATACATCAACATGTATATATGGACTTTTTACTCTTGAGCTAGTAGACCATCCCTCTTTTGAAGCATTATTTCTACCCATAACTTCTGTCATACCTCATGGCGACTGGATCGAGTTGGGGTACAATGTCCATAAATGTATGACTTCCGATGATTCCTTGGCTTGTGTTTGATGTCATCAAATACATCCATCTACCACTTCAACTGAGATGAGCAAACTGAAAGGTGCATGTGTGAAAGTTAGGTCATTATCAACAAGAATCGTGTGTGTGCCCTGAAATATTCTACTTAGGCAGTCAAGACGATATTGAACCAAGTCTCGTGAGAATTAAGTCTAGTAGACATGATGTATCTCAATTCCAGATCTTACACGGTTCCTGTGATTAAGTAGATTAAGATCCAACCATGCTCCAATCTTCAGATTTTACTTAGACTAGTTAAAATATCAAACTTAATCCGAAAAAGTGCAAATGCTATGTACGATGTAAGGAAAATATTTTTGTGATCCATTTTCTAGTTTTGAACTTTTTATAGGTCTTTTGAAAAGTTTTGTAAATTTTTATGTAATTTTAAAAAGATTTTCTAAGTGTTTTTGGGATTTTTTATTTTGCATTTTTTGGGGATTTTTCAAAAGCAAAAAGTTTTGGAAAAAGGGAATTTGTACATGTATTTACACTTGGAGTGCTTCTTATTATTAAAAAGAGTTAGGATTTAAGAATTTACGGGTTTGTACAGAATTTTTATGTACATGGTTCTCAAGATAATTTGAAAATATTTTTACAAAATTTTGAAATCTAATTTGACAAAAAATTTACAAAATTTGAAAATCATTTTGCAAATATTTTTCAAACAGTATATATATATATTTCAAAATATTTTTGCAACTATTTTCCAAACCATTTGCAGATATATTTTCAAAACATTTTATTTGAAACAAAGAAAAGGAATTTTTACACACAAAACATTCTTACAAAGATTGAAAATATTTAACAAAATATTTTCCAAATTGTTTTCAAAAGATTTTCCAGTAGGATTTTCAAACTATTTTTAAACATTTTGCAAAAAAGTTTTAACCTGATTTATTAATCAATATATATAAAGAATTTTAATGTGTGTGTATTAATTTTTATTAATTAGCCATATTAATAAAAATACGAAAGTACGAGTTATGGCTAAAGTATATACGACACCCCTATACTTAGCTTGAGCTATGTCCTCATAGATCAGAGAGAAAAAGAGAAGACATAACTCGTATTGAGTATTGAAGAGCCTATACTACAACGACGAAAGAATAAAGAATCAATGAATGAGAAGTCAACCATCCTGCCTATACTTAGGATGTAATAGTCCTAAGTATAGCAGGTTGTATCTACATGCAGGGAGGGTTGAGGGTGGGAATAAACATATCACAACTCAGTCTGCCTCCCCCTATACTTAGGGTGAGATATCCCTAAGTATAGACAAGGGAAGGAGACAGTGGGGTGATCACGAAAAGAAACTAATAAAATAAAATATACAAGGGAAGAATGTATGCATCACTCCCCCTGTACTTAGGGTAAAAGAGCCCTAAGTATAGGCAACAATGAGAGTGATGAAACAGAACGAAGAATGAACACCCGACTCATCCACCCCCACCCTACTTAGGACAAAGTACGTCCTAAATAAGTCAAAACACGGGGTGGGATGGATGAGAAAAACGGTATATGGAAAGAAAAAACATGGCCTTGAATTTCAACGAAATTCCACCGAAATTCTATAAAATTTCCATTTCATTAGGTCACCGAAATTGAAACGCTCCCTTATTTCTTTTTCTAGATTTTCAGCGAGGTATCGACAAAATTTCAACAAAATTTCATCAAAATTACATGCCATTTCCATGAAACAACAAAAATAAGGAATCTTCCCTTCGATTTCATCAAAATTTACATATATTAATGAATTTTCACTTATTTATTCGCTAATGTGTTAAGTTGTTCGAGTGCTTTATATTGTTTAAAGAAGTTTCTTTAGTTATCTTTTATATTTTAGATCTCAATCCAAACCAAATTAGTTAGATACATTTAAGAGTTAAATTAAGTTTTAACTTAAAATCTTTATATTTCTTTATTTTTCTTTATTTTGATATATATGTTTTAATTAGTGGTTATCATATATATCATCTCATTCTTATTGAAGATTTGCTCACATGTCACCATTCTCTCTTCATGTTCAAGAGGAGAAACCAATGGCTTCTAATTATAGTTCCAAATCTGGTTCCGGTTTTGGTTCTGAGCAACATACTACTTTTTTAACCGTTGGGACAATTGGATGGAAATTTAATGTAATATATCATATTAATATCTTACTATTAGAAAAAAATATCTTTCTATCTAATTTATTGAGTTAAAGAATTTAAAAAATATATATTTTTTAAATGAGTTTTCAAGTAATTTCCCACTTTCTGATCATTTTACAGAAATTCCATCGAAATTCCACCGAATTTCTCTTTCCAGGCTTACCGAAACAAAACCGAAATTCGACATTTAAGGCCTTGAGAAGAAAATGAAATCAGATATACAAGGTAAAGGATGCACATAAATCAAGAAGGTAGAAATCATACCTTCTTGTGTGGCCGTTGGGGAATGGATCTAACAAGGTACAAGTCGATATTGGGGTCCTCAGATGACCTAACCCGATCAGGATCGACTTGATGAAGATCCTCAGTGGTCTCAAAGCAGAAAGGCACAAACTGGTCAGTGGAAGTAATGTGGTCATGCTCGGCCTGAGAAGTCTCCGTTAGGTCAGAACAGAAAGGCACGAACTCAAGTATGAATGTAGTAAGGTCAAATTCAACATATGCAGTATCTCCTAAGTCTGTCCTCTGCTATAAGGTGTCTATGGTGTAAATATCACGGATGTCATCAATGCATCTCTACTCACCGAAAGGGGAAACTCCAAGGTCTATGCTTTCCGAGTCTTCCTCTCTGAAGAGGAATTCTTAGGACTCAACTTCATCCCCGATAAAGCAAACCTCTCCGATATCAGCAGATAGGTCATAGTCCTCAGGGTCGGCTAGCACTGTCATACTCATCAGATGTAGGTCCTTGGTCAATGATGGGTGTGATGATCAATAAAACACTCTCGTCAGCAGAATGATAGCGAATCTCTCTAGATCCGTAATCAATAACGACTCTCGTCGAGGCGAGGAAAGGTCGTCCTAAGATGATCGAAGGATACTCCACTGGGGTGGAGGTCTCCATGGGCAATACAACAAAATCACCAGTGAAGCTCATGCCCTGGATCTGAATGATAACATTTTCTAGAATACCCTTTGGCCTCTTTATTGATCCATCAACAAACTGGCAAATCATCATGGTCTTCTTGAGAGGCCCTAGATGAAGAGATTGTACCAATGGGAAGGCTATTATATTTAATCAAAGAATCACCATCAAGGAGAGTATGATCACAAGAATGGTTAGAAATGGTGCATCTCAAAAGAGGTGTAACAACGTTCCCTTTCCTAATGTGTGGAGGATGATTGATGGCGTAGGTAGTGGCCATGGTCATAATGTCTCACTCAGTTCTGCTCCTTCACTTTTTTTTTGGATTTTGGATCAGATAATTGGGTCATGGCCTGGTGAAGTGGGGCCTCAACAATCTCACGAATAGTTGTCACCACTTCTGATTCAGTCAACATTTTTTTAGATTTTGGATCTCCTCCATAAAAGGGAGAGGATCAAAATCATCATCTACACAAGGATGACTAAGAGCAGTCTGTATAATGTCATCCGTGGGGTCAAAGGTGGGAAATATTGTGTGTGTGTGTGTGTGTGTGAGTATATGATCTGGCAAAGTTCCCTCTCCTCACAAGCTGACTCAACAAAGTGTCTCCCAAAATCTTTTTGTGTTTTTAGGTTTTTCTCATTTTTTTGTATCTTGGGCGATTGTAAGCTCTTACGGGTGTCCTCAAATGAATCCACGAAGTCATATGGTGAAGAGACAATGCGTCTCTTATTTATACTAGTGAGGTCATCAATCCTCTTTTTCATGTGCTCCATCATCTGGGTCAAGTGCTCAAGAGTGATCTTCATGAGAGGTGACTCCAACGGCTCAGTATCGGGTGAGGGAAATGGTAGGAAATGAGAGGGTGATACTAGTGGGTAAAAATTAAAATCCAATTCTTGAAACAATGGACTACACGGATATGTACAAAAATAAGAATCATGAGCAAAGTTCTCTTGGAAAAATGGAGGTGGATCGGCTGGAGAGTAAGAAGGATCTGCAAAGTCTGGATAAAAATTACTCCAGTCGACCATCTCCAAAACAAAAGACAGTGATCGGGATAACACAAAGTTCAAGTCAAGATATGCAAGAAAAAAGCGTAAATGCACTGAGAAGATCGAGTATGCACACAAATAAACAAATATTAACAAACAAAACCCCTCAATTCACCAACTCAACTCAGTGATGACCGTGAAAGTTCAATATTTTTATCTTTTAAACTTTAGAGTTAGGTGTATTTCACAAAATTGTACCAACACATAGGTAGGCCTAGGATTGGGCACTAATCCTTAGTGTGTATGTGTCAAGGATAAAATGCAAATACAATGAGGGCGTTACTCTCCCCAAGACAATGGTTTTTCTTTTTGCATTTAGGGTCGAGTAGAGTTAGCAGTCCCAATTTTATTGATTATCACTTTTTTGTAATTTTAATAAAAATGAACGAGTCCTAATGAGGGATCAATTCCTTTAGTATCCTAGTGATCAAAATTAGAGGTAGAGAGTCAGAAAAGCGACACAAGTGTTAATCAATGAGGTATGCTCATATAGAGATGCTTACCTTACCTCCAACTCTCTTTATGCAGGATGCTAGACAGAATTGAAACCCACTCTATATGAAATGCAAGCCGATGAAATTGCCTTAGAATAGTAGTTGCTATTAACGTGAAGAACGAGAGCTGAATATCTAGAAAATAAATCAAGAGTCCAGTCTTGGAGATTCCTTGGTGCCCACCACAACGGGTCCTGTAAGCGCTGTGTGGAATCTCTCACGGTATGCGACCTCAAATCCAAATATCTAATAATTTACTTTGTCTAGATCAATGCACGAAATATAGGTACATGCAAGTCAATTAGGGCTTTGGACCTATTCTATTGTTCAAGCTGTTCTATTCTAAGGTTCAATCACACAATACAAAGAAAAAATAAAGTTGAAAAACTCAAAACTCGTGAAACAAAATAAAAAGAAAGTCAGAAAATGCGAAAAAGTTGACAAGGCCCCAAGTGAAAAATCACTCGGGCACTAGACCTCACGAAGTTTGAAGTGTCTTGAGAGTCTGAATTATTATAATTAAGAGTGTCTCTCAATCACTTGAATTACAAAATTAATTGAAATAAAATAAAAGACAAAGCACTATGTCTTCAAAATTCCCCCAAGTTCTCTTTTGTCGCTCTCTCTTGCAGGCTTGAGGTGAAAAGCTAACTTCGCTTTACGTAGGTGCGCAAGTCTCCTAGGAGAGCCTCCCTCGATCTGCGATCCCTTGCAACAATGTCAAACAAGGAAGAGGGATAGATATCACACAAATAATATCAAATAAAATGAAAAATACAGGAATAAAGACAACCAAGCAGACAAGAGAGAAGAAACAAAGATACATAATCTATGCGGCGTTGCTCCCTGGCAACGACGCTATTTGTTGAATAGGGCTTTTTGCGGGCCTAATATGTCCTCAAAAGGCAAAGACAAAGTTGTTGTGGCGACCTACAAGAAACCCTGATTCAAACAACGATTAACCCACAATAAACATATCAATGAAATCAAAACAAATGTGGAGTTAAAATTTATTATAACTCTACAAATGTGTGTATAAGTGTAAGTATGTGTAGAGTGTCGAACACATGTAGCAACCATGATAGACTGCGTAATGGATGCAAAAATTTTGTCCTTTCCTCTTGTCTTATGTAGGTTTTTAATTATATATTTTTATCGATTTTAATTTAATATTTTTATTTCCTTTTTAATTTTATATTTTATATTTTCTTTTTATATCTTATTTTAATTTCCTTTTCTTTTAGATATACTAATATATGATTATATATAACTATATAGACAATATAGGGTAATATAATTATAAATATAACTATAAATAAAAAAAATTACAGAATTAAATTGTTTTTGTATTTTCTATATTTTCTACTACTTTTGTGATTTTTTGGAAATTTTTGCTAATTTCTAGGTATTTTTAAAGGCAAAAATATCCCAAAATAAGGATTAAATAAACATGCTTAACTAATTTGGGGATTAAAAATAACAAAAAGTGTCAAAAATTCTTCAAATCAATTTTAATATATAGATACGGAATATAAAGAAAATGTATAGATAGAAAAAATAATTTTTAGATTTTTAGTGAATTTTTATATTATTTAACATTTTCTTTTTCTATTTTAGGGGTCTTTAGTATGTTGTAAAATATTATAATAAATAAAAAAAAATATTTTTTTGGAAATTTTCAAAAAGGTTATATATTTTTTTTGGAATTTTAAAGTCAAACAGGGGCAAAATGTTCTCTTTTTAATTTTTAAAAATAGGAAAAATGCTTAAAATGCAAAATTAAAAATATAGTTGAAAGAACGTGCTAGCAGACTCTTAACCCTATATTTTCATATTTTTTTGGACCATGGATGATATTTATAAAATTAAATAACAAACACAAAAATTGTTGAACTAGCAAGGGTATATTTATAATTAAAATAAAAGTCAGGGGTACAGTGTAAATTATCAAAAATATTACAACTAATATTTAAACTTTAAATACTAAACAAAAATTACAAAACCAGTGAGGGTTTTTCTACAAAATGGCCCACCTCACGTGGACACATGAGGTGATGTGGCATAAACCCAAATGCAACAAATAAAAAGTTTAAGGGGTTCCTTGCAATTTTTTCATAAAATTATAAACTACTTAAATATTTTACAAGACTAAAGAAAAATAAACAAAAAGACAGGGGAAGAGGTGCAAAATATCCCATGAAGGCACGGATCAAAACGGTCGCAGACACCTCACTTATCCATGTATTGGCCTCACAATGGTGGATGACACTTCAACACATAAGGCTAGGATTAAATCCTAGCAGATGATCTGATGGCTGAGCTGTGTCGCATCCAATGGTAGCAGGAAGATCTGGCGCTCCTCCTCAATCAGACGGTTGAGACCTTCCTTGGAAGAACAGGGAAGAAATCGACTAAGCCCGAACTTCAATCGTGCACAACTCCTTTCTACGGCGGACTCAGGTGCTCCTCCAAAGCGCAAAAGCATCTTGGAAGCCTTGCACATCAGTTGGTGGGCTCAGACAAGCACAAGAAGGTCTCCGACGAGCTCACGAGGTTGAAGAAAGGATGGCTCTCCATGAACCTCCGGCTTGGTCAAAATCATCTCGCTCGAGGGATATTAACTCCAGGACCAGCACTGGTAGCTCAAGCATGCAAAGTAGATGGTCTTGGGGGTTTTAATAGGTGGAGATGGACGGAAAATGGGGCGTGACAAAGTTCTCCAGCGAAGGGTGGCGGAGGAGAACTGATCTCCAGATCCATGAAGGATCCAAGTGGCTGGTGGTGCCTAGGGTGGAGAAGAAACGTGGGGAAATGGAATGGTGGCGAACGACGGGGCAAAGCACAGTTGGTCGACGAGGGAATGGTTGCCGGAGCTGAGCTCCGATGAACTCCTAAAGACTGAGTCTATGCCAATGCAAGGGATTAAACGCTAAACTAATTGCATAAATGAAAAGCACAAAGTAAATACTACCTAGAACGCAAGGGAAAACAAACCTCAAACTATCAGAGGGTCATGAGATGATTCGCCTGGAGTAGAGCTCCGATGAGTTTGGGAATCACCTCTACATCCTTATTCTTCACTGCAAATCGGCTGGAGAGAGCTCCTGTCACGAGCCTTGATCCGAAGTGCACAAGATGGGGAGTCAAAGAAAGGCAAAAGGGAACCGAAGAATCAAGGAAGGCTGTGGCTCGAGTATATATAAGTGAATTATGGGAGGAGAAGATCAAGGTGGAATGCTTGATGTAGCGATGCATTCCTTGAGGAGATGTATGCACGTGAAAGCCCAATGGTCGAGGAGAAAAGGTCACGAGGAATCAATCGAAATTGATGATCGCATCGATTGGAGAAAAAGGGTGAAGGACGGGTCAAATCGAGGTCTGACAGATGCAGGCATAGGGGTGAAGAGTTGACCGTAGTCAACTGTTGACGCGATCTGGTTGGTCCCGTGGACCAACCAGGAAAAAGATGATCCAAAAATTATTATAAAATAATTAATAAATAACAAATTAATTAATTAAATTTAAGTTATAAAATAAATTTGTTTATTATTTTCTGTAGTATTTTAATATGATTTTTATTTATTTTTATGACTTAATTTATTACACGTTACTTCTTATAAGTTCATTTATATATATTTACCTACATATTAGGTATTTTTTTAATTTTAAATTTTATAAATTTACTTCATAATTTATATATTTATAACTTATTCAAATATTCATATATTTTTATTATATTTTCCCATTTTTCG